>OY829915.1:41567940-42314027 GCA_963691935.1 Nephrotoma guestfalica | reverse complement strand
ACATATTATGCAGTCGTTAAGTGAATTAAATGTGTTAAATAAAATTATATTTTAGAATAATTACAAATTTTGAGGTAATGGCCAAAAAAACTGTTGCTAATAACATGAGCGAATTGGCAAGAACATTTAAGAATGATGTTCTACGTTACAAGGAACTTATAAATACACCAAATGAAATTGTTTCTTTTGAGAAAGATGGCAAAATGGAAGAAGAACTCAACAAGGAGGGAGTTTCTCAATTTTTCCCGGAGCTTAACGAACCATCTTCGAGTGTTGATCATAATAATATTTGCAGTCCTTTGTCTTTAGTTTCTAGTAAAAGTAGCTCAATTTGTTCTGATTCTGACGATGAAACCCTGTATGAGGGAACAAAGATTTCTTGCGAAATGATACAATGGGCCTTGCAAAATAAAGTGCCGCATAAAATTGTTGATTCGTTATTACATGCTCTTCATAGATCAAATGTTAAAGGTTTACCTTTGTCTGCGCGCAAACTCCTTCGAACTGATCGATCATCTATTGACATTTTGAATATAGAAGGCGGAGAGTACTATCATTTTGGTATTCAAAATTACTTGAAATCAAAAGCTTTTCCATTTCTAAAAAATGTGTTTTCGGTTACAATTGTGTAGATTAGAATCAAAAACAATCTATTCCACTTTTTTAAATAAATCAGTTAGTACTTAATTTTCCTTTTCTTTGTTGAACTTGATTTAACTATATAAATAAACTTTTGCAAAATGACTGTATTCCCGAGAAAATTGACCTAAAAGTATTCATTACGATTCAAACAAGATCTATTCCAATAAAATTCCCAATCAAAAATCATCTATTCCAATAAGAAAAATGTAACTAAAAAACAAAAAACATCTATTCCAAATTTGGCGCGAAATTATAATATGTCAAAATATTAACCTAAATAAATCAGTTGCTCTTATTGATCATAGTAAAGTGGTTCGTGTTTCAAAAGTTCCTGCGTTTTCTGGTAAGTGGCTAACTATTTTATTAAAAATAATACTGGCAGTGAATTTTAACTTATTGTGTATCTTGTGTAGATAATGGACTCGTTCGAATCGCCCGTTATTACTGACCACCCTCGTAAAAGAAAGATCAATATTAAAAATAGAAAAAGATCTTTGGCGAAAATTGAAAAGTAAGTTATTCTTGTAAAGAATTCGGTAACAATTTAATTAAATTTATTTACAGATACAAAAGAAAGGATATGCCGGAAATGCCGAAATGCAGCCATAGTGCGGTCAGCCTCTTTAAATGCAATTTGATAAGAACGTATGATGTGTTGGAGTTTTCTAACTCATTTTATTGTGATAAATCGAAAGTAGCGCAAGATACGTTTATACTTAAACATTGCATAGTTTCAAAACCCAAACGAACTGATCGCAATGCAAAACAAGGAGCCCGAAAAGGGTTTTCGGTTGATTATATTATACGAACACGTTCTAAAGAATCAATTAAAGTATGCCAAAATACGTTTTTAAATATACTGGGAGTAACAAAGAGCCGTGTTCGAAACATATGTAAGGCGTATTTTGAGACAAGTAAGGGTCCGGTAGAACGACGAGGCGGCGATCGCAAATCTCGTGATTACGAAGTAAAAAAACAAAGCGTTATCGACTTTATTAAAAAATACAAAACAATTGAAACGCACTATTGTCGCAACCAAATTTATCATCGACAATATTTGGCTGGTGACCTGTCCATCAATAAAATGTGGCTTCAATTTAAGAAGGAACATCCCGAAACGGAAATCAAATCCAACTATTTTAGATTTGTTTTCAATACTAATTTTAATTTGGGATTCAAATCACCTGCAACCGATATGTGTTCAACGTGTCTTCGATTCAAAGAGCAACTCAAAGTTGAAACCGATATCCAAAAGAAGAAAGATTTAATGACAATGTACAGAGTACACAAGCTCAGGAGCAAAGCATTCACCGCCCTTCTTAACGAAGAAGCTGATGGATTATTAACCATATCTTTTGATTGTCAAAAGAACATGACGCTACCGAAAGTTGCCGATCAAGCTGCGTATTACAGTCGTCAGCTATATTTATATTTATTTGGAATGGTTGTTGGCACCGGGCACTCACCTTTAACTCCCCATAATGTTTTTTTGTACTATTGGACGGAAAATTGTTTGGCTAAAGGATCGAACCAGATCGCGTCAGCAGTTTATCATAGACTTTGTAATTTAGAATTGAACAATATACACACAGTTCGTTTAGTGGCTGATGGATGCGGCGGCCAAAATAAAAATTCTACCATGGTTGGAATGTGTCAATATTGGCTGTTAAAAGTTGCTCCCAGAAATGTGTTATCCGTTGAGTTGATTTATCCAGTGCCAGGACATTCTTATATTCCACCTGCCATTTCCAGATATCGGAGCTTCTAAGACAAATAATAAACGAGGTGAAAATATCGCAAATTTGAAATTTATAAGACTGACCAATGGCATTAAAGTAAAAGAGGCTAAACTAAACGACGTAGATAAATTGCTCCAAAAACATTTTGGTTCTGAATGGCGAGAAAACGGCAGTTTGAATTTTTATAAAACTGTCATAGATGATAATCAACATCAGATGGAAGAAGGGTATGAAAATACGGATAGCTGTACGAACCACGCAGAGCAAGATGTCCTAAGAATTTAAGTTTTAAGAATATTTTAGCAATTGAATTGAATTCAATACTTTCATTTTGTGATTAATTGTGATTTTTATTTTTATAATATTGAATTTTTTATTATTTATCATATTTATTTTACATTTTATTTTACTTTTTATTTTACTTTATATTTTGTTTAATATTTTATTTTAAGCCAATAATAAAAAAATTTAAATCAAAAAATCTTTAAATCTCTAGTTAAACATTTTAATTTCAAAATGGGTCCATTTCGAGATATAACTATCAAAACCTACCTGTTCCAGTACAATGAGAATCAAAATAAATCTATTCCATTATGTAACTTTCAAAGTAACTCTATTCCATAATTGTTTTTAAAATAAAAGCTTAATTTGGATAGTGAAGTAGATTTACTGATGTAATATGTGGAAAAATAGGGCTAAAGAAACTAGCGAAATAATAAAAATTAGGCTTTTTAAAATAATTTAAAAATAACAAGTTTTTTCCAATTATCTCGAAAACTTGGAAACGGAATAGATCGTTTTTGATTCTAATCTACACAATTGATATAAGTATAGATGGAGTAAATTTATTTAAAAGCTCTCGAGCCGTATTATGGCCAATTATCGGATCTTTTTCGTATTTTAAAAATGAGTCCCCGTTTTTGATAGGATGCTTCTCAGGGGTTTCAAAACCCGGTTCTGTAAATCAATATTTGCAAAAATTAGCCGAAGAAATTATATATCTTAAGAAGCACGGTTGTAAAATTGAGAAACACCTTGAGCCTAAGTTATTTAAAATAAGAGCTTTTATTTGCGATAGCCCGGCTAGATCTTTTATTACTGGAACTCAATACCCCACTGGGAAAAATAGTTGTCCAAAATGTAATCAGAGGGGGTTTTATTTAAAACATAGAGTAGTTTTTCAGCAAAGGGTAGCTCTGTTAAGAACCGACGCAAGTTTTGCCAGCAGGATCGATGCCGATTACCATTCGGATGAATTTAAATTAAATAAAAATATATTAGAAACAGCTAACATTGGTATGGTCTCCCAATTTCCACTTGATGTTATGCATCTTGTTGATCTAGGCGTAACGAAAAAATTATTAACAGCATGTTCATTAGGAAAATTTATTGGCACCTTTTTCAAAACTGCAGAAATAAATTCTAAACTGAATGAACTGCATAATAAAACTCCGTTTGAATTTTCTAAAAGTCCGCGATCTCTAGATGATCTTGCTCGATGGAAAGCCACCGAATTTAGGCAATTCTTATTGTACACGGGAATCGTAGTTTTAAAAAATAATGTTGATGACAGTGTTTATTACGCGTTTTTGCTTTTACACTCATCAATACGAATATTATCTTGTGAAAGAAGTAGTACAAATGATATTGAAACAGCCAACGCCATGTTACAAGAATTTGTTACATCGTTTGCTACTATTTTTTATGAACAAGCTGTTTCATTTAATATTCACGGTTTATTACATATAGCTGATTGTGTAAAAAAATTTGGTCCATTAGACAACTTTTCAGCATACAGTTCAGAAAATTTCATGCAGTTCCTGAAACGGCTGGTGAGGAAACCATCAAATATTTTACAACAATTATACAATAGATTAAATGAAATGGAAAATGCTGATATAGTAGTAACCAATAATGAAGAGGAAAATCTTAATATCTCGTCTAAAAAAGAACAGGATTCATTTTGTCTTATACAAAATAAATTACCTGTTAAAGTAATAGGATTTGGTTTCCAGCCCGAAGGGGAAATTGTAATGGCCCATAAATTTAAAATAATTTCCGATTTCTTTACGGAACCTATACTCTCCTCTGCAGCGTTGGGAATTGTTGCGTGTAGTGATCTGGATACTAACATAACTACATATTTAAAATCAGATATAACATATAAATTTTTTCCGATACAGCTTGGAAATAAAACCATATTAATTCCAATCTTACACCAACTATTTAAAACATTTCATCATTAATAATATCAACCTATGTATAGTAAAAATATACAATATGACTGCTAATTCACCGCCATCCCCGATCAACAAAAATTACAATAACGATTTAAACAGCGATAACCTGACCGAAGGATTTCTTTCCTCCACACCAGTTCACAGCCGTAACGTTTTACATACTGCAAAAATTCTATTATGGATAATTTAATTAACTATGTTTTATTTGAAAACTTCCAGAAAAAAAATTTAAAGTGAGTAATAAATATTATTACACAACAAATTGGAATTCGCAAAATAATCACGCAGACGATTCAGATGCTGGAGAAAATAACGGAGAGGAGGAATATTTATATGATGCCCAACCAAATAATTTTGAAGAGACGAATTTATGCGATTTAGATTCGCAACAAAATAATTGCGAGACAAAACCCGACGAATCAGATTATTTCGAAGAAACGGATTCAAACAGTTATAGGAGTAGTACACAAATAGAACATGTTGTCACTGAACCGAATTATAACACAGATGATGACACCACGAGACACCCGGAACATACAAATGGTACGTTTATTTTGATAATCTAAGTTATCATATTAAGTGTTATTTTTGTTTCAGTAAATTCTTCGGTATTAGATAAAATTTTTAAAAATCAAGTGACGTTTTTAAAAAACCAAGAAAAAATAATGAAAACCCTAAATGACATGCAAGCACAAATTAATTCAATCGAAAGAAAGGTAATGAAAATCTGTGATTAATAGTTTACACAATGTTTATGGTGCTAGTGAGCAATACAAGATATTATTCACGAACCACGAGGAACATGTTTGTAGTGGAATTAACTCTCTGCTCACGTTTGTCTTTTGTTTTGTGCTCACGTTTGTCTAAACTACAGTAATATTCCTCAAAGAGTCAGACAATCGAAAACTCTTCCGCTCAATGTTATCTACTTTGAAAATATAACTCACGAGTAAATTCATAACTCCGTGAGTTAGACCCTCAACGTACAAATGTGAATGTTTTATAAAAAAATATTTATTAATGTTTGTCAGACTCCGAAAATATGAAAGATAATTTCGTTACTAATTAAAGATTTAAATTCAAAATTTTGATAAACGTTATATTATAGCATACATAAGCAAAGTGACATTATTCATTCGAGACACTACCGCCCGTTTAGACGTTAGATAAATCCATCTTTCGCGGACAACCTCCCGCTTCGCTCACCAGCACCACAAATAACCGTCAGTAAGATCGAATAATATTACTGCTTTATTACTTTAGATAAATGATATAACTGAAACAAGACGCCCTGGTCCATCCGAATTAGCCACGAATAAATTAATAAGAGAGAGCGTGGTTTATACCAAACGGAACTCGAAAATGCTAAGAATTTTAACTGGAGAAGAAAAAATTCAGTTCGGCGATGAAATTGAATCCAGTTTCCCCGTTAAAACCGTCGAAGATTTAAACAACATAGAAGTTCGTCTGTTAAATTCGGAATTCGCCCAAGCTTTGGTAAGCTATAATATAATTCTACTAGTTGTACGGGATATAATCATACAAATAATTTGTTTTGTAAGACTATTTATTTCAGACGTTTTAAATCTCAGCAAGATTCCGTTGAAGCTGCGTTTAAATTTATAGCTTCCGACGAAGTTTACATTGATTTTAATTTGCAAGGCGTTTCAGATAAAAAAGCCCTGAAAAGCTATAAATTATTTTCTAAAATTTTATTTGGTATGATATAATTTTATTTTTAAATTTTAATTAGCTTAATCAATATACTACTATTAATCAATATACTGATATATGTATCTACTCGTAATTTTAATTTCAGATGCTTGCGGATTGGTCCTTCGAGCCGGATAAGGGGCCACAGTAAGAAAATCCAACCTCTTCGAGAAATTTCTACACGTGGTAACGATATTGGTACATTACAATACCGCTACTTTTACATTGTGCAGTTAGTCGAAACAAGAATCACATTTAACTCGGTGGTACCGGAGTGCAGTTTAGTGGTTAATTAAAATACATAGTGCAGCCAATATATAGTCCGATGGATGGTTTAAAAAGACAACGCTCTGCTTGCAAAGGTGGTTTAACGAAAATCATGAAATTTGCCAATGACCTAACAGATGGTTCAAAGGTGCCGGTGGACGAGATCAAAACTAAAATGGCGTATGCAAGAGATTTGCTCGATCGGTTTCTCAAGATAGAAGCAACAATACTAGAAGACGCTGCTGAAGAATCACAACTCGGTGACTTCGAAGATGAATATCTATCATCAATATCTAAGTTAAGTGCTGAATTACGCAAACGTCAAGCGCTACCACGTAAAGAATCACTCGCAGGCAACAACGATGACAGCCTCAACCTCTCCATGCAACAACCAATCAATATCGTCAATTATGCGAAAGTCGATATTCCTACGTTTTCGGGCGATCCAACTGAGTTCCAGAGCTTTATGGACCTATTCAACGCTGCTGTTCACAATATGGAAACGTATACGCAGTCACAAAAATTTCAATTGCTGAAGCGATATTTGTCTGGTGAAGCCGCTGCGCTGGTACGTCATCTCCCTATCACGGACGCAAACTATGCAGCAGCCATGAAACGTTTAAATCATCGCTATGATCGTAAAAAACCAATAATTTACGCATTCATTCGGAAGTTCTTCAGCATACCAAAACTGTCAAGGGCAACTGCATCAAACGTAAGATCAGCACATGATACAGCAGATGAAGTATTGCGGGGTCTGAATGCATTAGGTGACAACGCTGATGCGCGAGATTGGTGGTTAATATACCTGTTAACTGAAAGGATGGATGATGAAACGAAGTCGTTATGGGCGCAGGAAACAGTCAACAAAGATACACTTGAATTTGGCGATTTTCTGAAATTTCTGGACGCACGAGGAGAAGCTCTTGATGCAGTTCAAGTACCAAACAAATCCACAGCTGCTGTTACGAAAAAAGCTATATATCCCACTTTAAAATCAACTGCGCTTACCACATCTGCAGAGCCAGTTGAGGCAAAATCCAGTTCGTGCCCACTTTGCTTGAAGGAAGCTCACCGGTTGATCGATTGCTCAAAATACAACGCCATGGAAGTCAAAGAACGGCAAGAACACCTTATTTCACAAAACCGATGCTTCAACTGCCTCAACGCTGGGCATCGGGTTAAGTTTTGCAACTCGAAGAGCAGATGTGCTATTTGCCACCGGAGACACCATAAGACGTTACATATTGAAGAAAACCACACCGCCGCTGATTCAAAACCAGAAACCGTCACTTCAGCTTTGACTCAGCCGAGTACACAATTTCTGCAAACAGCCTCAAAAGTTATGGCAGTTCTACCGACCGCTATGGTTTGGGTAGTCGACAATCATGGAATCGAGCGAGAATTCAGAGCATTACTCGATTCCGAATCACAAGCGTCGTTTATAACAGAGTCATGTTCACAACAACTCGGACTAAAGCGATCCAACGGTCGAATCAATATTGCGGGTATTGGAAATACATCAGCTGGCACCTCTCGAGGCATCGTCACAATTTGCATAAAACCTAGACTACAAAATAAGTCTGAGGAAATGACCATAAACGCTCTAGTAATTCCGAAAATAGCAGCTAAACTGCCTGAATTGATGAACCGTGACGACGTGAAGTGGTTATCTACCGTGCAGCTTGCAGATCCGAGGTGCTATCAGACGAGAAGCCTCGACATATTGCTGGGGGCAGATGCATTCTTTGATATCTTAGAAGACGGTCGGATCAAATCGCCCAATAGTAATCTGGTCGCGCAAAATACCAAATTTGGGTGGATAATTGGGGGAAGTGCAGTCACCAAATCCCAAGAGATCCAAACGTACTGTACTCTCTTCGACGTGGACAGAACGTTGCGGCGATTCTGGGAGATAGAGGATGCAGGGGACAGCAAGCAAGAGGTATTGACTACAGAAGAAGAAGCCTGTATCAAACACTACAAGGAAACTACAACGCGCTCCGAAGATGGACGCTTCATCACGCGATTGCCGTTTAAATCGGATATAACCAAGATTCCAACCAATTACCAGATAGCCGTTTCTCAACTAAATGCATTATACAGACGATTCAAACGCGATCCAGAACTTCATCGTCTCTATAATGAGTTTCTGGATGAATACAGCAAGCTAGGTCATATGAGAAAGGTTGATGGTCCCGTTGATCCCAACGCTTACTTTATGCCGCATCATGGAGTTTTAAAACAGCAAAATATTACCACCAAGCTAAGGGTAGTATTCAACGCCTCATCTAAAACTGGTCAGAACCCGTCGCTCAACGACATGCTTATGATTGGCCCAACCGTCCAATCAACACTGTGGGCCATTCTTCTACGTTTTCGCCTGTATAAATACGTCTTCTCCGCAGACATCGAGAAGATGTACCGGCAGGTATCTGTACACGAGTTGGATCAGCCATACCAGTTAATCCTTTGGCGAGACGATGAGAATAACTTATGCACCTATAAACTCACGACCGTTACCTACGGAACATCATCGGCTCCCTTTGTCGCTACAAACACGTTGAACGAGTTGGCCTCCTATTTTTCGCGAGTATATCCAAAGGCCGCCAAAGCGATACAAGAAGATGTTTACGTAGATGATGTTCTCAAGGGCGCAAATACAATCGAAGAGCTGATTACGTTGAGAAGGGACATATGTGCTATCTTGCAAAGTGGTAAATTTCATATAAGGAAATTTGTAAGCAATCATCCAGAAATCCATGATCCGTCACCAACCAACAATGTAAAATTGTTAGATGAGCATAAGGATACAATCAAGGTGCTTGGAATCCAATGGGATCCAATTTAAGACGAGTTTCGCTTCACAACACACATTCCATTCAGAAAGCTTCACACCAAACGATCGATCCTCTCTGAAGCGAGTCAAGTATTCGACCCGTTTGGATGGCTGTCTCCGCTGCTAATAAGGTCAAAAATCGTTCTACAAAAATTATGGCGCAGTAGTGTAGATTGGGATGACAATCTACCAGAAGATATACTCAACGAGTGGCTCAAATTACGAGGAGAAATCGAAAACTCAAACTCCATTCAGCTGAACAGATGGTTGGGCAGTACATTTAACGAAGATGAGGAACTCGAACTACATGGCTTCAGCGATGCGAGTGAGATGGCTTACTCAGCAGTGGTTTTTCTGCGTGTCATCCGAACCAACCAAGTTACTTGTCGCATAATCAGTTCCAAAACAAAGGTCGCACCGCTGAAACCTGTGAGCTTACCAAGGCTAGAACTTTTGAGTTCGGAACTCCTGGCTAATCATGTACAGTCGGTGATCAACGAAAGCAAGCTGAAACTATCACGTACCATCCTTTGGACTGACTCCAAAATAGTGTTGGACTGGCTGTCCAGCCAACCAAGAAGATGGGCTACGTTTGTCGCCAATAGAGTAGGAAAAATCACAAGCCTGTTCAAAAGAAGTTGTTGGCGCCACATTCCTTCGCAACTCAATCCAGCAGATTGCGCGAGTCGTGGTATATCTTTAAAGGAATTAAAGAATCATCCGTTATGGTGGACTGGACCAAGCTTCTTAACCGAACCAGAACACTATTGGCCGGTACAGGCAAGCCTTGATGTATCCCAACACATTGAAGAGAAATCATCGAAGGTTGCCAGCAACATAGTAACCCATGGTAAGCAAGATACAGGATAACATGGCAGGGAAAACAAAACACTACACTATCTCTTCGCAAAATTTTCAAGCTATAAGAAAATTCTTCGCGTCAGTTCATATGTTCGTCGGATTTGTAGTCCTGTCAAACCTAATACAACCGTGCTAAGTGTTGATGAAATCAACCAAACAGAAGCCGTACTATGTAGAGAGATGCAACGCATAGAGTTTTCGAACGAGTATAAACTGTTGTTGCATCACAAGCCGTTAGTCAACAAAAGTCATCTACTACAATATGCACCCTTCCTAGATGATGACTTGGTTATGAGAGTGGGTGGTCGAATTAAGAATAGTTTGGCACCATACAACACGAAGCACCCTATCATATTGTCGTCGAAATGGACAATAAGTCAACGTATCGTATATCAAGTCCACAAGGATCATTGTCATCCTGGACCTGCACTGTTAATGGCCATGATTCAAGAAAGGTATTGCATCATAGGAGCACGAAATTTAGTACGCCAAACATTCCAAAGGTGTATTGGATGTATAAAACAACGCCCACGCTTGGAGACACAAATCATGGGAGACTTGCCAAGAGAACGTGTGAATATGTCTGCTCCGTTTGCCTGTGTCGGTATAGATTTCGCAGGCCCATTCAGAGTTCACACCATCCGCAAAAGAGGATACAATCCGCAGAGCAAAGCATATTTGTGTGTTTTTGTTTGTATGGCAACTCGAACCATTCACTTGGAACTATGCCTACAACTGACTACCAAGTCCTTTCTGGCGGCATTGAAACGCTTTGTTGGCAGACGTGGATTGTGTCACACCATCTTCTGTGACAATGGGACTAATTTCGTTGGAGCTGCCAATTTTCTGAAGGAAATGCAAAATTTCTTTACACATAATCAAAACGCAATCACCAATAATTTGATGGACGAGAGAATTCAGTTCAAGTTCAACCCACCGGGTACTCCTCATATGGGCGGCCTATGGGAATCAGCTGTCCGACTGGCAAAAGTTCATCTTCACCGTACCATTGGAGAACAAATTCTCACAATCGAAGAATTCAGCACATTACTAGTCGAAATTGAATCAGCTTTGAATAGTCGTCCTCTGTGTTCTTCATTTTCACCGACTGAATTGATCCTTACACCTTCGCATTTTATTTTACATCGTCCAGCACAAAACGTACCTGATATAGTTAATGAGAATGATTTGTCACCAAATGATCGATGGGATTTGGTTCGCAAAATCACTCTAAACTTTTGGCATCGGTGGCAACGGGAATATCGTTACAAACACGGTTAAAGTGGAAGCACCCGCAACAGAACCTGAAAGAAAATGATATCGTCATGATTTGTGAACCAAATTTACCACCCGGGAAGTGGATGACAGGACGAGTTACTGAAGTGTATCCTGGTAAGGATGGCAAAGTACGTGTGATCCAAATGAAAACGTCAAGTGGAACGACCCTGGAACGTCCAATATCCAAGGTTTGCAAATTACCAGTTAATGAATCAATTGATTCATGGCCGGCGGGATGTTCGGGCCCTATGTAAAATATGTATGTACTTGCAAACAAAACAAATCAAAACAAAAATTGTAAAACCGGCTGCTGTCATAATTGCGTTTAACGCAAATACAAGGATGGACTAGATTTGGGTGCGCGCAGTCTATTCGTAATATCTTTAGTACTTTTTTGTGTATTTTTATCAGTACCTTTTTGTTGTATTTTTTATCAGTACCTTTTTGTTGTTGAAAAAAGAAAAAAAAGTCGAAAAAGAACAGTCGTGTGAAAGCCATCCATCGTGAAACATAAAAATAAAATAAAAGTTAGAAATTCAAAAAAAACCAAGTTGGGTTTAAGTTTATTAATTGTGGTGCCTTAAGCAAATACAGGAACGAGCAAACACGCCCTATCAATCACCAACAATCTTGGAGTTTTCTAATTTAAACGATATAAAACAAAATCTTGGTGAGCATAAAATAAACAACATACTAACAAACGGGTACTAATTAAGTCAATATCGGTTGACTAACTTTGTATGGAAAAACAAAGTGTAAGGTGAACTAATGACTTGTCATATTAGCCTTGCAAATCAACTCTTATTGATTTTAATTTTATAATCTTACTACCATAAAACGCACCTATAAGGTGTTCTCAAATAATTTCAACTTTTATTTAGTAATAGTGGACAAGCCCCTACCAGAGGCAAGCGCACTATGCACTAAATAAACTAAAAACCCATTTCTAAACCTACTATAAATCAATACAATCGAACATTATATTATCATTAACATCTGAATATTAAAACACTAGGGAGAAATCAATCAATTATGTCCGAACATGGCAATGTTCAATGTGATGAGACTAAAAACGTACAAATGGAATTTGATTTAACTACTGTTGATTCAATAAAAGACAATTCACTGGAGGACGATATGATGGATGTCGAATACTTAAGCGAGGAATTTCAATGCGACGCAGAAAGCGTTACATCAAATCTGCTGAAAGATCTAGAAATTAATGAATGTACCACAAATGAGCCAGAGATAGATTTAATGTCTGATTTGGCATACGACGGTTTGGAACATCTAGCTGGATACCTTATATATCGGTTGCATAATAAAATTCCAGATATGCTACAAAATTATTGTGCCACAAACACTAGCACATGGACATGGACAAACCAATTGTCGGAAGGTGGTCTGAAAAAACCAAATCTAATTTTTATGCAAAGAGCAGCACAATTGGAAGAAATAGTTAATACATATAATTCAAATTCATTACAAGTAGGCCGTAATTATATTAAAAATCTACTGAAGCTTGCTGAAAAAGTAGAGTTAGAAGTGGAAATTAAAAAACTCTTTTTTAGATGCAAACTGTTTTTTAAAATAAGAATTTTAAACACTGAAATAACAGAAAATACCAATTCTAAAAAAAGAAAGTTCAATAAAACAATCAATTAATTGTTTTTGATCAATACATCGTTTATTTTATAATATATGTAAATATGAAAATTTATACAATTTGCATATTTCTTAACACGAATAATAAAATATATACATACTTATTTAGCTTTACATTCAAACAAATAATGCACTATAAAAAATAATATACCTCCTGAGTGACGTATATGCGCAGAAAATCTTCAAAATGAAACTCGGAACATACTACCATTCTTTCTATATACCTTGATGCTGATAGTTCATTTTACTTAACGATATGTAGAAAAAACATAGAAAAAGAAACACAGAACAAAAAAATCTCTCATTTTCTCACTGAACATTCATTTAGCGTTTGGTTCTTCGATAAAGTAGAAGTGTGCGATGAATAATAATTTTAAAAGTGACGCCGAAATAAACAAAATTAGTGTAATAGTGGAAAATTTTGTAAAAAATATAAAAGTGTATACACCAGAATTGTTTAATAATATACAAGGTTAGTAAATTGGAAAAAATGTCTACCAGCACGCGGGAAATTGTTACTACGCTTACAGGTAAATAATATATTACATTACGTTTTTAATTGGGCCGTGATAATTTCATTAATTCTGTTTTTATTCGTTGTGTTCACAATGAATAAAAACAGAATCAATAATAATATCATTAAAAAAAAAATTTGTATATCTAATCTTCTCGTTATATAAGATTCTTGTGGGATGACAATAACTGACCTAGAGCTGTTAAAAGTTGAGCTAAAACACATAAAGAGCCCGAGAAACCTTATTTACGAGAAATGGAGTCAATCATCTAAAATGAGACTACGTGAGATACAAAAAAACAATGATCCCACATTAGGTAAAATATTTGAGGACTGGCCACTATATAAACATGCTTATGGATCTGAATTGGTAATTAATCTGATACGTATAAAAATTCAAATGATATAATAATTTCGAATCACAGATGAGCATCGATTTTCAAAAGTTATATGAGGACAACCAAAGCTTTTACACGAAGTGGGACGATTTCCAAAGAAAAATTCCAGATATAATAAAATCCAACATAAAACATGCTGAAAATAAAAAATCGTTTTTGGAGTTAATGACTAAAAAAGATAGTCTAACAGCAGGTATAATTAAATACATATATATATATATATATATATATATATATATATATATATATATATATATATATATATATATATATATATATATATATATATATATATATATTGTAGCGGAATTAAACCTAATTCCGTTATCAACCCATCCCAACAAAATCTATTTCCTCATCGGCATGACCTCGAAGATAATATCTTCAACTACATTCCATTCAAACAAACGTCATGCCAGCCTTCTACATTTCTTCTTTGCCTTTATTTATAGTGGTATCATATGATTCATCACTTTAGAATTTTTCATATGTGCCACAGTTAAGTAAACGCAGATATGTACATCAACGTAATTTGATTACGTTGCCTATGTACATAATAAATGTACTTGATCTATTTATTAGGTGAATGACAATGACCAATGCAAATATTGAAAAGCATTGTGGTTGTTGTTGTTCGAACTTCCTCAACGGATGGATTGAAGAAAAAAAATACTTGCGCGTGGATCGAGTCAGCAAAATCGATGTCACGTTGGTGTACAATTTTCATAGGAATTTTTGTGATGAGATCGCATAAAATTTCCTATGAAACTCAAAATAGGTACCGATATTTTTTCTTGCTTTTTGGGGCAGTCAGTTTTTAGATAGACCAACCGGTGGTCATAGAATTTTGTTTAAGAGTGAGTTTTAAATAGACCAACGTATGGTCAGGAAACTTTTTTTGGTGTTAATTTTTAATTTGTTAAGTAGATTTAAGTTGTGAGTGTTCAAATAATTTTTTTGTTGAGTTTTCTCATTTTTTTTAGTTTTAACAATAAAATAGTGTTGTTACGATTACATGATCGTAACAAGCGCTGTTTGTATTTTAGTCCTCTCGGTTTGTGTCCTCGCTTTCGGAGTTGTTTAATGTTTGTACACGTCGTGGTGATGGCGCGAGGGTGAGAAAGATGATGGGAGAGAGAACAATGCGCATCGAGTGTGTGTGTAAAGCAAAACATTCCATAAGAATGTTTTTCGTATATGCCTCTCGTTTACATCAATGCGAATTGATGTAAACGAGAAACAGAGAAGAAAGACAATTTTTCTGGAATGTTTTGCGCGTTATTTCGGCGTAAGAATTTTTTTTCTATTGAGAGATTCGAGTTTGTAATTTTGATGAGTCGAATTTTGGATTTCATTAAAATCAGTTTTAGTTTTTTTTGGAGGATATTAAAAATAAAGTCGAGTAAAAAGGTGTGTTGGAAGGTCGAGAAAAAATCGACCAAAAATAAAGATTTTTTTTATATTGTTACCTTGAGCGCAGTAACGCTCAAGTATTTAATTGATAAAACAAATTAATAAGAAAAATTTGTGTTAAATTTTTTTTCTGCAAAATTTATAAAATAAAAAGACAATATTAGAATGTGTGTGATTTTTTTTTTTTTGGTTATTCAAATTGTGGAATTTTCTGAACAATTTTATTTAATTGAATGAACACGTTATATTACGTTTCCCAATTTTTTGTTATTTTTCCGGGTAAACGTTACATAAACCATCGATCGAGAATCGATATACAGCGGCACAGTGGTTATCGCTGGGTAGATACCGCAAGTGGATTACGGGTCCAGTATTATCAAACATATTCAACAATGTTTTAATAAACTTGGATTTGGATTTTGGAAATTTTTGAACTGCTATTCTTCTGGTGTGATTTTTCCAACATTTCGGGTGGCCAGTCGAGGCCATTCCAACGAAGGTTGATTTTGTAGTATACCGGTGGTAGGGCCGCATCGTTCACGAGACCATTTGCATTTTGGGGTTAACGGCGCAAAGACGCCCAACATTTTGCCGGCCTAAATCTATTGACGGTGGGAAGACACCCAACATACAAGGCGGCCTATCGAGGCGTATATTTTATCGGGGAAAGGCACCGCAACGTCCGACCGCACAAGGTCGCAACATACGGGTGGCCAACCGGCTCCTCGTGTTTTTGTGTAACGGTAAAAGGCACCGCAACGGTCCGGGTGTGGCATCACCTGTGGCATGACGGCCGCGCAAGTCCGCACCAGCATTATTTGGTATATATATTAAGGTACAATTTTTTTTTTTTATTTAAATTTTTAATTTTTTTTTTTTTTTTTTTTTTTATTATATTAAAATTCTAAATATTTTTGTAATCGAGCGCCGCACAGCGGGTGCACGCTCGATGTGCATTGTTGCTCTCTCTCTTTCTCGTTTCTCTCTCTCGTTCTCCCTGTCTTGTGTTTTTTTTCTTTCTCAAAAAAATAAAATGAATTATTAAATTTTTTCGGTGTGGTGTGATGGGAGCGGAAACTCCCTCTGTGTCGGCGTAGTGTTTGCGGTCCTGTAACGGAATTAAACCTAATTCCGTTATCAACCCATCCCAACAAAATCTATTTCCTCATCGGCATGACCTCGAAGATAATATCTTCAACTACATTCCATTCAAGCAAACGTCATGCCAGCCTTCTACATTTTTTCTTTGCCTTTATTTATAGTGGTATCATATGATCCATTCACTTTAGAATTTTTCATATGTGCCACAGTTAATTAAACGCAGATATGTACATCAACGTAATTTGATTACGTTGCCTATGTACATAATAAATGTACTTGATCTATTTATTAGGTGAATGACAATGACCAATGCAAATATTGAAAAGCATTGTGGTTGTTGTTGTTCGTACTTCCTCAACGGATGGATTGAAGAAAAAAAATACTTGCGCGTGGATCGAGTCAGCAAAATCGAGGTCACGTTGCTGTACAATTTTCATAGGAATTTTTGTGATGAGATCGCAAAAAATTTCCTATGAAACTCAAAATAGGTACGATATTTTTTTTGCTTGGGGCAGTAAGTTTCTAGACAGACCAACGTGTGGTCAAGTTTTTTTTAGTTTTTTATTTAGTGTGTGATCAAGTAAAATTGTGTTTTCTTTGTGTTTTTTTTAGTGATTTTAAGTAAAATAAAATAGCGTTACTTAATAAACCGTGTTTGTTATTTTTGTTTTTTTTGAATTTTCAATTTTTATTTTTGTGTTTTTGTGGGCAGATTTTTTTGTTCGAGTAGGTAAGTAAAGGAGTGTTAAGTTTAACTAACCTAATAAATAACGATAGTGGGTTGACGTCGGCTGCCGGCGGAAAGAAAATTGTTGACGCTAAGCGGCTCTTTTTCTTTCTGCTGCCATCGATAGCATACCACTATCAACCCCCTACTAACACCATCCTTTAGGGCCTATGGGCCAGATAGCTTTTTTTAGTTTAGGTAGATTAGTGTAAAATGTTTAAATAAACATTTTACCTATACAATCACAGTCAGTTTTGCCCAAGCGATGGGCTGGTAGGCTAACCACTACTTCGGGGTCCGATAACCCACTTTTCCTTTTTTTTTATGTTTGTTTTTTTTAGATGCGGTTATCTAGGCCGTTACCGGTGCATCCCCATCCCCACGACCGATTAACCTCTCCCGACTGAGCTACGGGTTAATGCCGCTAGGGATGAATACAGGTAGCGGCAAAAATCTATGAAACTGGGTTAACTTTAGCAGTAGCTAAAGTTTAACCCATTTCAGTCCCTTGGAGACCGCATCCGATTCCGTAACCAGGGCTTGTCCCCGTTTGAATTCGGATGGATGCGCGCACCAAGGCACCGCTCTCGGTTTATAATTTGGTCCCATGGTGCCCGCATCCGATTCCGTAACCAGGGCTTGTCCCCGTTTGAATTCGGATGGATGCGCGCACCAAGGCACCGCTCTCGGTTTATAATTGGTTTGTGTTCGTTCCTCAGGTTCCGGCCGACGAATTTCGGCGGAACCCGGGTACATCTTTTTATTATTTGCGTTCCCCCTAAATTTCTGTAACATCACGGTGTAAGTCAGGAGCCCTGTATGCCTCAAACCCCACGACCTTAGCACTTCTCCCTGAGAACGTAGCCGGCAAAAATCACCGTGGAGGCCTCTGCAGGTGCTTAGTGATATCTGCAGGTTGGCAGTAGCCAGCCTGTAACAGTGTTAATAAATTTAACTTTGAGTGTTTAATTGTTTTTGGTTTTTCTTGGTTTTTTTTGTTTGGAGACATTACTTGGAGTCAATTTGGTAAGTGTTTGTTTTTGGCGTTACTAACAAACTAAATAACGATAGTGGGTTGCTGCCGACAGCTTGTGAAAAAGAAATTGTTGACGCTAAGCGGCTCTTTTCTTTTCACAGACCTCGATAGCATACCACTATCAACTTTATTAACATTATTTTTTTTTTATTTAGGGCCTATGGGCCAAATAATTTTTATTAAGATTAGGTAGATTAGGGTAAAATGTTTCGATAAACATTTTACCTATGCAACCGCGGTCAGTTTTGCCCAAGCGATGGGCTGATAAGTTAACCACTCTTTCGGGGTCCGATACCCCACTTTTCCTTTTTTTTTGTTTGTTTGTAGCTACGGGTTAATGCCGCTGGGGATGAATACAGGTAGCGGCAAAAATCTATGAAACTGGGTTAAGTTTAGCAGTAGCTAAAGTTTAACCCGTTTCACAACCCATCCCAACAAAATCTACTTCCTCATCGGCATGACCTCGAAGATAATATCTTCAACTACATCCCATTCATATACTCGTCATGCCGGCTTTCTAAATATGTACATGAACGTAATTTGATTACGTTGCCTACGTACATAATAAATGTACTTGATCTATTTATTAGGTGAATGACAATGACCAATGCAAATATTGAAAAGCATTGTGGTTGTTGTTGTTCGAACTTCCTCAACGGATGGATTGAAGAAACAAAATATTTGCGCGTGGATCGAGTCAGCAAAATCGATGTCACGTTGGTGTACAATTTTCATAGGAATTTTTGTGATGAGATCGCATAAAATTTCCTATGAAACTCAAAATAGGTACAATATTTTTCTTGCTTTTTGGAGACAGTTAGTTTTTAGACAGACCAACGTGTGGTCAAGTAATTTTTTTTTAGTTTTTTTGTGTGATTGAGTAAAATTGTTTTTGTTGATGTGTTAATCAGTTTAGAAATAATAAAATAAAGTTCTTAAATTAATAAACTGTGTTTGTGTTTTTTTTCTGATTGTGGATTTTGTTTTTGTGTATGGATTTACCGGTGCTATTGTTATTTTGGTGCTCAATTTGAGTTTTGGTGTGGTGCAGGAACATCTATCAGGTAAGTTCGAAGTGTGGAGGCGTTACTAACCTAATAAATAACGATAGAGGGTTGACGTCGGCTGCCGGCGGAAAGAAAATTGTTGACGCTAAGCGGCTCTTTTTCTTTCTGCTGCCATCGATAGCGTACCACTATCAACCCCTACTAACACCACCTTTTAGGGCCTATGGGCCAGATAGTTTTATTAAGGTTAAGGTACCCTACTCTAGGTAAAATGTTTAGATAACCATTTTACCAATACAACCACGGTTGATGCTGCTCGCGTAATGGGCAGGTCATGTTAACCACTACTTCGGGGTCCGATACCCCACTTTTCCTTTTTTTTTGTATGTTTGTTTTTTTTGATGCGGTTATCTAGGCCGTTACCGGTGCATCCCCACGACCGATTAACCTCTCCCGACTGAGCTACGGGTTAATGCCGCTGGGGATGAATACAGGTAGCGGCAAATTTCTGTGAAACCGGGTTGACTTTAGCAGTAGCTAAAGTTTAACTCGTTTCAATATGACAAATTTACTTATAATTTGTTAAAATTGACTTTAAATAAAAAGTATTATTTACATGTTCAATTATTATAATAAACATATTTGCAATTTTAAATAAACTGAATACCATGTTAATTTTAAATAGCTAAGGATGTAACAAAATGGGCCTAGTTTACATATATCTCTTTGAAATTTACGTGTTGGGATTGTAAATATAAGGTTGCACTTTGCTAATTTTACATTTTCATTAGTAAATTTGTGATTCGATGATTTAAATGCCGCAAGGTCAATTTTAGTAACATATTTGCTTTATTTACTTTGCACGAATGTCACATTTACTTTTACCTAATGTACAATTTAGTGCCTAAACCGAAAATCAAAAAACAAAACGTTTTACCTATCGTTTGGTAATTATTACTATCTCACTTTGGTCCAATTTACAAAGTACAATGCTGGCTCGATTCGTACATATTTTTCGGTAAAATTTATTTACATTTTTTGTAAAACACGCCGTATCTTTTTTCTGAGTGTACTACAGAAGATTCATTAGAGATTTTGCGAAGATAGCAAAACCATTAAATAATCTGCTAAAGAAAAACACAAATTTTGAGTGGACAGAAGCATGTGAATCAGCATTCTCAACATTAAAAACTAAACTAATCAATCCACCAATTTTAAAATATCCAGATTTTGAACAGGAATTCATATTAACTACTGATGCCTCTAATTTTGCACTTGGCGCAGTATTATCACAAGGTGGAATTGGAAAAGATTTACCAATATCATAATATGATATTGGTGATCTGATCATATTATGCAAGTAGATCATTAACTAAACATGAATTAAACAAACCTCTTGAAAATATATTATTTTCTCTTCTTCTTTTTCTAATATATTTTATTCTCTCTTGGTTCAATTTACACTCCATTAACATAAGTTTATGTTCGGATAGCTATTCAAATTTATTGGCCGCTGTGTCATGGTAATACTTACCCATACTAAATTTAAGAAACAAAATTAATTATACAGTCCACTGTACATAGCTTAGAAAGATGAATTTAATATTAATTCTTAAAATTACCATTTTTTATGATAATTAGCCTACATTGCATGCTATGAACCATGGACACAAACCAATAATGTCGATTAATAGTGTCTAAGATTATAATAAGCCTCCACTGTTATAAAATTAAAAATTGGTAATTTGCGGTACACTTTGCCATCTAGTGGAGGATAGAATTAAGTATTATTGTTTATGTTTAACACTTTAATATGTATATATGTATATGTATTATATGTACATGGTACTTAAGAATATGGTGGGGGTAATTTCGTTAATATATAAATGCACCTGTCATCATGTAACGGGCAGAAATTGGTAACAAGCCGCAGTTGATAAATATAATAAATTATAACGTTAAAAGAAGTAGCGTATTTTCATAGTGTTGTATTGTGACCTGCGGTTAGTTGGTGGATATTTTCGAAATTTTATCCAAACAAACATTTTGTGCTCAGAGAAGTGATAAACACGGAATACAAAAATTAAGCTTGAATCAACAATTGGGTTGGCAACCCAATCAGTTTATTTAAATACAAAATTATAAATAAATTAAAATAAAATTTATAATTAATAAAAACTTGGGATTTAAGAGAGTCTTAAGAAAACTACCCAAAAGTTTTTAACCAAAGTGAAAGAAATATAGAAAAGCAGCTCTACTGAAAAATAAATGGTAAGTATTTCAACTACTAATATTAGTCTCGCACGGCAAAGCGAGAGGGTGTGGGGAAGAAGCGACTCAGTTGCAGTATCCACACTCATGTAGGTTATGCTTCATTGTAACTAATTCTCACACTAACAAATCCACCCTTTGAGATGCCCTTTGATTAATCTAAAACTTGTGAAATACAAAACAAATCACAACTAGTCATATATCGAATCGAAACTGCACTTCGTTAATTTTTACTTTGCTCAATTACTTATAATTGATTCTTGGTTATCCGATTCCGAACCACCTTCACCTCAGACATTTACATATATTAGTCTAGCGAACGCTTAACGGAAATTACCTATAGTTCACCGGTCGATAAAGTTCTGATCGACACGTCACAGCAGATGCTTAGCGAATACAACAAAATCGTTGATCATCTGAATATGGAACAGGATGACCGGGCCGAGCAAGTACTATGCAGTATTCTAATGAAATAGAGGCTCTAGAATATGCAGAGCCAATGATGATGGTTAAAAATTCCACAATCCTGTACGTCATAGCAATACATAAGACCAGCAAGCAAAGTTACAATCATATCATTATAAGGTCGACAATTAACCAAAACAAACAGATCTACCTGGAGTTCAAACAACTTTTGCTCAATCAAAACGAATTTTATGGAATTACAAAGTATTGCAACCTGTTTAGGGACATAACAATTTGTGAGACTAATAAGCTGAAAAAACTAGAGGAGAATCATTGCATTAGTCAACTAATAAAGGGATCAAATGCGAGATGCGACTATCAATTCAATAACAATCAGGTAATCGAAACCCTAAACGATAACACAATTTTCCTGAGTAATTTCAAGGGTAACGTCATTGGTAGCAATTGGGAGCAAGCGTTCATTGGCAGAAATTTTTTGATACAATATCACAACGAGACAATAAACATCAACGGTGCAACATTCACGAACGAGGAAATAAGAACAACCCAAGTATTACCACCTGTGCTGCTAACAAACATTACTGAGGGAAGCATCAAAATCGACTCTGGATACTTACATAATCTGTATCTAGATAATATCGACACTCATATAAAATGAATCGTACGAAATTATAGTTATAGTCAAATGTCAGTTTGTATTTTATTTTAGAGTTTGCTTTGTGTTTTCATAAAAAATTAGTGTTGGAAAGCGGAATTTAATATTATATATAAATTAATATAGTTTAATAATAATTATATATTAATATATTACATATATAATAATAATACGTGTATTAAGACTAATAATAAATTAGTATGAAAAATTACGGTAAGTTTGAGTTTTGATTGATATTTTATGCTACAATACCCAATGAATGTAAAAATGTTTTATTTTATTTGTGTGTCGACGAAATTATTATACGTGTAAATTGTGTATTAATTTATTAATATATATTACAGCACCTGGAAAGAAAATTCGTGTGTTGGAAAATATCCGGGTTGAGCCAATAAGTGACGTAACACAACAGCGGCAATTCCCCGCTATAAAATATATTACAGCAGCAGCGGGAACACAAATTCGTGTGCTGGAAAATATCCGTCAGCAGGAAAATGAACTGGGCAACAGAGGCAATTCCCCGTTGCAACATTTTTTTGCTAGCTACGGTGAAGAAGACGACGAATGTTCAGCGTCCGCAGAACTAATTAATATTACCGGATACGCGGATGAATCCGACAGATACTCGGAATCAACATCACTAGTGTCACCCATACCGGTATCTACAGTTACGACACCCGCACCCACTCCAGAAATCGACGATCTTGAGCCCTATACAGGTAAAGATAAGAAATTATTATGCTGTAGACTTGCCGTGGTTTCCAGTCGCAAACTTGAAACCACGAAACTAATTCAAATTAGTTTAAGTCATTTTGATTAGTCTTATATTTTATTATATTTAACATATTTGAATTCAACTGATTTAGTGTTTGGTTGGTTAACCAGATCCCAGTGATCGAAAACGTTTAATAAAATAACTTAAACTGTAATTTCAATTAGTCTCGCGGTTTCAATAAGGAGTTTGCGAATGCAAACATATACGATTTAATTTAATTTAATTTTTTGATATATGATTTAATTTAACAATTTAACTTTTTTAACAGAATCGATCGTCGATGCTGTACGATCCAGACCACCACTGTGGAACATCCGAGACAAACATTTTAGAAATCGGATATTGAAAAAAAATTTATGGGAAGAAGTTGCAAGTGACTCAAGTAAGAATGTTTTATAAATCTATTTAGATTCAATTTAATTAATAATTTCGGTAAAAATTTAAAATATCTCCTAAACAGATCTAGATACAACAGAGATAAATGTTTTACGGGTAACAAAATATTGGGAGACCATAAAGGCCACACATATTCGATCGCGAAAAAGACTACCTAGTGGTGCTGCAGGAGGTAGCAAGCATAAATTTTAGTATAAGAAATTAATTTTTAGAATAAGTTTTTTAGTTTTTAATCGAATTGTGAATTGTGAAGTTGTAAGGCCTCCATTATTCGCCCTTACAGCCAATGGGTTAAAAGTTTGTTGCTACTTCATGCACTGGACACAAATACTTCGATGTTGATTGGTGGGAAATTGAAAATAAATAAAATAAAAATAATTAGGTTGCTTGATTGGAAATTGTTGATTGGTGTGGGTATAGCGGTAAATCCTCGAAAAGTATATAAGCCAAATTTTTGTCGTAAAGGGGGGAGTCAAAAATATTAAATTTCCACAAATTGTGACAGTCAAAAAAATATTAAAGTACAAAAATTGAGTCAGTCATAAATATTCAATTACAAAATGCGACTGGGAAAAGTAATCGCGAGTGTAGCGCCTACGTTAGTTGATCGCTACAAGTTAAGGGCTAAAAAATTATATATTTTACGATCTGGATAATAACGTGTTCACGCATCAACGCATGAACGCGCATAGAATGCAAAAATATGTTACTTCAATATGTCACTTACACAATTAATTTAATTGAATTTTTTCATAAACAAACACAAATCTGACATTTCATGATCATGGCCACCAACTTGTAAAACAAAATTGATCATTGAAACTGCGTTATCGACATTAGAAATTATTGCAGGTTGCAATTTTTGGCTGTTTCAAGTATCAATTTTGTTGCGATATGCGCCATGTGATTTTCTTTTTTTCCGTGTATGTCGACAAATAAAGTCAACATAAAAATTAAATAAAAAAAAAAAAAAGGTTATAAAGTGTAATCAATAAAAAATTTATCCTTTGGGTTATCATTGAACAAAATTTCGACGACGTGAAATACCAAGCAGTGTAATAGCCAATACAGTCCAATTCAACAACGCGAGGGAATTATACGCGCAGCCAGACCACCACGTTCATCGCCACGTCTGCTGTGTACCCGATAAGTAGCCATATTGAATTTTTTACTTTTACATAAGTTTGTCGCCTACTGTGCGGATAAAGCTAACATATTGTTACGATTACATGATCGTAACAAGCGCTGTTTGTATTTTATTCCCCTCGGTTTGTGTCCTCGCTTTCGGAGTTGTTTAATGTTTGTACACGTTGTGGTGATGGCGCGAGGGTGAGAAAAATGATGGGAGAGAGAGAACAATGCGCATCGAATGTGTGTGTAAAGCAAAACATTCCATAAGAATGTTTTTCTTATATGCCAATTCGCATTGATGTAAACGAGAGACAGAGAAGAAATACAATTCTTCTGGAATGTCCTGCGCGTCGTTGTGCGGGGCAAGAGTTTTTTTTGATTAGTCATTCGAGTTTTGAATTTTGTAAAGTCGAGTTTGGAATTTTTGTAAAAAAAAGTCTATTTTGGAATGTAATCCAATTAAGTGGAAACATTTTGAATTTTGAGTTAGATAGTCTAGTGCAGGTTTTGGCTTGACCTTAATAAAGAAAATTGTAAATTTGTTTTTTTGGGTTGGCTTTTTGTTACCAATAAATTAAATGTTTAAAAATTATATTTGAGATTGAGTTTTTTTGTAACAATTTACATTATTAAAAGTGTAATTTGAGTTTTATTGAAAAGTGGAAATTAGTTGGTTAGACGAGAAGAACGAAAAATTCCGCGTGGGATCTACAGTGTTGAAAACATTTATTTTGTATGAAGTGATTACTATCCAATTGAAATTTGGTTGTGAGTTTAAGTTGGAATAATCGGTTTAAATTCAAGGATAACAACTTAAGCTGCGCCTTTACGAAGAGTTCTTATTTACGGCAGTTTGTTATTTGGTGGTTGTTGTTTTGTTTAATCTGAGTTGGTCGTGCACCAAAATTAATTAGAGCCGGCCGGGCGGAAACCCGTTTATTAAACATTAAATATTTTCTATCGTCGAGGCACGAACGCCGCCACATTTTACGAGTGGCCAACATCGCGGCCATTCTCATTTTTGGTTTACGCCCAACGATATTTACGGTTAACGGCGGACAGACGCCCAACATTGTACGGTTACGGGTGGCCAACCACAAGGCTATCCGCATTTTTGGGTTAACGGCGCAAAGTCGCCCAACATTTTGGTGGCCTATCGAGGCATAATTTGATACGGCGGAAAGACGCCCAACAGTGAGGTGGCCTATCGAGGCATAATTTGATACGGCGCAAAGACGCCCAACAGTGAGGTGGCCTATCGAGGCATAATTTGATACGGCGCAAAGACGCCCAACAGGAAGGTGGCCTATCGAGGCATAAATTGGTATCGGGGAAAGGCCCCGCAACGTCCGACCGCACAAGGTCGCAACATACGGGTGGCCAACCGGTCCCTCGTGTTTTTTGCGTTTTATTGGTATCGGGGAAAGGCCCCGCAACGTCCGACCGCACAAGGTCGCTACGTACGGGTGGCCAAACGGCTCCTCGTGTTTTTTCGAGTTTTTGTGTAACGGTGAAAGGCACCGCAACGGTCCGGGTGTGGCACATCACCTGTGGCATGACGGCCGCGCAAGGCCGCACCAGTATTCTTATTTATATACATTAAGGTACCAGTTTTTTATTTATATTTTTAATTTTTTTTGATTTTATTTTTTTTATATATTTTATTATTATATTAAATTTTTTTAAATATTTTGTAATCGAGCGCCGCACAGCGGGTGCACGCTCGGTGCGTATCGTTTTCTCTCTCTCTCTCGTTTCTCTTGGTGCGGGTGGAGGGGAAGTTGTTTTTTTTTTTTTTTTTTCTCAAAAAAAAATAAAATGAATTATTAAATTTTTTTCGGTGTGGTGTGATGGGAGCGGAGACTCCCTCTGTGTCGGCGTAGTGTTTGCGGTCCCTTGATGCCCGTATCCGATTCCGTAACCAGGGCTTGTCCCCGTTTGAATTCGGATGGATGCGCGCACCAAGGCACCGCTCTCGGTTTATAATTGGTTTGTGTTCGTTCCTCAGGTTTCGGCCGACGAGTTTCGGCGGAACTCCGGGTACATTTTTATTATTTGCGTTCCCCCTAAATTTCTGTATGATCACGGTGTAAGCCAGGAGCCCTGTATGCCTCAAACCCCACGACCCTTAGCACTTCTCCCTGAGAACGTAGCCGGCAAAAATCACCGTGGAGGCCTCTGCAGGTGCTTAGTGATATCTGCAGGTTGACAGTAGCCAGCCTGTAACAATATTGACGATAAACAATATCAAAATTTTCGGTGAACATAAAACATTATTGCTGCACGCTACATTTTCGTACACCACCATCATTAGATTTTTCACGTGTGCGAATTAGAATCCGAGTGGCTTTACATCCAGTACTGCACGTTACATTTTCGGACACCACCATCAGTAGATTTTTTCACGTGTGCGAATTATAATCCGAGTGGTCTTACATCAGTGCTAAATTACCGAGCATCACTACTAAAATTCGAACGGCGCTTTGAAAGTTAGTTTGTGGGGTGAAAGAATCATAACCAATTTAACGCACCGTACACGAGACCATACAAGTTCCAGCGCAAATCCGAGCGCCATCAATATTTTATAATACATCGAAATCGGTTTAACCAAACCAAAAGGAAACCTTCCAATTTGGGTGCACGATAAGCAATGGCGGAATTAAGTGGGTTGAAAAGACAACGAGCAGCCAACAAGGGCAAATTAAAACTCATTCTCAACACCTTCAAAAAGACTAGCGAGTTATCCGTCGAAGAGTGCAAGGCGAAGCTGGCGCGAGTGGAGAAACTGATGGAGGAGTTCACGGCAATTGAAAACCAAATTTTACAATTAGAAGATGCCCTCGAGATAGATGCCGATTATGAAAATAATTATTATAGCGCCATAGCTCAACTCAACTCAGCAATCCGCAAGCTGACTTGGCAGAACAACACGACGAATACGAGTCAGGATTCTCCTCTGAACGCGACGCAATCAGCAGTTGACATCAGGCTGCCTAAACTTAATATACCGACGTTCTCCGGCGCTTATACGGAGTGGCAATCGTTCTACGATCTATACGTCACATCCGTACACGATTCCACGACCTTGTCTGCGGTCCAGAAATTCCAGTATCTCAAGGGATTTCTTCGAGGAGAAGCCGCCAACCTTCTGCGTCATTTGAGCATCACCGAAGCAAATTATATCGAAGCTCTACAAAAACTACGCCAACGATACGACCGGAAGAGGCATACCATGAATGCCTTTATACGGGGTTTCATCGATCAGCCATCGATTAGTGTAGCTAATAACAGCAACATCAAACGGTTGCTGGATACATCCGACGAAATATTGCGCGGACTAAAGGCCATGGGAACACAATGTGAACAACGAGATCCGTGGCTCCTGTACATCCTGTGCAACAAGTTAGACAATGAATCCAAGAACCTATGGGCCCAAGAGACGGCAAATAAGGAATTCCCAACAATACAGGAATTGTTTGATTTTCTATTAAGACGTGTGGACGCAATTGATTCCCTCCAAGCCCCAACCAAGCGCAATTTCCCAGCACCTGACAAACAAGCGGCGATCAAAAATCATGTGATGGTGTCCGGATCTGACTGTCCAGCGTCTGACAACTAAGCGGCAATCAAAAATCACGTCGTGAAGTCCGAATCTGAATGCCCAGTGTGCCAAGCTAACGATCACTGGATTCATCAATGCAAGGTGTTCAACGGGATGGAGATCGACCAACGACGAAATTTGGTGAAGAATCAACGGCGCTGCTTCAACTGCCTGAGCGACAAGCATGCAGTATTCCGATGCCCTTCTAAACGCCGATGTCTGACATGCAAGGGAAAACATCACACGCTCGTTCACGCTCGTTCACTCTAACACCCAGGTGTTAGAGCTACAAGAAAAAAGGTAGCATCGAAATATTTTTGGCCATCAATGAACAAGGATAGTTCCCATTGGGCAAAAACTTGCATTGATTGTCAAAGAGCCAAAATTACAAGGCACACTCGGGACGGTTTGACAAAATTCACATTGATTTAGTAGGTCCATTAGCACCATCAAATGGTAACATCTACATACTAACTATTATCGATCGTTTCACTAGGTGGACTGAAGCTATTCCTCTTCAGGATTCTACCGCTCAAACTGTCGCGAAAGCTTTATTATCTAACTTCATTGCTAGATTTGGTGTTCCACTAGAACTTACTAGTGATCAAGGTCCTCAATTCGAATCAAATCTATTTCAAGAATTGACGAAAATGTTGGGAATTCATAAAATCAGAACGACTCCTTATCACCCGCAATCTAATGGGATTATCGAGCGATTCCATCGCAACCTAAAAGAAATCCTAATCGCTCGCGGCAACACAGTTAATTGGAGTGAAGAACTTCCGCTTGTGTTATTGGGAGTTCGGACAGCATTTAAGGAAGATTTAAACTGTTCCGCGGCTGTGTTGGTCTACGGACAAACACTCAGAGTGCCCGGAGATTTTTTTGTTCCTTCAAGCTTAAATCAGTCGAAATTAGATCCAGCATCATACGTCGAACAATTACAGAATTATATGCAAAATCTTATGCCGACAGATACACGTTCACACTGTCAAAACAACATATACATTCCAAAGGATCTTCTTAACCTGTGATCACGTTTTTGTCCGCGTCGATAAGGTAAAACAAAGTGTAACAGCACCTTACGACGGTCCCTATAAAGTAATTAACAGACTGCGAAAATACTTTATAGTCGACATAAAAGGAAAAAACAGCTCTATTTCCATTGACCGTTTGAAACCGGCATACAGCATGGAGACGATCGAACAGGAAAACAATGCAAAATTAAAACATTCATTCAAAATTGTTGCATCACACAAGTAAGATTATTCGAAAAAAAATTTCTGGTAAACTGATTAGAATTAATAAACATCTGACTGATCACAAACAATAAATAAAATTAATTGTACATATACTCAATTTTACATTCAAAATATTCCAGTTTGGTGAGTGTAACCACAAACATCAATATTGATAAACATGTTTTTCACCTTCTACCCCAAAGCGATGGGAAACTGGTTTTCAAACGAGAAGGAAGAAATGATAGTCATAGCGGAGGCACCAGCAACAATAGCTCCGTTACAGAAGGGCAGACAGGACGGCAGCGCATGGGCGAGTTTACTTCCTTATGTAGAGTTGATAGCGGTGACATTAATAATTATCCTAGCGTACCAAATCAGCAAAACGCAGAGGTGTGAAGTTATAATAATAATAAAAAAAAACAACTAAAGATCCAAATTAATGTAAAAATAAATAAAAAAATTGAAATGAATAAAGAACTTAATTAATCAGTAGATACTCGTATCTTAGTTACAAATTTTCTTATTACTTCATGTCTCATCATTTTCATTCGTTTACAAATTACGTGATTTTCCGATTTCAAATTTGAATGTACGATCTACCATTAGCGGTTTTTTTTCTTGGAAGAGGAGTGATGTGGATGTCAAAATCATGTTTGGCAATCCAACATTTCCCAATTCAAGAATTAACACACACGCGACGAATAAATGCATAAGAGGTGAATACCTCAAAAATCGCTCGCAGTATTTGCAAATGTAAAATTATTGAATAAGTAGGTTAAGCGTGTCGCGTTTCTGTCTTTTCAATTTTCATTCTTACGACATTGCCACAATGTAAAAACAATCGTTTACATTCACGGTCAATGTCGTCTTAACTAATTTCTATATATGTTTATTTTACATTTTCTTTCTTTCACTAACAATTTCGAAATACCAATTTGTTGAACTCGCATATTGTGAGTTCACGAAATTATAATTATAAGTTAATAAAATTAAGTTGGGTGATAAGAGTCGAGCGATATACACGCCGATAAATAAATAGATAAATATAAATAAAATAAAAATAAATTACAAATATAAACTACGTAATTTATAATACAACTTTAACACAATATTTATTTTATAAACTCACTTTTATAACTTATAGATATAGCAGCTCGTTCAATCAAAGGTCTTTATTTTGATGGTCGGAAGGATAAGATTTTAATTCAGGTGGAGGGACGTCGAGAGATAAGTTGCGAGGAGCACATTTCACTAGTGGAAGAGCCGGAAAGCAAGTATTTTGGACATGTGGTAGTTCAAGCTCCAGTTAAATCGGCGGCCATAACGCGTGAGATCGTATGTTACTTGCAAAAATATAAAATAGATTTTGCAAACTTAACTGTTCTCGGGTGTGATGGTACTAATGTCAACACTGTGTGGAACGGGGGTGTATTACGTTTAATAGAAACCCATATCGGTAAGCCTCTTCAATGGAGTATATGTCTCCTTCATGCAAATGAACTGCCACTTCGGCATTTAATGCGAAAATTGGATGGTCACACAAAAGGTCCATATTCTTTTTCTGGACCCATAGGGGCACAGCTGAGTGAATGTGAAAAGAAACCGGTGATAAAATTTCAACCTATTCAAAGTATATTACCGGATATCAACATAAAAGATTTGAGTTCCGATCAGCAGTATCTTTATAAGATATGTCGCGCTGTGAGTTAAGGTTATTGTTGCTCAAGCTTAGCAAATAGTAGTCCAGGAAAGTTATCTCAAGCTAGATGGCTAACAACTGCCAACCGGCTGTTAAGAGTATATGTAGCGACTACCGAATAGTATGATGTTCGGACTTACTCTAAACGGATATTTTTAACCTGATACTTCAGTTGTCTGGACTATCAAATGAGTACTTTTCATACTATCCGGTTAAATCAATCTTTTCATTCATTTCATTCAAGCAGTAACGCACAATAACTATCTATGGTGTATTACAGCTTTTCCTTTCCTTCTACTCATTGTTATTTATTTAGTATTCATTCACACAATCATACATTGAGAGAAAAAGCTAGGAATATAAAGTTATATCTGTATACATTTCTATTATCGTTTTTCAGATTTCATCAAATTTTTTTCTCTAATGTCGTAATGATTTAGAAAGAGTCGAACACCTCATTTTTGGTAAATAGATAATAAAATAATACAAACAATAAACATGCTCTTACTCTTTTTTTTAACCTAATACTCCCGCTCAAGAGCTTGACTAAATTTAAATTTCTTGACACTTGTGCTTGTTGTTGTGACTGTGTGTATATTTAAATTACAACCGAATAATTTTGTAAATTATGCCACCAACGAGACGGAGCGAAACTTGGCTTCATTTTACACCTCTTGATGATAAAAAGGCCAAGTGTGACTTATGTAAAAGTTCATTTTCTTTCAAAGATGGTGGTACTACCAATTTAAAACTCCACCTTGAGTCGCGACATCCAACAGTATTGAAAAAATCTACGATAAATAACGACAGTCCCACGTCTACCACAGGCTCCTCATTGGAAAGTCACAGCGTTATCAATTCTAATTTAGCCGTTTCATTAACTACAGCTCAGTCGTCAATAATACCTTCTTCTTTGGCTGAGAAATCAAATACAAATCAAGACACCTTAACTCGATATATAACGAGACCTGCGTCAATTTCACGCCAAAGACGATTAAATAACGAACTCTTAAAATTTATTGTTAAGGACGTTCCACCCTTCTCCATAGTGGAAGATCAGGGGTTTCAAAATTATACTAAATCACTGGATCCGACTTACCAACTGCCGTCAAGATCTCTACTCTGAAACAGCGGTTGCCGATGCTCCCTTGTTCCCAGCCCTGTCCAATAAATTTCCCAGTATTTTAATATTGGGAAATGTATTCCATGAGAAATTGTTGGGCTACACTTATTCCAGTTTGTTACTTCTGTTGTAAATGGTATAAATAGCGGTCAAAAATAGAAAAGCGGGGAGTCGGTATTGTGATGGAAAAAAATTGTGTTGTGCGATCTGTTGTATTTATGATCGAATATAAAAAAATTGTGCTTGTGACAACAAAACAAAATATTTTGTTTGTTAAAATTTTCTAAAAGAATTCCTGTATATTAAATTTAAAAAATTACCAAAAAGAAATAAAATTTACGCGTGGGGATCGCGCTAGAAAATTAATATATTAAATCAATTAGATTAAAATCGTGTGCAGTGACCAATTAATTTTTCGGTATAAATTATAAAAATAAAATAAAACTCACAAAATCGTTATTGCCACAGCAGTATGACACATGCCTAAATAATGTGAAACAATTTGTAAGCCGCGCTGATTACCACTGATACGTGGACTTCGATTAATACCGAACATTTCATGGCAATCACTGCCCACCTTATTACGGAAGAATGGCAACTAACCAGTGTTTTACTCGATTGCCTAGATGTCTCTTCGTTGAGGCATACGGCAGAATTTCTAAAAGAAACCATTTTAAAATGTTTTTTGGAATATGGAATCGATAAAAAGATAAGTGCTGTTGTAACTGACAATGCGAACAATATATAAGCGGCAGTTCGTCTGTCAAAAAATGAGCATGTAAGATGCTTCGCTCATTCTCTAAATTTAATTGTTCAAGATGACATAAGGGAGATAAACCAACTCCAAAGAAAAGTTAAAGTTATCGTTGAATATTTCCAACGGAGCACGGTTGCGAACAACAAATTAAAGCAACTGCAAACGCAACTAAATGGGACAGCGGTTCCCTTAAACTTAATTAACGATGTCGTCACTCGCTGGAATGCGACATTTCACATACTCGAAAGGTAAGATAAACTTACAACTAGATCAATTAAATGCGATACATTAACTGATATAGTTTTCGTTTCAATTGTAGATTCTGTCAGTTACACGAAGCAGTTGAAGTGGCTTTAACAATGCTCCACGCTCAAGTTGAAATGCTATCATCAGCTGAGATTACCGAATTCAAAGAAATTTGTGAAACTTTTAAAGCCTTTTGACGGCCTTACCGTTGAATTAAGTGCCGAAGAAAGCTTCACAATATCGAAAATTTTAGTTTTATTGGAAGGGGTAAAACATTATGTAACGAACCTTAACCCAACAATTACTACACATTCAGCATCGAATTTGTTATGCGTCATTCAAAACAAAATCTTTGAACGATTCCAATCAGGTGAAAATAATTATATAATACAATTATCGACATACCTTGACCCTCGGTTCAAGGGAAAACAATTTTCTGAAAGTATACGAAATCAAGTTAAAGACCGTATAATCCGACTGCTAACCGACCTCATTCAGAAAGAAGGTAGTTCCGAATCCGAGGATAACCTAGCCCCGCAAGATGATGTACAACAACAGCCGATATCATTTTGGAGTTTATTCGACTCTCAAAATCCGACTAGGTCCCGTATTTCTCCTACCGCTAAGGCGATGGCAGAATTCCGCCAGTATAACGAAGAGGTAACTTTACCACGGGAAGACGACCCATTAAAATGGTGGCAAGCCCGAAGACACATTTATCCAGCTCGGGAGCGATTGATAGGATAGGATTGATTGTAGCAATTGTAGAAATCACACAACCGGTACACACGCTCAATAACTGAGGTTACCTCAAATATTGTGTGGCCAAATCACACATACAATTTTTCTTGCTTTATTGTACTTTCTATAATTGTTAATTACGTTTCTGTTGCTGGTCATATTGCTATGATATGTAATCGTCATTGTATTCTAACTGGTTAGACTAAAATGGTTCCTACAACTTCAAACAAACCCACTTAGGTGCGGTGCATATCACGTTACGCTGTATACAAAATATTAAAAACACAGGATTTACAGATGAGAAATATTTTATTCAAAATCAAACGATTGCTGGTCATATTGCTATGGTATGTAATCGTCATTGTATTCTAACTGGTTAGACTAAAATGGTTCCTACAACTTTAAACAAACCCACTTAGGTGCGGTGCATACCACGTTACGCTGTATACAAAATATTAAAAACACAGGATTTACAGATGAGAAACGTTTTATTCAAAATCATTCAAATTAATCTAACTCTACAATCTACATATTAATAATAGCTATTTGTATTCAGGTGCATTATGGCCGAGAATGTAATAGGCACGGATAAATTCTCTTGTAGCACATCGCTCAAATGGAATGGTAGCGTACTATACAATTCATAAAATATTGATACCCCTAATCGTATAACTCGTTATTATTCTTTAAGTGGCGTGATACTTTCTTGAGCTTCTTCGATCTAAAAACCTGCTTTTGGATCCTGCACATCATTACTATCCTCATTAATTCTCATTTCCTTCACCGTCTTTTTTACCGAAGACATTCATACGAGATAAACCATCAGACATTCAAATCACTTCGTTGTGGTTCACTACTTGGAAATTTTTGACATACTGTGATACAAAAAATTATTCGTACATCTAATATTTTCTCGTATACTTTATAAGATCTTTTTTTCTAAAAGCCATATCTACATTTTTGAAGTTGAGTTAGATTGTGAGATAATTGTTAAAAATAGTCATCCTTTAATTAGGTTCAAATAAAAATAATTCCGTTAGAAAAAACCAGAATTCCAAATAAAAATACAAACAACTAGACAAACAATTATTCATACACAATACATATTTTTCGTAATTTACCGTTATTGAAATGATTCGTGCGTAAAAAAATATTTTTTGTATTTAGTATATATTTGTCTTCGAACAAAACCAGATATACACCAATACATATTTCGTTATAATAATAATTTTTTTTAATAAGTTTTAATTATTACTGAATAAATTTTAAAAATGGGCAGAAAACTGAAAGAAGTGTGTCTTTCCGACAGACAAATGATGGTTAAGCTAGTATGTCAAGGAAAATCGCTTAGAGAAGTAGGCGAATTGTTTAATAGAAGTCATTCCACAGTCCAGAGCATTGACCAACACGTCTGGAAGAGGTCGAAAACCGCTTTTGTCATCAAACAATAAAAGGTTTATTATTCGGAAAGTCGAGTTAAATCCATAGAAAAATATTCCAAATTTAAGATGTGAAATTGCTAAGATCATCAATAAGCGTTGTACGGAAATCAGGTTATAATGCCAGAGTACCTCGAAAAAAACCTTTTATCTCAGAAGTAAATCGGAAAAAAGATTCGAATTTGCTGAAACATACTTGACAAAAGGAATTAGTTTCTGGAAAAAGGTAATTTTTACGGATGAGAGTAAGTTTAATATTTTCGGCACTGATGGAAAGCAGAAAGTTTGGAGAAAGCCCAACACAGAATGGCAAAAACAAAATACAACTGCGACAATAAAACACGGAGGGGGAATGTAATGGTTTGGGGTAGTATGGCTGCTTGTGGTGTCGGAAATATTGAGTTTACTACTACTTACTATTGACTATAAAATGGACAAATATGGATACCTCGATATCCTTAAGAGAAATTTAGTAGCGAGTGCTAAGAAATTGGGTATCGAACATGAATATTATTTTCAACAAGACAATGACCCAAAGCACACGGCGGGAATAGTCAAGGAATGGTTACTAAATAACTGTCGAAATAGCTTAAATACACCTCCGCAATCACCCGACCTCAACCCAATCGAGCATCTTTGGGAAATTCTGGGCCGCAACATCAGAAAACACCAAATTTCGAATAAGACTGAATTAGAAAAACGAATTTTGGAAGAATGGGGGCGGATAAAAGCATCGATGACTGAGAAGTTGGTGCAATCAATGCCACGCAGACTGCAGGCCGTTATTGATAACCACGGAAATCACACAAAATATTAAATCTTCTTGTCTTGAAAATTAACGATGTATATATTTGAATTTTTTTTGTTATGTACGAATAATTGTTTGTCTGAAATTTGCTAGTTATTTCAAATTTTTGTTAATTTCCTTAACAGTGAATATTATATTTATATAATTTTTGTTAATTATTGTTAAATTAAACTTAAGACAGAAATAAACGAATGTAAAAATTATGGTAGCTTGTTTGGTTTTCAAAAAAAATCATTTAACCCATAACTTTCAATGATGTACGAATAATTGTTTGTGCCTCTATATTTACGATGGCCTGTAACCAAATTGGCAAATGTATCGATTAAATTTGTTTGGAATGCATTCTCAAAACACAGATTAATTTGAAAGATTGGCCAAGCGATCTTCAATCATTACCACTTACATTGTCCATGAAATGATGCAAGCAAACTTTCAGCTCTTCATTATTGTTCAGTACCGAAATATTTACACTACTCGTACTACTGGTCACCGATCTACTTCATCGTCACAAAAGAAACACAAAACAAATTCACGATCAAATCTAGCTCGTTTACTGTGGGCAACGGTGTTTTGAATACGAAATGACGTTCGAGCGGACGCTTTCGTTGGAGTAACCATTATAAGTATTACACAGCAGCACTCAAATTTTAAACTTGAAAATTTATTCACTAGATTTATTATTGTGTATTACAACTAAATATTTATAAAATATTTTTGATAAATTTGTCTAATTTATTATTTATTTCGTAATTTGTTTGGGTTTTAAACTGTTTCAGAAATTTTTTGATGCTTTGAGCAATAAAAAATAAATTAATTTGAGGTTAATTTACGAACTTGTCAAAAATATCCCCTCCATATTTTATAGCAGAACACTTTAGATATTTTCGTAAATTAACGCAATTTTTATTTTCTTAATTAACTATTCTTAATTCTTATAAAGGATGAAGATTTACAGCTAATGATGTTGCGAAAAGAATGTTCCCGTTTTATTTATAGACAATTTTCCTTGTCACACACAAGTGGTTGAAAGGTGCATTAAATTGGTAACGGAAGCATCTTCCAAAGTATTTGGCGAGGAGTCGAGAGACGGACACACTCGGGCAAGGTTAGAAGCCAGAAAAAACTTAATTTGGGTTTCTTTAAAATTTAAATTTCAATAAAATACTAAGTTTTTTAGCTCTCCTGTAAAATGTTCAATATGCGGCTTACGCCCTATTCATAATAAGCCATCGAAATATCACTCACATAAAATTAACTTCTACGAATTTAGTTGACGATCAACATATAGGAAGTATATTTTTGCAAACATTATGCATCAGCAAATCAAATTTCGTAGAAGAAAAAGACGTTACGTCTGTAAACATTACGGTATGCAGTCATTACAATGTTGCATAGCATACGTGAAAAGAGGAATATTTGACCTAAATATGAGTTTCTTGGGTATCCCATGTAGATAAGTTCAATGACTTGCAGTTGATAAAGTGTAAATACAATGTGCGTTTACTCGTTGAGTAAATTGTCCTAGAAATAAAAAATTGTCCTATAAAGTAAAAGTGTTCATATTATGTAGAAAAATTTTAGTTTAAAAGTCACAATTTTTTTTGGTCTTTCCAATAAAATTAAATTGAAAGAAGTTAAGCTGTTTTCTTTTTTCTTAATAAAACTCGAGAGGACTGTACTTGGTAAGTATGGAGGATGTCATTGGTGAGTAACCACACGGGTACCGATTAATATAGTAAGTCAGCTGCCTCATTAGAGGCGCATGTCATAATTGGGTTCCGCCCTGGGCTTGCTTCTGCCGACAATACTATATTATCAATCTCACTTACTAATCACATGGGCCAAAGGCCAAGTTCTCTGACTCAATCTAATTAAAGATTGAGAGTTAGAATAACCATGTTAGTCTAGATCCCAAAATTATAACCACGGGATTGAGGCTCAATCCTTAGACAATTACATGATCAGAGAGAGCATGAAAATCTATTTCCCTTTCTTATATATATTTTTTTGATGGTAACAGGCCATCACATCCCAGAAATCCACATAATCATAACGCGGTAAGCTAGGCCGATACCTGTACATTCCCCAAACCCACGACTAATTATTAACCTCGAATTGATTGAGTGAGCTCGGGTTAATGCCGCGTGGGGAATGCATGCAAAAACAGGTAACGGCAAACTTTTCTAGGTAAATAGGTTAGCATTAGCTGTAGCTAGAGGCTAATCTATTTCAAGTGGCGCCCAAGCTGGGACTAAAATTGGCCCAAAAATATTAGTAATTTTTACCAAAATTGTTCTAAAAATCCTAATTGAGGATTTTCCTCACAAGTTCTAATGTTTATAAATTTAGGCATAATTGTCCTAACTATATTCTGACGTATTAATGATTGTGAATGACTATAATTATATACAAGTGTAGAATTTAAAAAAAATTCATGTGTGACAGTGAAACACCGTGACATAAATTAATACTAAAATCAAATGTCCAGTTGTACAGTTTTCGATACTGTGTATAACAGTGATGCTATAATAACTTAATCAGGATGAAGAATGTGATCCCTGAATAAATGTGCATCATCTCTGCCTGCCGATGTATGATTACCGGGTGGTTTTAAGAGCTGCATATTTTCAGGCAATCTGACCATTTTTCAACATTATGTTTAGTATTGCATAACTGACCTATCATTATCCCTCAGTTAACCAACTATAGTTAGTGGTAAACGATTGCCCTAGTTATAAGTTAAAAATATTTTTTTTTTAAATAAATAATTGAAAAAAAATACGAATTTTCGATGAAGACGATTTAGGTTTTGCGTATATTTCGCAGTTAAGATGAGGTTTGCCAGTACCCCAAAAATTAGTTTTAGTTACGTTCAGATCATGATATATTTAACTGTTCAACTCTGGTTCTGCTAGTGAACGAGTGTTGATGACGAGCTGGACATAGGTTAAACGTGTTCATGATGTATGTTTTGGAAATTCTAAACGATAATCGGCGAATTGTCGTTCCTAATTGATAACATAAGTAACCATAGATTCCCGCTTAAATATTTAAAAAGCCTGAGTGTTGTTGGTTAGCTTGCATTGCCATGCACGTATCATCTCGCGCAATTGTGCTCCTCTATTGGTAAGGTAAAACTGCCATTTGCGAATATGAGGATAAGAGCATATCAATGATCAATTAGGTAACCCAAATTAGCTTGTTTCAGTATTGACTAATTCAATGAGAATTACCCGTAAAGAGTTAAGAAGCCCATTGGAACTGTAACGGAATTAAACCTAATTCCGTTATCAACCCATCCCAACAAAATCTATTTCCTCATCGGCATGACCTCGAAGATAATATCTTCAACTACATTCCATTCAAACAAAAGTCATGCCGGCCTTCTACATTTCTTCTTTGCCTTTATTTATAGTGGTATCATATGATTCATTCACTTTAGAATTTTTCAGATGTGCCACAGTTAAGTAAACGCAGATATGTACATCAACGTAATTTGATTACGTTGCCTATGTACATAATAAATGTACTTGATCTATTTATTAGGTGAATGACAATGACCGATGCAAATATTGAAAACCATTGTGGTTGTTGTTGTTCAAACTTCCTCAACGGATGAATTGAAGAAAAAAATATTTGCGCGTGGATCGATTCAGCAAAATCGATGTCACGTTGCTGTACAATTTTCATAGGAATTTTTGTGATGAGACCGCATAAAATTTCCTATGAAACTCAAAATAGGTACAATATTTTTCTTGCTTTTTGGGGACAGTTAGTTTTTAGACAGACCAACCGGTGGTCGCTTAGTTTTTAGTTTTTCTAGACAGTCAGTTTTTGATATAGACCAACGCTAGGTCGGCTTTTGGAGTGCGCGAATAGGTGTATAGGAATAATAAATTCAATAATAATAATTTTGGTGTTTGTTAATAAGTTTGTTAATAAGTGTGCATAATTGTTTAGTTGCTGTTTGGTGTAAGGAAATAAACTTAATTATAAAGAACTTTTTTCGTGTTTAGTTATTTTGGTGCTCAATTTGAGTTTTTTTGGTGTGGTGCAGGAACATCTATCAGGTAAGTTCGAAGTGTGGAGGCGTTACTAACCTAATAAATAACGATAGTGGGTTGACGTCGGCTGCCGGCGGAAAGAAAATTGTTGACGCTAAGCGGCTCTTTTTCTTTCTGCTGCCATCGATAGCATACCACTATCAACCCCTCCCCTTACTAACACCACCTTTTAGGGCCCATGGGCCAAATTGTTTTAATTAGGCTAGTTAGGTTAGGGTAAAATGTTATTCTAAACATTTTACCAATACAACCACGGTTGATGCTGCCCGCGTAATGGGCAGGTCATGTTAACCACTACTTCGGGGTCCGATACCCCACTTTTCCTTTTTTTTGTTTGTTTTTTTGATGCGGTTATCTAGGCCGTTACCGGTGCATCCCCATCCCCACGACCGATTAACCTCTCCCGACTGAGGTACGGGTTAATTCCGCTGGGGATGAATACAGGTAGCGGCAAATTTCTGTGAAACCGGGTTGACTTTAGCAGTAGCTAAAGTTTAACCCGTTACAGAACATTGAAGATAAAGAAACTGATTCATCAAAATTTCACTTTCCTTTTCCTTTTCCCATCCTATTTTTTGCTCAAGATGTAATTGTTTAGGGATGGTGGCAAAAATTCTGTAGTTGTTAAAAAATTTTATTACTGTTTTAATTTTATTTCAGTTAATATAGTATTTTAGTAAGGTTTTAATTATTTATCATTATAAATTCATTTAAAAAAAAAAATTAACAAAATATGGAGTCTCAGTATTTGGAACATGAAGAACTCCTCATAGAATTTGAGATTAGAGGTATGGGAGAAGCTGCCAAACGCGAAGTGACAGAAGAACTTAAAAAAACACTTCAAGCAAAGCTTGATGCAGAACAAAAAACCCATAGCCTCAGGCCACAAGAAGCTGATACGGCCGCAATCACACAGCCTCAAAGGGAAGCTGAGGTATGCTGGAAAAAGGTACAAGATATTCACTCTATGCTACTGACTCAAGTAACATTAGATCGATCAAAGTTAGAAGTACCTCCAAAAATAAGTATAAGGCTAAAGCATATTGATGAGTGAATGCGTAGAAATTCACTTTCACCAACATTCTACGCACAAACAGTGAGTTTGGCAAAAGCCCTTAGACAATTATTATCAGTAGTTGGAAATTTAGACAGAAGAATCATCAGAGGATGATGATGATCTGGATATCTTAGAAGATATTGATTTTAAAGCAAAGCCAGCCACGAAATCGATATTGGTATATCAAGATGGTGCTTTTCAGAAAGAATCAAAAAAAGAGCAGGAGAAGAAGAATTAACGAAAAAGCATGATTCTAATCATCAAGATATTGGGAAAAAGAAAAAAAATGTACTGGTACAAATATTATTCACTTTCCCATTAGACCATCTATGTAAAATTCGGCATTTGCATAGATGATGTAATGGTGAGGTGAAGGCTGGCGCTCCGCGTGATTACTAAAACGCCAGTGTTAGGTTAAAATATTAATAATAGAGTTTAGGATTGTATTTAATATTAAGTTTAAAAGTTTAATAAATAAAAACGAGGGAAAAAATGAATTGTTGTTAGGAATAAATAAAATATTTACTCAATTTGAATAGCATAATGTCTGAAAGAGAATTATTACTATTTTTTTAGAAAATTAATACTTTGAGTTTGAGTTGAGTATATTCCTGGTAGTAAGGGTGACGGAGGGACAACTGCAGTTTGACAAATTCCAAACCGAGCCAGGTATCTACTTCTCAGAGATAGGGAAATCTGTAGTATCAACTAGTGAGTGGAAGTTCATTATATATTTCAACTTCTCTGGCTACTGGCACGAATGGAGGTATTTAGAGCATACTTTCGCCCAGCTCCAGCTAAGATGTGAGACCAAGTCAAATGGTTCCAATTATATACAAAATTGCAAGGGATTACTGGAACCCATATCACACTTAGTAAACCAAGTAGAAGACAATAATGAGCTGTTCAAGCCATATGCATCAAGGGTTGGGAATATATTTGGGGATCTGTAGCAAGTAGATACAGCCCTATACATATATGTGTTTCAAACAACAGAGAAGCCGGAGTGTACCAATTTCCGGTATAATGTTGATAGGGTGGATGAATGGCATTTAAAAGTCTATATGGGATTCGACAACTAAGATGACGTAGTAAGTGCCGTTTTGTTTGTCGATGAGCTGTCTCCTCTTATCCCCCTCGGGGATAAGTTAATAGTGCCGTCTATAACTTATCAAATCAAGCGATTTAAAATAAGCGATTATTAAAGTGTTAAAGGAGTGACAAAATTGTATATCAATTTATATATAAAACTTAAATAAATATCGAATTACAAAAGTCTTTATAAAGACTGTACACCCATCAACTATTGTATCCTCACTATTACCTCTAAGTGGTCGAGGGGAGGCAACGAAAAAGTGGTTCCACCGCCTAGGGTGTAATAAAAATCCACTGCACGGCTAAACATAGTGCAGTGACACAAATAGTGTTGGGAGGGGAATCCGTGCGATTTTAAATATTTAAGATATTAAAAATTCCAACAAGCATACGCTAAAAATTATTATTTTTAGTGAATTACCCAGAGATATGGGTAAGGGTTCCAGGCGCGAACCGGATCAGTCTTCGCAAGAAGCTGACGGTCAGCGAGCACCTAAAAAGGTGAAGCTTGACGTGAATCTTAGTGATTCTAACTCGGATGCCGAGCTTGTCGGCAATGATGAGGACACGGCTGAAGTTGAAACTACTTTGCCAAGCAGTGGTCAGTTAGCACCAACGTGCGAAGGACCCCATGAAAGCCTTATGATGGAAATCGTTTCTCTTGAAACGATGATCGGGCTTACTAAAAACACGAAACTTACAGAGCCTAAGTTTCGAGAATTAAAGAACCACATTAAGAATATCAAGATTCAGATTCTAGAGGTGGTTGCGGAAACTAATCTGGTTGTAGGAAAACTGGAGGAAGCACGCAACCATAGGTGCACTTGCAGCCAGAAACCAAATCTATTGGTTACTGTGGAAAAGACACCAGAGATGGCTGCACAGGATTCAGTTCCAAGTGCCCACCCAGATAACACAAGAAAAGTAGTAACAAACCAAAAAGAAAATGAATGGCAAACGGTCGGTAAGAAACGCAAGAAACGGAGAAACAGAAAGCGTTGGCAGAATAAGACGAAAACAAAACGGATAATTATCTCAGCTAGAGATAATGATTCCAGCCTTTCGACTACCGAGATTACCAAGAAAATCAAGGAAATCATACGTCCTAGTGAATCTAACATAAAGATTCACTATGTAACTAACGCTGGACCTAATGGTGTTGCAGTTACTGTTGATTCTTCCTCGGATTTGAAGGTCTTCACGGAAAACACCAAGTTGGAAGGCGTGGGTCTAAAAGCCACCGAACCAGAACCTGTTAAGATATTACCGAAAGTGATTATCTTTGATGTAAGCTCTGAGCTTGATGGCGACATGGTTAAAAACTGCCTAATAAACCAAAACTGCCTAGATCAAAAAGATTTTAAAGTTCTATATAGAACCGGTGCGAGAAATAAAGAGACCGCTCACTGGGTGGTAGAAGTCGAACCAGCAACCAAAAACATGTTGCTAAAGTGTGGAAGACTGCACGTAGACTGGGTACGATGTCGTGTGAGAGAGTTTGTGACTCCAACTAGGTGCTTTAGGTGCCAGCGATATGGGCATATTGCAAAGAATTGTAGGGCGCGCGAAGAGACCTGCTCTCACTGTGCACACCATGGTCATGGCTACAAGGTCTGTCCCAACAAAGACAAACCAGTCAGTTGCGCAAGCTGCAAGGAAATGCAAAAGCCTCATGACCACCAAGTAGGTCGCGTTTCGTGTAACGCATACAAAAGTGCTGTGCAACGTTTGAAATTAAGAACTAAGCATGATGATTAGTCATAATCAAAGACATTGTAACAGCAACCTACGCATCGCCCACCTCAACATGCAGGGCGCTAAAATAGTCGGGTCAGAGATATGTGAACGCATCTCCACTCACGGCATAGATATACTATGCATGCAAGAACCACACTCGGTCAATGGTCAAATCAGTGGCATGCCTTCTACAGCCAGAGTAGTTACAGGCTGCACTGAGAATCCCAAAACTGCAATTAGTATTCACAATGCTGGCATGAGCATGATGAAACTAAGTCAGTTCTGCGATAGCCACTGCACATGTGTTGAAATATCATCGGAAGCTGGTTCACTCTACCTATTTTCAATATATGCCCAATACAGTGAACCGATCGAGTACCATCTGTGCAAAATTGAAACGATCTTAGGCTCTCTATCGAGTCAACAGAAAAAGGTAATGATCCTCGGAGACTTCAATGCAAGAAGTAAAATGTGGCATGACCGTTTAACCGATGAAAACGGAAGAAAAGTAGAGGACTTCGTGTCTAGGAGTGACCTCTTCATAATGAACTTGCAGGGGCACCCAACGACGTTCTCGTCTAATGGGAACTCTAATATCGACTTAACCATAGTCAATGGAGCCTTGCTGGGCTCGATAGTTGGGTGGTGTGTCAGAGAAAGCTGGACATCTAGTGACCATAGAGTCATTACGTTCAACTTATCAAACTCGCCTCAGAGCAGTCCGCTTGCAAGTAGCAAAACTCCGAGATTCGCCATTAAGATAGCTGACTGGGGTCTATTTGCTAGACACTTGGTTAGCTCTTGGGACAGTGTAGAAGCACTTCCAGAAATAGACTCTGTAGATGAAATTGATGCTCGTGTGGAGCTGATCTCAGCACAGTTAGCCAGTGTCTGCAACAGCTCAATTCCTAAGAAGAGAGTTGCGAAGAAACAGAACAGTTGGTGGAACTCTAATCTAAGAAAACTTAGATGTTCTATGTAGAAGCTTAGAAGAGCCTACCAGACGGAAAATAACCAAATAGCAAAAGAGTTAAAATTGTCTCGCTTTAGAGTAGCAAGAAATAAATACTTCCATGAAGTATTTATTGCAAAACAAAATAGTTTCCAACGGTACGTCACGGAACATGGTAATAAAGACCCATGGGGACTTGTATATAAATTTGCCGCTGGCAAAGCAAGATCCCCGGAAGTCCTTAACACCATCAGGAAGGCAAATGGAGTCGTCACTGATACGTGGCATGACACACGCTTGGAGTTACTCAACTTACTTCTTCCGGACGAAACGCCAGACGAAACTGGGCCTCAAGCAGAAATGCGCGAGATCGTTACCGACAATAGTTGGAATGATGCGGAAGACCCCCCATTTACATGGGAGGAGGTCACCAGTGCCTTAACTTGCTTTAAGCGTAACAAGTCCCCTGGACTGGACAACTTGAACGCTGAAATAATCCAGCTGGCATGGCCCATCATAGGGTCAAGCATAGTAAAATTATTAAACAGCTGCTTAAAATTTGGTTACTTCCCCAAGGTGTGGAAAAAGGGTGAAATGATCATAATCAGGAAACCTGGTGATAGAGATCCACTTTGTTCCAAATCTTATAGACCCATAATGTTACTACCAGTTATGGGGAAGCTCTTAGAAAGGCTGCTTGCCACTCGCACTATTCCGCGAGTTGAACAAAGCGGACTGTTCTCGGACAAGCAATTCGGATTTCGACGTAGCATGTCTACTGAGGATGCGATAGTCCGCCTAACCAACACTGTCAAAACCCTAAGTTCGAAATATGTGATGGGTATATTCTTGGACATTGCCGGAGCATTTGATAATCTTACGTGGCCTAGTGTCATTGCAAGTTTATCGGTCTACAATCTCCCTAGAAACACGTTGAATGTTTTTAGGAGCTACTTCAGTAATCGATACGCAATAATCAGAGACATGTATGGTTCTGTCTCGAAGCAAATTACAAAAGGATGTCCTCAGGGCTCTATTTTGGGTCCTCTAGTCTGGAATATCGTGTTTAACACAAGCATGATCGACGACTTTGAGGAAATTGCATTTGCTGATGACAAAGTCATCCTGATACATGGTAACTCGAGGCTCGAACTTCAGAGCCGAGGCCAAATCGCAATAAATAAAATGATCCAATGGTGTGGAGTAAATAAGATGTCACTATCAGCAGAAAAAACAGTGATGCTGCAACTAAAGGGCAAATTTGACTCTAGTCGACCACCAACGATATCACTAAACGGTAAAAACATGAAAATGGTCAAGTGCGTTAGATATCTAGGTGTTGACCTTGATGAACGAATGGGAGTAGCATCCCACGTTCTTAGAGTCTGCGAAAACGCTAAGAAGCTATTCCACTCTTTGGCGAGAGTGTCAAGAGAAGGATGGGGACTTAATCACAAAACACTGAAGTTAATATACAAAGGTGTGGCGGAGGCGCTTTTCGCGTATGCGGCGGCTGGTTGGTATGATAGGTTAAACTGTCACCATATCAGGTCACTAGAAAGTGCTCAGAGGAATATCCTGCTAGGAGTAACAAAAGCTTACCGAACGGTATCTAAAGATGCTGTAGTGGTTCTGGCTGGCGTACTCCCGGTTGATATTCTAATCAAAAAACGTGCGTACTTGTACCACCTAAGAAGGCGTGGCCAAAATAATATAGGTGAATATGTACATGCTGCTGATAGTAGGCAGGATCAATATAATAGTATAAATGATATAGAAGCGATGGCGATTGACCTCTGGCAACGAAGGTGGAATGAATCAGCCAATGGAAGGCATACCTTTGGCTTCATTCCTGATATTAAAGAAAGACTAAAAATGAAATTACCACTAACGAGCTCGATGTGCCAAGTTATCTCTGGACATGGTAAGTTTAAAGCATACCTGCAGAGATTTAAGATAACGAACCAGTGTCAATGTTTATGCGGATCGGAAGTAGAAGACGTTAAGCACCTACTTTTCGAATGTAACGAGGTGACGGTTTTGTCATTAAAACATAAGTGGCTTGGTAACATAAACATACGTGAATTACCACTGCCTATATTACTATGCAACGACTTACTCCCGAAGTTTCAGCCATATTGTGCTGAACTGATCAACGTCTTAAAAGAACGGAACAGTGTACAATAGTAGACCGGTAAAACGGAATGTACATGTCTCCCCGTGACTAGGGACGGTAACGTTATAATTTTTGAATTATAACGGCTGAAATATACAAACACTGGTATCTGTTGACTGCGCTAATTGATTTACATGAAATTGGCTAAGTAAACCGATACAAATTTGAATAAATCTTAGTTTAAGGTTATACCTAGGTATAAGAATTGACGTAAATTTTTCCGGAAATGTTGACTACGACGAATGAATGAATAAACCACCTTTTAGGGCCCATGGGCCAAATTGATTTAATTAGGCTAGTTAGGTTAGGGTAAAATGTTATTCTAAACATTTTACCAATACAACCACGGTTGATGCTGCCCGCGTAATGGGCAGGTCATGTTAACCACTACTTCGGGGTCCGATACCCCACTTTTCCTTTTTTTTTGTTTGTTTTTTTGATGCGGTTATCTAGGCTGTTACCGGTGCATCCCCATCCCCACGACCGATTAACCTCTCCCGACTGAGGTACGGGTTAATTCCGCTGGGGATGAATACAGGTAGCGGCAAATTTCTGTGAAACCGGGTTGACTTTAGCAGTAGCTAAAGTTTAACCCGTTACAGAACATTGAAGATAAAGAAACTGATTCATCAAAATTTCACTTTCCTTTTCCTTTTCCCATCCTATTTTTTGCTCAAGATGTAATTGTTTAGGGATGGTGGCAAAAATTCTGTAGTTGTTAAAAAATTTTATTACTGTTTTAATTTTATTTCAGTTAATATAGTATTTTAGTAAGGTTTTAATTATTTATCATTATAAATTCATTTAAAAAAAAAAAATTAACAAAATATGGAGTCTCAGTATTTGGAACATGAAGAACTCCTCATAGAATTTGAGATTAGAGGTATGGGAGAAGCTGCCAAACGCGAAGTGACAGAAGAACTTAAAAAAACACTTCAAGCAAAGCTTGATGCAGAACAAAAAACCCATAGCCTCAGGCCACAAGAAGCTGATACGGCCGCAATCACACAGCCTCAAAGGGAAGCTGAGGTATGCTGGAAAAAGGTACAAGATATTCACTCTATGCTACTGACTCAAGTAACATTAGATCGATCAAAGTTAGAAGTACCTCCAAAAATAAGTATAAGGCTAAAGCATATTGATGAGTGAATGCGTAGAAATTCACTTTCACCAACATTCTACGCACAAACAGTGAGTTTGGCAAAAGCCCTTAGACAATTATTATCAGTAGTTGGAAATTTAGACAGAAGAATTATCAGAGGATGATGATGATCTGGATATCTTAGAAGATATTGATTTTAAAGCAAAGCCAGCCACGAAATCGATATTGGTATATCAAGATGGTGCTTTTCAGAAAGAATCAAGAAAAAGAGCAGGAGAAGAAGAATTAACGAAAAAGCATGATTCTAATCATCAAGATATTGGGAAAAAGAAAAAAAATGTACTGGTACAAATATTATTCACTTTCCCATTAGACCATCTATGTAAAATTCGGCATTTGCATAGATGATGTAATGGTGAGGTGAAGGCTGGCGCTCCGCGTGATTACTGAAACGCCAGTATTAGGTTAAAATATTAATAATAGAATTTAGGATTGTATTTAATATAAAGTTTAAAAGTTTAATAAATAAAAACGAGGGAAAAAAATGAATTGTTGTTAGGAATAAATAAAATATTTACTCAATTTTAATAGCCTAATGTCTGAAAGAGAATTATTACTATTTTTTTTAGAAAATTAATACTTTGAGTTTGAGTTGAGTATATTCCTGGTAGTAAGGGTAACGGAGGGACAACTGCAGTTTGACAAATTCCAAACCGAGCCAGGTATCTACTTCTCAGAGATAGGGAAATCTGTAGTATCAACTAGTGAGTGGAAGTTCATTATATATTTCAACCTCTCTGGCTACTGGCACGAATGGAGGTATTTAGAGCATACTTTCGCCCAGCTCCAGCTAAGATGTGAGACCAAGTCAAATGGTTCCAATTATATACAAAATTGCAAGGGATTACTGGAACCCATATCACACTTAGTAAACCAAGTAGAAGACAATAATGAGCTGTTCAAGCCACATGCATCAAGGATACGCCGTACACCGCTAGATTTCATTGGGAATATATTTGGGGATCTGTAGCAAGTAGATACAGCCCTATACATATATGTGTTTCAAACAACAGAGAAGCCGGAGTGTACCAATTTCCGGTATAATGTTGATAGGGTGGATGAATGGCATTTAAAAGTCTATATGGGATTCGACAACTAAGTGTCTGGTGAAAAACTGTCTGCAGATGACGTAGTAAGTGCCGTTTTGTTTGTCGATGAGCTGTCTTCTCTTATTGCCGAAAAAAACTTAACACCCCAACGCAGTGTATAACGCAGACTGTTGGGGAAATTTTCATAATTTTCTTTACATTCTCACGCAATGTAAAGAACACGTGCGCGTAGAAAATTGTAAAATCGTAAGAAATTAAAAAATATAAAAAACAAACTCAAAGTTAAAAAATTTTCCATACGGAAAATAAATAATAATTTTACGCAACTTAACTTAAAAATTTAATTAAAATATTTTTACGATGACCCAAAAACCAATTACAAACAAAAATTACAAAATTAAAAGTTCAACATATTTTAAAATTTCAATCCAATAGGTTGTATTCCGTATCAAAAAAAAAATATAATAATTCAATAAGTTGTAAAGTGTATAAAGTAAAAGTTCATTATTATCAAAATTATAACATATAGTGTAAAGTGCAAGTGTAAGTGCAAAATAAAGACAATTAGTTAGTCAATTAAAGTTTTGTTAGGTTTTGTTATTTTCGAATTGCATTAGCAGTTTTCGATTTGGCCATCCTTAGCCGCGACTATGGCCTTCAAACGGCCGACAAAGCTATTGCATGCAGCACGAAAGTGGCTCTGCGGTATTTTGGCTCATTCCCGGCGAAGCGCTTGCTTGAGATGATCGACACTTTGGTATTTTTTTGTCCCAACCTTGCTCTTCAAAATACCCCGAACCGAGAAATCTAGCGTATTTGCATCAGGTGAATTTGGAGGCCATTGAGCAGTGGAAATGAACCGCGGAACGTTGTTTCTCAGCCAATCTTGATTGACGCGCGCTTTAATGTGAAAAATGAATCAGCCTACTAACTAAACGGGCCCATTTGGTAAACGGGTCCACCAGCTGCTTCATTAGACGCGGAAATCTCGCCAGTGCGTCAGCAGGCGAGTTTCTTTCAGCTGGAACTCATTACCAAATAAAAACTACTTACTAACTTTTAAGGCCTTAAGCCAAAATATTTAAATCTCAATTTTTATTTTATTTTTATTTTATCATGCTTAGAGTAATTATGTTACCCCAAATCTTTTTTTTTAAACAACCACGGTGGACATGCCAGCTATGTGAGGCATGAATCTCGCCAATTTGGGTCCGATGCCCAATTTACTGAATTTCCTTGTTTTGACGGCATAGTCTAGGCCGTCTCATCTTTTTTTATTTTTACGTGCGGTAATCTAGGCCACTGTTCGTGCACCCCATCACCCACGACCAATGTACCTCTACTTGACTGAGCTGCAGGTACCTAAGCCGCATCGGGGTGCAACCACGAGCTAAGGCAAAATTCTATGATCCAGTTCGGCCTTCAGCATAAGCTGAGGTTAAACTGTTTCAAACTCCTACATCCTTATTCAGGAAAGCCAAAGACTTTCGCCAAAATCACCCATACAAGGTGAAGCAAATAAAATGGTGTGATACATTGTGGGACAAAAAGGTACATGTACATATCCATGATGGGATATATACGCTCTCCAAACCAATGTCAAAATCGATTACTAAAAATTAAAAAAAGAATAATTTGTGCAAAAATCTTCAAAACGGAATCAAAATAGGGAAATTGAATGATTGGAAAGGAATCATAAGAGAAGCAAAATTTGCGTCTGGCGACGTCAAATTTGAACAGGCAAAACCAACCATTCTGTCTGAGGTAGAAATCAATGACGACGAAGAAGAGGAACACGAACAAAGGTTTTAAAATAATCAAATCAATATATTGTAATATTAAATAAAAATATTATTTCACCTAAACTGTCGCATCCATTTGAGGAATCCCGGATGTTTTGCCCGTAGTAGGTCAAATAATAAAAAGCAAAAATAAGGAATGCCGGATGTTTTACTTAAACTAGGAATTCGGGATGCACTTTCACTTCCGGAAATAATGTAGGTCGTCTGGAATAAGTAGGTCGACTCAGCTGCCCCTATCACTACTTGTGAATATTTTATGTGTAATAACTTAATTTTGCTACTAGTTTCGATTTTCAAAATGAAGTCATCTGCTACATAGTTTTAAAAAAATGTAGCAGAACCAAAAAGTAGCAGCGCAAATATGAAATAGAAGCGCCCAAGAATTATTTTTTGTTTTTCTAATGGATAGTCTCTTTAAAATAATATTCTCTCTGCTTAAACGTATCGGCTGTCGTTCAACATAATCTAATATAAAACCAAGCCACACAAATATCGGTGCTCGTGTATATTTTATAGTGTATCAGCATAAAACCGCATGCATAGTTCGCCTTCAGCAAACTATTCTTGTACGGTATAAATTCAGTAATTGGTTAGTGCTCAAAGTGAAATATTGTAAAACGAGTAAAGGTCGTAACCAAATAAAAAAATTTCGTGACAAGTTGTAAATTTGAATTTTATTTTTATAGTCTATGCCGTCTCATTTTTTTTATTTTCTTTTATGTGCGGTAATCTAGGCCACTGTTCGTGCACTCCATCACCCACGACAAATGTACCCCTACTTGACTGAGCTGTGGGTACCTAAGCCGCACGGGGTGCATACACGAGTGATGGCAAAATGGTGAGGTTAAACCGTTTCACGCGGATATCGAGCTAAGTATTTTTGAAAGAAGAAACCGTAACGTTTACGGTTAATTATTTGCGGTTAAGTGTATCGAACGATAGTATTAAAACAAAACCGTTATTTGTGCAATTAATTGCATAACTGGCGCAGTTCGATATTAAAATAGTTAAAAATACAACAAGTGTTTTATGTTTATAGTTTAGTTCTCAATAAATCTATTGAGAACTAGGTTCCGATTAGAAAGGTTATCTATTCCGCGAAGGAGTCAAATCAAGTAATAGGCAATCTTCCAAATCCAAGGGTCGAATTAGTTTCCATAAAGTTGGGGTTGATTATGCAGGTCCCGTTTTAACACACACATGCAGAGGCCCAGCCAGAGCAGAAAGCATACAAAAGCTATATTCGTATGTTTATCTATAAAAGCAGTTCACATTGAGCGAAACTATACTTGACGACCGACGCCAATTTAGCAGCATTGTGACGTTTTATAGCCCGTAGGGAAATATGTGCAGATTCACAATGATAATGCCAGAAACTTCATTGGAGCTCGCTACCATTTATATGAGCTTTATACGTTCCTTAGAAAAAAATGCTAATAATTTTTCTAATTTTTTATTGGCAATTTTTTATTTATTCCTCCGAGTTCACCGAACTTGAACCGAAGAAATCGCTAGCCTGCTAACCGAAATCGAGGCAATGTTAAATTACAGACTGATTTGTGTACTATCCAACGACGATTTGAATTACCTTACTCCAAGACATTTTCTAATTGGCCAGCCAACAACTCAACTTTCAGCCGAAAATTTGGCAGATAAGGCTTAACTATCCAGGTGGCAAATGATTACGAATCTGCAACATAGAACCAAATGGCACATCAAACAAAACAATATCAAATTAAACAACATAATACTCTTCAAAAAAATCAACTTACCTCCTTCAAAATGGTCAATGGATGAAGTTGTAGAATTACATCCAGGCACTGATGTTAATGTAACAGTTGTTACAATCAAGACACAAAGCGACAATATAAAACGTCCAATTCATAAGCTTTGTGGTTTACCAGCAAATTGAATGAACCGATTCAAAGCGGCCTGGATGTTGAGAACTCACCATTATAACTAGTCATAAAATAAACCGAGTTTGGTGAAACCTAAGCTAATTCGATATAAACCAGCAGAAACCGCTGAAGTTGTTATTACTTCGCTAAACAAGGTTGGTCAAGTAGGGAAATGCCCCATGGAAACCTAATGATAAACATCGTTTCTCTTAAAAAGATAATAGAACAAACAGAGAAAACGAAACTTATTGAGACTAAGTTTCGAGAATTATCTAATTATATAAAAAAAACATAAAGATTAACATTTTGGAGGTGGTTGCGGAAACTAATATAGTAGTTGGTAAATTGGAGGAAGCACGCAACCATAGACACACTTGCAACCAGAAACCAATAACTTTGGAAAAGATACCAGAGATGACTGCACGGATTTAGTTCCTAGCGCAAATTCGGAAATTACACGGACAGTAGCAACGAATCCAACAAAAAACAATGAACGGAAACTGGCACGCAGTCGGTAAAAAATGCTAGAAACGTAGTTGCAGAAAACGTTGGCAAAGTAAGACAAAGAAAAAACGGATAATTATCTCAGCATGACTCCAGCCTGTCAACAGACGAGTTTACCAAAAAAAATCAAGAGAGCCATACGTCCATTCAATCGAACATAAAGATCCACTGTAACCAAATGGTAATTGACTCAGCCTCGGAATTAAAGGTATTGACAGAAAACGTGAAGTTGAAGGCGTGAGCTCATAGCCACCGAGGAAGTGCCTGAAAAGAGATTACCTAAAGTAATTATCTTTGATGTTAGCTCTGAGTTAGGTACCAGAGACACGGTCATATTGCAAAATATTGCAGAGCGCGCACAGAGACCTGTTCTCACTGGGCACAATATGATCATGATTATAAAGGTTGTCCAAAAAAATACAACCTGCCAGTTGTGCAAGGTGCATGGAAATGCAAAAACCACATGATCACCAAGTAGGTTGCGCTTCCTGTAACGCACACAAAACTGCTGTGCAACGTCTGAAATCTAACACTATACATAATGATTAGTCAAAATTTAAGACATTGTAACAGCAACCTACGTATTGCCCACCTCAACATGAAGGGCCTATTTTCAATATATGTGTAATACAGTGGGCTCTTAACCAATCGAGTACCGTCTGTGCAAAATCGAAACGATATTAGGCTCTTTATCGGGTCAGTACCAAAAAGTAATGTTCACTGAAGACTTCAATAAAATGTGGCATGACCGTTTAACCAATGAAAACGGAAGGTAAGTAGAGGACTTCGTGTGTAGGAGTGACTTCTTTATAATGAACTTGCAGGGAACCCAACTCCGTCTCGTCTAATCGGAACTGCAATAGTCAATGGAGGCTTGTTGGGCTCGATAGTTGGATAGTGTGTGAGAGAAGTTGGACATCTAGTGAACACAGTCATCACACTCGAGTTATCAAACTCGACACAGGATAGTCCACTTGCAAGTACCAAAACTCCGAGATTTGCCATTACGATAGCTGACTGGGGTCTATCTACTAGACAGTTGGTTGGCTCCTGGGATGGTGTAAAAGCACTTCCAAAAATTAATTTGATCGATGAAATTTATGTTTGTGTGGAGCTGATCTCAACACAGCTAACCAGTTTCTGCAATAACTCCTAAGAAGAGAGGAGCTAAGAAATGAAATAGATGGTGGAGCTCTAATTTAAGGAAACGTAGATGTTCTATGCATAAGCTTAGAAGAGCATACAGTGTACGCCCCAGAGGAAGGGGAATGGATATATTATGACCAGGATGACGGTACACTACTAGCCACCGATAGAGGCAATGGAGGCTAAGCTTAGAAAAGAAGACTCCCCAGAAAGGTCGTACAATTATCCAACTGGACCCATTGTTCTTAAACCCAGTCTAAACGTCACAGGACCTTCACGGCCTGGACATCGAAGTTGGTGGAATTGTGGCAATACAACCCACTACTTTAAGGACTGTATGAAACCCATCAATACTAATTTCTGTTTTGGGTGTGGAGCCAGAAATACGTTCAAGGCGAATTGTTCAGCGTGTAATCCACCGAGAAAGTGGAGGGCCGAGATGAGGGGTACGCGGGACACTTGTCTCGGTCGCGAAAGCCCGAGACTAAACAGGAGGACGGAAGAAGCTGCATCCAACACCGATCCGGAGTTATATCGGGGGTGGCGGGGGGTCCATTAAAGAACCCCTAATTTTAAAAAGGAAGGAAGACTTAAAACAATAATCAAAGCTCCCAATTAAAAAGTACGACATCAACATTGGATGGATCGCCGGTCCAAATTACTGCCGGGAGAAATATTTTTGTTAAACGCCGCTCACATGAACGTTTCAACAAAGACTGTGTTGCACAAAAGGTTAAACATCCAACATCTGTCATCATGGTCTGGGGGTGTATCACCGCAAAAGGTCCTAGGCCTCTTCATGTAGTAGATGGCATTATGAATGCTGATAAGTATATCCAGATATTGGATAAGGTTTTTTTACCAAAACCCCATCAATTGTTTCGCCGTCGACAAAGGTATATTTTTCAGCAGGATGAAGCTCCTTGTCACACCGCCAAATCGATTAAAAACTATTTGAGTTCCAAAAACATACCGCTATTGGATTGGCCTGGGAACTCTCCGAATATGAACCCAATATAAAATGTTTGTACGGTTCTAACGAAGCAGTTATCGGAAAAACATATCACAGACAAACAAACATTAATTAAGGAAATTAAAATCATTTGGTTCAACGACCCACTTATTAAAAAAAATCATAATAAACTCGTTCCATACTATGCCACAAAGAGTCGAAATGTTGCTAAATCGAAATGTTGCTAAATCCAAAAAAAAAACAAAATGTTGTTAAATGAATTTTATTGATATTGAATTCCTCGAAAAACTAAATTTTATAAAGTTGCTAATTCAATGGCCACCTACTGTATCTTCATCTTCTCACTGTAACCACCAAAGTGTCAACAGCAATTTTTTATTATCGTCATCCACGAGTGAATAAATCAAAAAATAAAATAAATTGATAAAATAGAATTTTTATCTTTTTAATTTTTAATTAAACACTGTGCAAGCCATTTTTCCAATTTGTACATTGGGTTTTTTTTTGGTAGAAGTAAAGCAAAGTAGCACCTTGCAAGATCAACCTATAAGTTTAATGACCCTCGAATTTAGGGACAGAATATATACTACATTAAAAATTAATAAGCAACCTTAATGGTACTTTTTTTCAAATAATATAGAAGAAGAATTCGTTTCTAGATTTGTGGTGACTCCATGGAGACCCATTTTAATTCAGAAAACTTGTAATTGAATGACCAATATCCTAAAATTATAATCATATAAAGTTTCATAAGAATTTTAAACAATCAATTGCGTATTTCGGACATAATATTGTTATTCTTAAGTTTCCGTCTAATCTTCCAGATTTTGGCGATTAGACCAAGTTGTTGCATTAATAGCAGCTGTTTTAGTGGTACAATTTTAAATAATATAGAAGAATTCGTTTCTAGATTTGTTTGAATATTCACACATATATCAACGCTGGTGACCCCGTGGAGACCCATTTTACTTCGGAAATTTTCTGATTGAATTACCAATATCCTAAAATTATAAGCATGTAAAATTTCATGAGAATTTATAAAAAATCAATGTTGTTGCTGGTTTGTATTGTGTGTATCTTGTATTTGTGTGGTAAACACAAGTCTCCATACCGTTAAAATATATTTGTTGCATCTAATTACATTTTGGAGAGATTGAGATCAACCGGCAAGGTAAGTGAATGAAAGTGTTTTATTATAAAATGTCTGGCTAGAAAGCCAGACAATACAACCACAGTAGCGTTTGGCCTACTTCCCTAAATGGGCTGATGGCCTAATTAACTGTTCAGGGGTCCGGTGTTCCCACCCAATCCCCGTAATAAGTTTATTTTTACCGCAGGCGGTAATCTAGGCCGCTACCCTAGCCTCCCTATCCCCACGGCCAAATTAACCTTTTCCGCTGAGCTAGCGGGTTAATGCCGCCTCATGGGGGGCGTAATAGGGTAGAGGCAATTAAATGTAATTGGGTTTGCCCTATAAATAATAGCGGCTTACCCGTTACAAATGGCGCCCAATGCTGTGTAGTGCACTGCAGACAAGACAAAATTCATCTCTAGCCTCGATCTCAAAGATGCATTTTGGCAGATTCCGTTAAACCAATCAGCCAGGGCCAAGACAGCGTTTACTGTTCCCGGTAGACCTCTTTACCAATTCACGGTAATGCCTTTCGGGTTATGCAATGCTGCGCAAACAATGTGTCGGCTCATGCATAAAGTGATTCCGCATGAGCTACACGACCGTGTGTTCGTCTATTTAGATGACCTCCTAGTTACGTCCCCCACATTTGATGAACATGTCCAATTACTGGGACTGGTGGCGAGACAGCTGAGCGAGGCAGGGCTCACTATCAACATGGAGAAATCTAAATTCCTTTTAAAACGGCTAAAATATCTGGGACATATTATCGAGGATGGGAGCATTAAAGTGGACCCGGACAAGGTCACGGCTGTCCAAAATTTCCCAATCCCCAAAACAGTCAAACACATCCGACAATTCCTTGGAATGAGTGGATGGTACCGGAAATTCATTCCAAACTATTCATCTATCGCGTCCCCGCTCACTGACCTTCTAAAATCCAAAGGAAGTATCAAGTGGAGTGAACCGGCTCAGGAATCTTTTGACCAGCTAAAATCCCTTCTGTCTGAAGCACCAGTACTAGTGCACCCTGATTATACACGTACGTTCTATATTCAAGTAGATGCGTCAAAAACAGGAGTAGGCGGTGTCCTCTTTCAGAAGGATGATGAAGATGAAGAACATCCAATCTCTTTCTTTTCACATAAGCTGAATGGTGCACAAAAGAACTACAGTGTCACCGAGCTCGAATGCTTAGCTGCTGTTCTCAGTATTAAGAAATTTCGAGCATATGTAGAAGGATATGAGTTTGTGTTGATAACAGACCATGCCAGCCTGCAATGGCTAATGAAGCAAACCGAACTCTCTGGGCGATTAGCACGTTGGAGCCTTAAACTCCAGGGCTTTAAGTTCCGTATAGAGTACCGTAAGGGGGCACGAAACGTAGTCCCAGACGCCTTGTCCCGCGTACACTCGGATGAGGTGGCTGCTTTGGATTCAGTTGAAATGTCATCAGCAGTGGACTTGCAGTCACCAGAGTTCACCAGTCCTGACTATTTGCAATTAATGGACGCCCTGGCGAACATGAATCTATAATCGCATTCGCGCTCGTTACTCGTGGCTCACACATACTCTTCGAATCCCACGCCCAACCCCTGATGCTTAGCCGGCAACGACCGATGAAGAGTCCCTGTGTGAGCCCAATTTTCTATAACATTCGTGTAACTTGGAGAATTTATTTCGATTAAATTTTCTTTTCATTCCGGTTTCATGTTACAAATGTTACAAATTAGTAAACGAATTCCATTTAAAACTTGAAACTCACGAAACAAATTTTAACAGTAATAAAACATAAAAAAGAAACTGAAATAATCGACACATTTAATTCAATTGTGGATCAGTGTCCCAATGTAACAAATAAGTTAGTATAGGTTAGTCAGACGATCGGTTACGCGTTTTATACGGGTTTCAAACACCATTAGGATATTATAGAGAGCTATTAAAATTGTACTCAGACTCATCTATGAATTTAATGACCTGCGGTCCCATACTTCAACATTTTAGGTACAGGATGAATTTTTGAAAAATGTGATGTACATAATAAAACACAATAAAAGAACTACGAGAGTCCTTAAAGAATAGAATTTCATAATATACGAGGGCGGATTGAAAATGAAGCTACCTAAGTAGGAAAACAAAATTTTTTTTTGCCAAAAACCATTTATTTCTGAACATAGTCTCCATTTAGTTCGACACACTTAGTAAGACGATATTCCAACTTTTTTATACCATCTGAATAATACGATTTCGGGAACCCCTCCAAATAGGCGTTAGTTTCGATAATCACTTCTTCGTCTGAGATGAATCTTTGTCCTGCGAGCCATTTTTTCAAGTTTGGAAACAGGAAAAAGTCACTAGGAGCTAAATCTGGACTATAAGGTGGATGATGAACCAATTCGAAGTGTATTTCACGTAATTTTAGCATCGTATCTAATGCTGTGTGAAGTGGTCTGCCGAACTCGTTTTTGTTCGACACTGAGCAAACGCGGCACCCATCTTGTCGATAGCTTTTTCATATGCAAATGTTCATGCAAAATGTTGAACACACGTTCATATAATATGTTTACCATTTCAACAATCGCACGAAACTTGACTCGGCGATCATTCATAACGATATCGAGGATTTTCTTGATATTTTCTTCTTCAGTAACCACCTCTTTTGGCCTTCCTGTTGATGGTATTGTTGCAGTGCTTCTTCGGCCGCGTTTAAATTCAGCAATCCAATATTTTACCATGTAATCTGACGGAGCAGACTCACCGTAATGTTTATCGAGCTTTTCTTTTGTCTCTTTCGCCGGTTTCCCTTTCAAATAATAGTGTTTAATCACCGCACTAATCAATGAATTTGGGTGAAATTTTAACAGCTGACGTTTGACAGATCGCAATTTCTAAAAAAGAAAAAAATTTTGTGTTTGTGCTGCCATCTAGCGCTAGGTAGTTTCATTTTCAATCCGTCCTCGTACACAGTACTAACAAATATAATGACGATCCGCGAGTAGTGTGGTGTGGCATCGTTAAAACAACACTCGTTGATCCCTTCGTAGTACACCATTATTGAATAATATCAAATCGAGTTACCTGTTAATAGCGCAACGATTGTGAACCTGTTAAGTCCGTGGTAAAATTATATGACGATTGAAAAGTAAAGATCCGTAACAGTGTAACATTTACAATTATTCAAACGTCTACGATAAAAGAAGCACACGAGTTTATAAAACGTCGAAAGCGATTTAGTGCCAGAGCAACCTAAAGCTCTAATTTAATTCGTTTACTGAGAAAAATAGCGCAGTCTTATAACTATAAGATAATGAATAAGATAAATATTATTGTAAATGCAAATTATGCAATGAGATAAATACGATAAACATCTATTACTTAAAAAGAAAAAATTATCAATAATCCTAGCCTCGAAAAACTGTGTTATATTGCAAATATTTTGTATGTTATTTAATAAATACGATTATTAATATTTTGTATTAAGATTATATGTATGCATCCCGGAGAAATATGAAATTGATGAATATTTACACGTAGGCATACTGAAAATTCGATGAAAATTGTCTAATAAAAACCTATCTAATCCACCGGTTCATAACCTTTCTAAATTCATTCGTACAAATTTAAGCTTATAAATAATATAAAAAAAAATATTTTAAAACAATAATAAAATTGTAAGGAACATAGTATTATATAGATTTGTTTTAGAAAATAATACATTTCTTTAAAAAATAATAAAACTTAAATATTTTTGCTTCTTGGTTATCACAGTTGAATAAAAAAATATAAAAAAAAAATTTGCCAATTTTAAATTGCAAAGAAAAATGCTAAGCATAAATTTAGTATATAAGGAATCCTTGAGAAATTTATAATAAATATAGTAAATTCCTTTTTAACAAATAATAATATTAAAAAGCACAACCATTAAGTTTAAAATACTTATTTTGGAAGAAAGCTGAAAATTTGGCCGACAAAAATTACTGCTGATTTAAAATATGAATAAGGGGGTGACACATATCTTTCTTGTAAACATTTCCGATTAGATAACCATCGGCATTTTTTACAAAGCAGTGATCATCCTACCCTCAGCCTTTCTAAATGTAATAACCTTAAAAAACTATTACTCATTTACATAATTGGCCAGAAACTTCTTTTATAACTTAAAAATTACATTCTTATTATTAAATTTAAATTTTAGTCAATAAAATTGCACTGCATCTTTCACATGTTTCTTAGTTAAGTAGATTCAGCTTAAAATTTGTTTAAGCTTCTTAATTTAAATTCATGATTAACCTACATAATATATTATAATAACTACTAATTGATTTTGTAATCTAGGAATAAATTAATAATCGATAATACCTGGTTGAGGCTCTTGTCGGCTACGATCTTCACTTTTCCATGAACTTACCGGAATATGAGGTGCTGGGAGGCAATTCCGTAATGATTGAACGAGGGCTATTGTGTCCATGAGAGCTGGAAAATAATTTAAAAAAAATTTATTTCTATTTGTTATGCCATTTTAAAATATACAAATACAGTACAAATGCGATGAAAGCAACAAATACTTGCAACAATCTTATACTCTAGTATAACGTTTAAATGCTGTATAAGATAACAGAAAATTTTCAGTGAGAAAAAATGTGATTTTTATATTCACCGCCTGAGGCAGCACTAACACAAAAAATAAAAAATTTCTGCTGATATTTTTTGAAACCCGCAAAAAATGTATGAAGTTTTTAAGCACAATAATTCCCAGCAGCAAGTTTTATGAAAAATTAAAGAATAAAATAAAAATAAATAAAATCAAAGAACAAAGAAGAAACAGAAGAGAAAATATAAGATTATATTTAGAAGGCAATTCCATTATGCCACTTTTCTAAAACGCCCTGTCCCTATTAACAAAAAAAACTGAGTTATCCAGTTGTCACAAGCCTCTCTTAAGGCGATTTTTACACCACCCAGCCGTGGTTATGTATCCACCTCCAAACCAAGCTCCCGAAGTTTCTGGCGAATCATCATGGAGGTGTGAGGCCTGGCATTGTCTTGGTGGATCACAACACATATCCTATTGGCTAATTTTGGCCTCTTCTGTTCGATTGCTGCATTCAGTCGGTCCAATTGCCAGCAGTAGAGGTCCGAATTGAGCGTTTGGCCATTGATCAGCAGCTCAGTAGATGATTCCCTTCCAATCTCACCAAACACATAGCAAATCCTTCCTGGCCGCTCCGCCGGCCTTCGACCATGATCCTTTCCGCTTGACATATGTAACCCATTTCTCGACACCAGTCACCATTCGCTTCAGAAATGGCTCGATTTCGTTCCATTTGACCAAGGATTCGCGGGAAGGAAAGGAAATACGGTTCATCAAATTCCTTTGCGTCAATTCGTGAGGCACCCAAACAACGAAGTTCTTTTTAAAACCAGCCTTATGCAAATGGTTTTAAACTGTTTTGTGGTCGATCTTCATCTTCTGGGCGATGCTGTGACAGCTCTCATGCTGGTCTACTTCGATAATGTCCAGATTGACATTTTCGACGATAGGCCTTCCAGAGGGTAGTGCATCTTTGATATCAAAATTATCGGGACGGAATCGACGAAACCGAAAGAACGCTTGATTGGCTGTGACAGTATCGGGACCATAAACACCATTCACAATTTCAGCCAGGATTCCCATTTTTTTTTTTTTTAAATTTGATTCGAGTAAAAACGAAAATGTATCAGTAAAAAAAATATTTTGTGTGGTAAACTAGCGTGGTTTATAAAAAGTTTTATTTGCTCTGTGATTATTAGTTTCTAATTGTAAAATGGGTAGAAAATTAACAATTTTAGCATTAAATGAAAAATCTGAAATTATCGAACAATTTCCTAAATTGGCAAGTCCATTAATAGTGCAATTAACAAAAAAAGTGAAAAAATTTTAAGCGCGGTGAACAATACCTTTATAGTGAGAGAAGAACTCTTAAACCGTCAGAATATCCTAAAATGGAGATCTGATATCGTTGGTTTCATCTGCAACTCGACAAAAATATCACTGTAAGTGGCAATTTGCTTAAAAAGGCGAAATTTTTACATAGTCAAATAAAATAAAATCAAAGCACTTTCCATGCAAGCGATAGGTGGCTACAATGCTTTAAAATTCGTTTTGGTGTGCGATACCTTAAAATTACTGGAGGGAAGTTGTCTTCTCAACCAAAGGAACCATGGGTAGTTGAAAATGCGAAAAATCTAAAATAGAAGCTCTAATTATTGGACAACGCTCAATGTTTATACCACCAAATATCACACCGCTCATTCAGCGAATGAGCCAAAATGTATTAAGCGGTAGTTTATTTTCTTGAACTGTAGTTAATCAATAATCATATCGGTGTCGCTAAATAATTTGAACCTTAAATACGCTATTTAACTGCGGCTTTGGAAAGATTTCGATAGTCTTTGCTATCGCAATATGTTGGTAACAAACTTAATTTTGTATTTTGAGAAGTCAGCGGAATGCTGAAATTAACTCATCAATCGAGCATAACATTGAGGTTCTTCATACCATTTGTAACACCTTAACTAAATTATGCTTGCACAATTTAATAGAATAAGAGTACCATTGCTGAAGCCATGCATGTAATGCTGATATATGCAAATTGTAAGCGATGAAAATGTCGAGCACAACGATACCGACAATGACCTTGATATTATTTCCGAACCGAAAGAAAAAATTCCGAATGAAACAATTGAAATTGCCAAAGGGCTTTACAATGGACTGAAGAAGACACGGTCAATTTAAACGAAATAATTGTTTTACGACACTTGAAGGACAGCAGTTTTAAGAAGCTTGGAAAAACGCCAAACTAGAATTACTGATATTATTATTAGTTGTCGGACAGAGCCGATTTGTTGACGATTTTTGAAAACTTATTCTATAATATTGCCCAGAGGTTCTCGATCGGATTCAAATTTGGACTACAGGTGCCACTCAGATAATAGAATATTATTAAACTTTAAAATCTGCTGAGTTAGAATGAATAGGGGCGTAACCTTGTTGAAAAATATAATTTGTTCCGCCAATTTAATCTCCATAGATTATTAATAAATCGTCTAAGTACTTGGTTGCATTTATTTTCACTGAGATAATGCATATAGGGGTTTTCCCATAATATCCAATGGCCTCCCAAATCATCTAACATCCACCGTCAAGATTACGAGAAATTATCTTTTGGTCCACCAAAACCATGAAGATTAAACTCTTTGTCATCTGAAAATATAACCTATGTCCGCTCTTTTTCCCGCTCATTTTTCTCATCTGATGACGAACTGTTAACTTTGGTTTTGCAACTGGTTTCGTGTACTTCTAGTTGCAGTCAGCTTTTAAAATCTGCTGAAACCATCTTAAATTCATGTTGAGTTTGAGAGAACTCCGAATTTCAGCAGAGCTATTTGATTTTTGAACTGCCAATCGTTTACCTCCCAAATTTATAACCACCTTGTTACTTCTACCATTTCGAGCAACTATTTCTTGGGTTGATTCCAGATACACAGTAGGTCAAAATTTGCTCTTCCTCCTTGCTCGTTAACTCTTTACTTCCAATTTTTTAGTTTTTATTGTAATAAATTATTTTTTAATTATTTAAAAGTTTCTTACACAGATAATCTAATTAAAAACTTAACTGATGTTTACTCCGCATTGCGATTTTGTTCAACCACTATTTAACTATTTTTAGAAATTATAACCTTTCTATGTGTGATGTAAAAACATATGCTAATAAATTATTGGTTTTGTTTTTTTATGAAAAATGTGATTAATTTGTTTGGTTCTATCATTATTTCGTACAGTGTATGTAAAATTTACAACAGCTTGGTTTTATTTTGTTCACGTTATCGCAAGTCTACTGTATTTAAGGATTGTAAAAATATACTGAAATTACCATAATCATCCTAATGCTAATACGAGGGCTGTCTGAAAAGTTTCCGACCTCAAAATGAAGATGGCAGCACTCGTTAACAAAGTGGGAGTGTGTTTGCGCATGCGTTGAAAACTACTCACCGAAACATCAGCCATTTTGGACGCGCAGTTGTTGTCGTTTGAGTTAGTCGATGCGAGTGGTTTAGTGAAAATGGAAAAAAAAACAATTATCGACCTGTCATTAAATATTTATTTTTGAAAGGCAATACGCCTACGCAAATCAAAGACGAGTTGGACGCTGTGTACGGGACTCTGCACCATCATTTACCACCGTAAAATTTTGGACAGCTGAATTTAAACGTGGCCGTAGCAGCTTGGGTGACGATGAACGTTCGAGACGTTCAAAAACAGCAACCACAGACGATAACATCGCTCAAGTTCACAACATGGTGCTGGACAACCATTGAATTGAAGTTAGAGAGATAGATATGTTCAGACCAGAACATTTGGACCAGAAACATGTTCGAAAGGTTATTTCTAACGCTCTGTTGGCGCAGTTTAGGCGCAATAAATCAGAGTTATAGTTAGCGCCGGCTAAATACTGTTGATGAAACGTGAATACACCATTACACTCCAGAATTAAAATACAGTCAAAACAGTGGACTGCCAAGCAGGAATCGGCTTGCTGACGACTGTTTTCTGGGACAGGTGTGGATGGAATTATCTTAATCGATTGTCTTCAAAAAGAGAAAACCATTACAGAAGCATACTACGCATCATTACTTGACGTAGGAAAGGTGAAGGTAGAAATTGCGGAAAAACGACCATATTTGCAGAAAACAGAATCTTTCTCCACCAAGACAATGCGCTGTCACACTCCTTAGCGAATGCCATGCTGAAAATCTACAAATTACGGTTTGAACTGCTTGGCCACCCTCCTTACTCATCAGATTTAACCCCAAGAGATTTCTTTTTTGTTCCTAAGCTAAAAGTTGCACACTTAGGACAGATATTTTCGCGAATGAGTAGGCCGCCACCTTCGTAAACAACTATTTTGCAGAGAAAGACGCAGAGTACTATTTGGACGGGTGACTATGTAGAGAAATCAAAATAAATTTGAAGAAAAAATGTCTCGTATCTTTATTAGGTCGGAAACTTTTTTGACAACCCTCATACATGGCATAACACAAAAAAATCGCCTGCGATATACTCCACAAATTTTTAATCAGTTTAATGTGAAATATTTTCAGTTTTTTAACAAAAGTGTTAGGTAAAACCTTCCTGTAACTACTTTAGGTTTATGTTTTTATGATAGCTGAGGATCAAAATTTATCTACATGATCAATATAAGAATCATAACCGGTGTCAGTAGTACTCCACAAATTTTTAGTAAATCATTTTGAAGTGAAATATTTTCAGCTTTCCTTTCAGCACCCTGGGTTTGTTTTTATGATAGCTGGGAAGATAATCTAGATAGCGTCTCTTAAGTGCAATAAATTCGGGAGGTGATGGAGGACACTAACTGAAAAAAAAATTATATGATAACATATATCCTATCTGTAACCGTTATAGAGATAATCAAGGTTCTACGGTAAAATTATTCGCTTTGAATTTCACAGGGTAGTTGCAGGAAGGATTTTCTAACACTGAAAAAGTGTTCTAAAAAACATTTCACAAAAATTTCATTTGAAAATATTTCACAATAATAAGACTTTAAAAATTTGTGGAGCGCTATTGATGCTGGGTACGATTCTTATGTTGCTGAGTTATATCGAATATGATCGATTTGGCACCAAAATCATCATAGTAACATCTATGGTAGTTACAAATGGGTTTTTCTAATACTTTCGTTTAAAAAAGTTAAATCACATTAAAATGACTTTAAAAAGAGTTCGGACGGCAAGGTGTATCATTGAAAGATGTGCCGAGGCATCAAGTTGCTCAAATACTTAAGAAATCTAATGGAAGTGCAAGTAGAAGTCACTTGGTGCAAAGTGACTTTGAGTGGCGCCAAAAATGTAGTGTTCGATGGTAAAGGGGTCTGCCCGTATGATACAAGATCGATACAGCTGAATTTTGTCAACTATTACATCAGAATTTATACTAAGAAATACTCAGCTATTAGCGGATTTACAAATAAAAAAGCGTAACTGGTCTCTACAGAATCTCCACAATATTAAAAAAGGCATACCTCACATCTTTACATTATCATAGCTATCCCGGATCAAGAGGAATAAACTTCCGCGCCCATAAGGCCATTGCTTAAAAGGTAACTGTTCAAAATTTTAAAATTATCGTAGTATAATTCCGTTGAACACTTCCAGTGAATATGCTTTCACATAAAGATGTCTATAAATTACAAAGAATCCAGTATGTATGTCTTTTGTCAAGGTCAAGTTCTGTATGTCTGGTCAAAAGAACACTATCTGACCCGTTGTTATACGAGTACAAAATATGATTTTTTATAACGGTACGAAAATTTAAACGTAGTTCATAAAACTATAAGTGCTAGTCTGACTAACCTTCAAAGTGCTAAATTTAGAATCGCGAGCAGTTATTAACTTTCTTACTAAACAAAGTAAAATTAGAAAGAAAAAATGTACGACTTGCGCAGCTGGTCTATGAGCGCGGGACATATCTGATCCTGAGATACGATTTTGTCATATTTCATTGGCAAGTAGACATCGTATTTTACACAAAAATTGATGCAATCCTTAAGATAGCTACTAGTCAGATTGAAAGAGACTGTGTGGGCGCTCACTATGCATTGTATCAGATAGCCAGGCTTCCTTAAATCGAAGACTATGTATTTTTAAACATAGCAACGAAACAAGTAACATTTTATCACAAAAACTGATTAGTCACAAGATTTTAAAGGTTCAAACAATACACTTACATATCCACATCATATAAACTTTTAAAATTTAGTAATCTACATGTTTTTTTTGTCGAAAATGTCTCTCTGTTTAACCTTTGTATCAACACGAGCATCTTTCTCCTTCTGTCAACACGACACACCCGAGTATGTAATACATTTGAAATACAAAATTGGCCCTGATAGAAAAGGCCTAATAAATTGATTTTTTCTGTACTCCTTAAGTAAATGGAAATTTATGAATATTGGATCTTTTAGACCTCCATTTAGCCAATTACAACTTATAAATTTAAAATTACCGTTATATTCTCATTATTTGTAGATACCAGGTGTAAATATGAAACCGAAATTTACCAATAAATGGCGCCACTTGTCAATGTACCTTTCGACAAACCACGTCATCGGCGCTATTGTTTTCTTTTGACATCTGTCAACAACATCCAATTCATTACCATACAAGTTTCATACAATAACGCATGTTTTTTACGTGTAAAAAATGTCGAGTTTTGTGCCTACATATTACGATTTGCGGACATCATTGATTTTTTGTTATCATTTGAAGAAAACTACTGCAGAATCACATCGAATGCTTGTCTAAGCTATGAGTGGTTTAATAAATTTAAGTGGTAATTTTGACGTAAGAAACAAACAACGTGAAAGACCACCAAAAAAAGTTTGAAGACAGTGAATTGCGAGCATTGTTGGATGAGTATGACGCTCAAACGCAAAAACAACTCGCCAGATATAAAAGAAAGTCATTTCTCCATCGAATTGTGACTGGTGATGAAAAACGGATCTATTTTGAGAATCCAAAGCGCAAAATGTCTTGGGTTGATCCAGGACAACATATTATATTTGGTGGGATCAGAAGAGTGTGATTTATTTTGAACTGCTAAAACCGTAAATACTGAACGTTACCAACAACAACTGATCAATTTGAATCGAGCTTTGCGCGAAAAACGACCAGAATATGATAAAAGGCAACACAAAGTGATTTTGCCTCATGATAATGCATCATCATACAAAGCAAAACCGATCATGGAAACGTTGGAAGCACTTAATTGGGAAATACTTTCACATGCGGCTTACTTGCCAGACTTGGCTCCATCCGATTATCACTTATTTGCACCGATGGGGCACGGGCTTGCTGAGGAGCACTTCACTTCCTACGAAAATGGCTCGATAACTGGTTTGTTGTTTTTTATTTTCATGCTTTAGCATACATTTATGATAAATTTATGTCAGTGCATTCTAGACTTTAAAGTTGAAAATACATAGTGTTTGCTTAAAGGTAATTTATCCCATTACCATTACCATTACCAAAAACAAATCAATATCGAGACTGTTCCATGGGGTTTGGATACAATGACCCATTTTAGCGACTGAGTGGCAGAGCATTCGCAGGATGGCAGGTAATAATTACAATTGATAGCTTTCGAATAAGATTTTTGCGTTAAACTTTCGTCTCGTTCATTTCTAAAATATTTAGATTTTATATCGGCCTGAATTTCATTGTCAAAATGACAATTCATCGAAAATAACAGTTCCCCGTAAACGACAATTCACGGAAAACGACAATTCATCGAAAATATTTCAAACACTAGTTACTCAGGGCTTATATTTTGTTCCACATTTGGGTTGAGAAGAGGACCGTTTGATTGCCAAAAGATGACAAAAGATTAGATCTATTGATTTAGCGCTCTCAAGTGTCGTTGGGTGATTTGAAATAACGTTGAACAAAGAACTTGGCCTTAGGCATTCAGAGGATATTTGACAATACATTATTCAGTGAGGTAGTTTACATGGAGAAAAAATTTATTGGACTGAACTAAATAGTGACCTATTTTAGTCCACTTAGCAACCGTTTACAACGCAAAACATATAGGTCACATAACAAGATTTATGTACACCATCTATTGGATAATACTAAAATTATTGCTTATGTTCTGATAGCAGTTCATATTTTTCTCATAAATAATTCCAGTAACATTTTAGAAATTAAATTCATTCATTGTAATGCTTTAAATTTGACTACCGACATCTATTTCATGATCCAACAACACTTTAGGTCGGTGTCGTTTACATTACATTTTTCATCGACCTAAGTTGGGTCGGTCCAAACAAAAAAGTTATCCAACCTAATTTGGATAACTACTGTTTACATCGTTACCTATCGAGTTTAGGTCACATATAGTGTATAATCCGTGAACTAAATATGACGATTTAACTAACTCATATTTAATCCACGGACTTTACACTATATCTGACCTAAACTGCATGCGATTAAAAATGTGATGTCAACGACACCGACCTAAACGGTTTTTGCGTCATAAAATAGATGTTGGTAGCAGCATTGATGTTAAATTAACATATCAGCATAAAATTTAGTTGTATAGTTATTAAATTATTTACATTTAAAAAATTAATATGAATAAATTTAATTTCGAAAATATTACTGGAATTATGTATGAGGAAAATATGAATTGCGATGAGAATCTAAGCAATACTTTTAGTATGATAATATAGTATAGATGGTGCACATAAGTTTTGTTATCTGACCCAAATGTGACCTACAATTTTTGCGTTGTAAACGGTTGCTAAGTGGACTAAAATAGATCACTATTTAGATCAGTCCACTAAATTTGTTCACGATGTAAATGGGCGTAATTGATATTGATAATTCTTAAAATTACTAAAACATATTCGAATTGAACTTGAATTGTCGTTTTCGATGAACTATCGTTCTCGGTGAATTGTTGTTTTCGGTGAATAGATAGTGGCAATTCACCAAAAATGACAGCTTATCGAAAATGACAATTCATCGAATATGAGATTTCATCGAAAACGAAAATTTACTGAAATCAATCAGGTGCACGAATTATTTTATTCCTTTTACCCTAATCCGAAAAAAAGAACGAACCACTCAAAATTTATCTAAAAATTAAAAACATGTTTTTCTTATGTAGGCCGGCCTGTTAATCCGTTTTAAATGTGTTTTGTGTTTAGAGGGTGGGTCAAATGCTTGAGAATACAACGTCAAATTAACGGGTATTTTTAAATTTGAGCTCCTATCTTCTTACCGGATAAAGCGACGTCAAATCAAAACACCCTATAAGTTGTAGGACTATCGTTTTTGAATCGCATCGATATCTTTATTATTGTTGAAGTTATTATACTAAACAAAAACGGCAACTGAGCAAAACGTGTGCTCAGTATCAAATATCGTTCGTCAATGTTAAAACATGTCTATTCTGCATGTCGTAAACCGCCGCGTCAGCAAAAAGTTTTTACATTTATTTAACTATTCATTTAAAGTGTACTCGTTAAGTCTTTACTTATCATGAATGATTTAATTTATATCATTTTACAAAATATATATAGATACTTACTTTTCTGCAAACTTTCACTTTGCTTTCCATAAGGTTTGCACATCGATGGGCGTATGAACGTTTTCATACGAGCCATATTCTTCATAAGCTCGGCAAATGCGCGAACAATTTTGTCCTGTCCAATCGGACCATCGACACGTGTATCTTGTTGATTACCCCAAGCCCCATTATGTAACGCTAGCAAATCTTTGTTGGACGCCGACAATGATTCTAGACATTCTAAACTGCCACGATTGTTACTGTAGTCGCTTGGTTTAGGAGATTGCTCGATTGTGATCAGGGGTTGAGGTACCGGTACATGATTTTGTACTGGCGTAACCATGCCAAATGATGATGATGGTGTACTGCTAATGCTTGCAGTAAGTGAACCGTTACTACTTGGTCCAATGTTAGGTATTGGAGTGCTTGGCGGCACTGGTGACGGAGTAGGAACCATACTCGGTTGGGGAGTAATCGTGACACCTATATTTTGAGGCACCTGCATGCTGGCAACTTGCATACCCTCGTAATGTTTTTTATCGAATTGTTGAAGAACCCGTTGTTTTTCGAGTGCGGAGAGATTTCCAAATTTTTCGAGAGACTGTTGAGCGATCGCACGATTTTGCTGTTGTATTATGGCGGCCGTAATCTGTTGCTGTTGCTGCTGCTGCTGTTGTTGTACCGCAGCTGCTTGTTGATGCTGTTGAGCGGCATGTTGTTGCGATTTAAGGATCTTACTCTGTGCCAAATTGCTAACGGCCTGGTTCTGCACTGTTTTTAATGCATTCTGATCCTGAAGTAACTCATTTGCTGCGCTCATTTGTTGTAAATGCCCCATAAAATCAGGATTTAGCTGAGCTGGTGCGAATGATTGATCCATAAATGGGCTAGGAACTCCCATATGATTTTTATAGTAGCGGCATGCAGCACTCGGGCACGATTGAACTACTTCAATAATAAATTCCTTCTCCATACCGAAATTTTCACGACCAATGGAATATGAATCGATTACAGCTCGCATTGTTGCCTCCAAACTAAGATGTAGTCCATGCGGTCCCGACATATGCTTTAACATGACGGCGTTAGCAAAGTGTTCATATGGCAGTACGATTTTACCGGATTCGCGAAGAACGAGTCGCCCCTGAGAATCGAGTGCAAGTCGATTTGCAATAACTCTGAAAACACGAAAAAAAATACAATTAACCAATGAAATTTAATATGGGCGTAGTTTAACTTACTGTAGATACGCAGCACTCGGCAGCAGGGCGCTATCTTTCAATTCCGAAAAACATTGTAACAATTCAACACTCGGATTCCAACCTTTATTCTGTATATACAATTGCAATAGCATGTATAATTTCTCAGTAACATAACCAACACCGGCGCCGCCATGCTGTTGATCACCGCTTTGGGGTCCATGACCCGTCTGCATATTCATAATGGGGGCCGCTAATTGGCTTGCCAAACCACTATTCGAACCTTTACCACTGAGCACTGATTTCATTGTATCAGTTAAATCCATTACACAAAATAAATTACAATTAAAATTATTTAGATTTTCTGTTTTCCACTATAATTTTTCACGAAAATTCCACCAAACACCCGAAAGCAAAAAAAAAAATACACGCCCAAATCTATGCTATTTTTACGATAGACGCACAAAAATAAACATGAAAATGTCTGAATGTCAATTTAATTAGCAAATGCACATTTTTATGAATTATTTTGAAATTTAATTTAATTCAATTGTGTTAACACTTTATAAAATATTTACCTTCGCGATTTTTGATAAAATTTATTATGAAACAGCTATTTTAATTGATTACTACGCGAAATTCGAGAAACCAAACCGTACATTCCGCTTAACGCCATTACTTTACTATACTATTGTGGTGGCATTTGGAAATATTGAGTCGAAGGGAATGGGAGGGAGCAGCTGATTTCTTCCAGACTGTTATAACTGGTATAAAAACGGTGACCAAATTACAGGCTCTCGCCAGAGCCAATATATATATATTGGCTCTGCTTTCACAATAGAAATATTTTTTGTTTTTACCTTTTGCAGTACGTAATATATGGTCCTGTCATCACTTTTTGAATCAAAATGCGTTTTGCGTGTTCGCATACCACTTTAAAATTTTACAGTACTTCGTGGTCGTGCTAGTGTTTACGTTTTTTGCTATTATTTTATTTCTATAAAAAACGTAAACAAAGATCTAATAATTAGATTAGGTTAATTAAATTCTAATTGGTTGACATGACTAGCGCTGCACAAACCAAAACGTAGCAAAACTCAAAACAAAACAAAAACGAAAAACATAATAAAAAAATGTCAGATAAATAGAAGAAACTATGAAATGAAACCATGAATTTGGATTAAAAATCGTCTGAAACGGTACTTGGATTATGTTATTGAAAAATCATAAGAAAAACTTCTGTATTTAAGGAAATATCAATGAAATTAAACTTGTCTGGCAAAAAATCCCACATAATCAAATTATTTTTACTGTGGAAAATAATAATGGCGGCCTGGCACTAGCACTAACTCAACGATATTTTTTATGTTGTTGGCCACATTTATATAGCGGTAGTGCCTTTTGCCTTAAACTTTTTCCGTTTGAGTAGCTCGCATAATGAAACAAAAAGTAATATCCTAAATTGGAACTGAAACCAACTTCGCTTTTTCTTCATACTAGTGATACTTTTAATATTGTATTTTATATTACCAATTATATTTTTAAGATGTGTTTTACCGATAAATTTGTTTTTATTTGTTTTTTTTTGCATTTTTTGTCTAAAGCACGACAGAAATACGCCGATTTTGAAAGGTAATTAACTCCATTAGTCTTTTCTTAAGGCAAAATAGTTTAGAATTTGTTAACTTTTTCCTTAAGGTAAAATCTTTTTTTCTCAAGTTTTATTTTCAAACAAACTTGTAAAAGTAATCAAAGTTGCTTAATTTTCTGCAAAACCAATAGTAAACTATCTGACAAAATTGAAAGGCAAGAAATTAATACTCGCCTCTCGCTTTTTGTGAAAAATTTGTTCAAAATGTTTAAAAAATTACTCGATTTCGACTTGTTAGGTCATCATCAGGAGTATCTACTGATTTGTAAAAATAAAAATTTAGTTATATATAGTAGAAATAAGCAAAAGAAAATAAAGAAGGAGGGACAAAAATAGGCTATAAAAATTAATCTATTGATCGATCCAACCATCTGTTGTTTACACGGAAAAATTACTAATAAAAAAGGGGGTGGAATAGTAGGTAAGCGAATTAGTCATGTTGCTAATCCGTTGGCTAGTTTTTCCTATATACTCTAAGCGACGCCAATAACTTTAATATAGTCTTAGTTGCATATCCGTTATTCGTTGCTATTTGTAGAATTATATTAAGCTCTATGTCATAATTTGAATTTGTCAAAGGGATGTTTATTGGTCTATCTATAAGTGAGTGGAAAGCTGACATTTTAATATTATGGGGATGGTTTGAAGAACTAGGGATAATAGCGTCTGTATACGTGGGTTTCCGATAAATTTTGAAGTTTAAAAAAGAATTAATCCTGGTTATTTTTATATCTAGAAAATTAATACATTTATTTTCTTCATTTTCCAACGTAAAATCAATGGTGGGATACTGAGAATTTAACCAAGTAAAGAATGAGTTTTACAGTCTATCAATTCCATTCCATAGGCATAGTATGTCATCAACATATCTATACCAAAAGATTATGTGACGAAAATAAGGATTGTTGTTTAATAAAATCATTTGTTCGAAGAAATTCATGAAAATTTCAGCTACCAAAGGTGTCAAAAGGGAGCCCATAGGTAGACCATCAGCGAATTTGAAGTATGTATTATCAAAACAGAAATAGTTTTGTTGAATACTAGTCTCAAACACCAACTTCAGTTCACGACGTAAGCCCTCATCTACAACATCCCAATCTAAGTAATTACAAACTATTTGAGATAAAGTTTTAATTGGAATTGAAGTGAAAAGACTGACAACGTCCAACGAAACTAGTTTTGAATGTAGTGGAATGTCGACGTCTTAAATTTTGCGAATCAATTCTACCAAATTCTTAACCGAGTAGGCCGAAAAGAAGTTAGTATGGTCATTGAAAAAGTTTATAAAACACTTACATAGCTTGTAGATAGGAGCATTGCAATAGGCGACTATTGGTCTAATCGAGCTGCCCTCCTTATGGATTTTTGGTAAACCATAAAGAATCGGAGCAGATGGATTCATGACAGAGTACTTCCGACCAGTTCCATTAAACAACTTTTGGCATTGGTTGATACACTTACTGACAGAAGACTTAAAAGACCTAGTTGGATCGCTACCAAGCGCTATTACTTTGCTTTCTGTAATAAAATCAGAAATTTTATTACAATAATCGACTTTTTCGAGTACAGTAATTGTATTGACTTTATCCGCTTTACATGCTATCAGGTCATGGTCACGTAGCTTTTTCTTTATCGTACTAATCACTTTGAGGTTAGTATTAGGAAAAGCAGAAGCAGCAGAAGAAGAGTAAGAAGGAGAAAAAGAGTTATCAATACCTTTTTTATTTGTAGTGCACATACTGATTTTAGTTAGGTCGGCTGGTCAAATAAGGCAGTTTCAGCATCTACAGCAAGATTCTCGAATGACTGAAGGCTGATTTTATTTGGCGTAGGAGCAAAATTAACTCCATTGCTCAGCATTTGAACCTCTGCCCTACTGAAACCGACTGAGGATAGGTCGGCTGGTCAAATAAGGCAGTTTCAGCATCTACAGCAAGATTCTCGAATGACTGAAGGCTGATTTTATTTGGCGTAGGAGCAAAATTAACTCCATTGCTCAGCATTTGAATCTCTGCCCTACTGAAACCGACTGAGGACAAGTTTTTAAAACGTGGATGAAATTGGAAACCAGACGAACCACTATTACTTCTACGGTTAAATGGATAAGCCTTATCTCGCAACACATCCAGCTTAGCTTTTTGTTTCACATATTGAATATGTGAAATTTCGGATACCTCTGTACGAAATTTAGCCAGCCAATCGAACTCAATAGAGTGCAAACGAATCGCTAGCTTCTTCTAGGTTTATTTCAACCAAAATTATAAATGTAAGATTACAAATTGTATTTTGTAAAAGTAGTAGTATCTTGTTCTACATACATAGGTAGAAATAAAGTAAAGCTCCTAGGTAAGGAAATACCTGTGTTGGAGTACAATTAAATTAAGCGAGTAACACAAATTAATTCTTATTCTCTAGTATCTATTGCTAAACAAAAAAAAGGAGTTATTGACAATTATTAAAACAACAACAAGCGTAAATAATATTTAAAAAAAAGAAAAATATGCAGAGCTGTAGTTAAAAATATTGCTCAATATCATTTATATTAGACAGCCAAATTCGTAATTCACGTTCGAATTGGTATTTGCACTCTATTGTGAAAAGTTTTAAATGCTTTTTTAACATATAAAACCAGTAAGGTGCCATAAAGAGATAAAAACGTCTGTATTTTTCATAATTGAATCGAACACCAGCAAATATGTTTGGATTCCTCATGTTATAAGTATGTAAATATTACACGATCGTGAAAAATATGACTGCGAATAAAAAACATTTCCAACACTTTAAAAACGTATAAATACCTTAATGGTAGAAGTCTGAGCTCACGGAAAAGTGGAACTGTGCTGGTCCTTACAGAACGGTTATAAATTAATTTAACAATCCGATTCTGTGCAATATAGAGATCTTCAATATGTGAAAAATAAATCCCACCCCAACTAGAGATGCCATACATAATTATCGATACAACCAGGGCATGATAGAGTTTTCTTAATGTGGCTGGAGAGCAGAGAAATGAGAGAATCCCAGTGAGAATCCCAATTTAACTGCGAGTCAACAATTAGGCGTAAGTATTTCAATACTCTTTCACACCTAGAACTTGAAAGCACTGTGGAGAGAAGGGATTTCTGTGGCATAAGTAGCTATGAAACGTCAATGTATTTGGGACAATTCCTACGTTAGGTCGTGTAAAATTCATAACTCTAGATTTATCGTTTACAGCCAACCGATGGTAATAGAACCATTTACTAAGTTTTGATAAATCACTTTGCAATGCAAGTTGAGATTCTGATGAATTGCAATCAAATGCTTCAATCGAAAGTTGTGAGTTCATCCATGGCTTGAGTTGTCTAGTGTTGTCCATGGCTACTGTATAACGTGAAGAAGCGATATGCGATTTAAGAATGTTAAGAAACTTTTCGAAGGCTAAGTTGCAGTCAGCTTCGCAATAAACTGAAACCCAAGTTTCGAATAGCAAATAATTTTTAAGGATATCATAATTTACTCTACGATAATCCGCATTACTGCCTAATGTAATCTTGTGACAAGTAGAGCTTGATATTTTTAGTTTAATTAAGTTGTGATCGGTAATACCCAAAGGTAGGAACGCATAATTCTTTTTTGAATTTAACAAATACATGATCGAGACATGATTGAGCTCTAGTTGGCGTATTTATTAAACCAAGGAAACCGTGAGCCACTAGTGTTGTTTGATTTACGTAACTTTTCGTAACGTTTATTAAATTGATATTAATATCGCCTAATACTATAATGTTATTCTTGTTAAGACGTGGCCCTATTCTGGGCATTCCTTGGATATAGGATAGTGAGGAAGGAATTCACATAGCTTTTATCCATAAATCCGTTGTTTTTTGGTCTACTGAGGACAAAAGTTTGATATTAACGATGATTTCGCTACGGAAACATTATTCCCAATTTTATTTTGGTTTCAATAAAATTATCACTATCTTTTTACCTTAGTATGCCAGGAATAATTTAAACAGAAGCTTTACAAAAATTCTTTCCTCAGTTTCTTTTTCACGAGGAATTACCAGAATAGGGTTACTGAAAGTTCCTATTTGAAAAAAATTGTTAGCACTACAGCACCGAATACACCCAATATTTAAAAATCCATAAAAACTGTGCTACAAAACGAACTTCAAAATTTTGACATTTGTGTTGTGTTTTGGTTATTTGATTTTCTCGTGTTTTGTGATAATCGACATTTTAATTTTCATAAATAAATGCGTACACAATGAAAGTGAAAGTGCTAAGCCGTAATCCGGATGAATATTTACGAGAAACAAAACGCGATATCCACAAAGGTAAGCGTGGCGGCTTGATTTATACGAAATATGAATTTTAAGGTTATGTACGATTTTATTTTAGTACCCCGAAATTACGATCCGAAGGAGCATCCGTTTGAAGCGGCCCGGGAATATGTACGTGCCCTAAACGCAACTAAATTGGAACGAGTATTTGCTAAACCGTTTATTGGCGTATTGGATGGGCATCGTGATGGTATTTCGTGTTTTACCAAACATCCAGAATCTTTGTCACAATTATGCAGTGGCTCGTATGATGGCGAGATTCGTATATGGGATTTACCAACCCGTAAATGTTTACGTAGCTTTATAGCGCATAGCGGATTTGTACGTGGCATATCCTATTCGCGTGATGGATCACATTTTATTACGGTCGGCGACGATAAAACTGTGAAAACATGGAGTTCCATGGTGCCGGAGCCCGGTGTAGATGAAGAGCCGATAAACACGTGCCTTAGTCGAACAACGCTCACTGGTATTTCACATCATCAGACCGAACCGATTTATGCAACGTGCGGCGAAGTGTGCAGCATTTGGGAGGAGAGTCGCAATGAACCGCTTCACATACTAAAATGGGGCGTTGATAATTTAAATGCAATTACGTTTAATCAAATCGAAACTGACTTGCTTGCAGCATGCGCCAGTGATCGTAGCATAATTCTATACGATAAACGTGAAGCCAAACCGATCCGAAAGCTTAAAATGACAATGCGAAGTAACGCTCTGCGCTGGAATCCAATGGAAGCGTTCACCTTTACGGTCGCCAACGAGGATTACAATCTTTATACATTTGATACGCGGCAATTAAAAAATCCTCTGAAAATGCATAAAGGGCACGTATCCGCGGTTCTCGATGTGGACTATGCACCAACTGGACGAGAATTTGTATCTGCCAGCTACGATAAAACTATACGGATATTTGAATCGCGTAAAGCTAATTCACGTGAAATTTATCACACAAAACGGATGCATCGAGTGACGTGTGTCGGATGGTCTGGCGACAATAAATACATTTATGCTGGCTCCGATGAAATGAATATTCGGCTGTGGAAGGCTCGAGCTTCGGAGAAATTGGGGCCGTTAAAATTACGAGAACGGGCCGCATTCAATTACAATGAGGCACTAAAACAAAAATTCGCTGCCCATCCCCAAATTAGTCGAATTGCCAAACATCGCCATGTACCGCGTTATATTCTCAATAATCAGAAACGGAATACAGCCCAATCCCAGAAAGAGCGGAAGAAGGAGGCAAATCGTATACTACACTCGAAGCGGGATGACAACGAAACGTTTATCCCCGATCGAAATAAAAAGGTTCTTAACGAGGAAGAATAAAAATAGAAAAATGTTTATTAAATTGTTTTTTTTTATTTATAAAATTTGTACAATCGCACAAACAAACAACACCAGGGTCAAACCCCTCCTACGTTTCTAACTTAAAAGTAAAAACTTATTGTCTAACTAACGGCTTGTAGACTAGATTTATCCCGATTAGATTAGTGTACCGTTACTATCTGTGGTTGGAAGATTTTGCTTTAAAAATGCTAATTCGACGTCTCGGCGTCCCGGTCTGTAATGAGAAATCCGTTCGAAAAGAAAATATTTTCAATAATAAAAGATAAAATGTATTTAGGGTTCTAAAGCAGGTTAAAAAATCTTATAAATAAAATAAACAATAAATTCACGTTTTATAAAATTCCTAAAAATATAAAAATTTCACAGCACAGATTGCATTCAAAATTAGCAGCAGCCCAATGATTCCAATACCGATTTGCTTCACGCGATGATCACAATGTTGCCACTTTAGTCGCGCTTGACTCAAATTTCGTCGTACCACACTCGTCGACGAATTCGCAAAACTATTGATCATCGTTTGATCAAAATTCGACGAACCATTCGAATAGCTCGGATTCAATAGGTTACATCCACCAGTTCGGATACTTTGCCGCGGAATTTTTCGATTAATAATTACGCCGCCTGCATACAGTGATTTTCGGCGACGACCTATTTTCGTTATAGATTCCTGAATGGTCGTCGATGTTGTTGGTGGTCCGAATGGTGCTTCTGATACTTTACATTTGGTTAGCTTTTCAAATTCGGCAAATGATCGTGACTCACCATCGTTATCTTTGGCCACAAGCACCGCTTGGTTACTTAATTGCATTAAATCGTTGAGAAGTGTATACTGGTCGCATGATTCCATTTTAGGTTCGTTTCGTGCACTTGTCGTTCGGTTCAATAGTGATTTGCGTAAAATAAAACTGTTGATCGATCGGCGGGCTCGATTGAAATTTTCTAATCGATTTTCTTTTGATTTCATGCGATGCCGATTTCGGGTATGGGTTAAGGTGCTCATTTTAACCGTGAACTTTGTTGAACGGCGTCGCCCACAATTGAATGATGATTTTAGGGTGGTGTTTTGCTCGCGTTCCGGTTCGTCGAATTCCGAACCGGTTTGCGATGTTGAAGTACAACTTTCTGAGTCGATTATCGTTCCAGATTGTCGCCATTCACCATACTGTGATTGATGTTGGTATGCTTGAGTAGATGATGGTATTAAGTCGGTTGATTGTATGGCTGCTGACATTTTTAAATGGCGCGGGTTCAATTTTGATTTTGTTTTGCAAATGCCAAAGTGACCCGAGAGTCGGGGTTGGTTGCGGGTTATGTATCGTCGGCTGCGTGGTGTTGATGTATAATTTGGTTGATATAATAATTGCTGGAGCTGTCTGTTTCTGACGATTATTGAGTTTTCGAGTAAAATGGATTCCAACTGTTTTGGAGGCGGAAAAGAAATATTTTACTAAATTGCTGTGACTGACGGACACAAAAAACATAAACGAACAACACAATCAGGTATTCAAATTAGAATGTGTGCTCAAGAATTTTAAGAAAATTCTGCTCGCACATGGAGACCCAGTCCAAGAATCCAATCTAGTCTTTGTTCTGTTCGAAAAAATAACATTCGCCATCAACGAAAACTTTATACGAGACATCAAATTCGAGTCGAACTCTCAATATAAAACCGAATTGTAAACCAAACCGAACAACTTTGATTAGTGGGAGCTTTAGTTATTAAATCAAAGGTTTGGCTTTTTAATTACTGTGGGAAAAATAAACTGAACTCCTAGCAGCACATAGCTCTTCTAACAGCACGGCACATAGCTCCTCCAAACAGCATGAAAAAACTACAAATTACATTGATCATGGAGATGTTGCATTTAGCACCCCAAACGGCTGGTGCTTTGATTTACCCCGGACAATTATTGAGTGGGCAAAACTCTTCAACACGTGGGCAATTCTAAGATATTACAAGTACTGTGCAAACTTCTCATAGTTTAACTCAAACAATTCCGAAGATATTTTAATATTCCTTATACCTAGGGCTATGTCGACAAAACTAATTATTGGGTGGACCTAAATTAGCACGTAGACAATTTTAAAACATAACTTATAATTTAAATTGACATTTAACATTGTTTTACGAATATTCTTATAATTTAACTCAAACTTAAATCTAGAACAAGGGTTTTAAATCTAAAACAGAGGTTCGATCACAAAAATAGTCCTATCATGAATGTAAAATCCAATAATCAAGTTTTCAAGCTCTACAAAATATGGGTTAATCCGCTACTAGGGAAGTACCAATTTCTGGAATTATCTGATCAATTGAATTTAAAATAATTCAAAGGATTTGAGATCCAGTTGCCGAACTACAAAGAATTTTGGCGTATTTAATTTTAAATTATTTGTGGTTAACGGTTATTGATAGATGTGTGGCTAAATCATGAAAACTGCCCAAAAAACATCCTTTAAGCATTAAACACATCAGCAACAAACATGAAACTAAAATTGATCCCGACCACAGTAGATGGTATCAATCAGTCTGGCATTTCAACTTTGAAGCTTCCAATTATCAAGTTGACCGAGATAGCTACCATATCTGGAAATACAGTCGTAACCGATGCATCAGTGACAACATTTGGTCGAAAAACGGATGGTAACGTAGATTCCTTCAATTCACTCAGAGAATTAAAAATGGACACACACATCTTCTATAACGCGAGGTGGAATTCTTAAAACAACCGGCACCTTTGCAAACGCCCTCATTGCAATAATATGGTGAAGTTTATGGTGCGGGTTGTATAATAAAACGCACTTGTTAGAATTTGGTTAAAAGTTCTAATCGACCAAATGAAGTTGAAAACGAACAAACGAAGGAAATGACAAGAGGATCGCCATATAACTGTTCAAGAGATTGCAGAGATGTTAAATGTATCACACTCAAAGTTGAAAATCATTTAATAGTCAGGGTCCCAGCGTGGAATTTAAGGAAGTAAACGAATTACGATCTCCTAGGAGACCGTCTAGTAAGCCCTTGACAGCATAAAAATACAATCGAAAAGATACGGCCACCACTCTATGTAGTAAAAAATGAAACAAATAGAATTATTTTTGTGACGAATTTGACGAAAAAGGCTTCAGACTGTAAGGGGTAAACCTCATCCTGCTGTGTAAAAGATTAGTGTGGTCTCTACTCTAGTTTGACTCGAAATCTGATGGCAGTCTGATAAATATGGTCAAAAAAAGTGGTAATTTCGGTGAATCTGATACAGTAATAAATTTTTATATGGCTGAATAAGTTTGACCACCTCTTTAAGCTAAACCGAAAGAAATCGAGTAATAAAAGTGTTACGACAGACGATGATATAAGTTTCATTGTGGCGGTCTAATTTGGTCGGTACAGGTTAATTCACTGAAAAATTTTCATTCTACATGTAAGCCAGCAAAAATAATTCATGACCTAAAAGTAAGTTAAGATGACTGCCATTACTTAAGAAAAACAAACCCGAAATCAAGAAGGAACTGGTAAGAACGACAGTATACATCAAACACCCAAACTGACATTAAACCATCTTAATACTATTGTTGAACAAGTTTGGAAACGGGAGAGCGAAGTAATAGATTCATAGCTCCACGCAGTGCTGTCCGTGTAACTTTACATGAATCAGGCGGTGCAATGGAGACGGGCAGAAGCAATTCTGTTGACAGTCATGGACCACAAAACCAATTCCAAATCAGGGTCTGTTCTCCAGGTTAGGGGCGGCTCGCTATATGAATATCTAGGTAGGACTGGATGCCTTAAGTTCTTTCACCATTACGTGGGACCCGCACACGTAACAAGCAGGTTGAGTGGCAGGCTAACAATCTTCTTTCATAAAAACAATTAAATTATGAACAAATGCCTCGGTTTACCATATCAGACTCATCACAACCACGACATCGGAAATTGTAAACGGCTTTAATATGGAAACATTTCCAAACTCCAAAATCCTTCGCACCAGGCAACGAGTTATACATTTGACGTACTTGCACTACCACTGTTTACATGGTCACAGTGAAATTTATAACACCACCAATGGTTACATCTCTTCATTTATGTGGCCATCAGAATGGAAGAAAATTTGGAGTTGGCTTTCTCGTCATCATCAAATAACATCAATGATTTGTTGCATCCGTCTTAAATGCCTACAAAGTGTTGGCTAACGTTGTACTTGCCACACGCATCCTTCTCGCGGAAAACAATGTGGTTTTCGGCCCAACCAGTATTTCACTATGAGGATGATTTTGAAAAAATGATGGGAATACAATATAACTATACATCAAACATATATAGACTTCCGACAGGCATATGACAGTATCAAGCGCTTATGTATCTGTAGGAATTCCAGAGAAACTTGTTTCTCTGTGTAAACTAACAACGGCAGGTTCTATATGTAGAATCGTAATCGAAAGAATCGTATCAGACTCCTTTGAAATAACATCTGGTGTTCGATAGGAAAATGTACTCGGATCTCTGCGGTTCAATTTGGCCGTTCAGTACGTGGTAAGGAAAAGCAACGTTGAAACTTTGCGCTGAATATTTAAGATGTCTTGCTTCTTGGCCGAAGACCTAGCGATATCTCGAGCACAGTTTCAGACCGCTCGATCGCTACGCAAGAAGACTTAGTTTGGCGATGAACTGTAGCAAAACAAAATTTTTAACAACACCCAAGAACAACTCCATGTCAAATGTCGGAATTGGCGATCAAAATTTTGATAGCATTGAAAATTTTAAATATCTCGGGTCAGTTATAACATCGTCGAATGTTATACAAGCAGAAATAAAAGCGAATCGCTACCGGACAGCAGATGTTGCGATCTAAACATCTATCGCAGTCGTGCATGATTGCACGTTATAAAGCACTCATAAGACTTGAGCTAGCTTTCGGAAGCGAGAGCTGAACCCTGACCTCTAACGATTGTAGATTATGTCTACTTTCGGAAGAAAGGTCATTCGTCCAATCGAAATCCAATCGAGTTAGATGGCTGGGCCACGTTGCAAGCTCCCCACAACAACGCATGATTAATAAAGTGTTCCAACAACGAGGAATTTTTGTACAGAAATAAATTAACACAACTCTAGGAAAAACGCTACCATCAATTGGGCTGGGATTAGTTTAGAAAGTCTTACATGCTGAGCGCAAGGAAACAATAGTAACTGGAGAAGAATCAAAAATTGAAGAAATAAATTGGAAACAAATTTGATCCAAGTTTGTGGCCGTTCAAACAATTTTGTTGTTACCAATTATGTCAACCGTTGACCCAAATCATTAGTTTGGGTTTCGTAACCAACACTCAACAGATACACAGGCCCACCAATATTAAAGAAAAAAACTCTTCTCAACGGTATTTCGAGATGCAGGCTTTCGACAAGGTTTGGCACATCGACTTAATTATATGTTAAAAATTCTCCTACCAATACAGTTTACCAGAATATTAGAATCATACCTGCAAAGTAAACTGTTCAGAATAAAGCTAGGTGATACCTGTAGTACCGCAAGGCAGTGCTGATGCGGAAACTAACGAATGTTTATCAAAAAAATAATGAGCCCAACTCGTTTATTAAACTAAACGAAGCTAAATTGGATAAATTTCAGAAAACATCTTATGTATATATTTATGTGTGACAGTAGATACTAACCTTCGATGGAAAGAACAAGTGGAAAAGAAAAACGATCTGGGCTTACGGTTATCAACTTTGGAGACCTAGCCCAATGAATATGGTTGATGCACGATACGTTAGGAACACAGACTACCATAGAGACGTTGAATGATGGTTAGTTCATATGAGTTATTCATAGATGTCTCTGAGATTTCTAACTAAAATTTGCGTGATATTTAGTTCTAAATGGCAAACTTAGTTCAGATGTATCAATCGCGTATTAGAAATACTTTAAAGATTATAAATTTTAATTAAACGTAAAACATGGATTGTTTAGTGCCATCTATAAATAAATGGTATGAACTAACCACCAATTTAGCTAAATAGACGTAATTTTAGGAAATAAACAATAAATTTTCCTTTAAAATGTTACAAGCATCGTGAATAAATTGGCTGATTAATTAAGGTTTAAAAATACGATTTTCGAGTATCATTTTCGATCGCCTATCGAATTGGACCTTTGTTTCCGATAATGACGTCATCATTAAATTTATTAGGAAATCGGGAAGTCAAAAGTCATGTAATTGTGGCAAATTAGCGACGTATAGAATTTTTTCGATATCGAAAAATTCGAGAACCTACTTTCGACCCATTCAGCCAGCTTGAATTTCTTCTATTCCCCGGAACCAAAATTATCCGAATTCAATATTTCATCGAAAACGACAATTCATCGAAAGTTGTAGCAGTAAAGTACAAAAAAAATAAATCGAATAACAACTTTTGTAATTGACTAATTCGCGTCGAATTGCTTTTTTCGATATCAGCTCGAGGGTCTATTATGAAATTTTACGATTTTCATTTGTTTCGATATTGAAAAAAAATTATAAACTAAAAAGAAAATGTTGAAGCGGGTTTATGCGAAAGCACATAGCAAAATTCAACAACTGTTTATAGTTGTTGAATTTAATAGTAGACCGCTCGTATTTGTTTAAAATTTGGTTTTAATTATTATTTGTTGTTTGTTTTTTAATTATTTATCTGTAAAAATAATATTTTTTGAAATCCTACTTTAATTCGCGTTAAAAATTTTTCCGAATAATTTCATTAGGCTTCCCCGCCCTCAGAATACGACTACTTAGAATGAGGATTGCGTCGTATCAAAATTTTTCGATATCGAAAAATTTCTCATAATAACTCGCTACAATACTGATATTAGTTCAATTGCTAGACATAGCAGACAATTAAAATACTTTTCGGTGAATTGTATTTATGCTTCCAATTTATTTTTCCATGAATTGTCGTGGGATCAAATGTATCTTTAGCAAAATCAAATACTTTTGACTCACTAAATTAGTTCAGTCGATTTATGGTTCCCTATCACGACCGAAAGGTGGACTATTTCCTTAATTATTTTTTAACGACTAGGATATTCAAATAGGTACACATGTTCGTGATTGATCTCGCTTATACGAGAGAAAATCTCGTTTGGGATATCTTAAAATTTGAAAATACAATTATAAACCGATGTAGTTTCGGCTATATATCCCAGAGCCCTATTTTCGTCCTTAATAACTTTAGATCACGAAATTGTTTCATTCGAACAACTATACATAGAATTGTGGGTCTGCGGTACGATGTTTATTATGTTCCGCCTCACCACTAGATACCAATGCTAATTGCAAAAATAAGACAACAAAATACTTCCGAAAACCCAAGCAGTTATACTATTGTGAGCTAAAGGAATTTTCCTATTCGGCTCGCGCCTAATTCGTATTGTAACAAATAAACACAGCAAGCAAACAGATTAATAGCACATTAAGCCACGAATAAATTAAAATTACTTACATCGTCTTTCAGTTTGGACGTGCTATTGCTGAACAATGATTTTAAACCCCTGGGCGTATTCCGCTTATTGCCGCCACCAAAACCTGACCCAGTCATACTCAAACGGCTCGGAATATTTAAATTATTCTCTTTGAGTACTTCGCGTGCTTGTATTTCGGTTACCGTTCCAAGCGATTTCCGGCCACCATTCTTAACGGGTGTTGGTGGCCCAGGCCTTTGATACGCTGTTACTCCCGACATCTTTTTACGCTGTCCTCCGTACAAAAAACTACATAGACTGTCATCAAAATTGATCGGATCCTAAACACAACGTATAACACAAAAAAAAAAATCGGGAATTAGAATAGGCCGACCGGAAAAAATTATAAAAACATTCAGAGACGGTTACAGAATCAATAAAAAAAAACTCCGATTTAAATTATTTCGGTGGGTATATGGCACTCTCGTTCTGGTGATTGTTTTTATTATTTTTTCCGTTTATTAAAAATTACATAAAGAACTACAAATAAAACTAAATTTAGTCAAAAGATGAAACTAATTTTTTTCCGTTTCTTGGTGGTTTTCCTATCTTTTGATTCGTCGATTTGTTGGTTTTTCTGATCGATTAAACTTACTTTAAGGTCTTCTTCGCGTATATCTTGGTCACCATATTGGGCTGCGTATGTGCTACGCAAATGCCTAGGCATTTGGGAATTACGATGTTGGAGTTCAGAAAATCTATGGAAACATTTTTATATATAAATATATATTTTTAGGTATAGAGTATAATACACCTACCTCACAGAATCACGGCCTCCGAATGTGGTTGGTGAAATCCGTCCACCAGTTTTCAAATCAGTTAAATATGTATTATTAAATATTTCGCCCTCCTCATCTTCCATTTTAAGATTTGTAGAGTGTAGTAGGGTACGTGATCCTCCGCTACCGATCGAATTCAAGGCCATCGTTGAACCTGTCGCCGCGTCCGTATTAACCTCAAGAAAATCAATTTTTGTACGTAAAAATTTATTTTCCTTTTCAAGACCTAAATTCCGCTCATTCAATAGGTAAATCTGCTTTGAGAGCTTCTCAATGTGTGAATCATATTTAGTAAATTTCTCTTTGGCCTGTTTTTGCAAATCGGACACCTCATTCTCATGTTTCGTTTTAACCTTAACCATTTCCTCGTTGTAGAGAGTTTTCTAGATGGAGACGGAAGGAATAAAATGAAAAGCCGTACAAATAAAATAACAAAAACATTTATTACAAATAATATAAAACAAAAGCGTATACATAGATAAAATTCTAAAAGAATTGCACTTTATTTGGTGCCAGGTATAATTCCAGATCGTTCGATTGGAACATAATTCGGAAGTAACAATATAATAGTAGATCAAATATTAAAATGGCTAAAGGATATTTAAGCAAGTTCCAAAATTTTATTAACCAGCTTCGCATTTTACTGTCTCGAGTACTAGTGTCCAGCACTGATAAATACTCAGTGGTATCATCGCGCGATAAATTAGCGCTTGATTTATTCTAAGGAATAGATAAAATAGAAATTTTTTGATTTAATTCTTTTGTACGCCGCCAATGGGCGCATCTTTGTGCATGGGAAGCAAATGGAATGTGATATTTTTTCGTTAGTTAAGTAAGAGTAGTTTTGTTATTGATTGCGCGCCATTTGAACGATTCCCCGAAAATATATTTTGATCAGACGATCGCTTAAACTATTTCTGATTGATCGCGAAACAACCGACAGCTAATTTAAATAATTCACTATTGTTATTTTAAATGCCTAAATCGTTTCCTATTTTTTGTGATCACAATTTTCATTTCTGACAACAAAATGTTGAAAAGTTCACAATAGAGAACTCGTTAGCTTTCGATTTCAAAGGTTTAAGAAATTAGAGCTGCAATTAAAGCTAACCCTCAAATAATAAGGCAAACGATGGCTAATACAAATCAAATGTTAATTCTAAAATTTAACGATCTCTTATGACATTGCCTAGGTCAACTCTCAAACACCATCTCGACTTGATAAAAATACAATTAGAAATCAACCGATTTCTCTGAAAAAATCCAATTTTTGTTGTTTTAAAAACACACAATATAGGGTCAGTTTTAGGTCAAACAGTATCTACTAATTTACTAATTCATTCGTTTTCTAAAGATTGTAATATCGCGATTTAGGAGTTCGAGATAAGGACCTCATGTTTTATTTATTCATCCTTATCAATCAAAACTCGCCCGCAATGAGATCCTGGATCCCTCATGAAAAATCGATCGTTTATTGATCAATTATCAAGTCAAACGAATAAATCACGGCCGTGAGAATAATTTGTTTGGCGGAAGAGAAGTTGTGAGCTTTCAAAACTATTAGCAATCGTAGAAGATCGCATATTAGGTCGTTAGTGATAATAGATTGCGCGGCTAGGAAAAACTTGTAGTATTGCTGCGTAACACGCGATCTCGATTCATAAAAAAACATTCAAACGAAATATGATCATATTATGGCGAATGATCACTAATACAGACCGAAAACCAAGAACTGATCAAAGTTAATTATAAAATTCATCAATCTATTAACAGAACAAATACGATCTTCTAATTCTTACGAAGAACTTCATGAGTTCAATTGATCATTTATATTTTCTAAATTTTCTAATCTTTCATAACGTGATCGTTCAAAGACCGAGCGTTAGACGAAAAGAACAATCGTTTATTGATCAAAACCCAATCGCTCAAAAGAAGATCGTGTATTAAGCCGTTTATATTATAATATCGATTAACCAAACGATCATCTCAGCTTGGGATAACGTCATGAAACAAGCAAGGCCCAAATGAGCTCTTGCATTATTAATCAAAAACATGATCGGTAAACGATCGCTAGTACAGATCGAAGGCCAAGCAGTTATAAAGTGTTAATCCTAAAATAAAACCAATCTCTTACCTTGTGACAAAAATATTGTAAGCGAAATACGATCACGTTACTTGGATCAAGAGATAATTAAAAATCAACTGATCTCTTTTATGTGATTAGCATTTAAGCACTTATCAAGACCAAATAGTAGCGAGGAGTCGTTTTATTTAATCGTAAAACGATGTTTCATTTTTGAAGTTGTCATCCTGACAGTCGCGCTTTGACAGGAAGGCTACTGTTAACCGACTAAAATTTACCCAACGATTAAACTATGAAGTGGCTAGTTTAAGATCGCAAATTTTTGTTGCGACGAAAGGCGTTAGTATTTAGAAACCAATATTTTTTTCAATTACGATCAGTCTTTCGTAAGTTAGTAAGATCAACGAATTCATCACATTAAGCTAAGCTAACCGATAATCTAATTTAATATTCGACCCGATAGTTAGTGAATTGTGTAGTGACGACTCTTGACGTGGAACTTAATGATAAAATATTTTGTTAAATTTTAAAGATCGCAATTTTTGATTTCAAGGTACTAAATTTTTTTTGACTCCTCTATTTTACGCAATATCCTGAAGATTATAATTTTTAATCTCTTCTATTTTTAAAATCGTCAGTTTTTTAGAATCACGATCATCCAGTCATTAAGACTACTAATCAACGAGTTCGAAGTTGGCTGTGAAGACCCTAGGACTCCAAGAATCCTTTATATTTATTTTTAGGTTAGATAAACTGGCCATTGGCCAATTAGAACAGATTTTTATTTTGCGATCTTTGATGACTTTAGGAGCTCGCCATAATTACGATCATTACTAATTCATCAAATAATATTGGATAGATCCAATCTGTAGGATCGATTAGATAAGCCGCGATTGTTCGGTTTCGCCTAATTCACAAAACGAACAACCGTCTTGCTTTTTAATAGCAAACACGTTTTCAAAATCGCACGCTAGCGAAACGATAAATTCTAAATTTAAAAAAAAAAATTCATACAAAATTCATTTTTTGTATCATCAAGCTTGGAGATTATGTCAGGGATATCGGCGGTTTGGTGCCCCGATAAGATTTGCTTATCTTGATCAAATTCGACTTACAAATTCAAAATTAAAATCTAAAGCTAAATGATCCCAATAGTATAGATCACTCATTATTTAGCGATCACCAATGTGTTGTATAAAATTCATCGTTACCTTCGATCGGTTACAATGCGGTAGATTGAATTAATGATCGATCATGAACGATCAATCATCGATTTCTACGTTCAACAAATTTAGAAAGCCATGCCAACATCCACAAATAGATATCGGTCGCCATTATCACTATGTGCGGGCAGCGCTCTGACCATGTATCAAAATCGACGATCATAACGACTTTATTCATTCCGACTAAACTTAAAACTCCCACAAAACGATCACTGGCTAATATTTTAAATCGAGTTAAAATCTTTCACCATCAATTAATGTATGATTAACGAGTAAAGATGTTGCAACATCTTCTTCTAATTCCTATCTAATTACGAGGGAACTACAATGGCTAAATAATTACAAATATAAAACGATTTTTTTAGAATTTTAAATGTACACAAAACTACTCAATGTAAAAATTAATGACAAAGCGTAAAATAAATAGCGTAAAAATCGCATTCAACTCATCCATTCCACGAGCCAATGAACTATGGAATACACGCTTTGAACGAGACAATATACAACACAATGCACAATACGTAAACAGCAGTATAAAAGATTAAATTCACGTACCATTTTCGTTTTCATTTTTTCCAATTTTCCAACAAGTTCCAGTCGATTCTCTGTAATACGCTCCTCTGCTGATTTTTGTTCTTCGATCGCCGCCATTAATTGTTCCTTTTCTGTGTTCCATTTCTTTTCATTTTCCTTGCTCACTTCCCGATGCTTGTAAAGTTTCGCTTTTAGAATCGCAATATCCTGTGTAAATTTCTCGTTTAACTCCTTTTCAGCATTTAATAGACGATCCTTTTCACAGCTATCTTGAAGTTTACGCATCAGCTCGGCAATCTCAGTTTCCTTTTGAGAGATACGCTGATCTAAATTCTCGATATATTTATCCTTCTCGAGTTTATCCTTTTGCAGCTTATTTACATTGTATTCGAGTGAGCTTATTGTTTGTTCTTTTTCGATCAGAGCGAGTTTGGTAGAGTGTGCATCTGAATGCGAATCTTTTAGGTTTGATAGTTCGATTCGCGTAATTTTTAGATCGACATCTAAATTGGCCTTCTCTTTTTGAATGGTTTCGTAGTTTGCTACTAGACTATCGATTTCGTGCGTTAGATGTTCGACTTTCTTATACATTCGATCCTTTTCGACCTGTACTTCAGAATTTAGGGCCAAAATTTGATCAGCTAATGCTTTATTCTCGACTGTGAGTTCTTTAATTTTTGATTCTGAGGTGAAAATTTCTTCCGTTAGACGAAGCTTTGCATCTCGGGATATTTCGGCATTAGTACGAAGTTCGGCAATTTCCGTGGTAAGTTCGGAATTTTTTGTTGATAATTCTATAAAGTTACTAGTCTGTTGATCACGTTCATTCTGAATTTCCAATTTTTCGGCAACCAGTTGTTCAATTTGTGTTTGCAACTCGGTGTTTTTGCCTAAAGTTTGTTGAATTCGCGTTTCAGAATCTGCCAACAGGGCGCTTAAATTTGAGATATCGTTTTTCAATTTGATCACAGTTTCATTAAGCTCCACGCTTTCCTTACTTAAGTTCGACAATTTTGTCTCATATTTATCTATCTCGCTATTTCTTGATTCAGTAAGTTCTTGAACTTTGGTTTTCGAATTATCGATTTCCTCGACCAATAGAGAATTAGTGGCTTTCGCTGCTTCCAGTTCAGAAACAAGAATTTCGCTAGACTTTTCGAGTTTCGTGATTTTTTCAGAGAACTCTGTTGTTACTTCGTTCAAGTGACATTGAGTCCTTTGTATAGTCTGCTTGATCTCGTTTTGCAAAGCTGACACTTCCTCAATAAGCTTAGTTTTCTCAGCCGATATCTTCTTAATTTCGGCTGTAAATGTATTCGAATCTTCACTAAGCCGAGTTTCGATTTTTAATTTTTCTGCAGCTAGATGCTCAATTTTATCTCGTGAATCGGAATTTGTTTGTAACGCTTCCTGAGCTCGGATTTCAGAATTTTTTAGCCGGGTACTTAATTGTGAGCTCTCATCTTTCAATTTATCCACAGTCTGGATAAGTTCATCCCGTTCTTTACGTAAACCTGATAAATTGGTCTCGTATTTCGCTACCTCGCTAATTCGTGATTCTTTGAGCTCTACGATTTTAATTTTGACCGCCTCGATCTCATCAGATAATCGGGAATTTGTTATTTTAGAGGTTTCGAGTTCAGTTACTAAGGTTTCGTTTGCCTTTTCCAGGTTAGATACTTTTTCGACATATTCGTGATTTGAATTGGTTATCGATTTAGTGGATTGGCTTAAGGTTTGTACTTCAAGTGTAGAATCACGAAGTTTCTGTATAAACTCATCTTTCTGGATGGTCAATTCACATATTTGTGTTTCAAGTTGGTGTATGCTATAATCCCGTGCGCTGGTCGTGACGGATATTTCCTTCGTCAACTCGGTTATTCGAGTTTCGGAAATATTGCACATCGTTTGTAGTTCAGCAACTTTTTTGGAAAACTCACTTTTTTCTTTGGTAGCAACCTCGGTGACCTCCTGGATTCGGGATATTGAAAGTGCCAATTCAGCATTCGTTTTACAAAGTTGATCGTTCAAGTTACGACTCTCTTCCTGAAGTTTTGATATAGTTTGGACGTATTCAGTATTCGATGTTGACGCGGTTTCACAAGTTTGACTCAAAACTTGAATTTTTGTAGTCAACTCGGTTACACGGACTTCAGTACTAGCACATTTTGCTTTCAATTTATCGATATTTTCGAAAAGTTGGGCTTTTTCGCTGGTCAAGTCAATGATTTTTGTTGAGTTTTCATCTAAAATTTTGGTGAGCTCCTCGATCTGAAGTGCTGACCTTTCGTTTTCCAGTTTGCTTTCACGAAGTTGTTCACTCAAACTATCGATCTCTTCTTGAAGTTTAGAGATGTTTTCTTTATATTCCGAATTCAAGTTTATCGTCGATACATTTGCTGCGTTCAAAGTTTCGAATTCAGTCTTTAAATTGGTGTTTTCTTCTTTGTACTTCTCAATCTTCTCAATAAGTTCAAATTTTTCTTTTGTAATCAAATATTTGGCTGCCTTGAGAGTTAAAATCTCATTACGACTCTCTTCCACAATTTGGTTGAGTTCTTTTATCTGGAGTACCGAAGCTGCGGTTTCAGCTGAAATTTTATGAAGTTCCTCGCACAAATTATTTTTTTCTTCTTCGAGTCTGGAAATAAGATCAACATGTTCCAAATTTGTTTTGTTGGCCAACTCTTTAACTTGATTCAAATCATGAATCGCTACCGTTAATTCATTTATTCGTGTCTCGGCATTACCAAAATTGGTTTGTGATTCAGTAAATTTTTCGTTTAGATCCATTTTTTCGTTCGATAGCTCAATAATTTTTCGTGAAGACTCATCTACAATTTGGTCTAACTCCTGAATCCTACTGGTCGAACTTAAAATTTCTGCGTTGACTTGATGAATCTGAATACTCAAGTCCTTGTTCTGTTCTTGAAGGTTCGAGATGGTGTGTACCTGTTCATATATCGTTTTGATCGCAGATTCATTATTTTGAGTCAACGATTGGAGTTCACGCTGCAGCTCGCCAATTTGAATCTCGGAATTTCCTAGATCTAGCTCGAGCTGGACTAGCTTTTCAGTAAGCGCGGATTTTTCTTTAGTGATCATCTCAGCTCCATTTTTAAGATTCGATATTTCAAAAGACGCTTCATCCAACATTTTGTTGAGTTCCTGTACCTTGGTTGATGTTGTTTTAATTTCATCTTTTGCGTTTTTAAGTTGACTGGTTAAATTTCGACGTTCTTCTTCGATTTTTGAAATATTTTCGACATATATCGAGTTTGATTTGACCATCGAATCATTGATTTGGTTTAAATGTTCGATCTCGTTTTCAAATTTTTCGACAATTTCAATTTTTTCTTGCGTTAGCGTATCTTTTGCTATCGTAAGTTTCGCAATCTCACCATTCAATTGTATCTGGGTATGAGAATTTTCGGCCACTATTTGGTCGAGTTCTTTAATCCGGGATAATGCACTATCCATTTCTGTCTTCGCTTCAACAAGCTGATTGCCTAATCTACAGCCCTCCTCTTGCATTTTCGAAATTGTTTCGACGTGTTGCGAATTTAATTGGTCCGCCGATTCTTTAGCTTCAGTTATTGTTCGAATTTCCACCTCCAATTGCAAAATTTGGGCCTCAGAATTGGTGTAATCAACCTTTAATGTATTAAGCTTATCGGTAAGGTCTGATTTTTCGTTTATCAATAATGAATTGTTCGCGTTTATTTTATCAACAGTTTGGTTAAGTTCATGAATTCGAACCGTCGCATTTTCTATTTCTAAATTGGCTTGCTCTAGCTGTTCACTCAAATTACGACGCCCTTGTTCGAGTTTTCCAATGGTCTCAACGTACTCAGAATTTGATTTCGTTGCTTGTTCATTAGTTTGTTGTAGAGCTTGAATTATGGCTTCAAATTTTGCAACCGTTTCGGTGAGCTCAATTTTTTCGGTTGACATCGATTCATTTGCGCGCTTTGCCGTCTCAATTTCATCTTTCATCTGCGACTGAAGTTTAGAATTTTCGATTGCTAATTGGTGCAACTCCTGAATTCTGCTTACCGAGCTCGCTATTTCGACTTTAGCTGCTTCAAGTCGATTATTCAAATTGCAACGCTCCTCTTCAAGTTTTGTGATAGTCTCGATATAATCTGAATTTGATTTGGCCACCGTCTCATTGGATTGCATTAACCTTTGGATTTCGGTTTCACATTTTGACAGCTTTTCAGTAAGCTCGAGTTTTTCATTTGCCAGACTAATATTTTTGTCCGTCATTTCATGAACCATTTGATCTAGTTCAATGATTCGAGACGAGAGTTTTGATATTTCTGTATTTGCCTGGTCCATGTGACCAATTAAATCATTTCGCTCCACATTCAATTTTGAAATGGTTTCTAGATTTTCTAAATTCGATTTAGAAGCACATTCATTGGTTTGGTTTGCGTTTTCAAGATCAAGTTGCAATTGCTTCAATACCGAACTTAACTCGGTAATATCGAATTTAGATATTGCAACCTGTTGCGTCAATTCAGATTTTTCCTCAACTATTTGGGCGATTCGATTTTGAGATAAGATTTCCGTTTCTTCGAGTTTTCGAATTTTCTCGAGTAACTCAGATTTCTCTGCCGAAGTTTTCGAAAGATTTTCGACTAGCTCCAAACTATGCATATTCGATGCTTCCAGTTTACTATTCAGCTCGGAAATTTCATCTCGAAGATGTGAAACTGCATCTAAATTGTTGGCGGAAATTTGTTCAACCTCTGACTTTAACGCGGCCTTCTCAATTTCTGCTTCTGCCACGGATTCAGTTAATTTTCTAACTCGAGTATCGAATTCAGATTTTATAATTGCTTGTTCGGCGATCGTTTTATTGAAACGTTCAGTTATTTCATATTTCGATTCAGCTTGAACAATTATCTCGAGTGCCAATAATTCTCTTTCGGCCGATACATCCCCCAATTTCTCCATCAGGTTTTGATGATCTTCAATCAACCGATCTTCCCGTTCGCTCAATTCGTTGATCCGATCGCGTAGCTCGTGTGCCTCTTCCCCACATTGAAACACCTTTTGTGTCAATTGCTGAATTTTATCGTCCGCCGCCGTATTTTCATCCGTAATGCTCGAAACAATTCGTGACAATTCAACAATTTCCGAAGTAAGTCGAACATTTTCTGCGGCATTTGTGCGATTAATCTTGTCGAGCGTCGACTCGAGTTGTGCAACGGCAGAAACAAGGTCTTTATTCTCAGCACGTAGTAAATCATTTTGGCAACCAATATTTTCGATTTCAGCATATCGAGATTCACATAATTCTTTTAGTTCTGTAATGGTGGCCTTTGACGCTGCCATATCATTTTCCAAATTAATTTTAGCTTTGGTAATGTCATCGATCTGGGCCGATAGCGATTCATTATCAACGAGTTGCTTTTCGATTCGCTCGAATAGGTTTGTGTTCTCTGAAGTTTTCGTTAGTAGCACTTCGCTCAATTCGGAAATTTTGGAATCAAAAACTCGTTCTTTAATCATACAGTCGTGCTCCAGCTTCGATATTGTGGCACGTAGTTCATCTTGCAAATCACCCAACTCATTGATACGCTCTTTCAGCGTGTTATTCTCTGACGAAAGATTTTCTACGAACTTCTCCGATACCGCCAGCTTGTCAACGAAATAATTTTTACACTGTTCGAATTGTTTTAATGGGAGTGAATACTCGTCAATCGGTTCACTCGGATTTAAAGGCTCCAAATCTGGTGTTAAATTGCAATAATTTCGAATTTCGGTTGCGATCCGATTAAAATCGTGTTTTAACATTTCAAGTTTATCACGCAACACACTGTTTTCCATCTCCCGCTCCTTGAGCTGCACATCGACGACGAATCGACCTAAATTTTCAGGTGACGAAGTTGATATATCCGCGCTGTTGGAGTTACGAGCAAAACTAAAATCTAGCGCTTCGCACGATGATGCATTTAGTGATTCAAGACCAGCCGGAAATGATCCACGAGACTCGCGTATAAAATTTAGCAACTCGGTATTTGTCTCCTGCAGGCATTTGATTTTTTCAGATCGATCATCCAGTTCGGCACGTATATCCATTATAGTTTGTTCCAGATCACGCGATTTATCAATCCATTGTGAGATTTGCTTTTCATTAAACGCCAACTTCTCGCCGGCCGATTTGTTGTCATCCATTAAATTGTCGATGGTAAGCTGTAACTGTATGATTCGTTCCTCCTTCTCGAGCAGTTCCTTTTGCAACCGATGATTTTTCTGTGATAAAACAAACGGAATTAAAATAATATCTTGATCGATGACAAAATAGGTACGACTTACTTGATCGGCGGAAAAATTTTTATTCGGGGAATGATTTTCAGTGTCCCGTGATAGTAACTCATTTTTCAACGATTTAATTTCTTCCATGTATCGCCGCTGGCTTAGCACCATTTTCTCTACCTTCTGTTCGGTTTGCTTGAGCAGCATTTCGAGTACACTACGCTCATATCGCTCTGAATCGAGTTGTGCTTTCAGCAGAATCATTTCACGCCTGTTATCCTCGCAAAACAATGTTCTTGGTGTTGTCGGTAATATCATATGTTGTGCCGCCCTAACAGGACTATCAACTGGTAACTCGTGTATTGTAGGTTTGGCAGCAGAAATCGCAGCCCGAATCGTATCTCGATCAAAATTAGCGTTTTCTAGAAGAAATTGAAAAAATTTTTCGAAACACGCTTGAGATCCATTATCCAGTGACTGGCACAATTTATGGAAATGCTGATCCGGATACTTTACACACGAGAAATGCAGCAGCAACGAATAAATATAAATGTAATCCAGTGAGCTGATTTCGTTTGTATCGTCCAGATGAAATTCAAATGTGTCATAATGAGCTGAAAAAAGCCCAAAATAGATTAGTCTACGAATCTGGAACGTCGCGAAGCCACATAACGGCACTGTACCAAGGCGTAATAAAAGAAATCGTTTTAAGTAACGCAAATAAAACTTTCGAAATAGTAAATGTAACAAAACCATGATATGGACGTGTCGTCGCCCACGCTTGATTATAACTAACTGAAGCTCTTATCTAAGTTTTATGTTGGTTAAACTCAGACGAGTACAAAATAGTAAATCACAAGCCGCGAATTTGCGGTCGCAGTTAGTTTGTACAGTGAAACCCAGTGCCCCTTAAAATATGCTTACCTTGAAGGAAATGCATAACGCTGGTCTCCTTTAGGGCAACGGCGGTTATTTTCTGCCGAAATTCATCATAAAATTGATCTATATTTGTGTGCTCGACACGTTCGCCTATGATTGGTATTAATTTGGTCGATTTGATCTATAAAAAGGACGCAATGTAAAAATACCGTAACAAATGCATCACACACGGTCGGTGATACTCACCCATTCATAAATTAATATTTTCCAATTACTGCACTCCATTTTCGTGTTATTGTACGTTAAAATTATTATTATCTTTGTATGTAAAATTAAATAATTCCGCTATTTTTTCACATTACACTTTTTTATTATTTGTATTTTGGATCGCGTTCGACGCACTTCTCATCTATTATGGTAATAAGATTTTGAAAGACGTTAGAAGACTGTTGACAGCCGCGCATTCAAATTTTTCAATTTTGTTTTGTCTCACACACAACTGCTGTACAAAAATGGCGTTCTTAGAGTAGTTTTAATACGGTTGACCTTAATTGTGCGATATTTTTAATTTGGGAACTAATCTTAATAGTGACGAAAATGGCAGTTGTGAGGGATGCACGCCAGTCGATATTATATTTCTTGATGTTTTAATTTAATTAGGAATTAATCAGCGATTCGAAATTTTGACTTAACTAAATATTACATAATATCCTAATATCTAGTTCTACATCGTAGAACACTACTAAATATCAAAGTGCTTCTTAAAATTCCTCATCTACAGATTGTTTTCCGATAGATGTCAGTTCTTATGTTTGTGGATAATAATACCGAATAATGACGTCACTTGACTATACCGTCAAATGTCACCCCCTTTGTAAACGTTTATTCGATATAACGTTTTTCATAGGATGATTGTACAGTTATTTATCGTATGTTTTAGCATGGGGTAGTAAATTATAAACTCAACAAACGTGAGTCGTTCAGAAAAATGTGTTTGATGCATACTATTTACTAGTTTTTTAAATAAATAGCTTTGAAAACGAATTCTAAGTTTATTGTTTTTCGAAAAAATATTTATCAAAACACAGATGAATTTAAAATGGTAATCAATCCGCGTAGAAACGAACAAAAAGCGAAATGAAATGTGTTCGCATTCACTGGTTTTAACCGTTCGTTAACTCTACGCTAACTCGCGGAATTTGTCAACACATAGTCACCGTAACTTTTGCGAAGACTTTAGTATAAACAAGTCTTCGCAAACTGTATGCAAAATTTATGCAATGTTTAGAGGGTAGTATGTTATTTATTTCTCGTGTCACAAGGTGGAGCAGGATGGTTATATAAAAAACGTGTACATCGATCTCTCATCGCAAAGAAAAAACAAAAACCGTTTTAAGAAACTTGTAATGACGGCCAACGACTAAATTTGACGGCAATGAAAATAAGATTAAGTTAAGTACTAGGAAAACTACCTATTTGGATAAACACAGGTTTAAATCTACATCATATTGTATTTAAGGTAAAAACAATAAAAATTTTGTACTGAGTCTACTTAACTTCCTAGGGCCGGTTGTTTTATGCGCTTTCTCTCCCAACTTGTGTCGCTTGACATTAGCTTTCATTCGTTCTAACCGTTCATTTCTATGGTTATTCCATGTCAATTTGACATTCTGTTTTGTCAAATTGACGTTGGGTCACTGCTATATTACCCCCTTCCGATTGACTCGCTGATCGTGATTTAGTCGTTGGTATTTTGATGACTCGATCGCTTCTGGTTGACTTTGGTGAGTTGATTGCGATGTGAGGTTGATTTTGAACATCTAACGCGAACTTAACTCTTCGTGAAGCGACATGGTTGGTTTTGGTGGCTATCTCTATTCGCTCGTTCGTTGATGGTGTTGAACTTGTTTCCTCAATTTGTCCAAGGAAATTTCACATTGTTTACCTCAAATTTTCAACATAAAAAAATTTTCGGCACGCATCTGTCCGTATAAATGTATGTGACAAATTCTGACTGGTTTTATTCTATTTTTGATGCTGCAAGCAACTCACCAGAAATCCGGATCTGCTCTCCAAAACCAAGTTCTAATACGTAGTGCGAAATCCTAATAGAACTACTATAGACCATACACGATGGCAGCTTTGAGTGTTCTGGTGTTATAACAGGTTGTTCTCTTACGTCCAAACCCCAAATGTTTGAGCATTTGTTGAATAAATCGGACTCGAACTGCATTTTTTGATCCGCCACAATAACAATGTGGTGTAGCTACAGTTTTTGGTTTGATGTCTGGAACAGACGCAGCTTTTGCTCATCTCGTAAAGCTACTTCGATGAATAGAACTGTAGCGGTTGCTGGGCATTGCCCATTTGACGTTGAATAACTACTCCAATGGCTTTATCGTGGGCATCTACCATTACTGCAAGCTTGGCTTTGATTGATGGGTGTAGATATTTGCTTAGTTTCCATCAGGATTCGGTATAAATGTGCGATATAAATTCAAAATTCCCAAACAATTGTCTAAGCTGTTTAACACTCCTTGGTCTGTTGATTTTGAGTATATCCTTGACATGCTCAGTGGGTGGTTTGACTCCTTCTGCATTGATTCCATGACCCATGATTTGAAATTGAATTTAATCCTTCACGAAATTGTATTTTTCAACGTTGATTACTAAACCTGCATTGTTATATTTCTCGAACGCTACTTCAAAATGTTGTGTAAAGCCTTAAGTATGAAGCAATTAACATCATCGAATGGATGAATCTCTGGAACATGTTGCCTGCACTTCTCAGACCAAATGTTTTTGGAACATTTAACTAAGTCGGTGGTGAAAAGACTGTACATTGCCATAATTGATGAGTAAAATCCTGGCGGTAAGGTATCGAGTTACAATACGATGAGTTAAGTGATGTTTAGCAGCTGTGTTCTCTTGAACATTGGATGTAATCTCCATGAATTCCTCTCATAAACGCAACACTGTGACATCAATAGTTCAACAAACTTGAGTGTTTGAGGAAATTTGCTCCTATAATAGCCATCGTTACATTTAAATCAATTCATCGGGAACCAAAAGTTCGGACTGTTGATCCGTTGGCTGCGAAAATTTCGAGATTATTGTCGATGGTTTCCCTTTCATTATTATTGGTAGATACTACAGAAATGTCTGCTTCGGTGTCGATTAAAAAATTAGTTGTTGATGTAGGATTGAAAAATTTTGAGGCGACAACTCGATATGTTTTCTTCACAAGTCGCCCTCTGTAAAGGTTTGTTTAGTTTTTTGCTTTAAATTCACTCTTCCGGAAGCAATTTGTTTTACAATTCTTGGCTTTGTCCTTAAATCGCTGATGGAAATAGCATATCAATGGATCTGATCATTTTGCTGAATCAGAATGTCTTTGGCGGATACATTTTGTAACCGAAACTTGCGATCAGGAACATTTCGTGATCTTCCAGGTGTCATTTCGTCTACAGATAGTGGGTTGAGTTTGATTTTCAAGCTTTATGATAATAAATCAAATTGCCGTATACGGAGGGTCGGAGAAGAGGAGGGATGTTTATGTAATTCACGAGTCACCATTATATGCCGGAGAAGTGACAGTATAGTGGGCATTGGATCAAGCAACGTCGTTGAGCTGTTCTTTTGAAAGCGTGAAGGCTAAACTAAAAGTCAATGGTGGGCAATTATTTTTCAAAATTGTCAAATTGTCTCAACCCAACTCAGAATCGCGAACCACAGTTTGGGAATCACTGGTTTAGTCCATACAGCGATCCCGCTGATAATCTGTTCTGTCATTGATGGCAATGCTACCAGATCAACCATCATTCCCGCACTCGATATCACTGTCGGTAAACCAGTAATCCCTTTAAGCATGCTCTCGTCGCTGCAACTTGATCCTCTCGAAATTTCGAAATTCATGTTCCAGCCAGTCCGATGCCAAACAACTTATATTGCTATGGCTGCTTTAAAATCCTGGCTGTTCCTTATCTATCATTCTTCGGTCGTCTTTCACGCTGTTCGTTACACGATAAACAAAGTTGTGCATCTTTCTTATTATTGTGCAGAATTCCTTTGCTACCTGCACCTCTGCACAAAACTTCCTTTCGTCCTCGGGCCGCTACAATAAACAAATAAACCACAAAAGTCGACAAGGTTTTCCAGAAAATCCGAAAACTATTTAAACCACGTTTATTCTCTGCTTTTGTGCCAAACCATCGGTAAATTACGCTGCTCTAACTGGAATTTTAATGATTCATTCACATCGTCTAATATTCGCGTTTTCACCGTTGTTACCAATTATAGCCAAAAACCAATTGACCCAAAGTCTAATATATAAACATAGATGTCACTACCTTCCTTTAACCCAAGGGACCAATTTAGGTGAGTCATATTTTGCCAATAAGCATCCATTGTATAGGGACATCTAGTCACATCTAGTTTTTGAGCAAATCGTCAAAAAATCGCTAGAAAACAAGCGAATTTTATTCAAAAATATGTCCATTCTTCCCTGATCTCCCTGGAAGTCCGGTTGCTTCATCAAATGTTTTAACCAAAGATCCTAATCCCTTCCAACCAAATATTGGCACTAATTTCTAAGAGGAGCGGAAACTTCATTGTTATCGGACAAAAATGTAGTATTTTTAGTTGTAGTAGTAGTATTAGTAGTATTAACGGTAACCGAACCGTCGGTCTACCTTGAGAATTATCCTCAATATTATTAGACTCACCTGAACTATTACTAAGTGATCCAATGAAAATGGTGTTGATCAGAATGATGTTGGTGTTAGTTGTTGCACAATTCGGAAGTAATTGACGAATTCCAGAAACTGCCCTACTAGGCATCAAAGGCAACAACCGGAAAAATATCTAATGCAAATCTTCTTTTTCTTTTATCCAACTCATCGTATAATTCATTTTTCCATTTTAATAATTGGCAATTTAAATTGCCTCACCATATTCGCATGGCGACACGAAAAACTTTGGTTAGGGTTGCCAAGTATCATATCATTTGGTTCACGGTTTTTTCGCTACACGGCGTCAGGGTTGATAATTATTATCGTTATAAAGCTAATTTCATTTTATTGAAACGACTGCAAGTACTTTACTAACTATATCGTTTATTAAAATCTTAAATAAATACATTTTATGTACACAAAGTTAAAAATTTACAGATTAAAACATAACCTAAAATTAAATTACATAACCTAAATAAAATCACTTGTAAAAGCATTATTCGTTATACCCTCCATTATGTGCTCCTTATGACGTGTTTCATGCTTTTCCAATTTCAAGCTATCTCTTTTCGAATCCTCATACTCTCCATTGGCGTATCGATACTTAAGCGCGAGGATTACGAATACTCCCATATCGAGGAACATGAGGGCAGCAAACAGGAAAAATTCCGATGATTGAGTATCGAAAAATTTGATTTGCGCGATGATCACAACGATTACGTTGCCCAGGGCAACCGTTAGTAACCAACAGGCTTGCAGGACGGATTTCATACTAAGCGGGGCTTGAGTGAACGAAAATTCGAGTCCTGTAACGGCGAACATAACTTCACCAGCGGTAATAACGACGGTTTGTGGTATTAACCAGAGCATACTGATTGAATTGTGCGGTGTAATCACATGGAGCTCCGAATTAAATTTACCATCATCGGATTCGGTTATTTGCACCGTAAATACTCCACCCGTTTTTAGGTCAACCTCATATTGTAGGATACCTTCGATGTAAATGAAATAACGGTTTGATATTATTTCTCGGGCCTCCGTACTATCTGGTTGAAAATCGAATTGCTCTAGATCTTTATCGGCCGACTGAAGAAGCACACTTCGATTAAACGTATTCGAGAGCACCCGCACCAATGGATTCCCAGTTTTCGATTTTGCCGTGCTATCTTTATACATTGTGATCACCGTATTATTCAGCAAGTCCCGCGTTATAAAGTAACTTAACGATTTTCCAGCTTGCACTTTAACAGTGCCATTAAAATTAGAACAATTCCCGGTTTTCGCCACTAGGTTGAACGCATACTCGGACTCACCAATTTCGTGCAAGTTGTTCTCGTTGAACATCTCCAGAGATTTAAGTGTAAAATATTCGTGCTCTGGAATTTCGGTTTCAACGTTAAAAGTGCACGGCATACCGTTGATAATACGAATTTGACCTTCATTCGGTTTAGGTATAACCGCATAACTATTCTGAAGTTCTAATTCCAATAGTCCAGATATAATAAATGCAACACCGGCTAGAAGGCCGCCCAATGTTAATTTTTGTAAAGGCCGTTTAATCCCGACCTTCTCGAGTAACGGATAGACTGCATACTCAAATAATGGAATAAATAATAAAATCAAAAACGGATTGATAACCTGCATCTGATCCGGTTTGATCGTAAAGAAACCAACGTCTCCGTCCATGAGTGTGGCTTGAAACGTCCAGCGTGATCCTTGTTGATCGAAAAGTGCCCAAAATAGGGGTAGCGGTAGGAACAAGGTTAATATTTTTCCTAACACTTTTATATCATCCACCAATTGTTTGCCGTATTTTGGTTCAGCATGATCCAACCAGTGGTCCCTCTTTTGTTCATCCTTCGAGCGTCGCGAAATAGCATGCGTGATACATTTTGAGACGAGCACAATCATATTTCCCGTTGGTTTTTTAACAATATAAAGTGATTTTCCCAACACAAAGATCACAATCGATAGAATCATTAGGAGGCCGGGTACTCCAAACGCCAATGAATAACAGTCCAGCTCACCAAAACAATCCATCGGGAACCAAAAGTTCGGACTGTTGATCCGTTGGCTGCGAAAATTTCGAGATTATTGTCGATGGTTTCCCTTTCATTATTATTGGTAGATACTACAGAAATGTCTGCTTCGGTGTCGATTAAAAAATTAGTTGTTGATGTAGGATTGAAAAATTTTGAGGCGACAACTCGATATGTTTTCTTCACAAGTCGCCCTCTGTAAAGGTTTGTTTAGTTTTTTGCTTTAAATTCACTCTTCCGGAAGCAATTTGTTTTACAATTCTTGGCTTTGTCCTTAAATCGCTGATGGAAATAGCATATCAATGGATCTGATCATTTTGCTGAATCAGAATGTCTTTGGCGGATACATTTTGTAACCGAAACTTGCGATCAGGAACATTTCGTGATCTTCCAGGTGTCATTTCGTCTACAGATAGTGGGTTGAGTTTGATTTTCAAGCTTTATGATAATAAATCAAATTGCCGTATACGGAGGGTCGGAGAAGAGGAGGGATGTTTATGTAATTCACGAGTCACCATTATATGCCGGAGAAGTGACAGTATAGTGGGCATTGGATCAAGCAACGTCGTTGAGCTGTTCTTTTGAAAGCGTGAAGGCTAAACTAAAAGTCAATGGTGGGCAATTATTTTTCAAAATTGTCAAATTGTCTCAACCCAACTCAGAATCGCGAACCACAGTTTGGGAATCACTGGTTTAGTCCATACAGCGATCCCGCTGATAATCTGTTCTGTCATTGATGGCAATGCTACCAGATCAACCATCATTCCCGCACTCGATATCACTGTCGGTAAACCAGTAATCCCTTTAAGCATGCTCTCGTCGCTGCAACTTGATCCTCTCGAAATTTCGAAATTCATGTTCCAGCCAGTCCGATGCCAAACAACTTATATTGCTATGGCTGCTTTAAAATCCTGGCTGTTCCTTATCTATCATTCTTCGGTCGTCTTTCACGCTGTTCGTTACACGATAAACAAAGTTGTGCATCTTTCTTATTATTGTGCAGAATTCCTTTGCTACCTGCACCTCTGCACAAAACTTCCTTTCGTCCTCGGGCCGCTACAATAAACAAATAAACCACAAAAGTCGACAAGGTTTTCCAGAAAATCCGAAAACTATTTAAACCACGTTTATTCTCTGCTTTTGTGCCAAACCATCGGTAAATTACGCTGCTCTAACTGGAATTTTAATGATTCATTCACATCGTCTAATATTCGCGTTTTCACCGTTGTTACCAATTATAGCCAAAAACCAATTGACCCAAAGTCTAATATATAAACATAGATGTCACTACCTTCCTTTAACCCAAGGGACCAATTTAGGTGAGTCATATTTTGCCAATAAGCATCCATTGTATAGGGACATCTAGTCACATCTAGTTTTTGAGCAAATCGTCAAAAAATCGCTAGAAAACAAGCGAATTTTATTCAAAAATATGTCCATTCTTCCCTGATCTCCCTGGAAGTCCGGTTGCTTCATCAAATGTTTTAACCAAAGATCCTAATCCCTTCCAACCAAATATTGGCACTAATTTCTAAGAGGAGCGGAAACTTCATTGTTATCGGACAAAAATGTAGTATTTTTAGTTGTAGTAGTAGTATTAGTAGTATTAACGGTAACCGAACCGTCGGTCTACCTTGAGAATTATCCTCAATATTATTAGACTCACCTGAACTATTACTAAGTGATCCAATGAAAATGGTGTTGATCAGAATGATGTTGGTGTTAGTTGTTGCACAATTCGGAAGTAATTGACGAATTCCAGAAACTGCCCTACTAGGCATCAAAGGCAACAACCGGAAAAATATCTAATGCAAATCTTCTTTTTCTTTTATCCAACTCATCGTATAATTCATTTTTCCATTTTAATAATTGGCAATTTAAATTGCCTCACCATATTCGCATGGCGACACGAAAAACTTTGGTTAGGGTTGCCAAGTATCATATCATTTGGTTCACGGTTTTTTCGCTACACGGCGTCAGGGTTGATAATTATTATCGTTATAAAGCTAATTTCATTTTATTGAAACGACTGCAAGTACTTTACTAACTATATCGTTTATTAAAATCTTAAATAAATACATTTTATGTACACAAAGTTAAAAATTTACAGATTAAAACATAACCTAAAATTAAATTACATAACCTAAATAAAATCACTTGTAAAAGCATTATTCGTTATACCCTCCATTATGTGCTCCTTATGACGTGTTTCATGCTTTTCCAATTTCAAGCTATCTCTTTTCGAATCCTCATACTCTCCATTGGCGTATCGATACTTAAGCGCGAGGATTACGAATACTCCCATATCGAGGAACATGAGGGCAGCAAACAGGAAAAATTCCGATGATTGAGTATCGAAAAATTTGATTTGCGCGATGATCACAACGATTACGTTGCCCAGGGCAACCGTTAGTAACCAACAGGCTTGCAGGACGGATTTCATACTAAGCGGGGCTTGAGTGAACGAAAATTCGAGTCCTGTAACGGCGAACATAACTTCACCAGCGGTAATAACGACGGTTTGTGGTATTAACCAGAGCATACTGATTGAATTGTGCGGTGTAATCACATGGAGCTCCGAATTAAATTTACCATCATCGGATTCGGTTATTTGCACCGTAAATACTCCACCCGTTTTTAGGTCAACCTCATATTGTAGGATACCTTCGATGTAAATGAAATAACGGTTTGATATTATTTCTCGGGCCTCCGTACTATCTGGTTGAAAATCGAATTGCTCTAGATCTTTATCGGCCGACTGAAGAAGCACACTTCGATTAAACGTATTCGAGAGCACCCGCACCAATGGATTCCCAGTTTTCGATTTTGCCGTGCTATCTTTATACATTGTGATCACCGTATTATTCAGCAAGTCCCGCGTTATAAAGTAACTTAACGATTTTCCAGCTTGCACTTTAACAGTGCCATTAAAATTAGAACAATTCCCGGTTTTCGCCACTAGGTTGAACGCATACTCGGACTCACCAATTTCGTGCAAGTTGTTCTCGTTGAACATCTCCAGAGATTTAAGTGTAAAATATTCGTGCTCTGGAATTTCGGTTTCAACGTTAAAAGTGCACGGCATACCGTTGATAATACGAATTTGACCTTCATTCGGTTTAGGTATAACCGCATAACTATTCTGAAGTTCTAATTCCAATAGTCCAGATATAATAAATGCAACACCGGCTAGAAGGCCGCCCAATGTTAATTTTTGTAAAGGCCGTTTAATCCCGACCTTCTCGAGTAACGGATAGACTGCATACTCAAATAATGGAATAAATAATAAAATCAAAAACGGATTGATAACCTGCATCTGATCCGGTTTGATCGTAAAGAAACCAACGTCTCCGTCCATGAGTGTGGCTTGAAACGTCCAGCGTGATCCTTGTTGATCGAAAAGTGCCCAAAATAGGGGTAGCGGTAGGAACAAGGTTAATATTTTTCCTAACACTTTTATATCATCCACCAATTGTTTGCCGTATTTTGGTTCAGCATGATCCAACCAGTGGTCCCTCTTTTGTTCATCCTTCGAGCGTCGCGAAATAGCATGCGTGATACATTTTGAGACGAGCACAATCATATTTCCCGTTGGTTTTTTAACAATATAAAGTGATTTTCCCAACACAAAGATCACAATCGATAGAATCATTAGGAGGCCGGGTACTCCAAACGCCAATGAATAACAGTCCAGCTCACCAAAACAATGTACATCTTGTCGCAGTATAGGCGTGATCCAAGTCGAAATTAACGAACCCGCGTTAATTGAAAAATAAAAAAGTGAGAAGAACGTTGCAAGTTGCTTGGCTTGTTCCGGAATTTTAAATTGATCGCCACCAAATGCGGATACACATGGTTTTATACCGCCTGTTCCGACCGCAATCAGTGCCAGTCCCAGCAGTGTCATTCCACTTGTTGGCAGATTTAGTAGCGGTACAGCACCCAGTGATATAATTACGGAACCCACCGCATACACAATCGATAGAATAAAGATGGTTTTAAATTTGCCCAGTAAACTATCAGCCAATATAGCACCGAGTAATGGGAATAAATACACCAGTGAGGTGAATATGTGGAATAGTATCGTTGAGCTGTCTTCATCGTAGTTCAATTTCAATCGGAGATATAGAACAAGAATTGCTGAAATGAGATAAAAAAGTTTTTTTTTAATTATTTTAGTAATAATTGTAAGCTACACATATTTTAGGCTCAACATTTGGTTGAGATCACCCAAATCCCTAATTGGAAATTTCGAATTAGAAACACGTCCTAAAACAAAAATCCCTAAAGTATAATTTCCTACAAATCTCTAATTTATTGCTACTGAAGAAGAACACCAAAATCCAAATTTTAAATCCTTAAATCGATTAACCCATAGTTACTAGCAATTTCGGCAATAAAGAAATTTGCTGATACAGAATGAATCTAAATCTCGAATAAAAAATGTTGAAAGCCAGTAAAGGTCAAAATCCCTAATGAAAATTTTCTAAGAAATTTTCCTAAATTTTAAAATGTTAACGTAATTGGAGGTATTAGGTGACAATTGTCCTTATAAACATATCCCAAAAATCTTACATATTCGATGCTCAAAATTATTAATTAGAAATCTCTAAAATGAAGAGAGAAAATGACTGATTTAAATGACGTTTAATCGCTGAATTTTCTAAATTACAAATCCACTAATCAATAGATTTTTATTTGTTGAAACAAAAGTTAAGATACTTGTGATTTCTTAAGTAACTCCATAGCAGCAAACCTAAAATATTTAAAGGGTGGACAAAATCCCTAAAATTAAACATTCCCTAAATACTATAAAACGAGAGTTCATAAATTATTTTCCAACATCTAAAAAGTTTCTGTTAAAAATTTTATTCTTTAAGCAACAAAACACAGTCCTATGTAATTCAAAATTTAGACAAAATCCCTAAAAATTAAACGCTTCCTAGAAAATTATCTTTCCAAAAATCTATAAAATCAATAGTAGTGGGCCAGATGACTCTTTGTATTAACCTCAAGATTCAAGAAATTTACACAAAATCCCAAAAATCTGTAACGTTCCCAAATCAAAATTTGTTTTACGAATCGACACAAAAAATCCATTTCTCTGTTAGAAGAAATTAAAAAAACTGAAATCTCCTACGATTGATTATCAAAATGCTTTCTTACAATTCAAATAATCCACATCTGGAACTTTAAAATCTTTAAAGGTCAACTAAATAGAGACGGAACGTCCTTCAAATAAAAATCAGCCCGCCTAATTTTAAGCCAAAAGCTTTAATCCCTAAAATTGTAAATAACTACTCAAAATTTTCAAAGATCAAGTCTCAAAATAAAACTTACTAAAATTACCAAATTCAATAGCTGAAATGGGTTGAAAGATCCTTTCTTCTGACCTCAATATGCTTAGCAAGCTCTAAATAATGAAGGCGAATACTTTAAAATCTCAAAAGTATAACTGGATAAATTTTTAAAATGTCTAAATTTTCAAAAAAAAAATAAAAGACGTTCATGATTTAATCTCGAAATACTCAATCCCAAAATTCACAAATTCAAAATTGAAGACTTAAAAAATCACAAACATTATATTTAATCCCTAAAAAACCCATAATGGAAAATTCAAAATGTCTAAATGGCAACTAGGCAATATCCCTAAAATCAAACGTTCCTTAAAAATATTCATGTGAATAAAATTTTTGGTTCTGAGGCTCAAGTGTATGTGGAAATCTTCTATAATCTCGAAGTTTTGTTGCTGTAATGGGCTAGATGATTTCTTGTTTTAACCACAAAAATTCAAAATGCTTATCAAAAATTTTAACTCTCGAAAGTGTTACTGGATAAAATCCCGAATCTCTGTAATATTCTCTAAATCAAAATTTTTGTTAATATAGAGAGAGGCTAAAATAATTCAGGAATCAATTTCCAGATCTAAATCTTTTACAATCTCGATTGTTGCTCAGCGTCATTTAAGCTCGACTTACCCACTCCCAGTTTAATCATGAAATTTAAATTTAATCTCTAAATATACAACAACAGGTAATCCAAAATGTTTAAATGACAATTAGACCAGATCCATAAAACAGTCTCTAAATATAAATCATTTAACAGAAATTTTCAGTTTGCATCTTTCCGGAAAGCCCAAAATTCAATAGCTGTAATGGGCTAGAAAACTTCTTTATCAATTTTAGAAAGTATCACTAGTCAATATCCCGAAAATCTGTGTTACTCCCTAAATAAGAAAATCCCTAAAGTCAAACATTCACTGCATAAATGTTTAAATTGAGCTCAACTTACTAGGTGTAAATTCGTATAGTCAAAGTCAAAATATGTCTCATCTCGAATGTGCAACTAGGCAAAATCCCGAAAATATGTAACATTCTCTAAATTAAAATTCATTTTATCGATTTATCCACAATCGACAAATTCAAAACTACTATCGGAATTAGGTCTGCATTATAAAATTACAAAATTTTAATTAAACCGCTAAATAACCCACAACAAGAAATGTGAAAACTGAAAATCTATCAAAATCCCTAAACACGCTCAAATTTCTCTCTACTTTTCTCCAAAGTACAAAATGCTACTAAATAAACATAGCAAAGTCTTTCAAATCTCGAAAGTGTAAAAGACAAATCTGTAACATTCCCTAAGTCAAAATTGTTTTTATGAATCGACACATTTAATCTCTTAGCCAAGTCGCAAGGCGCAAACTTTCTGGATTCTCAAAAATTCAATAGCTGTAATGAGCCCGTTATAGGTGGATCAGCCGGAGCTAACTTCTGGTGTTTACAGTGGAATAAGTCGTTGAGTTGCATGTTTACGACGCACGAACGTAATGATCCACATTATTCCCAGGCATAGACAACGCCAGAAGATGAGATGGATCATAGTGTAATGATGAACGTGATGTAATCACTCATTAGGCGGGCATTCGTTTTCTCATAGTTGCTATCTCTGCTTCTAATGTCAGAAGAATTTATTTCGGTTGAACCTGGTGGTCAGTAAGTAGGCTTACTTGTGGAATGATTTGCTCATACTACTCCAGATCCTTGAAAGTTATAGGAGTTTACCTTGGAACCACAAAGCACATCAACAGCTGCTTCCTTGGGAACCACGAATATCCATTGGTTACTAGCGTGAAGTTTGATCCGGCGGTTTGTCGAATTTATTATCATGATGGTGCATACCTTCTCAAGTTTCGTTTTTCGCTGCAATACCGCTATTTCGCGCCTTCTGTTTTTCTTATGTTGGAATTTTTGACAACGATTCAACTCTTCAATTCAACGATTGGAAGCAAAATGTTCTCGGTGATTGTCCAGTGCGATGTATTCTGTTGACGTAACTATATGAGATTGCGTGGGGTCATGAATTATAACGGATAGTAGCGTATATTCTATAGAAAAGGCTAAAGGTATGACGGTGCTGGCGTGAGCATTGTTGGTTGTAACATCTTACGAGGTGCATCAGAAACTACGTCCAGTAGGCCTTGCTGCGTCGATTAAGGTCAATTCTCCTCGTGAATTCGGTACTCATTGAGCCTTAATCGCTGTCGATCATTCCACAAGTGGTTTACATATATTGTGACGATGTTTGAGTTGTGCTTTATAAGCTTGACTGTATTATCTAAAACCGATATATGTTCTGGGTGAGAATTTCAAACATATCGTCTAGGATAATGCAAGTTGTATCTGCTAATCCTCGCTTTAGCCGTCGCCGTTCCATATTGCTTGTAATTAATAGTTCAATATCCGCTATTAGGTTGTTAAATGGCCACTGAAATTATTATTGCTTTGCAGTTCAATTCAGGCAAATCTACACAAGCTGCTTGCAATAGTATCTGTGCTTGTTTAAAGGCTTCTATTTCCTCTCAACAAGACGTCATGTTGTAATAAATAATAAACTATTTCCATTTTATTGCCACCACCTCTAGGCTGCCTAGCTTCTCGGAGTATATACCTGCCGAGTGGTTGGATGGATGTACTTCAATGTTGGCTTGTGCGAGATCCAGTATACTACAAATGGATAACTTAGCTAATGCTAGATAACTGGCTCTGACGGAATCCCTTGCATGTCTATGATGTTGCCGTCTACTGGACGGGTTGTTACTCTCGTTCTGCAATTGAACCTGATTCTGTTGACATCCTCAATTGGGAGTGTGCACATTTTTACAATAGGCCGATTGTATATTTCTTCTTGATACTTCACCGTTACAATGCGAATCCGCCCATCATTTCCTATATGTACGTCAATGATCCGTCCCTAAGACAAATATTGGAAATCAGGAGATGGTTGTGCCTCTGGAACATCTCCTATTAAAAAAATGCCCCGGATGTTAAGGCTTTTAAGTCAGATGGATCATTTGTTGACGGTATTAGTGATCGCGAATATAGACAAGCTTCTGTTTGAGTGGTCACGGTGTAAAGGTCTTCAAATGTGAAGATGGTTTCTCCTATAACTCTATTTAGGTGGAATTTTACTGACTTAATTCCAGCTTCCCATAGGTAAAAAAATGAGGTGTAAACGATGGTATAAAATGCCAAGTGGTTTCATCAAGGGCTACTATATTTGCTATTTCGCCGATAGCGTTGTTGTTGCAGTGTACTATTTTTCTTCAGAGTTAAGGCCTCCGTAGTAAAACCACTTAGTATTTCTTTATGCGAGGCATTTGCCACCATACAAACGAAAAATGCTATATCCTTTGTACGTCTTGTGGATCCTTCCTTTGGTTGTTCTTAACTGAATGGGCAGAGCATAATCGGTACCTGATTTCGCGAACGGTCTTCCTGGTCTCACTCTTGACGTTGGTAGATTACTCATGAATTGCTCTGTGTTATGTTGTTTGTATGGCGAACTCAGATCACACATATCTGGATAACAGAACGCATACCGTTCGCACCATCAAGGAGCCAATATTTATTCCTTAAATGAGCTAATAACGATAGTATTCTGTCATGTAGCATTTCTTTGTGTGCCTTTTCAATGAGTTTACGCGTAATAAGATAATTTTTTTCTAAAACTATTGGATTTTTAGTTGTTACTGGCAAAGTCCGCATTCAGTAGGCGTCCCCTCACACGTTGCAGACTATTTTCATCTAGAAATGAGCTTGGCGAAAGCAATTTACTAGCTTTGTGTTTCCTTGTTGAAATCCTCTTCTTGACATAATTTAAAAATTGTTATGTCGCGTGTTTCGTTTCTTTATCTAAATACAGTTGGTGTTCTGCATCGTTTTCCAGTTAACATTCATCTATTGATTCCCATCGAGGTGACATGCGATGCAGGAAGGATGGTCCGTGACAGCATAAATGACAGTTAGCGAGCCGTCGTGGAGTTATGCCACGTGATCCAATATCTGCTGGATTTTTCTGGGACCTTATGTGGTGTACAACAACAAGCCGGGAGAATTTGCCTAATTGCTGTAATCATATTTGCTATAAAGGTTTTGAAGCATCCTTCGTCCAACTTAACGTGATCATTGAACCCGGCATATGTCTTGTAGTTGCTTAGACGTATCGCCAATTGAACGTGCTTTATTAATTTCGCTAATAATAAGGCAGCGTTCAGCTTCAAACGTGGAATTGATAACTTACTCTTAATTGACGCAACCCTGGTTTGTACCACTCATTCTGACGCAACCCTGGTTTGTACCACTCATTCTGATCCATCTGGCTATTTTTATGTCGTCGATATCATTCACTTAACATTTATCTTCCCTGTCAGCTAATAAAGAACCTTTGGTTGACTGGCCAGTCGCTATATTCGTAACTTGTCTACGTCGAATCCAAACGTGCCTTCATGTGGATTATATAGAATTCCTAATGTCTTTATACACTCGTTTAGCTTGATGTGGACATTGCCCGTGCTTTGAAGTTCTGATAGGATATTTTTCAATATTTCGTTAGATTGAACTCCTTTTTCTTCTATGCTGCCTGTTGAAAATCTGTTGATCTGATTTTAGCAGCTTTTGGGTATGATTGACGTTCATCCTCGGCTAGTAGTAAGAGGGGTCTCACAGCTAAAAAACTAGCAGCTGTGGTACCATAGGAGACAGTGTGCACTTTATATACTTCCATTGGTTTCGCTTCCATCACTTTTCCAAAGTATACGTTGATAATTTCTGTCATCCTTATTAAGCCTGACTTTCCGATACATTTTTTCTGTATCAGCTGTCATAACTTACTTATGTTGGCGGAATCGAAGTATGATGTAATCTACATCCTCCTGTAATTTTGGGCCTGTCATCATGATGTCGCTTAACGACACTCCTGTTGTTGTCTTAGACGAGACATTAAATACTACTCGGAGTTTTGATGTAATGCGATCTAGCTTGGTTATGCCGTGATGTGAAATGTAAAGCAGTTCTCAACCGGGATGTCTTCGCCATTTTCCCGAACAAATTTCATGTGGTACAGACTTAAATATATGGTAGAGTTATTTGAATGGGGCATCCTTCATGAACTTGCTTTCGAGCTGCTATAACCTGGCGGTAGCCGTCCTTCTGGATTTCTCTTGGTGATAACTCGCTGTTGATAATATGCCGACAAACACCTGCTTTCGTTCCACCAACACCCGAAATCTTAATGTAAGACGTTTCTTTTTTAAAGTTGAACTGGCTGGCGGCCTTTGCCGAAATTAGAGTCGCCTGAGATCCTGGATCTATTAATTCTCTTAAAATTAAAAACTGACCAGTGGTGGCTATAACTTTGGTTTTCGATGCCGAGTAGTTTGTTGCAAGGCAACATTGTGTTTTTGTCGTTACACACTAAGCCGAAGGTTGTTGATAGGCACCTATCTTTTTGATAAATTAATCTCTTTTTGAATCGTGCTCTTTCTAACGTAGCCGTTTTTTGAACAAACGGCAATGCTCTAAATTTTGATGGTCTTTGCAATGTTAGTTCTTATTCCTTGTTATTTTCCATCGCCGCTAAAGAAATTGAAAATATTTTCTTATTAATTCTTAAATATACCACAACAGGAAATCAAATGTTTTTTATGGTAACCACACAAAACCTCTAAAACCTGTCATTCCTTAAAAATATGTCGTCCAAAGCATAGAACCCACGAAGCTTTAATAAATCTCTTGAATTCTAAAATAGCTTAAGGTAACTAGCCAACATCCCTAAAATCATACATTTCTTGAATAAAAGCCATTTGACAGCCTTAACAAGCAAATTTCCTAAAATCTTAATGGGCTATTTGTTCTACTTCTTGAATTTTGATCAAAATGCTCCGAAAGCCCTAAATAATTAAAACAAAAATTTTGAAATTTCTCTTTTTACTTCATCAAAGTTTAAAAGAAATCAAAATTCCATTTTCGACATAAAAATGTCCTTCAATTTTCGACATCAAAAAATTTAAGCTTAAAATTTCCGTTTGCACAATCCACAAATTCAAAACTTCGTTGTCACAACAAAGCTGACTCATAAACACTTACCCGTCAACAACAGATAAAATCCATAAAAATAGACAAAATCCCTAAAATTATTTAATTTCAAAATAACAATGATATGCTCATTTTAGTTAAAGCATTTTAGTTAAAGTTGGATAAATATATCGGGCGTAGCATACAATCTACAAACCAAATCACTTTCACTTTTTTACAATAACAGTTATGAACTAGAAGACTAATTGTTGTGACTAAAATGTCTAGCTATCTTTAAATAATCCAAAGCCGAAAATGTTAAATCTCGAAAGTGTAACTAGACAAAATCCCTAAAATCCGTAACATTTTAGGGGGCGGCATTCCTTTTAAACATGTTGATGCTTACATATATACAAATCATACTTACTTCGCATTCCATAGAAATTAAACCGTTCACAAAATTCATTGCTGACAATAAATGCAATCGATCGTGGGTACTTCAGAGTCTGTAACAGAAAAGAAAAAGTTAAATACCGCATACATATGCATTACCTATACATTAAATTAAAACGCTTTAGGGGATTTACATGCTTGTTATAGTTTACGTAAGCGATTCATAAAATCGCTTAGTACTTATATTTTAGTTTAACCGAGTGACTAGGGAATTTGATTGAACTGGAATTCCCATATTTTCCCACATTGCGATATATCAATACAACAAGTTCGCGTGCGCATATACAATTGCGCATTGTGCTGCTTTGAACAAAATCTTAAATTATATCTTATGCATATTTTTATAAATAGCAGCGGTTACGTCCTTGGTGTTATAAATAATAGTAAGTGGTTTCGATCTTTATTCTACTCGGTATTACAAGAATGTCGATATTAGTAAATAAATTGTTGTTCCGCCATGTCTTGCTCTTGAAGCCATTAGGCATTGATTTCCTCTATAACGGTAATCTTACTAGATGTGAAATAATTTGCAAGCTGACAAAATAGGTTTACAGAGTAATTATGCGAAATTTTATTATTCATGGGTTAGAACTGATTACCTACAATATGTGTACACAATGAAATGTTAATACCCTGATGCAGCCTTCACTATATTTTATGTACTCGTATATCCAATTGAAGGTAACCATAATAAACCGCATCCACGTCTTAATTTAACCTCCACGGTGATGTGTGCTTATTAGAGCGTACCGGTAGCATGATTGTCTCTCATTCAAATTGAAATTCATGATTTAATATGATGTATCTGTGCTTTCGAACTTATAACTTTGTTTGATCGGTACACCAAGGGTTTCTTTATGGAGTAGATCTCAATAATTTAAAGGATCGTCTAATATTGTGGATCACTATTTAGAAAGTCCTGCGGGTACTGATTTTAGCCTAGCGTATATATGTACCACAGTTCATTTAGGGGTGAATCCGATCGCCTTAATGTTTATTAAACTTGATCACTTGTAGCATGATGATCCTGAAATGATCGCATGATAAGTACCGCCAGCATAAATGCGATCAAGAATGATCTTGGTTTACCGTATATTCGATCAATTTAGAAATCAATAAATTGAGTTAATCGAAATGATCGCAGATTAGAGCGCCCAGAGTGGTCGGTACATAATTCGGACTAAACTAAATCTTTCAAATTTGGCGTAAAATAAATAAAAAATTTAGCTGACGATTGTTCGATCCTGCAAAAATCATTAAAAATTAGGATTGTCTTATAGATGGCTAAAGTCTACACAGTTAGCGATGCTAGTAGAATCATGTTATCGAGACTTTACTGGATATGAAGTCGCGAACTATAGAAGTAGCAACATAGCGTCCTAACTGGCATCTGTGATGATACGCCGGAATTAAATACAACTTTAGAGCAGTTTTTGTCACAACAGCGAACCTTTTATGAAGAAATAAATTTTTCAGCCCGGAACGGGAACAATTTTTTGACGCCTGGAAATTTCGAATTCTAAGTCTATTGATTATAGTATCATAGACATGCTAGTTACACAGAGGCATGGGATAAGCGCTGTAAGCAGTATAACAAAATTGTGTCAGCAAGCTATTGGAAAGGAATTTTGAGGCTGAAAGTGGAAAAATGTTCTTCGTGGATTGCCAGGGTTGGGTAGCGATGTCTTGCGAGGAGTCTCACTACAAAACTTAATTATAATCACATTTGTCGACGCGCCAACGCGTCAATTTCAATTCACGTTCTAGAATCAACACAATCCAGGTACACTAAAATCCGAGCCTGCCGTGCCTGTTATCGCAACTATTTATTGATGACAATTCACCGAAAATGTGTCAAATGAGTGGTGACTCAGGATTGTATTTTGTTTCAAATTTCTAAATAATCATTTTGATAAAAATTTAAGAGAAAGCCGTTGGAGTACCTAGAGTCCTGATGAAATTTCTATTTTTGATGGAAATGGAATTCTAATTTAATTAATTGATCTGGTGTCCCACAGAAGCTGAAAACTGTCCTAACAGATTAAATATTTTCCTCTTAAGCATTTCGTCTATTATTAGTTAGTCCATTCACACAGATTTTATCTGCTCAAACAAGCACATGATTGGATTGAATTTATCAAATTTTTATTTAAAGGCATTTTTAGGTCTTGAAGAGTACCGGACAAAGACCTTCTAATTTTTATACTCGATTCGTAGAAAATCTACTGCAAGCTATAAACTCTCTCGATTGATCGAATTATATACTTACCGGAAGCTCAACCTGTTGGACTCAGGTAGATAAACAAGTTTGCCATATTTGAGAACTTGTTCCAAAAACTATTTTAGAAACTCACTTCCATCCTAAATAGCAAATTTCACCATGATCAGTTAGAAATGGTCTGGTTCCATACTACTAAGAGGGAACCCTCTAAACGAATTTTTATTTTGGTACTCTTGGCATTCGAATGGCTCTCTCTTAGGCTTTCACCAAAATGAGAAATATGACACAAAATACAAACCATGTTGATGAAATTATGGGACATGATCAGCGATGACTGTTGAGTATAACCCTTGGTATGTAGCAGAACGTTTAGAGGATGGTTTGAAGGATTGGTGAATCTCCTTTCGAATGTTTCACTGGACGACGATGACTATCATTACATCTCAGCCCCTGCAGTTTTAAAATTAACCCAAATTTCCACTAGCTACGAATGGCATTGGCTGCATTTATAGTTAAATGACCACATCAGTATCACTCAACGATACACCGCAAATCAGAGTCGACGACAATGAACAATTTCTATTAGAACTTTCTATTAGGCAATTCGATTACAGTTGTCGGTTATGCGCAAGTCAGAACATGTCTTTAGCCTCTAGCGATGGTAGACTATCATACCTGGTGTAACACCACATCCTTCCCAAGGTGACCCAATTTCTACTGAATATGATGAATCTACTTGAACTAGAGGGCTAGGGGCCCGATCGAAGTCCTCTGGATACCGGGCGCCTTTAAGTTGTCGCCTTTAAATTACTCAATCCGTATAATCGGATATCTGCTCAGGTGGACCTTCTCTTCTTCGACACACGTGGGACCAAACTGGAAAATAAATATTTAAACTAAATAAAACTGGCGCTCACTGTCGGAGCAATCCAGGAAAACCACCATCAAGGACTCAACCAAAATAAAGAATCATTGGAGTTCTAGGAAGTTGGAAGATCCCAAGGCACCTATTCTGGGGACTGGAAAAATTAATACCAATCGCTGATGGCGGTTCGCAATTCCTAATACCTTCTCCGTTGACCGATAAATTGGCTGTTACCCCGCATGGACAGACAACCCACAGCTAATCCATGAACCCGAAAATCTTGGAACAGGCCGAAGAATAGGGAATGTACGCTGAAACCGCAGAGATTCCAGAGTGAAGCATGCTATCATCGTAAAGCACTAAAATCTATGTTTAAGAAAGTATTAAGAGAAACTCCAGGAACGATCTTCATCTCTAGTTTCCAGGTCCCCTACAAGAGGGCGTGTAAAAATCAGCGGACCTCTATAAAAAGGCCGTATCTAATATTGGTGTGCTGTGGCTAGGCGCAAAGCTCACGGTTGTTGGAAAGGGAGAAAATCCCAGGCAGACCAGAAATTGATGAAATCCTAGGGATTCTTCAAGAAAACAGTTCTTATGTTCCTACCAAAATTTGGAAGTTTGACAAACAGGGTGAAACTACAAATATTCTACAAGTCTTTCTTGCAAACATAAAGAGTTATCATCTTTGCCTTTGGAAAATAATTCTTAGAGTATAAGGGAAGGCTGGAGTCGACAATGATACAGGAGATCAACCCGAAGAAGTGGGAAAACTACATCCAACTCAGTGAGGGCGGTGCCTACAGTATATGATGATAATTGGTCCAATGAAGATATATTCTCAGAACTGAAAGGTGATTTGGGCAGTCTTCTTCGCAGGTTTCTGCAAGATCTTCCGAATAATTCAGGTCAACTTACACCATGTCAAAACTTCTTCGACAGTGCCAACTTCTCGGGAAAAGACTTAGTTTTAACTCAAAACCGCGGTTAAATAATGCCATGATCTGTAAACCGGGAGCCATTAGATCCTGCTTCCTTCCCACGAGATCTAGAGACAGTACAGGAACTATGCTTCATGGTAAAAGCTATCATGACCGCCTGCACCTCTGTCCTAGATTCTGACTGACCTATAGTTCAGGTATAGTGAAACTAGTAAAACAGATCTTGACAGATCATTCTAGAGAAATGCAGAACAGTTCGAAGGTTATTTTCCCATGACTGGAGGTAATCTTCATCAGATATTTTATGCTGATATGTATTTTTGGAAATGAATAGAAGGAGCAAGGTGGTATTTATCCCGAAAGCGGGGAACAGTTCACTTTCTTCTGAAAACTCTGTAAAGGAAGTTAGACGTATACAATCGAGCTAGAGTTAGGCACAACGTCTCACCCCAGTCTCAATATTTACCGTAAATTGATGCCAGCCCTGCCATTGTCAGGGAAATACGTCACAAAATTGGTCAGCAGATGTGGATTGGCTGCGTTATCCCATCCAAAACAGAGTTGGTCACATTTACTAGAAAATTCAAAATACCGAATATTTTTCACCCTATAAATTGAGATTACTTGGCACTGTCTTAGATATTATAATTTACGTGGCCAGTCAGACACCAGATAAACTTTGTAACATCACCCATCTCTTAATCAGATGGAGGAGTATTTCAATATCCAGATAGTCGGGGTCCCTGGTCATTCGGTCGTACAGGACAACTGTATAGGGCAGACGAACTCGCACGGTTACAAGTTTCTCGGCGAAGATGAGGGTTAAGAATGGCCGTAGGGATTCTCATAGGACATTGCATTTTGGCGAACATGGAAGAAGGCTGGGTTTAGAATCTAACAACTTCAGTAGAATCTGCCGAGACTATGATTATGTTGCAATTTTGAAAGCCAATCGTCATGGTAGCCTCCAAAGGACAGTTATGATAAAGCATATGTTCCTAATGTAGTAGTTCAACCCTGCAACTGTCTGCTGAGGAGTTTTAAGGTTTATATTCTAAAGCATGCTGTTCAACTCAACAACTTTCTGTCATATTATCTATAGCATCCAGAGTTTATGAGCTTCTCGGATTGTTATCACTCTTAGTCTTCCTGTCATCCTGAAACAAATTTGGCTGCTCAAACTTATTGGGATTTACAGTTAACATCATAGATGCAAGCGTGTTAAAATTTTTCTTAATCGGATCTGCTAAGCGCGAAAACCGAAACGAAAACCGAACGTAGGCTGGAAATGACATCGTCGGTCAGACTTGCAACTGTCAAGAGATAGTAGAATGTTGTTGGTTGCTGGTGCAGAATACGGTTAAACGTATTTTCAAAAGATGTTCAACTAAGGGTAGATCTCGACTTAGGAAATGCGAAGATAAGCACTGGTCAAGGTAAATCACACATAATCAAGCAGATTGGAACTATATAGCTTATAAAAGGGTGTCGTTACCAAAACAGATTGCGGATTTGGAATTTTTATTGAATCCCGCATAGAAATTAATCAAGAACGGCGTAAACTAAGTGTGTAAGTGCCAGGGTTCCAGCGACTGATCAATAGTATAAGGTAGACGACGTCGCCACCATACAAAGTGCACTTTGTGCTAGAAGGTGAGACTAGCTCGGTTGATGAAGTGCTTACATGCTGGTGAGATAGCGATTCCTCAGCGATTATTATTAACAAGCTAAGGTTGCGTAAAATACTGGAGTGTTGCTTAATTGAGAGCGGGATGAGTGTCACAATCTCCTGCGTTCCAAACAAGACTCTCCGAGACCTCGATCAAGGATCGGTTCGATTCTGATGTGAAACAGAGTGCCTTTAAGGTGGCTTTACCACCACCATACTGCTCCAAGCGATCACAATCGGGCGCGAAGGATGTGACAGTAAAATTACTCAAACAATGGGGAAAACAGCTGATGGATAAAAGGCGTATTGTAAACGGTTTTATTCGGTTGCGCATATGTCAATGCGGTTTTTATTTTACTTTTTAATGAAAGCGAGAATGAGCGAGATTTCAATTTCAATGAACGTCGTTGGGTATACTCGATTTCGATATATGTCAAAGAAGGAGTATGCACACGGCCCTAGATTGTTCGCATGTATATATGCGCGCGACCATCGATTGTATTTGCGCACGATCATTTTGACACAGAGTGAGAGGCTAACCAACACAGAGAGAGAGAGAGAACGAGAGATTGAGTTGGCTCCGATCCTTCGATGGCTCCCTAATGACGCTGTCAAAGCATATCGCAACAACTAAATAAGGTGGAACAAAAAGAGTTGCCTAGATGGAGCTATAAGTCCTCATGAGGTATTACTTAATAAACCAATGTAGGACTTTACCCTAAGACTGGATGAACTTGGGTTGACAATTCGATATCAACGATATGAAATAAAAAAACTCAGGCAAATGTCAGAAGGCCAACTTACCTATTTCAAATATTATAGAAAGCCGAGAAAAATTATTCGACTATTGATTGAAAAGAGGAGCTTTTTGTAGTAATTTAACGATGAAGATCTTCCTTATATGGCCAAATTGTATGCAAATGTGAAATTCAACGACTTGGTCTTATTTAGGAACGAACTAATGAAAAACAAACTAGAAAATATTTAGAAAGCTCCACCTCCCCTTTCACCAGAAAGATAGCTTATTGATTTATTGCCGTAAATGTTATATTGCGAGTTGGGGAGGACCGCACCATTCGCAATTAAGTTGAACATGCAAACACTGGTGTTGTAGGCAGTAGGCAATGGTACTGGATGCATGGAGCCCGACACACATTAAACTGATCGATCAAGACCGTTTAATCTGTATTCCCCATCTTTCCATGGAGATCAAGCCGTCATCAGATGATCTAGCAGTATAGAGCATTGTACAATCAGGCGACCGTTCCTTAAATCGGGTTTAGACTATGCTGAATCAGTAACTATACGAACTCTACGACGATTGCTAATAATCGATTATAACTGTATCGAGAAGGTACGATCATCAAAATTTACAGTTCAATCCAGTTGGAAAATAAAGAAAATTATCGTCTTAATTTTGGATCACGAGATCAGGAATTTGATTCGGTGATCGCGAAAAAGATCATCCCATTACTTCAATAGATCGACCGGGCCTTAAGAAGTTTAATCTCGAGTGTATAATGATTAACAGATCATTTAAGATCACTTACGATCTATTATTGGACTAATCCACCGCATATATCATATTAACCGCAATCACCACATTTTAACCATTTTGTTTTGATTTATGTACGTCGATCGTAATCCAACTGTGCGCGAGTGTGTTTTGAAACAGAGATGATAATAGATGTCTGGTGTATAGACAAGATCGCGCGTGTTTATAATATTCTCTTTTATTTATACGTATAAAACGATCGGGCACAAACACGCGCGATCGTTTTTATTAGAGTGTAGAGACGTCACAATTAATCGATCAAGTCGATTTGTTTGTATAAATATGTTAGTACATTGAAAGTTGCCTTGTCCTAGTTTTGGTTTGATATTTTAATGAAAGATTTGCATTTTGGTTATTAATTTTAAGGCGAGAAACCCGATATTGTTAAAGCAACTTAGATATTAAGTTAATAAACTTAGATACTTAGAACAACGAATTGTATGTAAAATCCCCAAATTAATTTAACCGGATTGCACGAATAAAAGATCGAGTTATTTAAATACAAGAATATTGTATGTAAATAACCGGATATCGAAATGCAGTATTTTAGTAGTAAATTAATTTGGGGATTTTGCATACAATTCGTAGTTCTGCGCAATAAATTTAAACATATAAAGTTCTCTGGAGAGTTAAATGCGATGCCCGAAAAGTTGAACAAATTTGTAAATTTAACGAGCGACCAGCATAAAGAAAAAATCGCAAGATTATCTTTGTTTACTGCGCGCAGCAATTCTCTGAAGATTGAAATTACCTAATTTTCACTTTTTATTTTGAATTTGTATTCGTGCATATGTGAGCTTAAGTTACAGTCATAATAAATAAATTTTTAAATGTAATGAAGATACAGCAAAGGAAATGAGCCAGTTTCATTTGTTTCAAACTTGCTTCAAAGTTGTATCAAACTTTTGATACTAAAGCTCTCTCAAATTTTCATTAATAACACTATGGTTATCGCAAAGAATTAAAATCGTTTTTTAATCAAACTGGGATCAAATGCGGTCCAAATTAGGTTCAAACTTTATTCAAACCCATTGTAATTTGTGTCTAATTCATCACCATGGTAATATATCCGTAAGGATTTATTATCGTTTAATTGAACGATCAAATCGTATTCAAATCGCAATCACCTAATTTACAGTTACGATTCAAAGTTGGTTCAAACGTCGTCCGAAACTTTTATAATTGAACGCTTGATGTTTCTTTAATTAAATAAAAACATTTTATTAATCAAATTAGAACCAGATTCGGTTCAAATAAGATTAATTTAAGTTTTGGAAATTAACGAGATTGTTGGTATAGTTTCGAAAATAATATTAATTTAATGTAATGTTCGTAATTTTTCGTTCAAACCGTAATCAAATTTGAATCAAACGAAATGTATTTTGAGCTTATTTGCTGATCATTATGAAGAGTATTTAAAATTTGGAATGTGATAATATTTAAAATAATTTATGTTTTACTCATCTACAATCAAATTTGCTTTTCATTTTAAACTTTTCTTATTTCAATTTTTTATTGCAATAAACTAAAATTAACCAAACTAGAATCAAATTTTATTGATGAACTCAACATGTCCGAAATTAAAATTTATAAAATTTTCGATTCAAATTCCATTCAAACTATAATCAAATCTAGTTTTATAGTTTAAATTTTAATAATGAGAAGTTTCAATTAGTGACTTTCCCTTAAATTGGTTAAAATTATAAACAAATTTTATTCAAAAATCATTCAAATCCGAATCAAATTTTGTTTATAAATTTATGTTAAGATTTTATGTAAAGAATTTGATAGATTTTGAATAGAATTTGAGGCCTATAAAAAAGTCTACATTTGATACAAACTTTGCGAATTTGAACTCAATAAATCAAATCATTCGTTTTATTTTAAATTGATTCAAATTTTTTCGAAACTTTTATAAGTGGCCACTTGATGTTTGGCAAAGAGTTCTAATTCTTTTATTAATCAGAGTAGTATGAGATTTGGTTCAAATTAGCTTCAGACTACGTTTATAGTCATTATCGTATGCTTTATAATCAAAATGGGATCAAATTTTTATTAATCAAACGTAATCAAATTTAATTCAAAGGAAACGTGTTTTCTCCTTATTTGCTGAACATTGTTGGGCGTGTTTAAAATTTGTAGTATCGTATAGTACTTTAAATAGTTTATGTTTTATTCAAACTATAATCAAATTTGTTTTACATTTCAAACGAATTCAATTTTTAATTTAAAAAAAAACTAATCAAATTAGAATCAAATTCATTGATTAATTCATTCATTGCAAATTAATGACAATTTTAATTAAAATTTCATTCAAACTGCAGTCAAATTAAGTTTAAACTACAAATTTTGTTAATGAAAAATATCTCGTTTGCATCGAACTAAGATAAGGATTCAAATTAAAAGATTGCAAATCAAATATAAATTCATTTGAATTCCAATGATTAAAATTACTCATTCGAATTTTAGGTACAAAGTTATGCGGCACCAAATTTGATCAAATTTTGTTCATCATTTTTGTTTCAAACTAGGATCAGATTCTGTTTAAACTTCATTCAAAACCATTGTAATTTGTATTTACACCCACAACGATCAATTAAAGTTTAATAAAATTTTTATTTGGACAGTATGTCAGATATTTTTTGAATCAAACTAGTATCAAATTTTATTAATTGGTTCATTCTATATCAAAGAAACTTTATTAGTATAATATACATTTTTGTATAGTTTGATTGAAACATACGAAAATATGATTCAAATTCCAATCAAACTTTGTTTGTAATATATTTTCCAAGATTGTGTACGTTAAGTCGACTAAAACAATCCAAATTTGTTTGCATAAGATTTCCAGATTCGGTTTAAAATTTTTTCAAACTTCGTCCAAAACTCTTATCATACACTTTGAAGATTGGTGTAAATAATTTAAATATTTTTTGAATCAAACTAGCATCAAACTCGGTTCAAACTTTATTCAAACCCAGTGTAATTTGTTCATATACAGCAGCGATTAATTAACATTGAATTAAACGTTCCTTTGAACAAATTTGAATGAATGCTAGATGTTTTTTAATCAAACTAGGATCAAATTTTATTAATTGGTTCATTCTGCATTAACGCTACTTTATTAGTTAATCATGATTTTTTTATCGTTTGAAATGGAATGTAAAATTAACATAATTTTCTAATAAAATTTGATGAAAATATGTTTCAAATCCCAAACAAACTGTCATTACATTTTGTTTATGAGTTAGTGTAAGATTGTACGTACAATCAACTAAAACAATCGAGAATTTGAGTGAGTCTACATTTTGATACTAGAATTGAGAATTTGCCAATCAAATGATTTATTCAAATTTAAAGCACAATATTGACGTGAATTCATTCAATACCCAGATCCGATACAAATTTGTTTCGTTCAAATTTTTAAATTGCCAAATTGAAACGTTCAAACCATTTCAATTTTCTATTTGAAACTACTAAAATTTGACTGTTCTTTGAATGAAACAATTAACACTGTTATTAATTTTAATTTTCAACCTAGTTTTCTAACACGAAAGAATTCAATGAATGAGGTTATCAATAAAATCTGATTCTAGTTTGATTAACAGAATTTTTTATTTTATTTTATTGTTGAATTCTGTCGTATTGGAAAACTTCGTTGAAATTTAGTTTAAACTTCAAATTTTAATAAAGTAAAACGTCTTATTTGCTGTAAAATAAAACCAATTCAATTTGTGATTTGTTCAAACTTCATTCAAGCCCTTTATAATTATTTGTGTACTACATTAAATAAGTTGCGTAGGAAATCCTTTCAAATTGAAGTGAAAAATGGAATTCAAGTGAAATTTGGTGTAAGTCACGCAAGCCGAGAACAAGGCAACTATGTATAAGACCCCTAGGAGCCGGAATCTAGGCAGCCAGAATCATATGAAATCAGTAAACCTTTGCACAATGAGTACAATCAGTCCTAATTCATTGTGTAGTATCTAAAAGTTGGGCCAGAACCAATACCATGCCAGCCGGAATCAGAGTCTACCAACACAGACCATTTCGGAATTTTTGGAAACCAGCCGCAATCGTAAAAACACTAGCCGGAACTATTACAACATCAGACGGAATCAGGAAGAACAAGTCTGAACCATTTAAAATCAGTGGGAACCGTCCCAATGATTGCACAGTGGCTCCATCCATTCAAGATGTGGCGAATAATTGAAATTTTAGTCGGAATCGATACAAAGTTGACTGGAACCAAAGAATACCCGCTGCGGAAAAAGTTGGCGCTTGCAACGGATTGGCCCATTGTGCACTGCTTCGGATAGTCCCAGTTGATTTTATATGGTTCCGGATGGTATTTGCTGATTCTGGCTGATATTGTAGTGGTACCGGCTGAAAGCTTGAAAAGGGTATTTTTCACAATTTTAGAGGTTCAAAATTTTAAATTAAAATAGAACAAAGAAAACATTTTGAATATCAGTGAAACTAGTTTCTCTGATTTAGCGGCGTAGACAAGTGACTTAACATGTCCCCAAAGAAAATAATCTAATGGAGCTAGATCACACGATCTCGGTGGCCAATTAACAGGACCATTACGTGAAATTAGTATTTCATTAAATATTTCTTTGAGTAAATTAGTTGTATCCCGCGCTGTTCGGCAGCAAGATTTATGCCAGCCAAGATCCTTAGATAAAATCTTCCAATGAATGGACACATCTCCAGTTGCTGACAAAGACGTCGAATTGATTGATTTGGGTCTTCTTCAATGCCACGCTGTACAGTACGTGTACAGAATTACCCGCTCTGATGGACGATTATGACGACCATAAAATGGACGTAGTGTCAAATCCTTGTTCCGGCTGTTTTTTATGCTTTTGGCTAGCATTATATCGGTTCTAGTCCAAATCTTAATGGTTCAAATTGTTCCTAAGTATTTCAAATGGTGCTGGCTGATTCGTTCCGGCTTTTCTGATTCCACCTGCAAATTCAGATCCAGTAACCAATATTGCAGAGTTTTTTTTGGTGTTATGTGATCACCAAATTCACTAGATAATAATCTCAGGCGCTGAATTCAGTTCAATGAAGTTAAGCGAAATTGAATTTTTGGTTATTCAATTTTTTTACCACTTTGAAAGGTAACCTGCATTCCAATTCAAGCTTAAATTATAATTTTAAATCTACTTCCAGGAGTCCCATCTGGTTTCCACGAATTTCATCAATTTTTAAATTCGGTTCAATCCTGGTTCAAACTTGTTTCAAACTTTGTTCAATTGTTTATTATGAGCTGTGTTATATCTATTATGTTATTGTGAGCTTATTTAGTGAACCTAGTTCTGCATATACTGAAAGAATTCGGATCAAACTTCATTCAAATCGCTCGTTCAAATATTATAAATACAATCAAATTTAATTTTAACTTTAAGTCATATTTAAAATGAGAACTTAAACTGTAAGTTGAATAGTTTTTAATTTCAGTTGAATGGAAAAACATTTGACAGATTACTTAAGTCATTTGATCATGCTCGATCGTAAATATTCGTTGAACGATCATTAGATATATAATTAACAAGATTAAGAAAATTAATTGAGATGACAATTAAACAAATTAGCAAAGATGTGCCAAACACAAAGCAAGCAACATTTATTTGAATTATATTGATCATTAAACAATCCCGATCACGTGTATCACGTTTGCACTTGCGTAATTTTTAGACTAATTGATCGATATCATATATAAATTACAATATCGTATCGAGTTGTATTCAACTTCATGGTGAATTATTAAAGGCTTGTCGTATAATTTAGACTTTTATTTTTTTTTTGACAATATTGACAATAATTTTTATATAAGCGAGCTTGCATCAATACAATATTATAATATAATTGCATTTAATTATTGCACGGCCGTGAAACTTTCCCAAACAAAACGTAAGGCGGTGCCGCACGGTGAGATTACGGAATCAGCATCATCTGTGAAATTTTTTGAGAAAGTATAATAATTATCAAGTAGATTGTAAGTGCTCAGTGATATAAGAGCCGCCAGTTAAGTAGGCCCACTTAAAATAATTTTAAATATTTTATCGGTATGCACTTATATACAGCGTGCGTGGGCGAGATTATTTGATTACAGATTTATATGTTATTGACACACTATATAATTGTTTTATATACGGTAAAAAAATTGTTTAAAAAGTGCAAGTGTTTTATTTTTGTTTTGCTGCGTTTTCTTTAAAAGCCACAATAAACTTTTTTTTTACAGTGTGTTATATCGAATTTTTATGTCAATGCGATTTATAAATTGATTACATTATTAAAATGATATTTAAAATATATTTGCATAAAATATTCAAATTTGTTAATAGTATATGAGCTGCACGTCATCGTTAAGTTTTATTGACAGGTACGATGCAACCAAGGTTTAGGCCTTTCTACTGTTTTTTGTTAGATTTTAACGGCCAAGGTTTTGACCGCGTGTATAATATAAGGGCAAGTAACTTATAGCGTCACTTTTGATGTTGAGGTTATTTATTTGTTACGTAATATAAAATTGTTTGAGATTTATAATTTTGAGCAACACTGAGCAAATCTCTAGATTAAATTGTGAGCAAACAATATTCCTTAATATTTATCTAAACAGTACATAATGAGCAATATATTCCAGTTTTATTGATATTGAGCTACTAGTAATAGCTTCCAATAATAATTTAGATATTTATTTAATAATAATTTATACCTTGGAATGTTATATCAGAACACGGGGTTTTTCGGATATAATCTGATTAATTATGTTTCTTGTAGAATAACATTCCTAGCAAAACCAAATTGCCTATTGGGTTTGGCTACCAGTAAATACCATCAGTAATCGTATTGGGATCTTTACTTTCCTATAGGATTCTGATTGATTCCTTATGTGACAATGAATTTAGTACACTGTTATGAATTTACAAACAATATCAGAGTACCAAATATGTATTTAAATAAATTTACTGAAATTGAACTAAGCCAATAACAATTATAGTTTCATCAAATAAAATTTTTGTGTAATTCCTCATTCGCAAAGCCAGTCATGACTGTTGAAGATTTGGAAGTTACTCAAAACTGTCATTACAACGTCCTGAATTGACGGCAGCTTTATACAAAAATCAAGCGGAACTTACCTATATCCAAAAGGAGGTTGGCCAATGTTTTGGCAGTAGCATCGTGAAGTAAATTGATACGTATATTTGTGGATAGTGACATGTGTCCAAAGTTGGGGCGTTTTCAGGCTGGTATTGAGTCCATAGTGGGCGTTGATTGTGGAATGCCTGATAAAGTTTGACGAAAACCATCTGCTAGCAAAGTTTGAAGAAGAAATGTTTGACCAGTGCCTCCGGATGAATAGAAAAATAATTCCTTCGTTACCGTTTGCCATGTATTGCATTATTTTGGTGTATGCAAGTCTTTGATCATCCACTAAGATACTATTTGCCACTGAAGACTCATAATTGATCAACGTCGTGATGTTGCTCTCGTAATAGATCTCAATAACGAAGAATTTTTCCATGGCGTATCGGTGCTGGTATCCACAATTGACAAACGACCTGGTTATTAATTGAAATGCATGCATCTTCAAGGATTTCTTTTGTACTTTTCCCAAAGACTTTTAGGATCTGAAAGTGTGCAAGTTCTTAATATGATTTCAAAGAGCTGATTTTGTTAGTGTTCTGTCATAGTGTTGATAATATTCAACTAAGTCTAGATTAAGACATGCCTTTCTGTAGGTCTGCCATACTTCATCATCGATAGTTCTCAGTGCTCGAAAAGTTATTGGTCCTCTTACTTTATGAAACAGCATTCTCCAATAAGAACACTCAGTATTATTAGGAAACTCGACCTAACGCATCAGAACTAAGTATTGTCGTATTCCAGCACACTCAGAAATAATTGAACCTAGCTTTCTTCTGGAAAACTGCTTTCCCGATGTGTTCCAAGCATGTTACTTTGGAACTTCGTATTTAGCAACGTTTTTGCAAATGAATCAGTTTCCTACAATTGAAAAAAGGCTGTAATATTGTATTCAGCGGTTGCGCAGAACAATTGTTGGATATCGCACGTGAACGTTACAATTTAATTACTGCTGATGTAATCAAAAGGTACTGTATAATTTCCTTTGTTGACATATTTACATACGCATTTAATTGACTTAACTGAGTTGGAGTACCCAACAATACGAAGAACTTTGTTTTTGACAGTGTAAGGGACAATCCAGCAATTATCGATGTCCAGGTCCACTTTGTTCACTTTGATAGTCGCTTTGTGCCCCCCGCCATAGGGGTTTCGTCACCTTTCACGAAAGGCGCTAACCAATCGATTAATTGAGATGTCTCTAACCGGGTCGATCTCTTTATACTAATGAACTTGTCCTTGGAGGCGTCATCCGGAACACAAATTTTATTTTCATATAAAATGAATTGGGATGCAATGCGTCTATCTTATTTTTTACCAATGATTTGAGAGAGTATCCGATTTTCTTGCGGGCGGGTTAAAGCCGATATACCACTTTCAATTTGAGTTGGAGTAATCTCGTCTTTTAAAATGAGTCTTAAACCAATTTAAAATGTGAGTGTGTGGTAGAACTCGTTATTGCCATTCTATAGAACACGTTCAGCAGCGAGTTTAACCGTAAATGTAAGTTTTAGTTAATAGATCCATGAGTTTTATGAGTTTTGAAACTCTACAATCGCAGCACCTGGCGCTGGTTTAGTTCGCATCACATTAAAATGATATCCGTTTTCTTCTTGCCAAAACAGTATTGGGTATTGAAGAGCATTATACAATCTGTATGATTCAGTAACACGTTGTAGACCCTCATTTCGTCTATGGATAATAATTTCATGTCGATCGAATTCTTTTCGACCATGACAATAGCAACTTCATTGATCGCTGAAGCGTTGACATCGATCACCAAAGTGTGTTTTTTCTGCTCGAATGACTACTCTGTAATTATCTGATGGCATTTTCTCCACTGCAGTTTTGAATAAATTTACCAGATGATTGCGTTCATGGAATAAAATCTTTAAACTTGATATTGTTTCACGTTTTATTCAGGGACTTATAGCACAACGCTGATTATTCGCCATCTTCTCGATGTCCATGCCGGGTCTTACGCTGTTCACTTGTTTCAGCCACTCTTGTGATTCTAATTTTTTCGATTTGGCAATCAAAATGTAATCGTCGATTGAAAACACAGATGTAATAAAAATGCACATTCACTTGAAACAATATTTAATAGCTGAAAAATAGTCACCAACATTCGAATATACACAAATTAGTATTAATTTAAGACAAAATGATTAAAAAATATGTCCACTTTGATACGTTACACCGCGAACTGTGTTTGTAAATGACATTACGAGAAACAAAAGATATTTTTCAAACTAAGCCAATTTTACACGTACGATATTTTGTTTCAAAGGATATTTCTGGTAGAAGACGCAATTTTTTAAATATTAAAGGTTAGGGCTTTTCCTCCAGGCGAATCTAGAATATTCGATCGATGTATAAATGCAATGAGTGCAACAAACACAATGAGGTCTTGGTGTGTCATTTGGGAGATTCGGTACGCGAAAAATTAAAAACGAAAGCGAATTGCAATAAAACAATAAATGAAAATTGGGGAAATTATTTGTTGTTGTGATTTAGTGTTGGTAAACTAAAAGAGGAACAATTATTGTAGGAATATTTCGGGAGTGGCGTAATTGTTTAGTAAATATTTGGAATTTATTCAGAAAATATTTCCGGTATTTTCACGAATATTCTGGAAGTGTGTGATAATGATATTCACAATCCAGTGATACGAGCCGGATTTGACAGAGGTGGGATTGCGAGTATTAGAAGATAAGGATTAAGGATTTAACGGTGACGGTGTTAAAATTCCAATTAAAGCAGCGCAATTTACCGATGAATGGTTGCAAAAATGAATTAATACTGCGACTAGAGGTCGCAAAAGTTCTAGAGGTACACGCGAAGGCATGTAAGTGCAGAACGCAGTTCAACAGGTGCAGTCAAATGATCGGGATGTTGCACAGAAATGGCAGTTTGAGATTCAATGAGTCGAAAAAGATCTTCTTTGCCTGAAAGCAAATGGAACAATATCGCAGGTAGTCCAGGAAGTACAGTACAATCCAATAAACTCAAGCCACCGACATTCGATTAAACAAATTCGTTTGGGATTTTCAAATTTCAAATTGAAACGGCTGCCAACAGAAATGCATGTGGAGCAGCTAATACGTTGCGAACAATTCCCGAAAAGGATCGCAACAGTTACAGTGAAATAATGAAAGCGTTGGATCGGAAATACGGACGTAAGCACAATGGAGAACTACATATATCGCATCGAAATAAGGGGACGCTACCAGAAGTGCCAGCTTAACAATAAGTAGTGACAGCCAACGAAGTTTTAACACGAAGTACTGGTCGCCGGTATTGTAGATGAATGGCTTCGTGTTGTATGTTGGACGAGAGGACCCGAGCTATGGTAATGTCGAGATGCAATTTCGATTCAGCGGTTCAAATATAACAATCATCAGGCTAGTAATAGATGACCACCGAGAAAAGCTGTCAGCAAATACAGAAACAGTTATTTGGGGGAAGATTGGATGGAGGTTCTGGGTCACCTAAGTTGTAGGTTGTAGAAGCTAGTAAACCGGAACAAGGAATTAGAGAAGTAATGATTGTAAAAGCCATAGCGCTAAATCTCTCGAATAAATCTAAAACAAATCAAGAAAAGGATAGTCATCGGAAAATGTGATTATTTCTTCACCGAAGTTAAATGCACACAAAAAAATCCGGTGAGAAAAGTCAACACAGCAGATCAAAAGGAAATAATGGCCAGAAGATCTCACTTCCTGTGGCACACCAGAAAATAATAGAATGACCACTATGGCAAAACACAGAATTGACATCAGGACAGAAACTCCGATTCGCTAAGCACCTAAGGAAAACTGAGTGGCATTAGTTATCAAGTGATCGAGCAGTCGGTGGAGCATACCGGTGGTGTTGGTTGAAAAGAAGTGCGATAGCATAAGATATTTGTGTCGATTATCGGAAATTTAATGATGTCACGAAACGAGATAGCTATCCATTACCAGGAATCGATAACACATTGGATCTTCAAGGTGGCTATTGGCAGGAAAAAATCAAGAGGAAGATCGCAAGAAAACGACATTTAGTGTAGGAAATGGGTTATGGCAATTTTATGCAATGCCGTTTGGGTTATGTAATGAGGAACCTAGCTGAAGTCTTCAAACGAAAACAAGGTAAAGTATTTGGATAATGGTTGAGATCCAAAACCGTACACTAATTACAAAGCTTCCTTGCATTGTGTACCTATTAGAGACGATTCATGTCGGGATTCGCCATAATTTTGCAAAAAGTTGGTTAAAAGGAAGAAGAAGAGAAAACATTCCTTGTATTACTATAGCCAACGTTAATTTATTTTGGATACCGAAGCAAGCAATGATGGTATAGAAGGAGTGTTGTCACAATAGAATTCGATGGTCGAGAAGAGTTATTGTTGACTGAAAAATTTGTTGAGAATTAATTGTATGACGGGAAAGGAATTATTGGTTATAGAGGAATGCACCTATGGTGAAAAATTCTTAAAAGGCATTACACTCCCTTGAACGTGTAACATGCTGCATTGAACGTCTGCAAACCTGTGATTTTGACTTCGAGCAGCATCGAGCATCGACAAGGGAGCACACAAGGGATTGCTGACGCATTATCGGGGCATTGACCGGGCGGTCATGTCAAGTTAAATGTAAACACTGTGGGTGACTGGAAGGAAAGGAGGATATTATCGTTGTCCGGTTTATGAAAGTACTACTCGATGAGGTCCGGACCAATGAATCAATCCAGAAGATGCAGTTACTAGATGCTGATTTATCAATAATATTACGTTATAAGTAAGAGGATCAATTAGAGGTTAAACAATTTTTAAAAGAGGTGCAGAAAAATAGAATTACTCAAATACTTAGTAGAATGGTGTAAAAAATGTGATCAGGACCATTACATATTACAGAAAGCATTAATAAGCTTGTTTTGGTGATAATGGAATATTTCAGCAAATGGCCGGAGGTGTTTCCTACCCAATCAGGAAACACCAATTTTCGTTGTTTCGCTGATGGCTTATCGAACAGCAGTACACGACTTGAGCAGGTAAAACAATTTTCGGGAATAGTCTACGATTACCAGCAGATATTTAGCTTGTTACAGTATCAGCGTTGTATGATCAAGGATACGTCGACAAAATGGAAAAAGAACTTGAGGAGATACACGAATTTGTGGGATTCTGTTCGGGACGAATATGCTTAGGTAGGGGGAGTAACGTTACGATCTAACCTATCGTTTTGGTGGGCGAACAATTCAGCGTGAGCGAGACATTTATTCATAGAAAATTGCTCGTTTAAAGTTTAGAAAGTTAAAACCATGCCATTTTTTATCAGATTAGTGACATCTAGGTTTAAGTAGTCGCATTGGAGGTAGTTTTGTGACAATTTTGTGGTATTGCAGATTATAGTAGTTTACAATATTAATCGTATAATAATTATTCGAATATTACTTTCAGGAATATTTCGGAAGCCAGTAAATTACGAGTATTGTTGTAAACCACAGTGATACGAACCAGTTTGACAGGGAAATATGTCAAATTTTCAAATTTTATTTGGACGGTATAATAAACGAATTTTCCCGGGTTTCCCAACTGAACAATGACCTCATGTTTTTCCCATCATAAGACACTCCGTTTCAACTATTTTCCAAACACGATACATGAAATGCATTCTACATCATAGGAAGAGGAGTGCTTCTCTTATGGGAAGGGTGTAATATGTGGTTAATTACTTGACAAATCGTTATCTACTTGGCTCAATACAAGACTTCATGTACATAAAATAAATTCCAGTGTAAAACTGTTCTCCAAAAGTGGTACGGTTATTGTCGGCTATGTAATAAAGCGAATTTCTTTCCATTTCTTTCATCATCGTCTGCACAGTACATACCAACAACAAATCATAAACATAATTACGCTACTTTAACAATTATGTTGCGCTCGCGAAAAGAGATGATGCAATATTTGCAACAAATTGATGAATATAGCGTCGACGCAGCGTGATTGCAAAATAATTTACCGTCAACATCATATCCGAATTTAGAGTATGTGCTGGCCTAGGTTTAGTATTATGGTCAAGCGAATATTTTAATATTTATTTTGATTTCTTATACAAATCAAGGCTAACATTTTTTTTTGTATTTATTACCAAAAAAAAATTTAACCTTTAATTACTTAGTATATGTATTATTATCGGTACTACGTACGTGAGTGTGCTGTTATTTTTTATGCAGCACCTTAAACAATGAATTCGTACAGTATGTTGTTGTTAGAGATTGTAAGGCGAATGCCAGCCAAATCGATCTTGGATTATTAACCGCACCTGTTTTGATCGTTAGTTATAATTAACAATTATTACTCGATTTAACCTCATTCGACAATAAAATTATAAATCTAAGATTCTATTTAAGGTGATCGTAATTATTTTATTTCGTATGGATAGAATTTAATGAAGAATACGAATAGCTCATAATTATGCTCGCCACAAGGTGTGTGAAAATAATTTTTTAATTCCGCATGTACTTTAATTTTGAGCACGTTTCTGGGATTTTTTTTCATCTTTTGTGACGTACATTACCGCTCAGTGTCGCATGAATGTCGCGGCCAACAAAATATTTACGGAAGTGATAATAAATTTTGAGGTTATAAATTATATAACCACATATTACGTTAGTCAGGTATCGTTATACGATATAAACATTAAATAAACGGAACGTGCAACCATTGTTATCAGATTAAAATAATTGCCCAAAATAGTAGCTCAAATTGTTTTGTTAAATTGTAATCCAATAATGGATTGATTTTTGACGTAGAACAAAAAATATCTACTAGATGTCAGATGTCACTTAGAATAGGTTATGACGCAAATTTGTTTATACGGGATAAAGCCTCAATATTATGAGATCAGAAATGGAACATTTTGCATTAAAAGGTGAGTATCTTTCAACAATTTGGAAATAAAATTGTTATAAAAATAAAAATTGGGGCATCACGCTCTATTATCGGAAGGCGTCTACATTTAAATGCTAGTTTCCAAGTTTCGCACCCACTTTGAAGCAGGGATTTCAGGCTCGAGTTAAAGATGTTAGGTTTGGTGTATATTATTCGCGAGCGCCATATTTCATTTTGCTTTGAAAATGCATATCTTGTTGACCTTTAGTTACTCCATTATCAATGGTTGCAACAATTTTGAAATTATTGCTAGTTGTCTTCAAGATCGTTTAACTTAATGAACTATCTAGTCTATAGTTTATAGTCTAAGATGCTCCCAAATATTTATCTTCTGTTGATCGTAAATTGGACGTTTTCTTTGCCTTTGTACCTAATGTTGTGTATAGCGTTGTTTGCGGTTCTTCGCTATTTTCTAGCTCCTTCCACATGATGGTGTCCAAAGCATTTTTGAAATCGAGAAACATTAGAAAAAAGCGGCGATCTTCATTGAATAGACTCCAGTCATAATTTTGACGGTATTACATGATCGATACATGTTCGATTGGTGAAATTCGATTCAAAATAATGAACGCCAGCACTTTTTGTATTGTGTTATGTTGTGTGATCCCCCGCTAATTTTTTGCAAAGGCTAAGATCACGTTTCTTTGAGATCGTCACAATGACACCGCCATCTTGAAGCGGTCAGGAATATTATTTGCACTCCAGGTATCGTGCCTAGCATTGGGACTAGTGCATATGCAACAACACTAGAGATCTGAGCCCAGTGATCCATTATTTTATTTTAATTTTGCAATTGCATCTTCAATATCGTGTTTTCCAGCCGGTGCGGCGGAAATGTTGCAGTTAGGAATAACTCTTTGTCTCTGTTCTGGCAGAGAATTTTCTCTCGGGAAATACCAAGTTCCAACCATCCGAATCATCACGTAAGTAGTAATAATCAGTATTATTGAGAATGATGGTTTGGTACAAAGTAAACCATCATATTCTTTAAAAATTCCAATCGATCTTTCAACCCCGAGAGCAGCTTGAGGTGCCATAAATGTCTAAACGGAGTTTTAAATAAGATAAGTCTTTCAAAAAACTCAATATTTCACTTTCAACAGCACTCATCCTGGCCAATCTTGATTTTACGAGGCGTTTCTGGACATGAACGACTAATTTTGTTAGAAGAAAGATTGTTAAGAAATTATCAAAACCACTCTCTCAATGGAGTTTAAAACTGCAAGCTCTTAATTTTGAGATGGGGTATCCAAAGATTCCTTCAATGTTGCGTGCGATTCATCACCACTGTTCTCAGAATAATCTGTTGTTGTGTCTTCTCTTGATGTGCCAATAATGATAATCAATATGTCGTTCCTAAATTGGGCATGCGGGTGATAAGATAAGCATGGTGACGTATGATCACTATCTGTGTATATGGGCATTTTCAAAATTTTGGATCAACCTAAATCATCAGCTAAATCATCACATCATCCCACCATCCAAGAGTTAAGCAATCATCTGAAAGGTTATTGGCAATAAAACAGTAGAAACATATGAGAACAGTCAGATTGTACACACTCTTCTTACACTGACATTCACACATTCATTTCACAGTAAAATTTGAAGAACAGAGTATGCACGGTGTAAACCCAGTTCACAAATAAAAACGCAGTGTGCAAAGCAAAATTACTCACGTTCAATAAAACAAACTTGGTTGTCTTAAATTAAACTTGAAGCTTTTATTGTCGTGATATAGATGGCTACTTATCAACAAGTTTTGGTGGTTTATTCTTTTAAGGGACACAGCTTACCGACCAAATGGCTTAGTGGTTAAAGCTTTGGCGTTTGGATTGGGATGGAGCTATGCAATATGCAGATGGTTATAAAATCGGACCTATGGCCGTAGTCCTCGAATTGGCCGATATTGACGTAAAAGTAAGGACGGAAAAAGCAAACCGCGAAAGAGTTGGGAGAGCATTGGTCCCAGATTGCAGAGATAATAATAATAAAAAAAAGGAATCGTCAACACAAAATTACATTTTTGAAAAAAAGTTACTCCCGCCTATTATTTGCCTCTTCGAAAATAAGCAAAATTTTTAAGTGCACTCATGACATGTAATATCTGGAATATCATTCCAAAATCCCATTTAGCACACGATATGTATTCTTTAGACTTTATCACGTCTCCATGGCATTTTACTTTGGTAATTCGGTTGTAGATGCCCATATTGGAAACGTTCCTCATTTTGTTTGTCCAAGCGATCCTTGCCCTCATTTTTACTTGACTTTAGCTACAACCAGCGTTACTCTAACACAATTCTATATTACGGTTGCTTTTGGGCTTCGTATTGTTTTGCATAATACACAGGTTTAAAGTTCCCGGATCAATAAAAATGTAGCGTGGCTTTTGATATCTGCCCATTACCGCCCATTGTTATCGTGGAAAGTAGGAAATTGTTAGCTCCACGAATGTTGTTAGCGAGTTACGTATTTATATAGCAAACATCATTCAACGACAGGTATAGTGTGCAATACGGTGCAATATGAATAGTTGAGTCCAGCAATCCTCGCTTAAGCAAACTCTCGAACAAGCGGTCAAACGCAGAGTAAGGAAGTAACAAAAAACAATCTGGGTGAGACCGAAGAATTCGTCCAGAAGTAGAGAGAATTCTTTAAAATTTGCAGGACCAGGTTGAAAACGTTTATGCTCCTGACAAGATTGAGGAACAATAGGGAAAACACACTGAAGAGATCTTCATGACCACCATTGATGCAAAACACTTAACCGGTAAACAAGAGACGAAACATTTCTTGGGCAGAAGTTGATGAGGAAATGCAATTATTATTAAAAAGCGGATTTGCCATTATGTACTTAATGAATAGTACTGTGGAAATTCAAGCAACATATGTATGTGTTGACCTAAAGAAAGTTTAGTCATCGCTTCAATATATTGCCGTCCAACTAATAACGTTTCGGCAGATATCTACAAAAAGATTTTGCTACTCTGGGCCAACGTTTTCTGGTCGCCGGCGACTTTAATGCCAAACATACCTATTGGGGTTTAACATTGACTACTTCAAGGGGACGTCAATCAATGAATGTGATTCAAGAAAACCATAAGAAAAATTCCTGACGTCACAATGATCCAGGCTAAACCACTTTTAAAATTATCTTATGACCACTCTCCGGTCTTACTACATTACTGGGCTGACTAAAACCGTGTTTTACAAACAATCATCTAACGAACACCTTCACTAACTGGTTGAAATTCAAGATGTACATGAGATCGCATATCGACTTGATGTCTACATTGCAGACGGCTAACGATATAAACATTGCTATGGACAACTTTAATGATTTACTGGACATCGCAGCTATTTAAGCCTCGCCTAAACCAATGAGCAAACATACAAGGCACACCATAACATCCGCTGAAATAGAAAATAATGTTGACAGAGAAACGCCACCTTGACAGTATATTCACTCCAAACCTTGGATTATCGGTGGTTCAAACATAAAATGTAGTAATCAGACCTGAGAGGAAATTCAAGACTAGTAGTGCCTTTGGACGACTGGCTCAAATATTCAATTGAATTTATGAATCGGGATATATTTCTGAGTTCTGGAAACTCCTGGATGCTAACAATGTCTCGTCATATAGACCAATAAGCCTACTACCAATCATCTCCAGAGTATTCGGGATGAATCGAGGGACTCGAAATATTAAACCGGAACTAAGAAATATCACCCCTAATCATCAATTTGATTTCAGAGCCGAGCATTGAACCATTGAGCAAGTAGCTACAGATCGAGTAGCTCAGAAATAAGCTACACACATTCGATAAAGTTTGGCACGAGGGTCTGCTTCATAAAATTAATCTTAAATTACCAGAAATTTGCCAACCTATGAAGTCGTATTTGTTAAAACGCAGATATTATGTCATATACAGGAGTATCACAAGGCAGTGTGCTTGACCCAACGTTATATTTAATTTTCACTTCAGACCTACCAATGTCTTCGCCGTCCGAAACTCTGCAACAACTGAGTTTTCGTCGACATCGAATTCTGGTTAAAGAAATGGACGATAGTCCATCTAGATCGACGGTTAACTTGGCGAAAACATGGTATCCCCCCATGTCAACCATTGACCGATAATACAGTTTATTCTGTATAGCAGAACGATTGAATTAATTCGGTCGTATGTATTCCAATTATGAAAATCACAGTCAATAGAATGATTACAAGAGCATTCTGGTTCGCAAAAACCAAAAGTATACATAACGACCTTAGCAACCTAACTGGCAAAAACGGATTTCAAAGATGAGGATCAGCTAGGATTTACATAACCAACCCAAAATGAGGTAATATGTAGGCGGCATTACGAATTAATAGATTATTGCAACATGATGATGGGAGATGCACAGTGTTCCTGCCGTTCAACAACAACTCATTAGCACTAGGAAGGTCACGAGAATAAGCAACGACGAGTCTTCGAAGAATTGACTACTCCGTCTAGAATACAACAAATTCATGCTAAATTACAGACATCTTCGATATCGTTTTCCGACGTTAGTACTACCCGCAGTCATTGAGCGACTTGATTAAACGAACAGTAATTGCACACACCACGATCCACACCAAAAGCATGTTCCAGGAGTTAGGGGTGCATGGCAAGCTACGTCAGCTTTCATAGAGGTATCATTGATGCCTATATTGAAGCTATTTGGCACTAATCCCCACCAATTGCACGTTTTCTCTTTTCTACATCTAAACATTAAATTATGCGTTTGTTTCGTCATGTTAATTAATTAAAGGGTGTTCGAGAGACCAATTGCACTAACTGTATTCAAGGTGTGGTCCAGCTGAATACGGGTTTTGTTATTTTAAATCCTAAATTTTTTAAATGTCACCCACAAAAAAAATTAAATTTTCCGACCAAACTAATTATTTTCACTGATCACTCCTAAGCTGGACACTCGCGTATAAATTAATAGTTTTTTAGTCACAAATAATTTCTCTCTTTCACAAGTGTTTTTTTCATCAAACAAAAAAAAACTAAAATTTTAATTTGCGACACTTTTAATAATCATTAAAAAAGAATTCATACTTTTACCACAATTATTTACTTAAGAAATGTACAAAGACGTAAACAGCCAAAAAAATAATAAACAATTTCCGTTAAGACGACAGTAGTCGGAACAAAACTATTACTATGAACAGCTCTTATTATTCGGTACGTTATGCGCTAATTGGCCCTAACACTATAAATATTGACTAGGTTCTATGACTAAATTTTTAAAAATTATGTATTTACCGTTTTTTTAGAAATTTGCAGCATTTCGCTGACCATAATGAAAATGATTTTTTATCGTAAAATTTATCGTAAAAAAAATATTGTTATTAACAGCAACTCGCACTTTTCGTATAATTATTTATCGTAACGAATTTACATTTTATTGCACCACATAATATTTTGAGCACTCGGTATTTTAATTTATTTTAAAAAATTTCGTAAAATTATTTTCTATAAATTTTGATCACTTTTATTATTAAAAATACCAAATTTTGAAATTTTTTTTTTATTTGCAGCCACTACATCTATACAGAGTACAGTTTTATCGTACTTAACCCGCCAAGAATTAAATAACGACTATTCCGATCGAGCAGTCACAAAAAACTATTATACACAACTTTTAAAATTTAAAATTTACTTCTGTGTGTTCAGTATTATTATTGCTATTTCTCCAACTACTTAACAACAGCAACAACAACAATAACAAAAAAACATAATAATTATTTATCGGTATAATTACGGTACGGGTTGATTTTGTTGTTTTTGTTATTGCACTGTGTGTGTACGTAAAATTTCAGTCAATATTGTGACAAGCAATTTCACCGAAGCTCGCGCGCGCGATCGAGAGTAAATAAAAAATAAAAATATTTAACAATTTACCAATATGATTAAGATGCTTTGGCATAACATCAAAACGTTATAAAACAATTGACGAACACGAGGGAATGAGATACTCGACAGTTTGTCTCCCATATATTTTTTTTCTCTGTGTGCCGGTTATCTGTGTGCGTGCTGTACTATTGGAAATGCATCGGATCATAAAAACGATTACAACAAAAACGTGATACCGATAAATAATAAATATGATGTTGCTAACCCTTGATTATGGTGGTGTGGTTGGTGTGTTTATGGTAAGGAACAATATTATTCAAATTTTGCTGTGTACATAGCGACTATAGGCAATGCTTTCGTTGAATTTAGGTTACATTTCGACTAATCTGTTATTGTTGCTGGAAAGAAATTATTTACTCGGATAATTTTACAAATATACGAAATGATGTAAACAATGGCTGGTAAATAATAATTTGTTTTTAAAATTTGGTATTATTTGAGTAAACGTCAACAATTTAAAATTCGATGAACCGATGTACGTAAGTAGTTAACAAATTAAACTAAGATGATTTTCATGTGACCACTATTAGCGATTGCGATTTTGTAGACTAACTTTATTTATTTTGTAACATTACGCTTATTGAACAAGTGGCTCAGTGGTTACAGCTGTGGCACTTGAATCGGGAGTGTAGCAAGCAAAACATTCATTGAGTTAATTGACATTTATATTACGAGGGTGACTTGATAAATGTTTAGCATAATGCCATCTATGCGTCACTAGTAACAACTTATTTTATTTGTCGTGAAGTATGTTCTTTCTTGACCGAAGGATTGATTGATTAAACAGTTTCTTAGTTACGAGTCGTTTTATGTAAAGTCTCTTTTAATTTGAATGATGAATTGGGCTTATCAAGGAGACTCTATCCTCGAACTTTCTTTTGCGAAGTATCTACAACATGTTTTGCTACTTTGCACTTTTGACATTGTATACAGTTTTTGGCCGAAGAACGTATTTCCGTTTTTTTATTACTTGGAAGACTAATAAATTTTTACCAATTTGGTAGTATTTAATTCCATTAGCGCTGCGAGTTCCGAATCATGCGGTCTTTGGTTCGATCTGTTCGATGTGTGAAAGGGTTTCTGCTACGATTTTGCAGTCTCCTGAAATGTGCCGAATATCCGATTTGTGTTGTACGATAAAGTTTAAATGTCGGCGTTGCCTTGGTGAAGCATTGTCCAAGTTTTGACGTAACGAAAATGCCAGTGGTTTGCGGTCGGAGAATACAATTTTTATTCTCGATCGTAAGTACTCTAACGGATTTTGGCGTTGTGTAATTTTCGCGAATTGAACAAAGATGGTTGCAAACCTTTTTCCGTAAGTTGCTATCGGCATACATTGCTAATTTAGCTTTTGGTATCGGATAAGCTTATTGAATGCATTGTTGGGTGTGCATTGTTGGGTAGAAAAATTCGATAACAATTTATCACGCCCAAAATAAAAATGGTGGCAAATTTTGAACTGCGTTTTATATGTTCAACTGGAACTTGGTGAGCTCCAACTAAACTGATTTTCATGAATTTGGTACATGGCCAGTGAACTGTGAAATCGGTAACAAACGGAATTGGATAACGCCCGATAGCTGCCACATAATCACCAGTTACCGTCTTTCTTTTTCGCAATATGAACTGGACTCGCCCAATTGCTTTTTGATGATAGACAAACCCCTTGCGCTAACCAAGCGTCGTTTTCGGACATTTACATTTTATGCTTTACTGTATTCAGGTATTAATACTATTCGATTTTACAGGAGTACACAAGGTATATCGGCGAAAAATCAGCTAAATACCGTAGAAGATGCTGAACGCGTGATTTTCGTATGCAGACAGTTTCAGGGAAATAAAATGGCGCTCGTAACAATGGGCGCATTTCTGGGCTAAATACATTTACATATTGTCATGTGAGGTTAGACCAGAAAGTCGCCGAAGAATAAATCAGGCAACACAATAGGTATATTTTCACCCAAGTGCAGGTTGTTATTGCATTATATGTGGTTCTCAGAAACCGAAAGTTCTCTTAAAGCAATACTTGGTTTGCGCTCGCACATGTTCCACCAATCTACTCCAGGAGCTCTCTTCTGGTTATATTCAGTAATTTCTTCTACATGAAGTAGGAGTATTGGGAAGCAAGAATTAGCAAGAATTTAGGCAATTTAAACATTCAAAATCGTTCGTTAGGACCCAACAATGACTGACCTGGTAAAACAAGTAATTTACCGTACTCAATCAACGTTGCGGTAGGTATAAGAGGTTACCCAATAAAATATTTCGAAACTTGATATCCAGGTCATGCTTTAATGTTTTTTGACTGAAATCGTAATTGACATTGCCAATCCAACTTAAAATTTGGCAACATACGTTAATACCACGTGATCGTAAGTTACAGATCGCGACCTTAATTGATCAGTTTAATCTTTTGGATGCATCTGCTTGTGGTGAGTAATATGTAATTTTCCGAATTGCCTCATTTTTGGAAATCTTTTCAAATGTTTAGAAACAAATTACGGCGCAGTGTTCAAAACTGTTGATTAAAGAACGCTGAATATATGGCGGTAGCGTTTGGTAGATTGAAGCTCCTATCTATACGAACTTTGTAAGTCTGTCTAAAACAATTAATAGTGCAGTGTTGCCATTTTTCGAACGGAGATATGAAATGTATGATAGGATATGAATTAATAGGTTGCATATTCCGGGCCGAGAAGTTAATGGTCAGTATGTTCTTGGAATATCAAAGAATTTATCATACCGTTCGGGATCCAGGGCTCCAGAATAAATTTTGAGTTACATCCGTATGATTTCGGATTCGAATCGAATAAATATTCGCTTCTCGTGAACACGATGATTCAGATACTGTTTGCCAGAAAAACCTCATTTTCTCAATGATTTGCACTTAGTCATCTTCATTGAATAATGATGAGTTTAGTTCTACCGCCGCTTAGAAAGGAATAATTGCATTAAATTCTGCATCTGAATCACAAAACGCTCTTGAAATACCGTTGGGTATAACCTTCTAGTATTCTCGAAACCCTTCTTCAATTCGGTGTAAACCCCCTTCAACCCCTTCAGTGCTAGTGACTAGTTTCAACAGCTGTTTTGCTGAGATGATCAAGTCCTAGAAGTCTTTCATATTGTTATGGTACTGCACCTAAGACACTGAACCTAATTCCATGAGAAGGATCACGGTTCGAAGAGCCGGAATTGTATATTTTCTCTCAAGATGTCAATTAGCTCTTCTTCCGTGAATTTATAATCGAGACGTCGTGATGGCATTTACCTATTTTGCAAAGGTATCCAATCAAAAATATAAATCGTCCACATCTAGAGCATGAGGACCTCCTTTAAAGGATCACTTTTCTTCGGATGGTAAAATTGTTAGTTGTAATGTTCGACATATCATTACTAGGGTCGGGTATCTGGGGTCCGTCATGTATTCGGTGGAAGGAGGCAATGATGTCGATATCGAAACGCTAAACTTCGCTAAACTTCAAAGCAGTCACATTGTTTCTATCGTATAAGATGAAATAATTGAAAGTGACACAGCCGTAAAATAGCGAACCTTTGTTGAAATCAGGGTCTATGGAATATTCCAATATAATGAATTAAATTAATTAGACATATAGATGCGTAAACAATTCATTAAATGAACAAGAAGATGTGCCTCGGTATTAGTCAAATGTGGTGAACAACACAATACGCTACAAAACCACTATGAAATTCACGATGAATAACAACACAGTCTAGTTGGAAAAGGTGCTACACACTCAAAGTAATCTTGCTCACCTATACGACTGTAAAATTCCTATCTGGTCGGTCCACAATTAACATTTGGCCAAAATAACAAGTCTGTTACCCGTACAAAATTTTCGCACAAACATAAAATGTATTTCTCTGATTTAAAGTTAGCCGATTCACGATTTTACTCGTATATCAAGGCAGTAATCTCGATGTTATGTTTTTTGGATCTGAACATTTCAAAAAATCCAATAATCTAATTTCAATGATATTCATCAAAAAGTGAATGAGAAATGATAGAATTTAAGTTGAGCCTAAGGAAATTCTGGGTGAATTCTCTCGATACTCCGGTTAGTATTCTTTCGCCAGAAAAGGCGTTTTGCGAATATTTTTCGATTATTTGATCCCTGGATCGTAATTGGTTAGCTTTCTGGGTTAGTATTAGACTAGTTTGCAAGCCATTTACGATGATGACACGTTCCGGTGTCTCTCGCCAAAATTGGAAATACACGTTTCAAGTACCGACAATCCAGTATTCCGAGGTTTATCTTGGCCACCTCAGACACATGATTATGGACATTGAGAGGAATAATCAAACAAGGCCATCGCACTTCTCACACCAACATGTACATTAATGATTGATACGACAATATAATTACCCATACTCTTCGTTCCATGAATTGAAGCAGATCGAGTGCTATATATGCGGTGGTTTATTGACAACCTTATGGAGTCGACATATAACAATGTTCTCGTCACCAACCAGTTTGGTAACACGAACAACGACAATTTTGATGTAGACACAATGGCATTACAGTCTAAAGGTGAAGACAATAAAATCAGAGCCATATGATACTAAGCATACCATCACTACCCCTCTCAAATCCAGAATAACGTTACCAACATGATTGACCATCTGTTCTACAATCCATCAGTCATCAAGAATACTGGATACTTCCTAGCAAATCTAAATCACCAAAAAATGTGTCGAAAATTGATGGGTAGTTTACTTAGCGTTAATTGAGTTAAAGACGTTAAAGGTCGAGGGCAGAAACATACAAAGCCTTCATATGGATTTTTATTTGTTCGAGCACTAAGGAAGTTATTTAGAATTGGCTGGTGATCTATCCAATGACTTTTTAATGGCGGTTCTGAAGGGAAATCCCTTTCTCTTCAATCACGGTTGATCGGCTGGCTCCTTGAATTACAAGGATCCCAGAGATGAACAACACTCATCTAAGACATCACAACCCACTCTTTGTCAGATGGTTGTGCACAAATGCTGCAAATGCTGCCTAATGTCTTGATCCTAGACAGTAAACTGCTTGTTAATGAGCAATGAAGGAATTTGATTACTCGGCCAAGAAGCGATTAATTAAGAAATAGTTTACTGTTTGGGATCAAGACATTAGAAAGCGTATCGAGCAAGAGGGTACTCAATGTAATCATCCTATAGTAAGCCTATACGACTGTATACATACACAAATTTTGCCTGTTGCCAGTATCGATACAAAAGTCCGATTCCTAAATTTAAAAACTACGTCGTAATAAACCAGCTTATGCTAGAAACAAGATCGGTGCTACAGACCTATATCTTATAGCCAAATCAAGACCTCCTGAACGAGGGTCGTCATAGATACGTGGCCATGACACACGTTTAAAGTTGCTCTACAGTTGCTGATGACCCTCATTCATGTGTGAACAAGTCACCAGCGCTCTAAAATGCTTTAAACGAAACAAGTCACCAGGACTTGACAACAGCTGCTTGAAATTTGACTACTGTCCTAAAGTGTGGAAATCAAGTGAAATGATTATTATCAGGAAACCTGGTGATAGAGATCTTGTTATGGGAAAGCCCTAGAAAGTTTATAGCAATTTGCATTACATCGCGGATTGAACAAACAGTCTCGAACAGTAGCCTGCCTAATTTTTACTGTCGAAACCTAAAGTTCTGAAAATGTTATGGCGCATTATGAATGTTTTCAGGAGTAGTTTCTGCAATAGATCAGCAGTAACAAGAAACATATTACTAAATTAATCAACAAAGGATGTCCTCATGGCCCTATTCTAGTTCTTCTGGTCTGGAATATCGTGTTTAATACAAGCATTAATGACCTTGATGAAATTGCATCCACGGATGATGACAAAGCCATTCTGGTGCGAGTCAACTCGCAGTCGTGGCAAATAAAAGGCAAATTTGACTCTTGTTGACCTCGAACAATATCTTTACATGATCGAAACTTGAAAATGGTCAAACACTATAGTGTGGCGGAGGCCTGATTCACGTATGTCGCGGCATCTTACTTCGAATAACAAAGGCTTACCGAACTGTTTGACACAAACTAGGTGACTTTGCAGAATCAACAATGTGTCACTGCACGTAATCAGTATACAAACAAAACGGAAATGGAAACCAAAGGGATTGACCGAAGGCAAAGAAGATGGAATGAATCGGTCGATGGTATGCAGGCATTTGACTTCATTCCTGACAACAAAGAAAGTCTCAAAATGAAATTACCACTAACGAAGTAGAAGTAGAAGACGTAATGCACCTACTTCTCGACCGCTGTGTCATTAAAACGAGAGTGGCTGGATAATATGAATATTAACGAATTACAATTGCCGCGACTAGGGATAGAAACGTTACAATTGTTTAATTGTGAGCGGCTAAATGGTCAAGGTACTGATATCAGATAATCAGGGTTTGTAAATTGAAATAAATTCAAAATAATTCAAAGTTAAAGGTTTCACAGGAACTAATGCAAGTTTTTCCAGTAAATTACCTGTCAATCAATTACTTGATACGTTGTAATAATCCAGCTTTATGCTAGAAACAAAATTGGTGGTTGGTGCTGCCTTCTAATATTGTCGTAGTAATGTTAGTAATCCCGGAAGCATGAACCGTTGCCGCAAATGTTGCAGCACAAACCGTCTTTCGCACCTAGCAGTCGTGTGTGAGATGTGGTGGAAGCCTTAGTACAGACTTCTTCCGGCAGACAAGGATGTACAAGCTGGTTTTATTGATAAGAGGCCCACAGCGTCCAAGATGGATTCCCAACTCATTTAAAAAAACTCACACATAAAGAACCTTTTGAAAAACACGTTTATAAAATTACTTGTCAACCGAATGGAAAATCTGCAAAAATCTCGAAATGGACGTCTCTATTTTGGTATACTTGAATATTATTGGTTTACGTAAGACAAAATGGATTAAAAAACATCATCATCGAAGGCTATTTGTTGTATAAATATAACATTTGAATGTTGATATCTAAACGAATTTATTACATCGTCATTTCACCTGTATTTTTATTATTTTAACATAATTTACGTTGTTTAACGTATTTACGAACGTGTCTAACAATAAAACTGCATTCTACAACGTACATACGCGTAACGACAGCGAATTAAGAAACTGTGTAAATTATTATCATGCCAAAGAAATTGCTAAATAACCAGTTACTACATGCGAATACTCCAATATACAATTACAAGTGGACTAAATTGATTGGAATCCCGATCCCATTAACCAAATTGTCCAGACCATCATTCCATAAAATGATTATCGCTTTAAGTCTATATTAAACGATTAGCTGCTCGTGTACATGATTTCGATGTAGTGCTAAGTCCGCCCTCATAATTTACTCAAATGCACCTAAATACCTTTTAGAAAGTTTTTAAAGCGACTTAATTATTGATAAGCGCTTACATTTTTATAAATATGGAATGTTCTGATATAAACAGCAGCTACATAGAATTTAATTAGTTGTTGTGTCATTTCGGCATACATTGCATAACAAACCCGATATATTTGCGGAATTCGATTTGGAACAAAAAAAAATTAATTTTTTTTTGTAATAATCCAAATGAAAAGTAAAAACGTGACCTCTAAGCTTCAAGCTTTAAAAATATTTGGAATGCAAATAAAACTTCGATTATAACTAGATGCGATCGGTTTTTAGATGAAAACGTGTATTTCGATAAGAGTGCGAAGCGATCGTAGTTTTTGGCTTAAGATGGTGGATGAAGGTTATTATTTTCGTATATGTAATACGAGATTTTTTCGCTTCTTATATAGATTGTGTGCTCCGCCTATGTGGTGTACCTGGAATTCGTATATGTTTTTCCCCGGGCCGGACGCAATGGTAAATATTGATATTATTGTAATACCAATATGCAATGATGCTTATCACATTGTCTGGCAGTGAATGACCGTACAAAAATTTGTATATTTCGTGGTAGCGTTAGATTTTGTCAATTTTGATGTCACGGTCCAATGGATCTTTGATATTTGGTTAATTTAAATTAATTGGCTTTATTCGATTACGTAAATTATTCATTTTCGTTTAGTCAAATATATTTTCCATGTTTTCCTAAATTACTGTTCTTGATTAACTAGACTTTACAATGTACAAGATTACACCACGGCCAACTTACCGTAGAACTAATTTTTGGAACAATTCACGAAATTGGTACAAAAAAATTCATTTTACTTCTAAACCACGCTCTTAAAACGAGGTACCTCTTAGAGCCCTATGCACCCGCATCCGCAAAATCGTTTTTTATGAATTTGCTTTACGTTAAGTTTCAACCAGTGTACACACAAGAGTTTAAGTTGTATGCTGTTTGAACCATTTGCATGATCGGGGAGGGGGCAGCGTGCAGCAAAGAGAGAAAATGCGATAACCACTTCACCATACACGCCACCACTTCACCATCCAAGCAACCACATACTTTGCCTTAATACAAATTTGGTGACCGCATGGAAACGGCACATTGATCAACGGAACAGTAATTGGCAAAATGGAAGGAGAAAACGAGATCATCCCGCCCCCCGTTATGCCAGGTTGCAATTACGTATTATCCAGCAGCAGTCTGCCCGTTCAAGCAGCCTTGGATCTAGGTTTTAATGAACTTATCAATCAGTGATCTGAAATCAACATGATATTGTAACCTGATTTGAGGAGACCAAACCCCGAAATAGGATGCCAGATAAAAAATAACAAAATATACAATTTGGATGGCTGTTACATTGACCAAAATAGTCCAAACAAATCCAAACCATTGCAAAGTAAAAGAAACAACAATTTGAAATTGTTATGCTTGCGGATGATACTCAATAGGTTTATCCGCAACCGTGCGGATAATCTGCATAATGTAGATGAGATTCTAAATCCGCATCCGACACTCATCCACCAAAAATTAATGCGGATACTCGCGGATACTACAGGTGGTTTGTTCGGATGCTTAAAACTGAAAACGACTGGACCAAATTGAATACTTCCTTTTGCGGGTTCGTTCGTAATTGCTACGCGAAGAAAAGTCGAGCAATTCTCAACAGGTGGCGCTATAGGCGCTCATTTCGTTTTCAGTTCAATTCAATTACAGTTCAACAGGTGGTTCAACGCTGTAGGCGGTCATTCCGTTTGACAGCTCAGCATATTAAATATAACATTGCGAACCTGTGGAATTATCTAAGAGCTCTTAACCTGCACCGACCAAATTAGCCCGCCTCAATGAAACCTGTACTATAATTTGTTACACATTTATTACAATTTATTACAACAAATCCCGATTTTATTACAGTTACCGTTTTCGAGGAAAGAGTGGTCGGTTCAGCTTACAATTAAACCTGCACCGCCAAAATTGTAACTTTTGATGTAGCTATGATATCGGGATGATTCTTGAACCAGAATTTGTTACAAATTAATTACATTGAATAAGTTAGTTCAAGACTACCCGTATAACTGTCCTAAGGGTAAATTTCACGACAAAACGATTATATATTTCAAAAACGTCAATTTAACCAAATTTAATAAAAAAAATTACACCAGACTGCCACCACAATTTAGGAAAAATGTTGCAAGAAGTCTTGTCGAGAGTAGTTAAGCCCTATCCAGACGTGTAATAAAATATTTTTGTGTCACGATACGCGGAATTGGCTCCCAACGGTAGAAGCCTCGAATAGGTAATTTAAGGGTTGATTTTACCATCTTTGATAATTTATTTCAGCGGACCGCTACCAGATATGGGGTCAAAAGTTACTCTGTGGTCGTTGTTAAGGATAGGTCAACCTTATCCAGTTGTGTAATAAATTATTTTTGTGTCACGATACGCGGAATTGGCTCCCAACGGTAGAAGCCTCGAATAGGTAATTTAAGGGTTGATTTTACCATCTTTAATAATTTATTACATCAGACCGCCACCAGATATTGAGTCAAATGTTACTCCTTGGACATTATGGTGGGCAAGTCAACCTTATCCAGTTGTGTAATAAATTATTTGTGTGCCAGGATACGCGGAATTGGCTCCCAACGGTAGAAGCCTCGAATAGGTAATTTAAGGGTCGATTTTACCACATTTAATAATTTATTACACCGGACCGCCACCAGATATTGAGTCAAATGTTACTCCTTAAACATTGTGGTGGGTAGGTCAACCTTATCCAGTTGTGTAATAAATTATTTTTGTGTCAAGATACGCGGAATTGGCTCCAAACTGTAAAGGCTTCAAATTTTCAATTTAAAGATCGATTTTATACCACATTGGCCTTGTGGTGGGCATATGAACCACAATGTCCAAAGAGTAACATTTGACTCAATATCTGGTGGCTGTCTGGTGTAATAAATTATTAAAGATGGTAAAGTCGACTCTTAAATTCCCTATTTGAAGCCTCTACCGTTGGGAGCCAATTCCGCGTATCCTGGCACAAAAATAATTTATTACACAACTGGATAAGGTTGACTTGCCCACCACAATGTCCAAGGAGTAACATTTGACTCAATATCTGGTGGCAGTCTGGTGTAATAAATTATTAAAGATGGTAAAGTCGACCCTTAAATTACCTATTCGAGGCTTCTACCGTTGGGAGCCAATTCCGCGTATCGTGACAAAAAAATAATTTATTACACAACTGGATAAGGTTGACCTACCCACCACAATGTTCAAAGAGTAACATTTGACCCCATATCTGGTGGCGGTCTGGTGTAATAAATTATTATATGTGGTAAAATCGACCTTTAAATTAACAATTTCAAACCTTTACCGTTCGGAGCAAATTCCGTGTAACCTGACTCAAAAATAATTTATTACACACCTGGATAAGGTTTACCTATCCTTAACAACGACCACAGAGTAACTTTTGACCCCATATCTGGTAGCGGTCTGCTGAAATAAGTTATTAAAGATGGTAAAATCGACCCTTAAATTACCTATTCGAGGCTTCTACCGTTGGGAGCCAATTCCGCGTATCGTGACACAAAAATATTTTATTACACGTCTGGATAGGGCTTAACTACTCTCGACAAGACTTCTTGCAACATTTTTCCTAAATTCTGGTGGCAGTCTGGTGTAATTTTTTTTATTAAATTTGGTTAAATTGACGTTTTTGAAATATATAATCGTTTTGTTGTGAAATTTACCCTTAGGATAGTTACAGGGGTGGTCTTGAACTAACTTATTCAATGTAATTAATTTGTAACAAATTCTGGTTCAAGAATCATCCCGATATCATAGCTACATCAAAAGTTATAATTTTGGCGGTGCAGGTTTAATTGTAAGCTAAGCCGACCACTCGTTCCTCGAAAACGGTAACTGTAATAAAATCGGGATTTGTTGGGCTAATTTGGTCGGTGCAGGTTAAGAGCACTGATTATCTATTTCTCAGTGATATTATTGATATTTCGATCACAAAAAAGTGAGTTCATTGTTTTTGTTTGTCGTTGAAGACCTAACCCCATTTCCATTGGAATAGATCGGTAATCCATTTGTTTTGTTTTTCCAGTCGATTTCAAAAATTTAATTTGCATCTTTTTCGTTCGTTTGCTTCCTTTATTTTGCCTATTTCGAAGGTAAATTATTGATTAGTGAAAACTTCATGTCGTTTCAGAAGAGCTCATGGTAACATTGGTCGGCGTTCTTAGAATGCAACGCGACACCGAAATGTCGCAGCACGTCGAACGGAAGAGGAACGTGCGCTTGAAAGGGAATTAGCTCGAATCAGAATGATTGAAAATCGTGCACGACAGTCAGAAGAGATCAACGAAGCTTACAATGAGCAACAACGATTGAGAAGAAGATACGTTCGCGCTCGGCAAAGTAATGAAGCAAGATCACAACGTGCGACTATTGTATGACAACGTCAACAGTAACAAATTCCGGTGAACATTGAATGTGCAGCCTTTCAATATGAGCCAAACATTCATCCAAACAAACCGCCTGGTTTGTGTTGCGCGAGCGGCAAACAATAATTGCCAGAGTTGCTTCCATCACCGGAACCATTGCACACGCTGCTTTACGGTGAGTCTCCTAATTCGAACCATTTCTTGCAACACATCCAAATGTACTATGATTCTTTTCAAATGACGGCGTTTGGTGGAGAAATTGTAAATGAAGGAAATTACAATCCAACATTCAAAGTAGTTTCACAAACATCAGCAATGAATGTTATTGCAAAATTACATAATTTGCTGGATCGCTGTTGACGCATCCAGATCAAGAACACAAATATCTGCAAATATACTTTCTTGGAGATTCACATGATGAAGTTACTCGGCGTTGTACTATGCACCTACAGTTAGCGAAATATCAATTGTTGTTGTTGGTGAAAATTTGGAATCGCGTCATAAAATCATCAAACACCGAACTGGAAACGCACTACAGCGAATAAGTGAGACACATCGACCGTATGACGCACTGCAATATCCACTTATGTTCTGCCGTGGTGAAGATCAATGTCACTTGAGATACAACATGATAGATCCGGCCAATGGTTATATTACAAAAACACACTTTTCATTGTCACTTCATAAATTGTAAATTTTTAGGTGTCGAGACAAATAGAAAGATCAGTTCAATGAACTTTTACGCATATCGAATGATCATTCGCCAAAACATTGACAACCAGTTACTGATATATCGCCGATTGTTTCAACAATATGCAGTTGATAGGTACGTTAAGGTTGAGAAAAGAGGTTTGCCGCACGCACACATTCTTCTTTGATGGTGGACAAAATTACACCAGACCAAATTAATGACATCATTTCCGCCGAAATTCCTGATCCTGAGATAGATCCAGAGTTGCAAGTGGTGAAGCTCAATATGCACCACGGACCATGCGGACAACACAATCCCACTTCGGTTTGTATAGCCGACAATAAATGCACAAAACGCTATCCACGTACTTTTATACATTAAGTATGTTTGCAAATACGTCACCAAAGGAAGCGAGACGAGATGAAGTCAGCAAGTTTCAAATGGGCCGATATGTGAACTGCGCCGAAGAACTCTGGAGAATATTTTCATTTGCGATTGATGAACGTCATCCTACTGTTGTGTATCTGGCAGTTCATTTGAAGAATGGCCAAAGAGTGTATTTCAACGCAAAGAACGTAGCACAGCGAGTGGAAAGACGTCCAGCAACAACATAAATGAGTTTCTGTTCAACTTGCGCTAGTGATCCGTTTGCGAGAACATTGCTTTACTCGGATATGTCTTGATATTACACATGGAATGCATCGTCGAAGAAATGGTTACAATCCTTCGCAATCCTTTGCACAATCCTTTTGGTTAATGTGCGCGGTTCAACATCATTTGAGTCATTGAGGACTGTGAATGGTACGGTGTGTGCAACTTTTCGAGATGCAGATCAACAGTTACAATCCCGTACTGAAAGATACTTCAAGTTGAAAATCTTGGCGATGTTGATAATTTGGGACTTCGTACAAAATTGGATAAACAATGGTTGACCCATCCCAGAATCCGTTGGGCCTACCTCAGAAGAGTGAGGATTTGGCAGCATATCTGTTGCTGTACCGCATCTGGGGAATTATATTCCGTATTTTACTCATTGTTAGTTTTAGCCAAGGTATTCCACTGGCATTTTATTCCCGTTCGCACTTTGCTACTGCCGAAGCAGTACCCGCAGTACCTAGGTTTTACCTAGGTGTACTTAGAGATAGCCAAAGCCCTCTTGGTACCCTAAGCTTAAATGAAATCCACAAGTGTGACCAATCTACCTAATCTTGATCATTCTTGTTTTGGTTCCAATTACTGCTTGATTTGTTTGCCTAAGGAGCTCGACATTTGATATTTTGTTAGGCCAGAAGCACCTCAGTATTTTTCTAAAACATTTATTTAAAAACAGCGTATGTTTCCAGAGTTCGCAACCGTAGAACAACACTGGTTCACACAGGAATTGCGCATTTTTAGCTTTGTGCTGCGGGATAGGGCAGGTGTATTCCAAACTTTGTGTAATATGTTGAATGTTGTTCTGGCTTTGCTATTCGATTATATTTTTGTCTTCATCTGGCTCACCCGTTTTTGCTAGTGTACAACCAAGATAAACAAATTCAGTGACTTCTTTTTTTTTCTTGGTTGATGTATGAAATTCATTTTAAAGCGAACCTTCTTTGCAAGTGTGTTGGCATGCATATGTCACCTGTGTAATCCAGATCCGTGAGTTTCTCTATAAATCAACACTGAATGACGTTGGGGGACGCACCGTCTAATTTTCTTATGACAAATTATCTAGGCATGTGCTAAATAGTGCTATTTTCCAAATTAATTACACATCTTGGTTTTGAGCTCTGCCAAAACAACAGTAGTGTCTTATTAGTGAAAGAACGAGTCAAACCCAGACCTAATTACCTATCGGCATCGGTCGCAGTATGTATTGACCAAGAAAAGCCCGACTGATTGTGTAATGGGATCATTATTCGATTAAGGTGAATCGGACCAAAAGTACTAACCGTGGATCAAAGCAAAAGTGACATTTTCAAACGGTAAACGCAGTCACCGTAGCAGATTTCAATTTAATGCCACAATTGTGATAACGTTCGTTTTCGTCGGTTCGTTAAAAATTGATGAGCAACACCTAATGGTAGAGATCGATCGAAGCAGTTCGTACACTGTGATCCGAATAATTTAAGGTAACAAGACCGGAGAAAATTTACTGCGGGTCGAATAGGAAAATTTTTCACCCTTTACACAGCCAGAATGAATCTATACGATAACCCAAGGTTTCTACAAATTAAAAATTATCTACGTGTAATTTGAAACTCGAAATTTAACATGAAACGCCTTCAAAAGGCTTTTTTATTTAAGGATCAGACAAAATAGATATTTACCACTCGAGCTACTAAATAAATTAAAGAACAATTGCCCACAACTACGGCAACCTAAAGTGGCTTAAATAAAAAGGCCTTTTGATATTATTGTCGTAATTAGGCACTCCAAATTATTATTCCAAGTCAGCCGATTTTACGACCACTTTGAGATTTTCGAATTACTTTAACAGGCATTTTTTTAAGGACTATAGGAAACACATTACCGTTCGAGTTTCGTGCATGAAGATACATACAATTCGACCATAAAAAACAAAACCGCAACTATATCGAATTGTATTTATTTGGAGAAAATCACCAGTAATCAGCAGTAGCCTTAAATAAAAAGGCCTGTTGGTGACATTTGTCGTAAATAAAAATGTTTACCTCGCAGTCGCCACTATCGGCCGTGATGGCATCGGTTAAGGTGAATCGGACGGCATATTTGAATTTAACTGACCAATCGTGCTGGCGATTCTAGCATTTCTATGGTGTTTTACAGAATCAGGGTGCAGGTGATTCCGAGACCAAACGAAAGTTAGTACACCATTTAGACTTTAGATATTTTCACTGCAAACAGTTACATTTACTTACATTGGTGTTAGTAAGCTGGTCGACCAAAAGTGTTCTACCTCTCGGTAACTGATTCAAAAGCTTGATGATGACGAAAAAGATGATATCAAGAATATCTAACCTAACCAACCGAATATAGGCTTAAAAAGCTTGGTAATCATTGCCAAATCCTATAACCAATCAATATATGATGAGAAGAGTTGTAAAGTATGCGCGCATAAGAAATTAAATCTATTCGAATTCCTTTGTCTGTCACAATATTTGCATTAAATGTTATAATCATTTTGACACTATACATTGCCACTGTAACTTTTCTAATTTAGTTTCTCACTAGCCTCAGTAACACCTAACGTAAATGTGAGAGCGCGACGCTTATCGCTAACGTATAAAATTCAAAAAATGTTGGTTGCACTAAAACCGCACATATTTGCAGTTATTGCAGTTTATGTAATCAAACCAAAAATATTTCGAATATGGAACGTCCAGACACCATGACCATACAAATTGAGGGGAATGGAAAGTTAATCGCGGTCGCGCATCGTCTTAGAGCAAAACGAAAAAATTTATCTGTAATAATGTCGATCATAATCTATAAAGTGTGATTGATTTAGCACTTTTTAATTATTGCGAGTATATTGATCGAACGATCAGATAAATATCAAATTGGTTTTTATACAAAAATGTGTGTAGTAATAATAAAATAATTGATCATTATACAGTACGATAAATAAATGCATATCCGGCCTTTCACTATAATTTATATTGTAAAACGTGTGTCTATTAATCGATCTTAGTGTTCACCAGCTACTGTGTATGTCATTCGAGATCTTGTAACTTTTCGATAATTACTTTTACTTTACTACTTATAAAATCATAAAACTCGTTTTAACTGGTTCATTTGCAGTAAATTATAGACAGATTATTGCGAATCTGTCTGTTGGTACATTTCCAGTCGGATGACTTTTTAAGCATATAATCGTCTATGGTACTGGAGTACCGGAAACCTACCACCAAAACAGTTTATAATTATGTAGCCGCGCAGGTTAAATATTTGTGTTGAACAAAACGTAAATAAATAATAAATAATATTGGTTTATATAACCCTCGATATCTAAGGTGAATGTAAATAATCGTTCACCTACCTAAAGTTGACCATGAACTACTTTACGCTTAAGTACAATAGTGTGCGCACAGGTATTTGAAGATACCGTCCCGTATTATGAAATTTCCATTCATATATTTTGTTTGACTCCTACACAATACGATCACTGACAGTGTAAATCGATACGTCTTAATAAAGCGCGTTAATTTCTCGACTTGAGCTAATTTATATTCATTTATGTTTGCAATTTTGAAAATATTATCGCTTATTTACAATGTGCCGAGTAATAAATTAAGCGGACGTCATTGAACTTATTAACGAAATATGTGTGTGAGTGACAAAATCTACGTTATAAACGCGCAGTGCGCGTTATGCAATTTTTAAATCGATTATATTGATCGCTACATCAAATACGGGACGAGAAGGTTGCTTTGCGTTTTCTATGTATGTAGGTCACATTGAGCAATTTACATCTACATAAGCGGTGACATCTAGAATACTACTAAAGGAATTATGTACTTTAGTGGAGGCGGGACTAGTAGGCATCGATCAATTTTTGGACGAAGCAATGGAATATTGGACGGAATAATTAAAATATTTGACACATATACGCAAAGAGGAATTTCACCAAACGTTGTTTTGATCAATTTTCTAAATTGATACTGAACGAAAGTGGTGACACAATTGGTCAGATAAACCAAATCCAAGTCTTTTTTGGGAAATTAACATTTGAGATACTTTGATTATCGTGGTTTCATCGTACGACCTGGAAAAATATAATGATATGATTCATTTGAATCCTTTGAGTTGAATCATTACGGGTTGTAATTTTAATTATAAATGTGTACGAAACAAAAATAGTGAATCGCAATTACGCAACCCAAAGTGCGTTAATTAAAAAGCCTTTTGATGACATGGATGATAATTGGATACTCGAAACGGTTATCCCATAACATCAAATGTAATACCGTTTAAAGTTTCGAATTATGTTAAATGACATCGAAAAGGCTTTTAATTTTGGGGCCGATTACACATATAAGCATTACAAGTTTGAGTTGCGAGGTGTCGAGACAAATAGTACGTATTGAAATAACTATACGATAGCCCAAAGAAATTAAAATTAAAATGCCTTTTCGCGTAATTCGAAGTTTAGTAGGATATGCCTCCAAAAGGCTTTTTATTTAAGGGACAGGAAAAATGGATATCTCACAAATTGTACGAATAAAACTATAACTAGCCGCAGCTACCACAACCTAAAACGCCTTAAACGAAAAGGCCTTTGATAATTTGGCCCTCCAAATTCTTCTTCCAAGTCGACTGATTTTACTGGGTCTTTGATATTTTCGAAATACGATAAAAGGCATTTTTTATTTAAGGGCTACAGTTCGTGTTCCGAGTTTGAACATACATAAAATTCGACCATTTTTTAATAAATTAGGCCATGAAAGATGAGTTGGGAAGTTGATTGAGTATTAGTAAGTATTTGATCATTATGGTTATTCTAATTTTGGAGCCGATTATATAAGCATTAGAAGCGCGAGTTACGAGGGGTCGAGACAAATGAATTCTGACAAATTTTCTGTTACAAGAAACAAACACTAGTACGTATTGAAAAAACTATTCGATAGCCCAAAGTACTTTAAATTACGTAATTCGAAGTTTAGTAGGATACGCTTTCAAAAGGCTTTTTATTTGAGGGACAGGTAAAATAGATATTTCCGGAATTGTACGAATAAAACTACAACTAGCCGCAGCTACCACAACCTAAAACGCCTTAAACGAAAAGGCCTTTGATAATTTAGCCCTCTAAATTCTTCTTCTAAAGGCTACAGTTCGTGTTCCGAGTTTGAACATACATAAAATTCGACAATTCTTTAATAAACTAGCCCATGAAAGATGAGTTGGGAAGTTGATTGAGTAAGTATTCGATCATTATAGTTATTCTAATTTTGGGGCGATTATATAAGCATTAGAAGCGCGAGCTACGTGTTGTCGAGGAAAATGAATTCTAACAAATTTTCTGTAAAAACAAACAAACACTAGTACGTATTGAAAAAACTATACGATAGCCCAAGTACTTTAAATTAAAATGCTTTTTCACGTAATTCGAAGTTTAGTAGGACATGTATTCAAAAGGCTTTTTTACTTAAGGTACAGGTAAAATTAATATTTCCGAAATTGTATGAATGAAACTACAACTAGCCGAAACCACCACAACCTACAGCACCTTAAATGAAAAGGCCTTTTGATATTTACACACTCCAAATTTTTCTGTCATGCCGCCTGATTTTACTATGTCTTTGTGATTTCCGAATTACGGCAAAAGACTTCTTTTGTGTAAAGGCTATAGTTCGTGTTTAGAGTTCGAAGATATATAAAATTCGACTATTTTTTAATAAATTAGGCCATGGAAGATGGGTTGGGAAGTTGATTAAGTATAAGTAAGTATTTGATCATTATTGTTGTACTATTGTGTATTTCATCTATAATACTGCGTCGCAACCTTCGTCTATGCGCAAAGAAAATCAAAAATATTACTAAATTTTATTTTGTTCATTGTTCAATGAAAATTGATTGAAATCAAATCCAAATGCTGCTAGCGAAAATTTGGTATTACTTGACCAAAACAAATTTAAACTATTGACGTGTTTAAGTATGGATGAAGATTATGAGCCGACTTTATGCACAGCGAGTGATGTTATAGATTAGTATCGATAACTGATTCAAAATAGTAATACACGCCATTAAACGAAAACAAATCTCACCGATTAACAAAATATGAATAGGGACAGCAGTAGAAATCCATCAAAAGGAAACATTATGGTGAAGAGACCAGGAAAACCAGCAGTGGTGGCAACACATTGAGGTAATAAAACACGCTCTCGAATTGATGAAAGGAGTTCAGTGTGACTAAAACTAAGCACTCGATCATGGACTCAATGGATGAAAGTTAACACACATTATTTTACATACACCTGAAAGGATTAAAAAATAAGTTTGATTTGAACGAGAATAATGGGAATACAAAAATTATAAAAATAATCCAAATGAGGAAAAGGCACTCAACAGAAAATAACAGTAAATTATCACTATACTTAGCCCAACTTTGACATTCTCAAAATAAAAGCCCTCAATTACCAACGAGTATTATGGGAACATCTCAAGAATCAGAGCGAAAAATGGACCATCCAGCATCATTGAAAGGCTGTCCTATTTATCAACAGATGCTTCAAAAATTGAAAACAAAAATAATTGAAGCAAAAAAGCATTCGCCTAGAATATTCAAAACGAAATTAAAACGACAAAGTGAACAAATTACCCAACTGTACATTCCATCGTCAACATCTATAGACGACTAAATCAATTAAAATTTTTAGAACAAAACCAACCGGATATTTTATTAATGTACGAAACCAAATTAAATCAGCCATTTGATCAGCCAAGATCAAATTACAAAATGTTAGAGACCTCGAAAATTAAATTAAAAACTACATGCTATACGAGGCTGTCTGAAAAGTTTCCGAGCTCAACAAAGATGGGAGCACTCATCAACAAAAGTGGGGATTGTGTTTGCGCATGCGTTGAAAGGTACTCACAAATATCAACCAATTTGGATGCACAGTTGTTGTTTAACAATCGTTTGAGGGAGTCGACGTATTGAGGTGCCATTAAATATTTATTTTTGAAAGGAAATACGCCTACGCAAATCAAAGACGAGTTGTACGAGGACTCTGCACCATTATTCGTCACGCGCGGGACGCCCAAAAACTGCAACCACTGACGATAACAACGCTTAAGTTCACCAAATGGTGCTAGATAACCGTCGAATTAAAGTTAGAGAGATAGAAAAGGCATTGAATATGTCCAAATAATGTGTTTGTCATATATTGAATCAAATTTATGCATGAGAAAGCTGTCCGCGTTGATGAAACTTGGATACACCATTACACTCCAGAATCAAAACTACAACAGACTTCAAAGGGGAATTGGCTCTAAAAAAGGCAAAGGCAGTTCCTTCGACTGGGAAAGAGATGGCGACTGTTTTTTACCTCGACTTCCGCTTCTTCTAAGCGCTCTATAAATTTTGTATTTTCTTGAGTAACCTCATTCAAATTTTCAATCTCTTTTAGATTAAAAATCAGCCCTAGAGCCCGATGTTATTAAGGGTTACAGCATTATAGAAATTTTTCATTTCGTTTATTATCTTCTCGTATCATAGCTTGGTTATTTTTATCACTTTTTACCATCCACCGCGTAATTGCTTCGCCATTATCGCGGTTTCCATCTTCAGCTTGTACTGCAATGTGATATTTGGAATTTTTAGGGATACCAATAGCCTCTATTAATCGAATCTTACTCTTAACCGCTTCTTCCTCTAATTCGCTATTGTTTTCTTTTTCGAAGTTAGTTATGTGCAGAACATAGGAAATTTTTGAGAGCCATAGAATACTACTTTTACTTCACATTTTGCTTTTATGTCGTCTATTTTTAAAATACCAGTAAATGTGCCTATCGTACGTACAATCTTACCTCCGCCATAATCCGTCACTGGTGGAAACTCATTTTCATAGGTTATCTGTAATTGTTTAGCGTCAAATTCTCGGATCAAAGCCAATCTGCTCCCTAAATCAACGAGACATTGGCCGCTTTCAGGACACCCAACAGTTGGGAACATGCTGAATAAAATGGCGGCCAACACGATATGAAAATGTACTATGAAATTGTTGCGTTGAAGTGTCTATGGTTTGAAATTTATTCTGAATTTCGCCTTTTCAATATTTGCGTTTTCGGTATTTTTGCTTTTTTGTTTCGGCGGGCGGTGCAAGGTGTATATGATCCACCAGTATCCTTTTTATCGACGAATGAGTCAGACTCGTCAGCAGCATCAAGCAGCGGTACAACAACGCCCGCTCAGCTGGCTGGCCTTATTAATGATGCTGTTGTCAAGACTGTTTCACAATTAAATATCAATTCAAATTTAATACCGGAGATTTCGCAATCAAATATTAATTTGCCTTCCGGTGCTGGACTTGTTGCTCGAGTCGGCTTTCAAACCCCCAAAGCCATTGCATTCTCAAAACCCTGGGTGGTTTAAAATACTGGAGCAGCAGTTCTCATTGGCACGGGTTACGATCGAGGCTACTAAATATGCTCATGTGGTGGGAGCGCTGGATGCACGAATCCACGACCCATTTGCATTTATAATCGCTAGCCCGAAGGGTAATACACCTTATTCTACATTTAAGGTTGAGGTAAGTCGAGTACTAGGTGAATCAGAAAAGTCAAAGCTTAATAATCTGACGCATAGCTTGACACTTGGGAACAGGAAGCCGTCCCAGTTGTTGAGTATAATGAAATTGAACGCTGGTGACAATATTAACGAATGACACTTCGTCAATTTTGGATGAAGAGGTTGCACCAGTCAGTTCAAATGATGCATACACCATTCGAAAACGACGTCTCCCTGTCTGTCCTTGCAGAACGGGCTGACAACACGCATGAGACTATGGCTCAGGCACAAATAAACTCTATTGAGACTTCTGCATCTTGTTCTTCTAATTCAAATTCAACTTTTTCTCTGGACAATAAAAAATTCTAGATCACGATCCAATTCAAATTCACGAAGTCGTAACAATTCTCGATCAAATTCTAAAATTACTTATTCACGGAAAAACTCGCCAAATTGTCGAAATTCTTTCAATCCATTTTTTGGCCAATCTTCGGCTGAGAATAATTTCATTTGCTTTTTTCATCATCATTTCGGCACAAAGGCGTTAAAATGTAAACCAAATTGTAAATCCGTTTCAAATAACTCCGATAAAAATGTTTCAACGAAATTTTTCTTCAGACCCATTTTTTAGTAGATACAGGTGCAGATGTTTCAGTCTTGCCAGCCCGTTTTGTTCGGAATCCAAGAGTCGACCAATCATTTAGGTTGTTCGCAGCCAACGGTTCTTCAGTAAATAAACTGAGTTCTCCTGGGAGTTCATAGTTGCTGACGTGTCGATGCCTATAATCGGCGCGGATTCTTTGAGGAAAACTGGGTTACCTCTCTGTATTCAAATGGTACCCCTTCCTCCTACGATGATACTATTGTATCTAGGATCGACAATCAACAATGGATCCAGGGATTTTCAACGTGATATCAAAATTTTTAACAGTCATTCACGGTAACATTAATGTTGACAATACTAGACATAATGTGACTCACAAAATCGAAACGGACGGACCATCGGTTGCATGCAAACCACGGTCGCACGGACGCGCATGGTCCAGCCCACTACACTTAGTACCCAAAAAGAATGAAACTTGGAGTTGTGTTAAATAAAGTCACAATTCCAGACAGGTATCTGATTCCAGTATTCCACATATTCAAGACTTTACACGGCGAATCGAGGACTGCACTATATTCACAACGATGAACTGGTTCAAGCTTACCACCAAATTTCTATTGAACCGACGGACATTCCAAAAGCAGCAATTTCGACACTTTTCGGACTATTTGAATTTTGTAGAATGACTTTCAGCCTTAGAAATGCAACACAGTCGTTCCAACGTCTTACGCCTCTCGAAGAACATGGAGTGGTTATACACGAGGACAAATGCGTTCTCGCAAAAAACGAAATTATTTGTTTAGACCACAGACTGTTAAACAACTGAGACGTTTTTAGGCATGATTAACTTTTATCGACGCTTCATTCCGGATGCCACTGCTGACCAAAAATTGGTGAACGACTACCTAAAAGGTTACACTAAGTACAGTCGAGTTCCAATACAATGGTCAACGGTGGATATTAAAGCATTCGATAACTGTAAAACTAAACTTACGGACGCACTTTACTTATTCATCCATCATCATCAGCACCTCTGGCCATCATAGTTGACGCTTCCGATACGGCCATTGGAGCAGTGGTTCAGCAGTTTGCATCAGACACTTGGCAACCACTCGATTTCTTTTCAGTACGGCTCGGATAAAAATTGTCGACATCTTCTCGAAGGTCGATATTCAGCACATCTCTGGACTGGATAACGTTGTCGCAGATTCTTTTTCACGCATTAATCAATTTTTTATTCCCGAAAGTATTGATTATGCTATCATCGCAGATGCTCAGACCAATGATGATGAACTTCAAGAAATTTTAAGGAGTAACTCTGTTCTGAAATTCGAGAAATTTCCCGTTTCTTTCAATTCAAAAAAATGAATTTATTGCGATATTTCGACCACTACGCCTAGGCCATCCATTCCCCTTAATTTCCGAAAACAAGTTTTCGAGGCTTTCCATAATCTGTCTCATCCTGGCGTCAAAGCTCCCATCAAACTTTTGACTCAGAATGTCATCTGGTCATCGATTATAAAAGACGTTCAAGAAATGGCTGAAAGTTATGTAGCTTGCCAGACCGGACAAGTGGTGCAGTGGTTAAAGCTTCGGCACTTGGACCGGGAGGTGCTGGGTTCGAATCCCATCAGAGGCTAGATGCAAATCGAATTTTCATCATCGATTACGATCGGTGATGCTAATAAATACAACTTAGACGCTCTGATGGAGTGCAGAATTCCGTGTCACGCGCCGACCCACCTTCCATGTCAATGTACAGGTTGACATGGAGCTTGCAATGTGCAGGTGGTATACTGTAGTTGTGTGAGTAGGTGAAGTAGGTGGGTTAATGATGTGGAGTGAATGAGTGGTATCACAATGGGCCTAAAAATTGGCCTAAGTGTGCAGTAAGCAACCACTGAAACCAAAAAAATATGTAGCTTGCCAAAAAGCTAAAATCTCTCGGCATACAAAATCTCCACTTAGTAACTATAAATTACCTTTGGTCCTTTATCAGTTGCTGATAATCAACGGTATTGCGTTACATTGATTGATAGATACACTAGCTGGCTCGAGGTGGTTCCAGTCCCGGATATAACTGCTTGGATAGCTCGCTTTGGTGTTCCGGAGTCCATTGTCACGGACCAAGGAATGCCATTTGAATCACAACTGTTTCACGAACTGGCTAACTTACTTGGTTTTGAGCGCAGGATAACAACCAGTTACAATCCAAAATGTAATGACATGATCGAGAGATGGCATCGAGTCGTCAAATCTGCCATTATGTGCTACGACCGATCTGATTGGGCTAGCGTTCTTCCTGCAATCTTACTTGGACTACGAACGACTTACAGTGACGATCTAAACAACTACAACTCGAGTTCCTGGAACATTTTTAGATACTACGAACGATCAAATTTTACAATCAGACTTTATTACGAACGTAGGACGACACTTTGATGAAATTCGACCTGTACCGGCTTCTCGACATACTACGGACAAAATTTTCATCAGTAAAGATCTGCTGACTTGCTCGTACGTTTAATTATGGACTGACGCAGTACGTAGATCACTGCAACCACCATATACTGGACCGTATTTGGTTATCGACCGTACATACAAATTTTACGCTTTGGATCCACTGCGTGGACGACACGCCAAAATTTCCATCGACCGACTCAAACCGTGTTACTTTGACAATCAATCACAAACTACGGACGCATCAACTATACAAACTGGATTGTTTTTACCGAATCTGGAATCAGAACTCATTATTTCGGCTGACGGACCTAAATTATCTACCGAGGAACCGAAAATTCGCAAAAAGGTTCATTTTGATCTTTCACCAAGTACTAAAATAATCGGGTTGTGTATCCGGGGAGAGTATTGTGGCGTTTTGCATCTTGTATCAAATTGTTATATAAACTTTTTTTTTTTAATCCATGCCATCTTTTCTGGGGCCGAAGCACTCGCTGCTCTTTCGCGGTTGATTTTCCCGTCTTACTTTACGCAATTCCTGCCAAATCGAAGACGTAGGGCTATAGGACCGATTTAAGTTACCATCGGCGCATTGCATAGCTCCATGTCAGCCTATAGTTCTGGACATGGAAGAAGATGGGTCGGCCCATGAGTTTTGCACGCCGATAGGAGGTCGTAGTTGTGTTCCTTTTAATCACAGATCGTAATCTGTTGATGAAAATTTCCTTTTGCATACTGCCCCTATGGGACCCGGTACCCCCCGATCCAAACGCCAAAGCTTTAACCGCTGTGCCATTTGGTCGGTAGTTCATTATTTTGGTTTACACAAGAATGATGCAAAAAAAAATATTTGCTTAACATAAATAATTTGTGTTTTATTAATTTAAAAAAAATCAGTAAATATAATTTGGTTCTTTATTTTTTCACCGAATTAATAGCTTAGTGGCACTCTAAGCCACTAAATACTTGCTAATGTATTCATATGTTGGTGTGATTCCTTTTTTAATACCACTGGTGTTTTCGTTTTGTTGGAACATTGTCTCGTTGTCCATGCTTGTGACATATAAAATACGTCGCCCCGTTTGGCATTGTACTAATTTTATTTACTTTGGCACTATTATCGTTCCCTTGCTTACCTTTATTCTGACAATTCTAAGTCTTGCATTCCAAATTTCTATTTTTTAACTACATTATGCGGCACCGCATGCTGAACTTCTGAAAATTTGTCCGATGTGCTGTAACTACTGGTGACTTATATTTTCTTAATGGGCCGAAATACTTGCTGAATCTCAGATCTCACAAACCTTCAATGATTAATTCAATTGTCTCCGTACTCGGCATCTTAACACTTTTACAAAGAGCTAATTTTGTGTCCATCACGCCAGCTGGAACCATATCAACAGGAACCAAACCAAGTATGGCACAAACTGCATCGTGCTCGTCCTGAATCATTGTGTACTATATGATTTTTTAGACAGAACCTTATAATTCCAGGTGGAACCTTATAAAGCCAGTCGGAACCATACGCTTTACAGCTAAACCAACTAAGCACAATGTATTGCGCATCATTGTGCACTATCCGATTTTTCATTTGGAACCCATACAAGGCCAGCCGAAATCATTTAAAGCCAACCGGAATCAGCATTTTATCAAACGGAGCCATTAGGAATTTGCAAAATGAGCACAATGTATTTGTATTGGACTATGCGGTTGGATGGACATATTAATGTTCCAACATGGTTCCGGCTAGCGTTATACGCGTCTGGCACACGGTATGGTTCTGGCTGAAAGCTTAAACGTTTCATAACCATTTAAGTGCATTGTGCTCATTGTGCAAACTCCTAATGGTCCGGCTAGAAAATTCAGGTTCTGGTTGTCTTTAAATTGTACCGGGTGGCTTAATATTGGTTCCGGTTGAAAAATCAGATAGTGCAGAATGATGCACAACGCATTGTGATACTTGTGCCATAGTTGGTTTGGCTGTAGAGAGTATTGTTTCGGCTGATATTGTAAGGTTCCGGCTAAAATATTTACAATCATTGTGCTTCTTGATCTTGATTCGCTGTAGAGGTTATAGTTCCGGCTGGCTTTATAAGATTCCGAATGACCTTGTTATGGTTCCGGCTGTAAGTTTATATGTTTCACAACTATTTAAGTGCATTGTGCTCATTGTGCAAACTCCTAATGGATCCGGTTTATAAAACTCTGGTTCCGGCTGGCTTTAAATGGTTCAGGCTTCAAAATGAGATTGTTTCGGCTGAAATTGTAAGGTTCCAACTGAAAAATGTCAATAGTTGGCTTGATTCCGGCTGGCGTGACGGGCACAAATTTTTATAATAGCACAGTTGTATTTCCATATGGTTTCTGCAATGTGCTTTAGTGTGATTGGAGATTTGCGTATAACAGCACCTTCTGCATTATTTCTGGTTGAACTCGCTGATGTCGTCATTTAGCCTAACCTCTCTTTCAAATCGTTTGGAATTTTTACTGCTCGCATATTTTTTTAGAATTATCTTCAGTAAAATCACGTAGTTTCCACTATTGTTCTAAATCTGTGAACTTTTACAAATTAGTCGCATTCGCGAAGCATGGGGTTCGCGAGACATGAGGACATCAATGAAAAAAAGTATCGATTTGATGGGAATCCAACAATGGACTTTTGTGGTACTTCGCCAGGCAGGATAGATCACCAGCAGAGAAGCTACATGGGCGTCAAACCAAGACGCTGATGTAATTGATGCAACCGTCTGAAGAATGGCCAAAATTTAATAGTATTCTAAAATATGAAGATGTTTTGGTCTTTGCGAGAACAATTCGAAATGGTGCACGTTGGTGGCGTTGAAAACTTATTCAAATAATCAGTCGAGTGATGTACAAAGTTGAGATAGAACTCCGAATTCTGAGAAGACATCAGAACGAAATTCGTCTGAGTCATCGTGCAGTAGCAGACTACTGTATCGTTAGTCATTCTGTGACGAGTCGTTGAACACTTTAAACTAATTTGTCCCAGTCTTGATGTGGCTCGCAAGAATACAGCAAAATTGAGTTTAATCGTGAAATTTTCTCTATTCAAGGTGTCGACTAGTAAGTAATAATTCTTCAAGTCGCAATTTAAATGGACAAAAATCTAATTAGTTAAATATTTTTCTAACGTTTATCTCATTTGTATAAGCGACCGTTTGATTAGACATATTTTATGTGATGCCTAGTGCGCAATCAGACGTTTAATTTAATTAAACCAACATTGATCCAATTAAAACTTTAGCTCCAACCTAGTCATTAATCAAAGTGACAGTTTTGTCGTCTGATAATTAAATTCACGAATTATCTGGTTTTGTGTATTTAGCGTGCGTAATGCACGCAATCGAAAAAAAAAACAAAAAATCTAATCACACTCGGTTCTAATTGAATTTAATGTATTTTGGCTTATTAACATAATATTGTGCTTCCTCGACCAGCATACATGTTTATACGCACAACGCGACCACTCGACAACATGTTTATGGTTGCGTCAGCGACGCTAAACTTTCGTATTTATGCAATGCACATGATAGTTCGCTGGGGTCTCGTGTTAATCGGCGAGCATAACCCCCGGTAATCGATTTATAGCTCCGAGCCAACAACATAAAACCGGCTGTGGCAATGAATATTAAAATGGCATAAAGGATGAAATCATAAAATTGTGATTTGAACGACGTGACTTCCGTTATAATAATGACGAGTATGTTGCCAAGTGAGGCGGTCAGTAGCCATGCACCTTGGATTACGGTTTTCATGCTGCATGGCGCCTCCGCATACGAAAATTCAACTCCAGTCACACCAAAAAATACTTCGCCTAGAGTCATCAGAAAGTATTGCGGAACCAGCCACATCATATGGAGGCGTGCTAAATTATTAGCTGCACGATACTCTATTTGATGTTCGATTACTGCGGCGACCAGAAAAGCTATTCCTGCTAGAAATCCACCGATCGTGATTTTTTGTAGTGGACGTGTAAATAGATTCAATCGGTTGAGCATCGGGTATATGACATAATCACAGCTTGGGATTAAAATTAACACGAGCACGGGATTGATAAAGAGTAGTTGATCAGGTTTTAGGCCAAATTCTTTTGAAAAATTGCCATCCATACGGTTTGCTTGAAAAATCCATCGGGATGCTTGCTGATCGTAAAGTGCCCAAAACATTGGTAGCGGAATGTAAAGTGTCAGAATATTTAGGAGGGTCCGTATTTCATCGACTAGTTGAAATCCGTATTCTGGAATAGCGGAATCCAACCAATGCTCACCTTGTCGAATGAAGCCTGATTGGCCTCGGGAGGTTCGACGCTTCGATATAGCTGCCTAAAATTAAATTACGATTTATTCTGTTTGATTATAGGCATGTACGGCACCATCGACTTACCGCAATACATCGTACCGTTTTAAACACCATATTACCTTGAGGCTTTACTATCCGGTATATTTTGTGGCCCGACACGAATATAGCTGATGATATAATATTACAACTTACAATAGCGGCGAATGCATAGGTGTAACACTGCGATTCGTCAATGCACCCGGGCACAGATCTTAAGATTGGGACGATTACGGCCGCCAATAGACCTCCCAATTTGACCGCCAAGTACACCAAAGAGAAAAATATCGTTATTGCGGTAATCTGAGTCTGTGGATCAAATTGATCACCACCAAATGCGGCCATACACGGTTTTGCGCCGCCCGATCCTGTTGCGATAGCAAATAGGGCGACTATGATCCAAATTCGGAACTCCACTTGGTACTGTGCTAAGCCGATTGTGAAAACGGCTAACAAAACTCCGCTTAGGGTATGAAACAGCAGTAGAATTAGGATGGTTTTGTATTTACCGAACCAACTGTCAGCGATTATGGCAGTAAAAACGCATATAAAAAATATATAGCTGCAGTATGCATGAAACAGCACGATTGACGAGTCTTCTGTAAATTTCAACTTCTCTTTGAAGTACAGCACGAATATGGCTATACGAAATAAAACGTTTTGAAATATGTTTTAGAAATGTTATAACGCTAGAATCTTACTTTTAATGCCATAGTACGAGAACCGCTCAAAAAGTATATGGACCATAACTAAAATGGCGGCTGGTGGATAACGTTGCGCCTAGAAAAAAATATTTAAATTTTATCGGCAGATGACGCTGCATGTTATATGTGTAACGGTACTTACAGTTGAAGACTCAGCTGGAAAAATTGAATAGTCATGTGATTACGAAATTTAGAAGTCGCGCGGTCAAATATCCTACCTCTTATCATAATGACGAATCAAAAGTGGCGTCGTGTCAAACGAAAGTGACATTTGCACCCGAGACCGAGTTCACAAAGCCTACTGCTTTATTTATGTAAAGTTTCCAAAAATATTCGTTAATTGTTAAGTGAATTAATTTATTTATTAATATTATACATAATTAAATTAATTAAAAACAAAAACAACAAAAAATATCAATATGACAAAAACGTATTTAAAATTAAAAAAATAAATTTAATTTACTATGTGCGTGGTTTCGATGGACTGTGACCTGCAAGCCATCAAATACTTTTCGTGTCGTGTACATTCTCCTCCTTCTCTTAGTCTTCCTTAAATCCATTATTATCTACACCCTGTTTATCCGTTAGACTAGGAATTACAGCTTTTACCGGTGGTTCAACTTCATCCGCTTCTTCACCTTCCCATGGCTTGGTAACGGGTACATAACGATATGCTAGATAACCGAAGATTAACATGTCGACGAACATAAGCAGTGCGAACAAGAAAAATTCGTAGGATTGCGAACCAAAGTGTATCGATTCGGCTACAATGGCCACAATGATATTACCGACGCCGACAGTTAATTGCCAACCACCTTGCAGTACCGATTTCATTGCAGGTGGCGCTTGTGAATACGAAAATTCTAAACCCGTGACCGAATACATCACTTCACCGAGGGTCAAGACTACATATTGCGGTATAATCCAAAACATATGAACTGAATTTGGTGCCGTCACGGTCATCAAATTTATTTTATATTCATTATTTTCCTGCCCTATGATTAACGTATAAACACCACCTAGCTGGAGATGTAAAAGCGTATCACTCACTCTCGTATCATTTAAATAGACTTGATATTTGGAAGGGTTGATATTTATGATTTGTGAGATATTGTGCCGTTCGTCGTACGCTACATAATCATCGTCAAGCGTATCTCTGAACGAGACATTAAATGTTCGATCAACGTTCGCCAAAACACGTATGTTTGGTAAACCGTTACGTGCCTTTGATGGATCATCAATAAAATCAGCAATTGCGGCGGTCCCATTGTTATAAATGAAATACCCAACTGCTTCTTCTTCGTACAGTGTAAACGTTTGGCGTGTTACAGTTAAAGAATCACAAGCAAATTCATACTCATACGATTGGTTCCCGTTCGCGTTAACTGTTCCATAATTTAAACTTGAAAGTGATTTAACCACTTTGTTATTGATAATGTCTAACTCTGAACTTCTTAGTGTAACATCACAGTTTAGCGAATTATAAATGCGTAGCTGACTTTCACCGGCCTCTGGTAAAACTGGATACGTTTTTTCCAATTCAAGTTCGACAATGGCTGAAATAACAAATGCAACACCAGCAAGCACACCGCCAAGACACATTTTTTGCAAGGGACGCCGAATACCGACTTTCGCGAGTACCGGGTAGAAAGCCACGCGGTATAACGGGATAAAAATTAAAATTAAAATTGGATTAACAACTTGCATCTGATCGGGTTTAACGGTGAATGAATCACTTAAAGCTCCATCCATCCGGGTGGCTTGGAATGTCCAGCGAGAACCTTGTTGATCGAATAAGGCCCAGAACATGGGTAGTGGTATATACAAGAAAAGCACCTTGAGAACAGCTTTAACTTCTTCGACCAATTGTTCACCGTGCACGGGCACCGCATAGTCTAACCAATGTTCCTTAGGGTTGGTTTTCTTTTCCTTGCGACGAACTGAAAGTGCGTTCTGTATATATACAAGCAGATATTATTTAAGGTTTTAATTAAAATCATTTATTAAAAATTAATGTACTCACCTTAATGCATTGCGCACACTTAAGTATCATGTTGCCCGCTGGAGCCTTAATTTTGTATAAAAATTTACCGCCAATAAATATTGCAATCGAGATGGCCATTAGCACAGCTGGCACACCAAACGCAAGCGAGAAACAATCACCTTGATCAAAGCAGTGTACATCAGCACGTAAAATAGGTGTGACCGTGGTTGACACGAACGATCCAGAATTAATAGCAAAATAGAAAACCGAAAAATAAACTCCAACTTGTTTAACTTGTTCGGGTAACTTGAATTGATCCCCACCGAAGGCAGCGACACACGGCTTAATACCACCCGAACCGACCGCAATTAACAGTAGTCCGATTATGGTGAATACTTCCATCGGGAGGTCAAGTGTTTCGATTGCGCCCACCGCTAAAACTGTACAGCCAAACACGTAAACAACGGACAGGTAGACAATGGTACGATATTTTCCTAACCAGCTGTCGGCAACCATTGCACCAAACACGCACATGACGTATACGAGGGCGGTGAATGTGTGATAGGCAAATGTGGCTGTGTCTTCCTCGTACAGTAGTTTTTGTGTGAAGTATAGTGAGAGGATCGCTGTTGGCGAAAATATTGTGGTGATTAGAGATTGCGTCCGGTACTATAATTTAGAGTTAAAACTTACCTCGCATGCCATAGTATGTGAAACGTTCGCAAAATTCATTGACCACAATAAAACCGATCGATCGTGGAAACCTGTATTTTTTCACCTGTACTTCACTATCATCGGTCGGCAGCACTGCATTAGCTGGAAATGCAGATGTTAGAAGTTAATATTTTAAATATAATCTACGGAAGTATTCAAATAAAAAATCGTTTATGTGGAGATTATTGGAAGTGCTACTTGGTAAAACTAATTAAAATTTAACAACCATCTTATAATATGGTGGGCTGAAGTTCTTGGAAGTTAATTTAGTAGTGCAGTATTCTATTTAAAAGCCTTAAATAATACCTTTTTAAATGAGTTTTTGGAATTGTTGGAAGTAAATTTAAAATATTTGTTTGTGTACAATTGTTTTAAATTTTCTTGGAAGTAAGAACAATGTTTATTCGGCATTTATCTTGTAACCAAGAAATTTCCAAAGGGTATTTTTATCGCGATACACGCAGATATCCCTCATATTATGCTCCTTGGCCAAGTAAATTTGAAAAAACAATAACTGAGTAGTTAAAACTCAAAATATACCTAATGACAAAAATTACTTCCAGTTAAAATTAAAAATGAGTTGAAAGGCTAATTAACCTAATGCGTGTAGATGTTAGATAACTCTTTGGCATTAATTTTAGGTCACATTAAGTCGAGTAATTTTTTTATAAAGGAGTAAGGAAACCGGGAAGTCCTGGAAGTGCCTTATCATGCTTTGTGTATTAGAAAACTTGTCATTTTCCTTAATCTTAATCATAAAATACTTAATAAACTCAAATTTTAGGCTTGTTTTAGACCCTTTGAAAATGATTTGAAAAAATATTTTGTTGCATTAGGAAGCTGTGGCATTACCAGGTGTATTAATAAAATCTTCCATTTTGGAACAAATCGCAAATATTTTTCTTCTAAAGCTGTTCCTGATCATTAGTAATCGAGATCATTCACTCACCTTAATGTATTCAATAGGATTTAATTTTGAAGATTATTGGAAGTATATTTACATCAATTTTACTTATAAATTTCAATTTAATGTACTTCCAAACTTAAAAAAAATAAATTATTTTCCGTTGGAAGTAATTTTTTGTATTAACATAACTATTATTGGTGGTATTACTAACAACCGCCTATATTACTTCGTTGTAAATTAGTTTTTGAAACTGGAAGTATTGGAAGCACTCGATTGTAGTTGGAAATAAAACGGTTATTTTTAAAATTTCTTGGAAGTTAGCTTTTTAATTAAAATACCTAGTATGAAAATGGTTTCATTTTCCTAAATCATATAATAGACAGGAGGTCGGTTTTACTATCAAACGCCTACAATACTTCCTTACAAATGTGTTTGTAAAACTGGAAGTTTTGGAAGGGCTATAAATTAATTTAATTAAATATTTTACTTTTATGTATCTTTTACAAGATTTCAAATTAAGATTTTCAATATGAAGCATAATTAAAAATCAGTATATAATTTCAGTATATAATTAGTATATAATTTTGGAAGTAATTTTTGAAATTAATTTTACACCCAGAAAAGAGAATGACGATAAATATAAAACTCACAATGTGCTGTTGAAACACTGGAAGTATAAGGAAAATAAATTTCGTTCACTTCCATAAGAGAATTGGAATTTCTTTCGAATATTGGAAGTATTAACAATCTGACATTCTGAGATCTTACATTCACATATCATTCCTTAGAAACGGTAGATACTAGTGCAATTTTCTAAGGAGTCCTGGGATTAACAAATATAGTCCTAAAGTTAGAAAATGATACTGTTTTAAAATTAGCTTGGATGTGACATATTACGGTGAAGCATTATAAATAAAGCTAGCAAAATATGTGCTTCCATGCTTCCAGAAGTCGTACCATTTTTCTCAGAAAATGGCTTACATTCATCATGTCATTATTAAATTTGCGCGAATTGAATGTTTTGAGATTGAATCTAATTTCGATTGTGATTGCAAGAGATTTAGGTCTCCCGAAGAAGGAATTTGTTTTTTCCTATATTAGCAAAACAAGTAACACGTGTTAGGGCAGATCACCCAGATAACCGAGTACTTGGTCTGTATAGGTCTCTATAGTGGAATAAAGATGTGTAGTTCCACCACACCAATTTTGGTTTAAAGAAAATCACTCCACTGTTGAGCAGTTCACTGAACAACGGATGTTATCGAAGATGCACTTGAAAATAAGGAGGTACGCTTCGGTATTTTATTGAAGTATAGCAAAATGTACAGGCGATATAGCTATCTCAGCAGTTTTTAAAGGAATATCGGAGCAACAATCAAATTATAAAGCGAAGTTAACACAGTGAGTATCTGGACTAAAAATCTTATCTCAAACCAAATTTTGCCAAGAGCGACGATGATGCTATAAGCTAAGATGACAATATAGGAAAGTGTATTGGCTCTTAAATAGAAATTCGGAGCCTTCAATACATAACAAATTGCTTTGTAGCGGCAAATTCTAAAAGTAGTATGGACCTATGGTATCCAAGTTTTGGGTTGTTCCAAGAAGACTAATGGTGGCTCATTATAATTTTCTAGTTGTAGAAAACTATTTCTGTCTGAAATAAAATCATCACTCAAAAAAACTATATTAGGGATTCGGCAGAGAGCAAAAGGTGAATGAGTTGTTTTTTCGAATTCACTATTACTCTCCAGGTCCCACAATATGATAAGCCCACTAAAAGTCCACCAAAATGACAAAAACATATAAAGATCGGCAAATTTCACTTCACCATTTGTTAATATTAATTGGTTTTATTAGATTGGTGCTCTAAAATCATTTCTGTCCGACGATATTGGTCGTGAAACTTTTATTCTAGTTAAGTTTAAGGTTATGGGAACCACGGAGTCCTACATTGAGTTTTAAAATCTCGACACTTTACGTGTTGCTGGTTGCAGTTGCACGGAATTACACGCAAGGGTAGATTAAATCGCCGGTGTCTACAAAACAGGATGACACGTATATTACTAGGCTCGATAGCTGAACAGCTAGGCGCCTCATCTATCATGGTCACGCCATAGCGTTCCTGAGTTCCATCTGGCATTAGTTTGCAAATAGAAGCCATAAAACCGCGCAATCTGGCGCATGCTATCGTTAAGTCTACGGTTAGAAAGATAGCGGTACGTATAGTAGGTAAGTAGGTCGGACTAGTTGTGTGACGTTGTCTCTAATACTACATATATCTGGAGTGGTTGGTCAACCGTCTGTATTGATCCTTCTAAACCTCTGCTAAAATATACTTACTGGTTCCAGACATTCTATGTAATACCTACTGAACAGGATTCTGTTTCTCAAGGAAGTGGCTTTCTGTATCGCAAACAGATGTTTACCTAATTCATGAACCATATCTCTCTCCTTAATGAAGCTGTTTCTGGATTGATTACAAACATTGGAAAAATTCTTTACCTCACGAATTTTTACCTTTTTTAAAAAAACGAACTGCTCACATAATTACAGGGAGGGAGACAAATTTAAAAATTAGCAACCAGCACCTTTCGGCTCAAGTGTTGAAGCTAAAAACATTGTCCCATTTGTCCAATAAATTTCAGAGCCCGAGCTTGAAATGCTTAACCATGCGCCTTTGAACCAACGTTTGTCAATTCTGCTCGTTGCGATGTGATTGATATCAGTTTGGATTCCATCGCTATTATCGATTTAATTCTCAATTGGAGGATAACGGATGATATTCTGACTTCTGGCCACACAGATATATCTCATTTAATCTTAAATTGAAGATGCGACCAATTATGCCGTATCGTAATAGAAAATTGACAAACTGGGAAAATTGCTCTTCGCATTCGTATACAATCTCGACTTTGAAAGTGCCAGTCCTCTTAAAACACATCCAAATATTCACCATAAACCTTTTTAGTGTTCTGTTCCCATTAGGCTAAGAAAACAATTAAAAAACATAGCAAGAAGAACAAACCTTCAGGCCGACTAGCATAACTTCCTAACGAAGCGAAAGTCTTACAAGAAAACTTGAGATCTGTTCACAGATCTTTTTGAAATAAATTTTGTAAAGAAATCAACAATCTATCGACTGTCACTAGGCTCAATAAAATCTTGGTTAAGAATGTTAATTGCAGACTGGATTCTCTTCGACTAGGTTGGGGAGAAACAATTGGAAATGTTCTGAAATACAAAGCATTATACCTAAATAGAATGGTGATAAAATGGCCGAGGTTAGACGGGCTCTCTAAAATTTGGAAGAGGACAAGGAGAGGAAATATAGTCTGCACTCTTCGAGGTCTGCGGAAACGTAAATTTTAAAACTCTGAACATATACGAGTAGATTAAGAGGGTTGGCCAAACAGAGATGAGTGATGTTATTCTGAAAATAGGCTCGAAGACTTGTAACTATGCAAACTTCTACGAAGGACTGGGATGTGTTCATGGAGAAAAATTTACTGTGCCCGCAGAAAGTTGAATCTTTGAAGACTATATAGGTAGTGATCGCGAATATGTTACCAATAGCAAACGGAGGGTATCGCAATAACCCATCGGCAGCGCCAATGCAGTACCGCTGGAAGAATACAGCACAAGCTGGGCCTCAAGAATCCAGCCCCGTAATAAAGGTGACGACTGTGAACTCTCTTTTCCAAGTCAGCGTAACTACGACCTGATAATACTCTTCGCAATAGGAAAGAACCTGTACTAAACGGAGATTCGATGGAAGCTCTAAACGTGCTCGGTCAGATTCAGGAGTATTCTTTATTACGTAGAACCTCTACCTCAAGGAAATGGTGTTTCCTCAAAGCATGGACTAATCAGATGGCACTTTCGTGGTAGTTTTCACAGATGATGTAATAATTTCAAGAGACATCTGGCCATAATTCCAAGTTTAATGGATAGTGTGGGGCAGTATAGTTTAAACTATTTTAGAGACCAGCTGAACACAAAATTAATGTTTTGGAGGCAAATAAAAGACTCATCCAAGAAAGCATAAAAAATGAGCTTCGCCGTGAGTAGATCGATATCTGCTGTCTTGTTTATCTATAGTTGGTGTAATTTCTGCACACTTAATAACACAAATGAAGGAAATGGTCTACATTTCCAAATGTGACGTAGGCATTGCAGAAGCAACGATTACAGTAAGAACTCAAACTGTGCAATAATGGCCGGAAAGATGGCAAACAAACAACTGTCGAAAATGAACAGCAAAGCTAATACTAAACCTCGCTGAATGGGTGACAGGATATATCACCCTACTTATCTCCCTATTTAGCTCCCTACTTCCTTACAGATATCGATATTTTTGTAAGTATTTATACTCGATGGACTTGGTGGAAGATACGCCCTGAGGTTTTATTGGTAGAACACTTGACGATGCCTAATATAAATTGTAAATGCGACAGATGAAAGTTGATGGTGTTACCACTTCCCAGTAAGTGAGTGAAGATGGAGGTAAAATAAGAATCGGTTGAGTTTCGTGGCAAATCGAAGAAAAAATAGAGAAAACTGGATCAACACTAGGCAGAAGATACTGAAAAAAGGAACACGTTGCTAGCTGATGCTGGAATCTGTTAATTTCCATTATTAAACCGGAATGTACTGCAAATAGAAGTTAGACTACTCAGGATGTGCGACAGCAGTACATACAGGAAATTGAAGCATATGTTGCAGTGATTAATGAGCAATACAAAAATTGTTAAAAGGAGCATTTGGGCATCGGACGTATCGGATTGGGCTGCTACATGGATTTGTGGTAACCATCCTTGATAAGTCAAAACTTCTGATTTAGCGAATGAAGCAAGAAGTCTATGAAGGGGCCATGTCTATAATATATAACAGGGATCCAATTGGTTGGAAGCCGAAACGGTTCGACGAGAACCTTTTCCTTCTCAGATGAAAAATAAAATGTTGTCTGGTACCGCAAATAATAAAGTTGCTCAACTGATGTTACAAAAGCCTGTGACGATCAATGCCCAGAAGGATAGTAGAAAACCATAAAAAATATGTTGTCTGTTGAAAAAGGAGATCTCGAAGCTGCACGACTTGGTACCAAGACTGTACCAGCCAAACGCCTTGAAAATCCTGCTCTGTAGCAACGGTATTGTAAGGGGGAGTGCTTACCAGAATTTCGAGTAGCTTGACCTCGGACCTATGGAATAGATACCTATCGATAATAACCAATTCAGAATTAATCACATCATAGTGAGCCTTTTATGACTAGAAGGTTGATATTCCTACTGTAAGGAAGGTCCTAAAGGAATGCTCCAGAGTGCAATAACCAAACACCTGGCCCAGATAACGTTCTCACCATTTCATTGCCATCAGCAGCTCTAAGGCATTTAGATTTGTTCACCGAGGTAGAGTCGTCGTTTTATCGTCCAATCTGCTTGTTCGACACTACAGGCAAAAACTTGAAGAGAATTGTTATGACATGAAGCTATTAATAGGGTGGGCGACCTAGCAGAATACCAGTGTAGTAATTGCATAGGACACAGGATTGAATTTAAACTAGGTATCAGTACTAAGCCTTCGGCTCCTCATACCAAGTCAAAAGTCGGTTTTACGGAAGATATCGCAGTTGTGGTTGTTGTACAAAATATAAAAATTAAATCATATCAAACCATATCAAATCATATCCAATCATATCAAATCATATCAAATCATATCAAATCATATCAAATCAAATCACATCATATCAAATCATATCAAATCATATCAAATCATATCAAATCATATCAAATCATATCAAATCATATCAAATCATATCAAATCATATCAAATAATATCAAATCATATCAAATCATATCACATCATATCAAATCTTATCAAATCATATCAAATCATATCAAGTCATATCAAATCATATCAAACCATATCAAATCATATCAAATCATATCAAATCATATCGAATCATATCAAATTATATCAAATCATATCAAATCATATCAAATCATATCAAATCATATCAAATCATATCAAATCATATCAAATCATATCAAATCATATCAAATAATATCAAATCATATCAAATCATATCAAATCATATCAAATCATATCAAATCATATCAAATCGTATCAAATTATATCAAATCATATCAAATCATATCAAATCATATCAAAACATATCAAGTCGTATCATATCATATCGAATCATATCAAGTCGTATCATATCATATCAAATCATATCACAATATAACAAATCTGAAAAATGAAATCTGTGAACTGGTAATTATTAACAGAACTAACAGAAAACTGATGAGAATGACTGACAAAAGCAATATCTTTAAGGAAATGTCCAAGCTTAATATATCAAATGACGAAATCAACATTTTGGTTAAGATTACACTTCACAAAGAGGGGTTTCGATGGGCGGAAAACCCAACTTAGGAAAAGTAAATGTGCAAAACTCAGTCTCTGGAGTCATATCGTCTCGGTTCGTAGAAGATTACAGGGTGGCTGACACGAAGTGTTACCAAGACAAAACGCCACAGAATTTTTATTTTTTGATTAATTTTATTGAATCAAAGTAAAAAATGTTCACAAATATTTAAATTGTCGAACTGCATTAGCAGTTTTCGATTTGGCCACCCTTAGCCTCCTTCAACCGGCCGACAAAGCTATTACATGCAGCACGAAAGTGGCTCTGCGGTATTTTGGCCCATTCCCGGCGAAGCGCTTGCTTGAGATGATCGACACGTTGGTATTTTTTTGTCCCAACCTTGCTCTTCGAAATACCTTAACCCGAGAAATCTAGCGGATTTGCATCCGGTGAATTTGGTGGCCATTGGACAGTGGAAATGAACCACGGAGCATTGTTCTTCAGTCAATCTTGATTGACGCGCGCTTTATGACTCAGCGCCAAGTCCTGTTGAAATGTCCAGGCTCTGCGGCCGAAATGTTTTTGTGCCCAAGGCTTCAACGCTCCCTCCAACACATGATCCCGATAAATTTGAGCATTCATCTTGATGCCCCGGTCCAAAAAACGAGCGGTGAACGGCTTTCGGCCGTTACGGCGGCCCAATCCGTTGGTCCAAATTTTCAGTAGAACGGCCGGTCAAGTAGATCCGGCCGTTTTGCTTGTTCACATATTGCTCAATAATGAACGATACTCAACAATAACTCATCGGAGAAAACCACATCCGGCAAATCGCCACTTTCGTGCAAGCATAACAATTCCTTTGCTCTTTCCACTCTAACTTTTTTTGAGCAGCATCGGTGTCTTTAGTCCAAGATGATCTTTCAATATGTGCTGCATCCGTTCGAGCGAAATGTTTGCCTCACGAGCCATTTTTCTGCCGCTACGGCGCGGATTCTGAGCCAATGTGGCCTTCACCTTCAAAATGATATCCGGCGATGTTGCAGTGCGTTTCGGGCTACCACCACGGCGTTTTGCAATGCTGCCAGTATCGTTATAACGGTTTATGGTGGGATACACAAACATTTTATTCACATACAGATGTTTTAACTGGTTAACAAACTGCGGCTGTGGTTTTCCAGCCAAATATAGAGCAATCTATATATAGAGCAGCACTAACATACTTTTGTACACTTGTAAACAATGGAATGAACTGTCATTAGTGTAAATTTGAGCGCTCTGTCATCACTGGTTTGACAGCAATGACAGTCTGAAGTTGGTAACACTTCGTGTCAGTCACACGGTATATCGCGAAATACAAAATTATCATCGACTAAGCGCTGGTTAGACTAGTAGGTCTTGCCCGCTAACAGCACGAGAAATGTATTGGATGCGAAGGATTCTGGAGATCAGAAATAATCTAGCAACGACGATATAATTAGTACAATTAAGCCGCTCAACTTTAAATGGGGATAAGTGCCGGGTATGGTTCTACGCGTCGAAAATCGTACCGGAGTCAGTACCAATGAAGATAAATCCTCCGAATAGGATCTTCAGTGACTTGTTTATCGTTGAATTACCCCTTGTTACGGAAAAACCTAACACTATATAAATTTCAATAAAATTTAGGCCGAAGTTTAAGTTAAATTTCTAAAATTTCTATCAAAAATTCAAACATTTCAAACCACCCTCATATCCAGAATTTTAAAAACAAAAATATTAATCATTTTGTTGTAAATTGTAATACTCTTATCACACAATTGAATTATTAGAGTACTGTTTTCTACGTATTGATATTAATTAGCCGTATAATTAACAAGAATGACAGGTTAGTTTTATACACCTTATCACAAGACTGTATGTCGATTTATAAAAAAAAAAAATATAAAAAAATTCCAACAATTGTGAATGCATAGCCTCGGACCGAAATTTTGTTCAGGACATTGTAACACTCAACTAAACCACTTCAAATGCACACTTCAAAGTTCAAGCACGAGTACACTACTATTTGCCGCACTTTGATTGTCTCGCACATATATCGGAATCAAAGTAACACACTTGCCTTTGTCGATTTGGCACGCGATAAAATCGCACCTTGCTAATCAATAACATAATAACATAATATGAAAATACACACACACACACACGAGTCACACTCACAAGCTAATTAATAATTCCAATAACATTTGAGTATTTGCATATGCAAAGTAAATTATATAATTGACAACATAATCATTGCAATTTTTTGGCGTATGCACTTTGCTGTACATCACACAAGATAACGACAAATGAAATCAAATCACGAAATGATTCATCAGGGCACGCTGTCAAAATTAGGCAAAATTAATTCATTCAAATAATATTTATATGAGTCCCATTGACATACAAAATTTTTTTGTCAAATTGAATCAAGAATTAAATTTTTTCAATTAAGTGTAGCACTTCACATTAATCCATATTGTATTCCACTCGGCGCATAATGTAAAATGCAGGCCAACATTTTCTTTTCTCACCGTCCAGATCATTATTTTCTTTGTCACTATTCATTTTCACTAATTCTTTGTTTTTATTGATTTTTTTTTGTCACTATTTCACTATGTCAATTATATAAAATTAATAATTTTTTTTCATAATTCCATCCACTTAATCCAACCGACTGTTTAATTATGAGTCTAAATTTTGACTGAGCCAGAATCTTGTACATTTTAATTTTATTTTAAAGTCTCGTTAAAAATAATATTTTGCCTTACAATGAACAATTTTTTTTTGAATTGGTTCTATTAACTAAGTTATTATCAGGTCTGATAAAAAATGATAAACAAAAACGAAATGAATTGTTAGTTAGTAAGTTGAGTATGCGTACACACACGCACACACACACACAATACTCAAGTACACAATAAACAAGATAATAAATACAGAACAATTGGAAAGGTTGAGTTTTTCGAGTTAAATTTTTTTTTGTGAAATTTGGCCAAATTACAGGTGAATTCAGGAATTACCAAACAATGTGTATTTTATGTGAGATAAGAAAATCAGATTTGTTTTCCCAGGAAATGATAGCCCAAAATTTAATTAAATGTAGTCAAGTGCATGCCAACCTGATTAGACGAGATACCTTTGGCAGATGGGAAGAACATTTATCTAGTTTTGTGAAATGTACAAATACAACATTAAAATATTGTAAAGGGTTACTCTTCATTATGGCCCAAATGATGCACCAACCATTGTAGATCACAATGAAATCTGTACTAGATTTGTTACACAGTTAGAACATTTATTACGCTATAGCCATTAAGCTAATTGCATTTCTTCTAATATTGGTATCGTGCACCGATGTGAAGGTGGCCCGAAAAGTAGCCCGAAAACAAAAAAAAATATTATGTCTTTGCTAAATCTGTAATATTTTTTGGCTGATCTGAAAATTTTTGAAAACTGCATTACCATTGGAAATGCAACTCAAAAAACGTAAGCCTATTTCTACAGGAGCTGGAAAGAAGGTTCTTGCCACGTAACGATTTTCAAAAAAAAAAAAAACTTACAAATGTTCTCCTGCTGCTGTTTCCACAGGGATCATCTGAGACTTCGGCCACCGCAATGAAGTAGTGTAGGCCATCCGGAATCCAAAAAACGTTAGCGTATTTCTATACGAGCTGGATAGAAGGTTCGTGCCAGTCCCAGGATGTAACGGTTTTCAACAAAAAACTTACTAAAAAATTTTCTTCTGTGACGGTTTTTACAGGGATTATCTGATACTTCAGCCGCAGTCATGAGGTAGTGAAGGCCAAGTAGTGAAGGTCAATTATTTCCAATAAAAAATTTTCTTCTGTGGTTGTTTTCACAGGGATTACCTGAGCCGTCGGTCACTGCCATGAAATAGTGTAGGCCAAGGCGTGCCAGTCTCAGTATGTAACGATTTTAAACAAAAAAGTTTGCCTACTCTACGTTCGCCGAAGTATCACGCAATCTCTGTGAAAAACGCCATAGAAGAAAATTTCTTAGTAACTTTTTTATTGAAAATCGTTACATACGGAGTCTAGCACGAGGGCCTATAATTTTAAGATTCTTCCTTGGGATCCTTGAATCCTTGAATTTATTGGTTTCAGGTAATCCCTGTGAAAACCGCCACATAATAAAATGTTTTGGTATTTGATGTAAAAAGAAATCGTGATAAGAAGCAATGGTAATGCAGTTATTTTTAATCAATCGAGTCAGCCAGAAAATATTACATATTTAGCAAAGACACAATATTTTTTGAGGTTTTGGGCTACTTTTCGGTGCGAGACTGATTTTTTTACAACTTGCTTGCAATGTATAGATCAATCCTTAAAACTAGGCCGCCATCTTTCAAAAAGTGGTTATAATGTATAGAACTATTGGTTATACAAATAGGTCTCCGCCATTCGACAAAAGATGGTACCACCTGTAAGTTATGCTTAAAATTACCCGATGTATTAGGTTTGCAAGAAAAAACTCTGTTTTTTTGGAGCAAATTCAACTTTATTGAAAATATAATTGTTACAAAGATTAATTATTGAAATAACCGCCATTACTATCTATGATCTTTTGACATCTAACAGGTATATAGATGATGAATGCCTTCGCAATAGAAACTTGGTGGTTTCGAAGCAAAATAGTCATCCAGCCAAGTGGTAAGCCAAGTCTGGAGAATACGCCGCATGCCTACAGAGAAGATAAGTTCCTGGGTTGATTTAGTTATATATGGACGAGCGTTGTCATGCAGCAACATCACCTCCGCCTTCATTGGCCCGTAAATGGTCTTTTTCCTCCAGATCATCCCTTAATTTGATCAATTGGGCTTGGTAACGTTCAGTTATAATCAAACTGTTTCCAGAAGCTAGTAGTAAATGAAACTCCTCTCCAATCCCACAAGACAGACACATAGTAACACTTTCTTTTGGCATGAATATTCATTTTTGCCTCACCCGTAATAATTTTGTGTAAAAATTTTTTCTTTTGTACTGAAATGCAATCGAAGTGATATTGCTTGGTGAGTAACTCCTAACGGGTCTGCAAGTTCTTTTTGAGTTTGGCACGGAATTTCAACCAGTAAAACTTTAAGTTCTTCGTCTTCAAATTGTTTTAGTGCACCTGAACGTGGATCGTTCTCAAGACTAAAATTGCCATCACGAAATCTTGCAAATCACTTTTTTACTGTTGAATGACTCACAGAATGTTCGCTCAACGTCGAATTAATCAATTCCATAGCTTGAGCAGCATTTTTTGGTGATTTGGATCCGTTCAAGTATATTTCAATGCAACCAACTTCAGAGCGAAACTTGCACACCTAATGAAAACGTCATATTCTAAGGTGGGATATCTGCCAACAACATAACCTTAAAAGATTAGCGATTTTGTAGCAGCAACATACGAGTATATTTTTTTCATGTGAAAATATCGAGTTTTGAGCCGGATAAGCGTTATTTGCGGGAACTTCTGATTTATTTCTTTAAGCTGAAGATGCAACTGAGGCGCATCAAATGCTTGTAGAAGCATATGCCGTGATTGGCTTAAGTGGCAGTAGTTGTCGAGAGTGGTTTCAAAAGTTTAAGAACGTTGAATTTGACGCGGAAGACGGGGAATTAGAAGGATTATTGGATGAAGATTTGTGCCAAATGCTAAAAAACTTGTACTGACATTAGGAGTGACTCAACAAGCATTCCACATCATTCAAAATTATTGTGAATTATTCAAAAGCAAGTAAATTGGGTTCCATATGAACTGAAGCCGAGAGATGTTGAACGCCGATTTTTTTTCATACGAAATGCTGCTTGCCATAGGCATAAACGAAAGGGTTTTTGTATCGCATAGCCCTTGTGATGAAAAATGGATACATTACGATAATCCATTAAAGGAAAAATCTTGGGGACCACCTGGCCATGCCTCTACTTCGACCACTAAGTCGAACATTTATGGTAAAAACTCGTGTTATGTATTTGATGGGATCAGATTGGTGTCGTGTATTATGAGATGCTAAATTCGACAAAACAAAATTATTTTCCTGCCTGATAATGCTCGTTCATATATTACGGCGCCGATCAAAACCTATTTGGAAACACTAAATTTGGAAGTTTTACCTCACCCCCTTATTATCCAGACATTGCCCCGTCTGATTACCACTTGTTTCTATCGATGACTTATGGCCTGTCTGAGCAGCACTTCATATCATAGAAAGATACCAACAATTGGGATGTTTAGCCTCAAAAGATGAAGCGTTCTTCCATCGTGGTATTTTGCCAGCCAGAAAGAAGGGAAAAAGTAGTGGCTAGCGATGGACAATACTTTGAATTAAACATAACCTACCGTTCTTTCACAATAGCTGTCCAATTTTTGTTAAAAACGGGATCGATTGTAGTGCATAAAATTACTTTACTGTTCTCGTATTATACACCTTCGGCTATTTTGCAGAAGTTCGAACCCGTAACAATCGACTATAATGCATCAACTAACCGTCTCCCAGTACTGATGATAAAATTGAACAATAGTAAGTCAATTTGTCTTTCTCTTAACGACCACCCTCCAATTTAATTACAACAGTCCCAACTCTGTCGTAAAAATTGGTTGTAATTAATTCGTCGCATAACCAACTTAACAGAATCAAATGGAAAATTAGAGACTAATTTTAGGCCCGTATACATGTTTTTGCTCCATTCGCTTTTAATAAAGCATTGGGCCCTCCATTTTACGGTTGGTAGATCCCAAACCGAGAAACCGGTCGGAAATTCACTTTAGAACAAAAAACTAGATGAATCTAATTAATAAAATTTTGGGGTCCACTTGTTCTTGACAACGCAATGGATTATTTCATTTAAAGCTAGCAGAACCCTAATCGAAAAATATTGTCAAAACAGAATTCAGGACGCAAAACATGATATGATCTTTATAGGCTAGGTTTTGTGTATAGATAGATTTAGTTTTTGTCCTAGACTCTGTTTTGATCCGATTTTCGATTTGGATTCTGCTAGCTTTAAAATGAAAAACCCTAAAGATTTATTCAAATCGTTTTGCCAGGGCTTCTGGCGTTATTGAGTTCCAAATTGATTGAAGTTTGTTCCACATAACAGTAGGAGCTGATTGCTGATTGTTGGAGCTGAATGCTGTATTTCCTGGTTCATTTCTTTCCACAGTAACTCAATAGGGTTCAACACAGGGCTCTGGGGAGGCCATTCCATAATTTTAATTATTTATTTCTCCTCTAAATTGCGAAGATAGCCTTTACATAATTGAGATGAATGTTTTGGGTCATTATCTTGTTGAAAGATTAAATTTTAACCCAAAAGTCAAATTCTTGAAGGTATCCTTCTTTTCTTAGTATTCCGTCAATTCCAATCCTTGTTCCAATCTTCTATCGTCCAATGTTGGTGTTAACGGTTTTTTTTTATACTAAAATGACATGTTAAATTGAAGAAGAATGGGGGAAGGAAGACTGATAAAAAGTGCTTTATTTAAATGATGCTCCATCGCTTGTTATACATTTTTTCCATCTTTCGGGCAATTTGTGAGTACCACACCAGTAAAAATTTTCTCGTTTGCTGCGAGTCATTTTTTCACATCTTCGTACGAACCAAAGCGCTGCTCAGCAAGTGAGTGACCCATCGATGCAAACAAGTCTGGTGAATAAGCCGCATGGGGTGTAAATTCCCAGCTGAATGATTCCAACGTGCTGCGAACCGGTTGGTTTTGCCATATGTGATGGAGCATTGTCACGGTATTCTGGCCTTGAATGCTTCAAATTGGCCAATTGTTATTGGTAACGCTTAGTATTAATCGTTTCCCCAGCTTTTAACAGCTCAGAATAGACCACGCCCTTCTAATCCCACTAAACACAGAGCATCGTCTTTCTGCTAAAGCGATTCGTTCTTGCGGCCGATGTGGATGGTGCGTCTGGGTACACCCATGAATTTTTGCGCTTGGGATTCTCAAAATAAGTCCACTTTTTATCCCCTGTAACTATATACGATGCAGAAACGACTCCCTTATGTACCGCGCGAGCAAAATGTCACATTGATGCGCTTTTCTATTTGCCTGTCGTTCAACTCACGTGGTACTCATCTACCGTCTTCTGAATGTTTCCCACCTCTCGTAGCCGATTGGAAATAGCTTCTTGACGAACGCTCAACTGCTCGGCAAGTTCTGTTTGCGAAACATCTTCGTCCAACATTGCTTGCAATTTGACATCTTCGTATTTTTTTGGAGGTTTTCCACGTTCCGTGTCTGCAATATCGAAATCACCACTTTTGAAACGCCGAAACTAAGCTTCTCGAAATAATCCGTATGATTCAGAAGCAGTTTGCTTCAAATAAACACATGACACAACAAAATAGCGCAGTGTCAAATTTTACATTGGTGCACCATCTGTTGTCTGAAATCCGTACTTCCGTGTTTTGCTGTTTAAAAGTGTTTTGATTCTAAATCTGGGATATCAAAATATTGTGCAAGGTTTTTAGTTTGTTTATTCAAAACGTAAATGGGGAATAGCTGCTTTGAGTCGGAAGACATTTCCAGTATCAGTAATTATGCACGTGGGACGTTTCCTCGTTGATTGCGAAACCTATATGTCTGCCACCAAATGGGTAAGTCACTATTATATTTTTAATAAAATTAATCGTAAACACTGTATTGTGTTTTGAGGTTATGTTTTGGCTTGGTATACAAAGCTCTCCATTTTTTGGCTTTTATTTAGTTTTATATCCTATCGTTGGATGGATTTTTTCGATTCGATGTTTACTCATTTCTAGCGAGGTCGAACCAGTTTTAGGTTTCAATAATTATAAAATTATACGAGACACTTCGGCAAAAACTTATCGCAGCCCGATTATAATTTTCATTTGATTGAAATTTGGAAATGTCAATGAAGGCACGTACTATTTATAGAGTTGGGCGAGGTTTGCGGTGTTTAGGTAGGAATCAAAATTGCTTCATTTCTTGGGTTTGATTATTGCGCTTGAGCAATTCTTCACCGTTCTCTCTCTTGCTTGTTATTAGATTATTTTCGATTTCGCATTTTGTTTGTCAATATTTTCTCGGTCTGGCAGCTGGTTGGTCGCCAAATTGGCTTTGTTATGATGTATAAGAGTGCTTGCCAATGCGTACTTGTCTCTGCAATATTCTTTGGTATGAGTAGCGATCGTGTTATCATGTTCTCGTTTTTCAATTCATTTCACTGACCAAATCTATTTTGGTAGTGGAACTGGCGAGTTTTGTGTCCGAGTGAATAGTCGTAGTTCTACTCTGGGTTTGATGATGTGCGTGAGCGCATACTGTGATTGATTTTGTACAAAGTGGTGTGCTGGGGTACTGTGATATTTGGGTGTTTGACCGTACAGTCGACTTTTAATCAAAATTAAAGTAAATTAAATTAAATAAATATTTTATTTTTATTATTTTACGAGTAGATATTATTAATTTAATTTAATTTGTGTTAATTTTGTATTTGTGTAATTAAGTTTTGAAAAAAATACATAACTGAAGTGGAAATTTTAATTGTGAACTATTTGTGACTAGAAATAGATCAGATTTACAAATCCTGTGGAAAACAAAAAGGTGGTTGGTACTTTTCTTGAAAATTTTTACCATCAAAATCTTAGGTGTCTGTAGCCGGGTCAATTCGGTCATACTTAACATGCCTATCATATCCTTCCATCTCGTTAAGTGTAATAAGAGTGTACAGTGGGCCCGGCATCACCTGGAGTCTCGCTAAATTGCTAGGTCATACATTTCAAAAAATGTAACCAACTAAATAATTTTAAAATTTTATGAAAGCAGAATTTTATTCTGTTCAAACACGCAAGTATATTTTGTTCAATCTGAATCAACAAAACTGTATGTAATTAGAAATTTGGAAACAACAACACAAGGAAACGTACCCACAATACTTGCTCACCACCGAAATCGTCGAATACGCAACTCAAAAAAATTGATCTTGAATTTACTGTGGTAGGATTGGTGCTAGGTAAACGATCAAAGGAAACTTGTTTCTTTTTATCCAGAATAACTTTACTAGGCATATAATATGGACTAGTGATCGCAGATGGTTGTTGATTTAAATTAAGCAAATTACTAGCAGAAAAGCTAGGCTTAATGGTCGTATTGTTGGCACATTTATATTATTTGCTTTACAAATTCATTTTGTGGTATGAGTCAGTAACGTTATTGAAAATGTACCCTGGTCTGAAGCCAGATCTTAAACCTAGTAAGACGGTGGTTGGTAATATATTAGTTCCATCCGCCTTTTCGTGACACGTGATAGCGGCTTTAAGCGTGCTGTGCCATCTTTCAACCATGTCATTCCACTTTGGGTTGTACGCTGTAGTTCTTTTACGCTGAAAACCGGGAAGTTTTGAAAGTTTGAGAAACAATTTGGATTCAAATTGGACTCCCTGATCCGTAACATGGAGACTGGAACACAAAAACGAGATACTCAAGCTGAATAAATAGCAAACGCCATGGTGGCAGCATCTATGTCCGGTACTGGATCGGCTTCAGACCAACGCGTGCAACGACCTATGTCGATGATGACGAAGTGAAAGTTGGTGAGGGGAATCTTACTACGAGTTTTCGAATCTTTCTTGATAGAACGCAGAAATCATTTTTAGTTAAATCGTTCGGAAAGATCGAAAGATCTATTTCCGAGAACTTGATGGAATAAATGGTCTGAGTTTATCAGAATTAAACTTAAATGGAAGTTGCTTAAAATTTAATGACATATCACTGTCTCTAATTTTCTAAGTCTCTGCCCTTGTCAATGCTTTCAGGAATATAAATTTGATCTATCTGAGATGTGTTGAATATCGGTAGTGAATTGCTTTATCCGGATTCTGATAAAAAGCGTACATTAAAGGTTCGTGATCAGTGAACAAAGTGAACTCACGACCTTCAAGAATATACCTAAAATGCTTAATGCTAAAGTAAACTGCGAGCAACTCCCTAACACAACTGTATCTTTATTGAGTCTGATTTAGACGTACAGAGAAGAAACCTAGCGGTTGCCAAGTAATCGAAACATGTTGTACCGCTGCTCCGATCTCAAAATTGGATGCGTCAACCATTATTGCTAAACGAGTTTTAGCGGAGGAGTGCCAAGAAGTGCGACGTTGGCATAATTTCTCCTTACAATTATTGAAAGCGCCCATAATTGCTCAAGCCCATTCAATTGAAGTTTTTTTACGGTTCTTCTTGTAACCTTCCAAGAAGTCGTTAAGTAAGATTTGATCTCCAGCTGCGCCAGGAATAAAACGCCTATAAAAGTTATTCATCCCCAAAAAACGTGTTAGTTGACAAAACGTTACAGGTCGTTAAAAATCTTTGATCATTTGAATTTCGTCTTGGAGGAGATCTGTCTATTAATAGCGTGTCCTGGAAAATTGATTTCGTTACATACAAAGGCGTATTTATCAGAATTATTGATCAAACCATTTTCAAAAAGTTTGTGAAAAACCACCTTGAAAAATTTGTGCTGCACTCTTTAGACCGAAAATCGTTTTGGTAAATTCGAACAAACCAAATGGAGTAGTAATTGCTGCCTTTGGTATATCACAAGGTTTTATGGGAATTTGACGATACGCTTGGACAAGGTCTAAAATAGAACATATTGTACTACCTTCGAGTTGATACGAAATGTTCTGCAGATTCGGTATTGGGTATCTGTTCCGAATTATCACTAAGAGCCCGGTTATCAACGCACGGTATCAAATCACCATTTTTCTTCTTAACGAGATGCAAGGGACTTGCCCACGGACTACTATTCGGTTTACTGTGCCATCATGTGGTTGAATTCATTTTTCGGGATGAGGAGCTTGCCTGGAACGAGACGCCTAGTTCTGGCTGAAATATGCGGACCGGTTGTCGGCAATCGTGTTTAATGATCGAGGGACAGTTTTAAACGATAATCCAGATGTTGGTGAAAGTTGAAAGTACTCCCGAAGCTGAAAGAGAGGTTAATGGATCAATGATCCGACGTTTTTGAATATCTACCAGAAAACCGAAAATTCATGAAAATCGGCATCCAAAATGAAAATCAACGCATTTGCAAAGATAAGTTCTCATCGAAACACCCTTCGAGCAAGAGTTAGAAATTTTAAACCAAAAGCTTTAGCTGGAGTGTCGTTGGCTACGAATAATTGATGAGTCAAAACAGAATTTTAAGGTGTTTTGAAAAGGTTATAAGGAATAATCGGAAAATCAGCTCCAGTGTCAATAATACACTTGACTTTTGAATTGTTGTTCTGAATAGTAATGATGTCGTACGCAGTTTTCTAGTTTCTTGGTGTAGTGCTAGATGTCCTATTAAGATGGATGGTTCTCCTTTGAAGCTTTCCTTAAAATATTGGCTTGTTATTCTGCTAAGAAAACTGACAACATATCCTCGACTTTTAATCGACTTTGGGGTGGTTTTTTCGGTTTCGGCACAGTTGGAAGGATGCAGGTCAAAATCGTAAACCCATGTCTCAACACCAGTTATAATGGGTTTTATGAATGTGAGGTCGGAATTGACTCGTTCTAGCATGCCTTCAGCGACCTTCACGCGATTGAGTTTTTGAACAAAAAAAATCAGGTTTTTCGGGACTAGCCTTTCATGAAAAATCAGACCAACTGAGTGGCCCATATAGCGTTCCCTAGATATTATAACACAATTTTCCATTGAATCAAAGATAAACGTTCATTGCCTATAGTGTAGAATGGTCTCTGTTGATTTTCCAGTGTAATACGAACGTTACTTAAATCGCGATCTGCCATTTAGTTTGTTAACAGTGCTTTAGTTTGTCAGTTCATCTCAAGCGTGTTTACGATTTTTACAATGAATAAAAATATCGTACAAAGAATTTGTCTCAAATTTTGTATTGCAAGAGTGGTCGAGATGTGGTGTAAGATTTCCCACGCTTTGGCCAGCCTCTTCTGACCTTAACTTTATTGATTAGCATCAATAAAATTAAGAAAATGATGACGGACGATCATTTAGGTTTGGAAGAGATAGCCGCTGAACTTTCTGTGTCTCACGAATCAATTCGTACCATTGTACGTATGATTGTCTGGGCATGAAACTCGTTGCCGCCCGATAGATAATAATTTTACATTGGAGCAAACATCCGATGAGTTTCTGGTGACTCTGACAATTTCCGGTCCAAGATAGCGCTTAATAGCTCCCAAAATTATGATTTTGAATTTCAACTTTAAAACTTCTTCGACCTCTTTCATCTGACGTTCATGTCTTTTCACCTTGATTCAAAAGGTATAATACAAATGCCGATCGCTTTAAGCCAAATAGACTCCTTTTGTGCAAACACACAGTGTCGTATTTCGTTGCCGTTGAAAGTAGATTTTTCATTATCGTTTGCTTTACTACAGGTGCGAGTGTTTGATCATAATCGCTGCCGAATTGTGTCAAGAATCCGTGTTATCGTTTTATATCTGCTAATTCCGGTACAAGATCCCATGTAACGTTTAATGGAGTTAATTTTGTCTTTCATCGTATTCGACCCACTGTCATTTTCCAGAATATACAACGACTTATCTATACGTTTTCGGCTCATATTTCTCGCCCTCAACTTTGTTGATTTCTTCAATGTGCCTTTTTGGTGGAACAGTTTTATTTATTCGACTCGAGGTGCGGATTATGTTCGCTTTAGAGTCCATTAGTTGGACTTAGGATGAGTTTCAACATCAATCAATGCCATTAAAATATAATTTGCTGACATCGCTACCCCCAATTGCATCTTCATCGAAATTAGCATTTTGTACGCTGTTTTCACTTTCACTTTGGAGTGTTTCCGCGTTCTCTACAATTTTCTTATTAAAATATACGTTACCGAGTTTTTTGATAAACATTACATCACGGCTGCTAATAATCTTACCATTTGATTGATTATAACATCTGCTCGACGGAGTCGAAACCTCGTCATACCCAACTAAAATGGTTCTAAAAGTCTTCGAATTCAGTTTTGGCCGCTTCTCGTCTGACGAAAATGGATTCGCTCTTTGACAATGGACTCCCTCTTTCAAGATGAATTTCAGAAAATCTTTATATGTACTCACCAGCTCTATCTGTTCGAAGAACCTTTACTCTGCGGCCAAATATATTTTGCGTCATCGCAACATATTCCGTAAATCTTCAGGATGATGATTTTATTTTGTCATCTATCATTCCAGGTGGCGTTTGTGTCTGCATTGATCTGCAAACATCCGAGTGAACCAGGTATATAAAACAGCTATTGCGTAATTTTTGGTTTTCGTTGGAAAGTTTATGCGCGTCATTAATCCTTCAAGACATATTGGACACAAATCCTTACTGCAATCTAGAGAGTCCCAATGATTTCTTATGTTGTTGTTTCAATGGTTTTCGTAATCGCATATTTATGGTCCATTTATGGTCGATGTTGGAATGGAATAAAACAAGCTGTGTGTAAGGTATTAACGAAATTCTTTTTGTATTTGAAAAGCCCAAAAATAGTGGCACAATTTTTGGAATGTATCATCGTTCAAATGTCCACCGCTGCTTCTCACGGTAGTACGATCCGAGTGGTCCAATTTTCAATGACTCAGCCGCATAGATCCGGCTGAATTTGAGCGATGGTATTGGTTTTGTTGGCTTATTGGCATAGACCTGCAACTTGAGGAAACCTCACAAGACCAAGTCTAGCGGAGTCAAATCGCACGATCTTGATGGCCAACTCACGTCACCTCTGCGAGAGATGACTCTGCTGTGTGGAACGTAGTTCCGACCTGCTGGAACTACATGTCGCCTACCTACATATCGTTCAATTTAGGCCAAAAGAAATCGGTTAGTATTGTTATGTCGCGCCCGCGGTGATGGCCTCACCAACGTCATTTTCAAAAAAGTACGGACCAATGACGCCGCCGGCTCAAAATCCGCACCAAACAGTATTTTTTGTGGATGCATTGCCATCTGGTAAACCCCGTGAGAGTTGGCGTCGTTCCATATACGACAATTTTGCTTGTTACTAACCATTCAGCCATTCATCCGAAAATGCGCCTCGTTGAAAAGATAATTTTTCGTCCAAAATTGGGGTCCTCTTCCAAACGCTCCGAAACACAGTCAGCGAACAAACGGCGTTGTATATTGTTGTTTTTACGGTTGAACACTCATTTTGATAATACAATTTTATCATTTGGACGTGCTGTTCAATCGTGTAACTTGTCATGGTGATTTGACATCAAACACCAAAACAACACGGCCGCCACAGGCTGCCAACATCACCTTGCCCAAATTGAAAAACCCTTTACAAATCAAAGGTCACTTTCACTGAAGATGCGTTCATAGTGAATTAATTCTTTCTTTCAAGAGCGATTTACGACAAAAGTAGAATAAATGTTCGGTCGCTTAGGTACTCGATGCATGAACACTAAGAGACGATGTAAAGAGCCCAATGAAAGTATAGAGCGTTTTGTCTATTTCAAAGGAAGACTTAATTTTTGATACCGACGAAAACGAATCGAAATTATCCCAATAAAATGTTGCTTATTTTGATCGGTTAAACGGATATTTTCTGCTTCTCGTTGAGACAAGATGCTAAAGGTGTCACTTATAAGAATCCCAATCGTGCCTCCAACTCCTCGCTTGCGATGTCTCTTCGCTTTAGTTGCAGGTAGTTTGTTTTCTTCTTTAATGTTGTCAAATTGTAGTTGGAGTTGATGGACAATGATATCACAATGCATCTTCATGTTATATCGAATGATTAGGTTCCAGTGTGCAGCAAGTATCTGAACCTCTCCTACAACTTCCAACCTTGCAATGTTACTGTGGCCTTAGAAACTCAGCATAATCTATAGATAGATGGGCACTCACGTTCAATTTCTAAGGCGAGCAGAATGCATAATTTTGTCGTAGGACCTTTAAGTGCTCCTTTGAGATTGAAAATCGTGACTGCTCTTACAAGATTATCTTTTCCGGGGTGGATTCAACCTTTATTCAACCTCTTGACCACATCAAAGAAGGTAAGTTACCTTTCCTTATCAGAATTAAGTCCCCTGCCGTTACGTTTGGGGTGCCACCTTCCACTTGGTCCGATTTTGAAGCTGAGACACATGGTGCCATTTTTTCCAAAACTGTTGGTGCATTTCATTTACTAAAGCCCATCTGGTTACTATACCTGAATTTTTATCAGTTAAAAATGTCCCGAAGTTCCATATTATCTGCATCGTGGAATACAGGACACAAAGGACGTGTATTAAGACATTCCTCGATCGTGCATAGCGTGGTGGATAATTCCTCATATACGTAAACGTTTCATTCCAACGACACGGCAAAAATGATATTTCAGTGATTTTACAGTAACCTCCAATAATCCTTCGAAATGTGAGCGCTTGCAGGTACAAAGTGCCATGTAATGTTCTGTGTTGAAAAATAACCGTTATCACTGTATATGTGGGCAATATTTCCCAATGTTATCAAGATGGCGTTTCCTGTTACGTTATAGAAACTACTTCAAGATGGCGTGTGTAAATGGCCTCGACACGGTGGCGCGACTTCTGCTAGATCGCTCATGGGTTGTTCTGTAGGTTTATTTTGGAACCTGAAACAGACAATGCATTTTGGAATATCATGCCTTACTCCTCCCCCCTCATTTTCCGGATAAATGATAATTTTAATATATTTGTGCCATGAAGCGTTTACGTATGTGTCAATTAAATCTCTGCATGGAGATCCGAATTTTTGAGACTTCCTCTTACCCTTATAAGGCCATCGTTGTTCAGCAACGGTTTCAGCGAGGCGAATTTTTTGCATAACACCTTGAACTGCTCTTACGATTTGCGGTTGATGAGCATGATTATCGCGTTGTCACATACAGCGTCCTTATTGAGCACGTCAAGAACAGTTGTGATACTTTTTAGATCAATACTCGTGTCAAACATCTCTGCATCATTTAATTTATTACGGATTGTTTCTTCATTATTTCAGGTCCGATTCACCATTGTTCCAGAGTATTTAATTCTTGACAATAATATCCCACGGGAGACCATTCATCTGCCGGGTTTTGTGTTGAGACTAGGTGTTTCCTCCAATTTTAGTGGTGTTTTGAATTTTTGATACCCGATTTTGTTGCTGGTTTTTGTAGGCAAGCCTTTTTGAACAGTTGGTTAATTAAACGTGACAGAAGAAGCGCTTCACAAAGATCTTCGGCTAAATAATACCTTGGGTTTTCCCGTCAGCAGCCGTGTGACGACTGTCCCATCTGGCAATTCAATTCGACTGTAGAGAACAGCTGCATATCGTCTTTCTGACGCATCGCAAAACCAGTGTAAACAGAGGTTTCGTTTGGCTGAAGATATAATTCCTATCCATCGTGGCACTAAAAGGGTTTCAAGCTGTACCAGTTCGTCCCGCAACTTCACCCATTTTGCTGTAATTTCTTTAGGAACCTTGTCGACGCTTTTTATTTCTGTGGGCCATCGTTCTTGAAATGTTAGTTTGGATGTGATGGTAATTGGCGACAACAATTCCAATGAAGATCCAGTTTCTGATGATATTTGCTTTATCTTGAATTGTGATATTTCTAACTAATGCGATCAGCTGTTCTTGTAGATGTAGTGCGTCGTGTAGATTATCAGCATCAGTTAGAACGTCGTCGACATAATAGTCCTGTGTTAAGACCTTTCGAGCCATTGGATAGTCTTCACCTTCATCCCTAACTACTGTCTGTTTCGGATTCTCCCTCCATAGTATTCTTTGATAATTTTGATGTTCCTTTTCCACTTCAATTTGTCGATAGATTTTGATTATGCCGGCTCCGAATTCTATTTTGTGAACAATAAAGTATAAGAATTTTTTGAAAGATATGAACGAGAATGCCACCATTAGGCTTAGTGTATTGCACGTTCAATCTCGAATTCCGGTTATTCGGATCAGGTTAGATGGGGACAACAAAACGCGTACGTTCGATATTGCATGACATACATACGTTTTAAAGCTCTTCAACAATAGGTTCCACAAAACATTGTGCCCAGAAAACATATTCTAAATTATGTTCCACAAGCGAATTCACGAGTAGAAATTTATGATAAAACGGAAACCCGCCAGGGCAAAAAGAAAAATGATGTAGTTTCCAGAATTTTTACTCGGATGAATACTTGCCTTCCAAAACAATGTCATGTTTGCCATGATAACAACAGAAAAGCAATTACACGAATGTATCATAAATTATTATAAACCGCGCGCAATTACCTTTTATGAGTCGCGCATTTTTATAGACTGTACACGTTTAATTGCGCTGTAAACTATACAGTAAATATTAAATTTAGTACAACAACATATGTTTATTATGTGTAGTTGTGAATGAAGAGCATTCCACCTGGCAATCAATTATTGAGTCATCACTCGATTGATACTTCGTTGATACCACAAATTAAATTATGAAACCGAGATAAATCCCACACATGTGAGCATTATCTAGGTATAACGATCACGGCGATTGGAATTAAATTAAAATATTATCACCGGGTGTTACACGCTTTATAGATATTTTATACATATGCATGTGAATGTAGGAGAGTGCCATTGTCTATGTCACATGAGCAAAAGCTAATCAATCATTCAGCGATATAATAAACATACAACAGTAACGGGCGCGATAACGATAAGCCCGCAGATTATAAATTTTTTGGTGTGCAGACCGACTCACTTCGAATTGAGTCTCTCGCGATCGTTTATGAATTTTTTTGTGGGCTTTATTTATATTGTACTTTTTTATCTATCGTAATCTAGTCCTAATATATTTTAGATCGTATTATACGTTATTGAATTAAAAACTAATTCCAAAATAGATGATTACACCTGATAACATATTGTAATATGTATTATAGTTATTATTGATAAGAATTTTTTTTTTTTGGTAAATTGTTGTGTGTATTATTGACGTACGCCAAATATTTTCTGTTATCGGGCGAGCGAACGCAATGTAAATAGAATAATGATGAAAAACTCGAACTCTATTGAGTGGCTTGTTGTTGTTCGTACCAGATTGATAAAAAAAGTATTATAGACGTTTTGTTACAAATATATATACGAACGACTAGTTTATGAATTATGTCAATAAATTATTACCTATGATTGAATTTTCAATTACTGTTGTGTAAACAGTTTACTTAATTCTGTTCTAAGTAGCAGCGTGGGTTGATAGCGTAATATTTGGATAGTATTACGCCTGAAGCAGATGATTCTCTTCGTGTGGAACCTAAATTATCCGTTGAACGGGTTTATTTGTAAATTCAATATTAATCAATTGAGTGGAACCTATTTCGCTTGTCAGTGTTCGTAAATTTAATGAACTAAAGTTAAGCTCCACGAATGCAGTAATATTGACTTCATAAAAAGATTAGGTGCTTATTAATGAAGAAAATATTTTGTGGAACCTAAACGGTATAGGTAGGCATTAAGCCACTTAGGTCTCGAATTAAGTGAACCAAAGTCATATAAAAGTTTATATTGTTATCTCTTGACCACGTGCTGCAATAAAATCGCCAGCCCTTACTACTAATCTAGGAACCATAATCAGACTCTGGATACAGTTAAATGAAACCAAAAGTAAAAATGCCCATTTAATGTTTTTGATTTTTTAAAAATCATGATGTGTGGTGGATTTGTTGATGCGCTTATTACTCTTAACACGCATCGATGCTACCATAACAAGTATTCCTCCAGTTCTGATTCTGGGGAAGCCCGATCATATAGTTGAAGCCAACCGAAACGCAGTACAACAGTGAGAGAATCGGATCGGTGCGTGAAACAAAACCAACAATTTTTGTGCAATCTCTTACTGCTGAGCAAACGAAACCAGTGCTTGATATGGGAGAAGTAATGGCTACTGCGACATGTGATTAAGCCTCTTATGGCGAAAGTACAAGAAGTAGAAAACAAACGGGATTACCGAGTTGACCGTTTCAAGAGGAAAATCTGGTAGGAGTTCGAAAGTCGGATTAAAGCAGCTGCATATAAAGATAAGGAAAGTGAACAGACTGCATAGGACGCTATTTCAGAAAGCTCGAATTAGTCATTAGATGATAAAACTCAGTTCGAAGACTTCTTTGTTCAAGAGACAGTACAGCAAGGGAATGGTTCCAGAGGAAGTACAGCAGATGTATTGCAAGCTTAACTCAAGACTGATAGATATCACGATCAAATCACGAAAGGTCTGAAGAAGGAGAGAATACAGAAAACCAACATGTGTTCAAGAAACAACCAAGAGCAGAGCCAAATACTCAGTTCTTGTTCATCAGTGAGCGACTGTGGGAAGAGAGTATAAAGCAAGAGAAGACGAAAGACGAATTGGCCTATTGCGCGGAGGAAAGATCCTTGGGGATTTCCCAGTTCAGATACCTAATACGTTTGATGAAGGTGTGTCCAGCTGTGGAGTTGGTTTCTAAAAAGAGAGCGACCCAGAATACGGCGATGAAGCGTTACTAAGGTGGGAGCGTGGAGAGCGTCCAGAAAGTTAAGTCAAAACGATGCAAAAGTGAAATAGTACGTGGCAGTAAATTACAACCTGGCCGACGTGCAACGGATAATACACAATTGAGTCGCAGTAGAAAGCAATTGCACGAGCGAGAGAGATAAATCAAAGACGCTACGATACCAGGGTGAGAGATACAGCAACTGGAGATGATTCGAGGAGATGATTTAATGTGGCTATACGATTTCATCAGGAAGCGAAAAATCGGATCTCACGATGTACGGCGAGATTGGTAAGGTTCATATATAATTGTTTAGGGGATCAGCGGCAATGTATGTATATCGAATAAAAGAACACATGGTAGGTAGACGAACAGTTGTGTAGGGCGATAGGCTGAAGCAATGTGGGATGTTGATCAAATTTAATGTAGAAGGGAATGTGAAGATAGTGCAAGCAATTGTAAACGACGGCGATTAATGATCAAGTCAGGGGAATTGATGGCGTAGAATGTTCACGAATGTTCAAATGCAACGCATACATACACCGAGGCTCATGTATTTGGGACGAAACACATTTGTAATTAAGCCAGTGAACAATGCAAGTTAAAAAGTAAAAATTGAATAGTGTGAAAAGTAGAAGTGAAATAGTGAAAAGTGATAAACAGTGAAAAAAAAAAGTTTTAAAGTTTTTTTAAAGTTTTTTTGCAAAATCCAGTACGAATCCATATCGAACGCCCAAAATTCGTAACAATATAATAGTTGGTTATCATAGCGCAAAACAATTCTTAAATTAAATTTTATAAAAAATTGAAATAAACAATCAAAACAAACATCAAACACAAGATATAATTTCATAACCAAAACAGCTTCAACAGACGGCTTCCAATTCTCCCCAACCGAAACCAACACCATTAGCTTTGTATAGCCAACACCACCAATCAATAAGTCGACAAAGAAGAGACAAACCTCAGTTCAAATCAACTAGTGATAATCAACAAATATTTAGTGAAACAATTAACCAAAGTATAATCCAAACCCGCTCAAGTGAAAGATCTCCATTCAACAACAAATAAGATAACACAACAAATTAAATGAATCCAAAACCGCAACAATTTTGAACACAAATTTGACCATCAGATTAACCAACAATCAATTATCCAAAAATGATTCCTCACCACTCCAACCAAAACAACAGTGATAAACTCAACCCAACTCAACACGCAACGCAAACCAGCCGCCAATCACAAGTCCATTACTCCCTCAGAAATGGTTAATATCAATGAGCCAGAGCAACCGAGCAAGTAAGTGCAAATAGACCATACACAATTTAGTAAAGAAAAGCAGCTCATTCCAGCAAAATATCTCCATAATACACCCACACCCCTCACTCATTTGACAAAATGAAACAAAATTAGCCACATTATTACGAGCACTCCACAAAAACTCAGCTCCTCTCTTATCACGCCACAACTAACATCCTTAGCAATCCATATCTCCATCATGCACAAAGCCGGCCACAATTATGAACAAAATGGGTAGTAGATACCTGCATTAGCCACAAAGTATTAGGTCATGAGACATGTTAAAGATACTAAACAAAGCCTACTGGAAGTACTAAACGGAGCTAACAACACATCATGTACCGCTCTTTGCTACTTCCCGTGTAACTAGAGCAAGAAATAACCAAGGTTCAGAGCAAAGGGTGATTTTGAGCGGTTCAGGGTTATTTAGAATGGTCTAGAACAGTTTAAAGCACTTTTTAGCGATTTCAAGCGGTGTAGGGTGATTCGCCACGCTTTAGGACTGCGTGAGGTAAAGTAGAGCGTTTAGTAGCAGGTTATAGCAGTTTATAGCAGTTTTTAGCGGTTAAGAGTGATTTAGATCAGTTTAGGGCGGTTTAAAGAAGAGGCGGTTTGGTAAAATTTAGAGTAATCTTGATCTGAGAGCGGTTAAAGCGATTAGGGAATTTTGGAAGAAATTTGTCCGAAGTGGCCCTCCTACGGAAGGTTTCTTCGTTTTTTTAGAAAAACATTTAGAACAAAAATATTCTTAATTGGTGCAAAATTAGAGCGAAAATGTTATTCAGCTTAGACGGATTGATTGATCAGGATGAAACTACATACACTGTGGTTCACTTGATTAAACGTACTTGCAATTTAATTTTGAGTGTAAATTTTACTGTAATTTTTCGTGGAACTAGAAAAATATTTTTATTGAAAAGAGAGAGAAATCCCTACTCAATAAATCCATGATTGATAAATATTCTGAGGAAGCAAATTAACTTGCCTTTAAATTTTTTTTAAGATACGAGTACGTTACAATTTAATGGAATTTTTTCAGCTTAGTTGATTAGACGCAACTTAGAAATATAATGAAAAGACAGTCATTTATATTTTTTAAAAATTCTTTAATCTTTTTAGCTATTTTCAGTAATCTGTACTACCCCATTCTTTGAAATTATACTTCATAAACCTCCTTCATAAACTTTGCAAGTGAGCCAGCTCAAACGTTTTCGAAGATATTTAAATCAGGAAAATAAGATGCCTATGGTTTTGACTCAACGTTTTGACTCGCAATGCACGATGACGTGCTGTAAACGTGCATTATGTATGGGCGCATGATTCTGTTGGAAAATCCATTGAAGGTGCCATGGCAAATAAAATTACATCCCAAACAATTACTCCTCCTTTTCTGGTATGATGGCGAATCAAAAATTGTTCAACTTTGCGAATGTCATGAAAATAATAATTATAGCATCTCGTCCACCTCGTTTAATTTTTTTCCATCCGAAAAAACAACATTTTTCCAATTATTATTGGCGGTTGTGTTGCTTGACGAATTTCAATCTTTATTGCTTGCGAACAGGATTTAGTGTTTTTTTTTTTAATTTTTTGAATCTAAGCACTTAAAATTGCTCTAGGAACTGCTGGCATTTCGCTCAGCTGTTGTTCTGATTTTGTTGGTGGAAAGGGCTGAATTTGATGCTAGCCTCCCACCAACCTTCCAGGGTAGTTGCTTCCAAATGATGCACGGTCTTCTAAGTAATTTCGAACGGGATTCGGTTGGACAATCCCTCCAAGTAGTGTAAACACAATATAAACTAAAATTTAAATTATATTCCAACTATGTTTTACTGAGCACTAATTTCTCGCTTTTCCCAATAAAAATATATGCTTGGTCCGGCGATAAATTACAGTAAAATTTACATTTAAAAATAAAATTACAAATGTACCTAATCATATGAACCGCAGTGTACGTACGGTTTTTTCCATAAATTAGGAGATCCTGGTGAAATTTGGCCAAAATCAGTGTACCGGAAGTAGGCGATCCCGTAGGACGTTTTGTAATTTTTCTAATGTCATTGAAGAGAACAGCAATTACGTTAAAACGTCTAAGAATTAAAGGGTTTTAATAAATTTAAAAAAAATTCTATATGGTTTGTCCTTCTTAGTTTTTTTAAGCTTAAGCGGAACTATTTTTAACTAGGCAAGTTAGATACTTAGATTTTACCATAATTTTGCTAAGTTATGTCTCGCTCCGGAAATCAAGTATGATATATTTGAGAATTATATAACAAGCATGGCCAAGCTCCATGTGCTTCACTACACGTGGAGCCGAATTTCAATAATCTCTCAGAGGCGCAATTTAGGTACCACATGATTCGACTTACGGGTTAAGGTTTTGTAGTGTTAGCATCTCCATAAATTCCAAAAACCCTAATTTTAGTCCATGGTTCAGCCTTCTCTTAAGATTGTGTCAAAAGTAAATTTTGATGGAATTTTTTGAAGGTTTATAACTCGACCCTATGATCTTATTTTGCGAAAGAAATTTTTGCGGCTATGAGCAATTTGTATCGACTTTTTTGTACTTAGCAAAACTCAAGTTTACATCGTTTGAAAATTTTCAATTGAAAAGGTAGACGGACGGCCTGGCATTATGTGGAACCTAATGATATTTCATGCATATTTTTTTTTTGGCATTATCGTGCTAATCAGTTAAATTAACGCAAATAATAAATTCAATCAGTTCTCCCACACAAAACGTGATGAAATTCTAATAAAATTTATATTGGCCCTCACCCCTTTTCGCGTTATCTATATACCAGTTTTCTATATAAATAAACCAGTATTCAACAATTATGGGACTAATTTACGAACTATGCCCATAAATTATAATAATTATTAATTTGCCAGCTAACGATTTAATTAACCTTTATGCTGATTTATAAGGTATATGATTCGGTATCGCGAAGCATTTGGTGAAAACAACTGTAAATCTAGAACAAATCTGAGGCTAATGCACATTAGCTAAGTTATTTATAAAAAAACCATAATTTCTTTGTCCATACCCTAAATCTGGACCTAAGAATTTAATTTTTCAAATGAATTAGTATTTTGCAGTGGGGTAATTTGTGGTTTATCAAAATGCGCAGATAATTGGCTAGCATATACTTGACTAAAGTGGTTATCGGGCATCGAAAATGAAATACTTTGAAGTTGTGGAACGTAATTCGAAACAGTTTGACGGCACATCATGCACCTGAGTCCCAGAAGACCCAAATATTTTAATAATAATTATTGTTGGCACAAGGCGCTACTGTGCACGTATTTAAGCACATGATGGAAATAAAATATTGTAATCCAGTTTTCTGCAATGGTAGGAAACGTTTGGTTAGTGGTACCTAACACTCCACATTCTTATACTCGTTATTTAAACCGGTATTCAGGATTTGAACAATTTATTATGGAAATGGGACCCATTTACGAATTAAGAAATTATCAGTAATTGCATTTCAGCAGTTAATTACCTTAAATAAATTTTTAATAGCACCTGGCTGATAAGCCAAGAATTTAGCGTGACACGAGGTGGTTTAGCGTGATTTGAGGTAACCGGATAAGCTTCACTGTATTACAAATAGCTGTTAGTAGTTAGTAGTTGGTATATTTATCTTTTGAACAACAAGGACGGCTAGTTGTACTTGGTAATGATTAGTTTCCTTCGTCCTCAGATTTCGCACAATCGCCTGAAAAAAATCAAGCCGCTGCACTGATTTTGTTGTTTAATTATTTGGATTACCGCTGGTGAGAGACTATACGCCGGTATAATTCCATCGGGTCCGGCCGAATTATAATGCTTAAAATGATGTACAGCCTACAGGATTATTTCCTGCTTAACCTGGCTTACGACTCTGGTCCATAGGCCTTTGTGGCGCAGATTCGGAGCTACCTGGAAATTGAGTGTCCAGTAGTAGCCCCAAGGATTCTACTCTAGTTTCGGTCGCAGAACCATTAGGTCGTTGAAGAAAACTTGGTGTGGTGGGACTTAGAGATAGTATTTTACGCAGCTTAGATGTCTCCTGTATTTTACCACAGTATAGCCAGGACTTCCTTGTGGCTGTTCTTGTCCTTCACAACTTTAGTTTCCTTTGGCTCTTCCTTTGGCCTTCTAACCACCACATTGGTTGAGGTTTACCCATAGGTCTACTAGCTGGTCCACTCATTAAGCTTTTTTGTTGAATCAGTGGGTTTTGAACCAGTACCGGTAATGAATTACTTAGAACAGTTCTAAAAATATAGCAAGGCATTTTGTTGGGATTTTTCTGCAATTCAAATTGGATATAACAATGATCAGAAAAGGAATTATCCTCCAACACCTTCCAATTCACTAAACTTTCCATAATGGTATCGAAGTCTATTTCTAGTTATAAATGTTGGTTTACAGCCAATATTGCATATACATAGGTTAGTACTAAGAATAAAATCAAGGAGTAACTCACCTCGTTTATTCGTGTCAGTGCTTCTCCAAATTGTGGGCTGTGAATTTGCAAGCCTTCTCAGGATGATTCCATTTCTTATTTTTGAGACTATTTTAATGCGCTTTCTAAAATGACAGGTGGGATATATAACCCATCATATGGAATGTTAGCTGATTTTAATCAGAGATTTTGGCCACCTATCTCAATACTGGTTGTGGCCACACCTGAATTACTGTAATTTGATAACAGAAATATATGCAGATTATTTTTAGCAAGTGGGAACGAATATTACCTACCTCACGTATAGCAGTTTATATTTAGGATTCTTAAGTCCAAGTACCTTAGTTTGAGCATGATGGAGGCTAATCTGCAGGAACCTCAAAATTAGGTTTGCTTCTTTACTTCAACTTCGACCAAAGTTGCATCAGAGTCATCCACTTTCCATCAAAATGGACATCTCTGTGTCTATAGAGAATTTTTCTACCTCTTCACTTATTTCCATGATGTTCAGGTTGACAGCCGGGCCTCTACCGGTATGACTGCGTTGAAACGATAGCTAATTAAACTATTAATTTTCTCTTGGTTCTCTTACCACAGGTATTCAGGGGATATTCTGTCTAGCGATTACTTCTAGTCTGATTCTCTCCACAGACTTTTTGAATAGGGCTAATGATCGTTGGTCGGCATGAGATATCAACTTGGCACGATTCCAGTATCACTCTCCGTCTCGACAAGACAGAGTGGGTCCAAGATTTCCCTAATATTTCCCTAATAATTTTTAGGAAAATGGCGGTTAAGGTCTTCTCCACTTTCCTTAAATTGCTGGACGATATATACTAAGTGCTCTTTTACCACCTATTCTCTTTCGAATCCTCGTTAGATCTCTGCTTTTTGGTAGAGAGTCGTCAGACGAACATTTTTCATTTCAATAATCTTGTTAGCCCATGAGAGCATTTCCATATCCCTGTTCGTTCTCTCCGCCAACGAAATCTTATTGAGGAATCTTACTAGAGAATTCCAGGCTCCTTTCCTAGGGTTGTAAGCTGACACGAGGGGACCATCCTCGCTTATGCTCATGTGCCTAGAGATTGCATTCGAGGAACCAGTCTTGTTCGTGCTTGTGTAACTTTGGTATCATATACATAAGTTCAATGACATTTGTTTTCGTTTCAAAATTTATGTCAGGATTTTATATAAACCGTCAGCGCAACCGTCTTTTGGAAAGAAAATTCTATAAGAATATCTCTAGTAGACGCTAGATGTCTCTTATAATTGTAAATAATATTTTGGTATTTTATCGTTTCAAATACTGTCTATAGTGCTTCCATCTATTGGACAACTGGATTGGAATTACCAAATCAAAGATATCCGATTTTCCTACTAACCTACATGATCAGAAATCTCAGATTTCGGCCTCTAAATTGTGAAATTAACCTTACATAGCCACATTAAATTATGGTTGGTTCTTAGATCAAATGCTATCTCAGAACCACTTCGATCACTTCTGTGTAATTCGTAGAGCCGAGTAATACCAACAAATGTTGGTATTACGAGTAAATTCAATGATATTGTCTGGGTACCCAATAAGCCGAAACCTGGAAGTTCAGATATTGTAATAGAAAATTTAGAAAGAGAAAATGGTGACAATAAATTGTCGAAAAAACGTTGTGTTATATTTTTGATAATGCTGACAGAATTACTGAAATAAAGGGTGCGACATCTTTTGGTTCGTTTTTGAACTAGCTGTTATTTCACCGCTCTCTGTATTATATTCCTGTTGAACGAAATAAGTCGATATACGCTTGATCAACGACAATTAGAAAATATATTTTCAAAGTAGTGAGTTTAACTGCCGAAAATTGTGTACACATTTCGGTAGAAATGAAACGCGAGAACAGTGTGAGAAAATTTGCTAATAAAGTTCCTTCGACTGGCATGCTAATAGACAATACACACGTTTCGCATCGCCATCCAGCCCGTTCAAAATATCTGAGCATTTCAATCCGCCATCGTTCACAAGAATTGAACATTTGCGAAAGGACTTTGCGAAGAATTTTATACAAAAACTGGTTCAAGAATTGAAGACAGTTGATCATCCATTGCGTTTTCCCTTCGCAAACGAAACTTCGTCAGTGTGTTCAGTATAAGCGGTTTAAGTGATTTCAATAAAAAAGGTGGGATTTTCAGAAATCACTCATGAAATATATTTTTGGGTTGAATTAAGGGTTTTCTATTGCCAACTCTGGCTGAGTATGCCACCAGTGAATCTTATGTGACTAGAAAATTATGACATTTTCTTACATAGTTGATCTACTTTAATAGATTTTGTACATAACGCATGTAAATGGGCAGATATAGCCGTTCTAGGAAAAATCCTGACCAATTCTGGGGAAGAACTAAATTGGTTTTGGAATGCACAGCTTGGCACAATTAAACTAAAGTAAAAAAATATTTTATTAGATTAAACGGATCTATGAAATTTCTGATGTGATAGTCACGTCAGAATTCCCACATTAGACGCACAAAATTGCGCAATACTACTCGATAAAATAAGAAAACCGTGCGATTTCCAAAATGGGATTTCTGTCGTGACTCGCACGATTTTTTGATAAAGTGCTCCTCTTCTTAAAAAATTGACAACCCAGAAAACGCATTGAGACGCTATCTGTGTAAATCATAAATAGAATCCTTCTCTACTATCGATCACACATTGAATTACTAATCATTTGTTGAAGGCACTTTCTCGCCACGTAATTTGAGGTTATTCACGCCTTGAAAATCAATATGCTAATATTCCACTCGCCTCTTCTACATAACGCTATCGTCATATCTGTTTACGCGTAAACTAGTATTCGGTGACCGTAGATCAATAAAAATTATTAAATTAGTCCAAGTGGCATACACAGGATATGAGTATGCCGTAAAATTATAGGGATGAGATAATCTAATCTCATCGCGTCTACAGTTGGTGACTAAGTCGATTAGAAAATGTAATTCCAAGTGTTTTCGAGACACAAATACAATAGAAAATATAATGTCAATTGAAATTTATTAGAATCACTTAGTATATTTTACCGACGCATTACAATACAAAAGAATTTTATTTGATGCTTTACACAAAGTCACGAGATATGTTTGTCGAGCAATTTAATTTACCCGCGGATTGCTTTTATCTAATCAATGTAGGGTACGTCAAACTTATATACAGCAAAACCTAATTTCTATTTCCATATTAATTGGGCGATTAAGTTCGGCACTGTGCGCGTCTAAAATGTATATTTATCTACCTACATACGCTAAGTAAACTAATTAAATCGAATCAATCATAATACGTAATCGGAGCACGATAATTTACAATCGATCCGTCAAATCATCGAATATTAATAAGCATATGTATAAGGTAGCAATACTAGCGCTAGGACATCGGTCGCAAAAAAATTTTGCTGTCCACATTAATTGATTAAATTCTTGTACGTGTATTCAGGTATCAATGTCAATTGGTTTTGTGCGCGCGATAAGACGCGAATTTGTGTGCGATCATAAATTACAACAATACAGAATTAATTAAAAATAACTAAATGCTATTGTTGTGTCGATTGGGTTGGTTGTAAAAGTTAGCTGTTTGTATTTCAGTACACTTGATTTATAGTGTACTTAAACGTCTTGATTGGGGAAGTACTCAGCACAACTGGATTAAGAATTTTTTTCCGTTAAGGTTATGCAGTCTGAAACCAGTATAGTTCAATATACTGGTAATGCCATTTAAGAGGACGGAACTACATCGTTATTCGTATTTAATAATTCAGAACGAATGTGTCTGGTATTAAAAGCGACAGACTGGGTATGTTTCAATACAGTTCGGTTAGATTTGCTCAAAATATTGTCACGTTTCGATTTTAAAAGTGTTCCAACATCAAATCGAACCATCGTGATGCCAGTACATACTCTGCTCTTAATTTAATCGTCAATATGATATTCTTAGTTACGAACAGTAAGTTCAATCTGGTTCAGCGGAGAAAAAAAAAATCGAATTTTTGCTCAAATTTTGTAAGGTTAACAACCCCTTGCCGTTTTTTTCAAGATACAATTTTGCTCTAAAATTGATAAATTTTTATCAAGCTAGACAGATTCTAATGAGCGATTCAAATTTTAAAAGTGTTTTAATATCGCGCTTCTAGAACATACTCGGCGCAGAATTTCATCATCAATGGGATATTCTAAGTCACGAATAGTAAGTTCAATCTATTTTAGCCAACAAAAAAGATTCTTACCAGAAGGTCAGACGGTAAATAAAAGGGCCAGGTTTGTGGAAATAAAACTCTTGGATTTTGCACCACGACAAAGCACCATCTCACAAGACTATAATTGTGAACGAATTTCTGGCCAAAACTCAACAAATATCATCGAACAACCATCGTATTCACCTGATAAGGATCCAAAATAGAGCACTGCAAACAAACTAAATGACAACCCTTAAGCTAGCAGAACCCATACAGCAGAATATTACAAGATAGTATGAATAATTATAGGCTAATAATAGGCTAATTAAATGCTCTACTAAAAAATTTTGGGCTCCACTCCTTCCAACAAAAACGATGGGTTCTGCTAGCTTTAGAAAAAGTTAGCAGAACCCATATCAAAAAATATTTTAAAAACAATTGGAAAATTAAAGGTTAATTTTAGGCTAATTAAATGCCCTATGTAAATTTTATTATTCTGCTCATTCTAAAAAAGGCATAAGGGTTTATCATTTCAGAGCTAGCAGAACCCAAATCGAAAATGGGACCAAAACCGAAATTAGAACCCAAAAACAAGATCAATTCACATGCAAATAATTTTAGGCTCAGTATGGCCTAATCAAATACCCCATTAAAAAATTTTGGGTTCCACTAGATCCTCACCAAACTTTAGGTCATTTAATCTAAAGCTAGCAGAACCCAAATCGAAAATCGGACCAAAACCGAAATTAGAACCCAAAACAAGATCAATTAACATACAAATAATTTTAGGCTCATTATGGCCTAATCAAATTCTCCATTAAAAATGTTGGGTTCCACTAGATCCTCACCAAACTTCAGGTCATTTAATCTAAAGCTAGCAGAACCCAAATCGAAAATCGGACCAAAACCGAAATTAGAACCCAAAACAAGATCAATTAACATACAAATAATTTTAGGCTCATTATGGCCTAATCAAATGCCCCATTAAAAAATGTTGGACTCCACTAGTTCTTGACCAAACTTCAGGTCATTTAATCTAAAGCTAGCAGAACCCAAATCGAAAATCGGACCAAAACCGAAATTAGAACCCAAAACAAGATCAATTAACATACAAATAATTTTAGGCTCATTATGGCCTAATCAAATGCTCCATTAAAAAATGTTGGGTTCCACTAGATCTTCACCAAACTTCAGGTCATTTAATCTAAAGCTAGCAGAACCCAAATCGAAAATCGAACCAAAACCGAAATTAGAACCCAAAACAAGATCAATTAACATACAAATAATTTTAGGCTCATTATGGCCTAATCAAATGCTCCATTAAAACATGTTGGGTTCCACTAGATCTTCACCAAACTTCAGGTCATTTAATCTAAAGCTAGCAGAACCCAAATCGAAAATCGGACCAAAAGCGAAATTAGAACCCAAAAACAAGATCAATTAACATGCAAATAATTTTAGGCTCATTATGGCCTAATCAAATACCCTATTAAACAATTTTGGGTTCCACTAGATCCTCACCAAACTTCAGGTCATTTAGTCTAAAGCTAGCAGAACCCAAATCGAAAATCGGACCAAAACCGAAATTAGAACCCAAAACAAGATCAATTAACATACAAATAATTTTAGGCTCATTATGGCCTAATCAAATACCCTATTAAACAATTTTGGGTTCCACTAGATCTGCACCAAACTTCAGGTCATTTAGTCTAAAGCTAGCAGAACCCAAATCGAAAATTGGACCAAAACCGAAATTAGAACCCAAAACAAGATCAATTAACATACAAATAATTTTAGGCTCATTATGGCCTAATCAAATTCTCCATTAAAAATGTTGGGTTCCACTAGATCCTCACCAAACTTCAGGTCATTTAATCTAAAGCTAGCAGAACCCAAATCGAAAATCGGACCAAAACCGAAATTAGAACCCAAAACAAGATCAATTAACATACAAATAATTTTAGGCTCATTATGGCCTAATCAAATACTCCATTAAAAAATGTTGGGCTCCACTAGTTCTTGACCAAACTTCAGGTCATTTAATCTAAAGCTAGCAGAACCCAAATCGAAAATCGGACCAAAAGCGAAATTAGAACCCAAAACAAGATCAATTAACATACAAATAATTTTAGGCTCATTATGGCCTAATCAAATGCTCCATTAAAAAATTTTGGACTCCACTAGTTCTTGGCCAAACTTCAGGTCATTTCTAAAGCTAGCAGAACCCAAATCGAAAATCGAACCAAAACCGAAATTAGAACCCAAAACAAGATCAATTAACATACAAATAATTTTAGGCTCATTATGGCCTAATCAAATGCTCCATTAAAACATGTTGGGCTCCACTAGTTCTTGACCAAACTTCAGGTCATTTAATCTAAAGCTAGCAGAACCCAAATCGAAAATCGGACCAAAAGCGAAATTAGAACCCAAAACAAAATCAATTAACATGCAAATAATTTTAGGCTCATTATGGCCTAATCAAATGCTCCATTAAAAAATGTTGGGTTCCACTAGATCTTCACCAAACTTCAGGTCATTTAATCTAAAGGTAGCAGAACCCAAATCGAAAATCGGACCAAAAGCGAAATTAGAACCCAAAAACAAGATCAATTAACATGCAAATAATTTTAGGCTCAGTATGGCCTAATCAAATACCCCATTAAACAATTTTGGGTTCCACTAGATCCTCACCAAACTTCAGGTCATTTAATCTAAAGCTAGCAGAACCCAAATCGAAAATCGGACAAAAACCGAAATTAGAACCCAAAACAAGATCAATTAACATACAAATAATTTTAGGCTCATTATGGCCTAATCAAATGCCCCATTAAAAAATGCTGGGCTCCACTAGTTCTTGACCAAACTTCAGGTCATTTAATCTAAAGCTAGCAGAACCCAAATCGAAAATCGAACCAAAACCGAAATTAGAACCCAAAACAAGATCAATTAACATACAAATAATTTTAGGCTCATTATGGCCTAATCAAATACTCCATTAAAAATGTTGGGTTCCACTAGATCCTCACCAAACTTCAGGTCATTTAATCTAAAGGTAGCAGAACCCAAATCGAAAATCGAACAAAAACCGAAATTAGAACCCAAAACAAGATCAATTAACATACAAATAATTTTAGGCTCATTATGGCCTAATCAAATGCTCCATTAAAAAATGTTGGGTTCCACTAGATCTTCACCAAACTTCAGGTCATTTAATCTAAAGCTAGCAGAACCCAAATCGAAAATCGGACCAAAAGCGAAATTAGAACCCAAAAACAAGATCAATTAACATGCAAATAATTTTAGGCTCAGTATGGCCTAATCAAATACCCCATTAAACAATTTTGGGTTCCACTAGATCCTCACCAAACTTCAGGTCATTTAATCTAAAGCTAGCAGAACCCAAATCGAAAATCGGACAAAAACCGAAATTAGAACCCAAAACAAGATCAATTAACATACAAATAATTTTAGGCTCATTATGGCCTAATCAAATGCCCCATTAAAAAATGCTGGGCTCCACTAGTTCTTGACCAAACTTCAGGTCATTTAATCTAAAGCTAGCAGAACCCAAATCGAAAATCGAACCAAAACCGAAATTAGAACCCAAAAACAAGGTCAATTAACATGCAAATAATTTTAGGCTCATTATGGCCTAATCAAATGCTCCATTAAAAATGTTGGGTTCCACTAGATCCTCACCAAACTTCAGGTCATTTAATCTAAAGCTAGCAGAACCCAAATCGAAAATCGAACAAAAACCGAAATTAGAACCCAAAAACAAGGTCAATTAACATGCAAATAATTTTAGGCTCATTATGGCCTAATCAAATGCTCCATTAAAAAATGTTGGGTTCCACTAGATCCTCACCAAACTTCAGGTCATTTAATCTAAAGCTAGCAGAACCCAAATCGAAAATCGGACCGAAACCGAAATTAGAACCCAAAACAAGATCAATTAACATGCAAATAATTTTAGGCTCATTATGGCCTAATCAAATACTCCATTAAAAAATGTTGGGTTCCACTAGTTCTTGACCAAACTTCAGGTCATTTAATCCATGAGCCTAAAATTATTTGCATGTTAATTGATCTTGTTTTAGGTTCTAATTTCGGTTTTGGTCCGATTTTCGTTTTGGGTTCTACTAGCTCTGAAATGATAAAGCCTTATGGCTTTTCTAGAATGAACAGAATAATAAAATTTACATAGGGCATTTAATTAGCCTAAAATTAACCTTTAATTTTCCAATTGTTTTTAAAATATTTTTTGATATGGGTTCTGCTAACTTTTTCTAAAGCTAGCAGAACCAACCCATCGTTTTTGTTGGAAGGGGTGGAGCCCAAAATTTTTTAGTAGAGCATTTAATTAGCCTATTATTGGCCTATAATTATTCATACTATCTTGTAATGTTCTGCTGTATGGGTTCTGCTAGCTTAAGGGACGTACTAAATGACAGATCGCGCTCAAACTTCATGTCAAGATAGAGGACAGAGCGACAAAACCAAATTTTCCAATACCTTTAAGCGGGCTTTTTAAATGACCAATTATATTTACTTTCTTGAGAGTGTACAGGTTACGGTTAAAAAGCGAATTCGTTAAATCGTCAATCGACAAGTTTACTGACCCCTTTACTTAAACACCCGTAATATTGTTTATTCACCTTGAGAGGATTAAATGGTAGAAAGGAGGTTTACCAACTTGCCGCTTGCCTGTGACACTTATGTTAGTTTGCAAATTCGATTTGGAACGTAATTATTGTCAAAATAACATAAATCCTCTAAACTACTGGAAACGTTTATTTTAATTTTTTCTAGCGTTACCAAGTTCTAAGTCTTGCCGGTACGGTAGATCATGCTCATATATACCCATTCAGCTTTCCAGGTCAAGTAGTGTACAAAGTTCTTTTGAATTTTCTCAATGCTTTTGATAGAACTTTCTTCATAGAACGGACACCACACATTTACAACATATTCTAGCTGAGATCGCACGTAATCACCAACAGAATCCTAATTGTCTCCAAAAACCAAAAATGTCACCCGTCCAACGTTTGATAAACCCGAGCATGGAGTTCGCTCCACCGATGCATAGCAGGTCTTTAGCTTCAAGTACTACCTGAAGAAGTTCAACATTTATCTTACAGTCCCCTTACAAGGCTGGCTTTTCGGTGAAATGATAGAGATTTGCACTTTTCAATGTTGAGATTAGATTACTCTCACAATATCGCCAGATTGCCTTTGTTAAATAAAATCTAATATTAAATTATTAAATATTAAATCTAATAAATGCCAAAATAAGACCGGAGGGTTACTGGATATTTGAAGCAATATTTTTTTGGCTACTAGGCTGGACCATCTAACTCTGTTGGGCGCAATTGCTTTGATTTCCAGCCATGACTTTTCGAGTAGTTTCGCTCCTGTTAACAGCTGGTCGTCCGACGTTCCATTTCAGAGACCTTTTTGTTATGTCATTCTGAGGCTTCCTTAGTGTATAGCCAATCCATCTCCACTTGTGCTTTCGTATTTTGATGCCAATGACTGATTTACTTTTTGTCTATAATGAATTCATCATTTGTTATTTTGTTGGTCCAGAAGCACCTTAGCTTGGCGTTGCGGGATAGGGCAGTTGTGTTTAAATCTCCATCTGAATTCATTTAAACGGTCAATGAATTCGTATACCTAATCGTCTTGGTTTTCCTGATATTTATTTTGAAACCAACTATTTTTGCTAGATTTGATAACTTCTGTACTTTATGTTGCATTCCGGCTTGTTTGTATATAGCAGGCATATATCGTTTGCCTCCAGCCTGAGTTACACTACTTAAATATGACGCGTGTTGTGTCAATATGATTGGTGCCGCTTCGCCCTGGTCTGGAGACAGCTTGCCCTTTTTTTTATTTTCGAGTTGATTGTCTGTGAAGTTCTATCTATAAGATGAAAATTGCTAATATCTTTATGTTTGTGTTGAGGAGGAGTATATCCTGCAAATTTTTGCATTCCCTCAGGTTACTTTTTTTGATAATCGTTATGGTCAAGCCTATACCTTCCATTTTCGCGATATTCTACCGGAAGTCTATACTTCTGTTATTACTGCAACGACTCTAACAGTTGTCGTTTTGTCTCCTTTGAATATTTGAGCTCTGTTCTTAAGACTTGACCAGATGCATCTCTTATTGGTAGGATATTGGCAAATTTTCCACTTGCCCTTCGTACACGTTTATATGTAGTGGCACATGGTTCGGGTTGTTGATTTCACTTCATTTCTTGTTTTCTCGTGCAACACTCTTCGTATTGACGTTTCAGCTCCAACGTATTTTTTGGCACATTTGCAACTTAAGTTGCGAGCGTTCTTCAATTTACTTTCAACTTTTATGACTGATCTGGAGTTTGCGTCTCTATAGCAAGAATATACCCGAGTGGGTTTGTAATTGCTTCTTCATTGGTTTGGAAGCTGAGCTTGAGCGCTTCACAGAATGTATTTCTTGTGTCGACACCTTTTAATCTGTCGATGTTAAATTTTTTCCGATTTGAATTGATGAATTTTACAGGTTTAATTTTGAATTGTGGTATTACCAGTTGATGGTCACTGTAAATGTCTACACTTATATCCTCGACATCTTGTAATGGCGTGAGAAATTTCTCGTTAATAATTACGTGATCTTTTTGGTTTCTTGTTCTGCCCATATATCATCGCGTCCAGAGGGAATTTTCTTCGCTTGTGTTTGCTTTGCACTGTTTTTCCAGTTCACTTCCCCGAGGCCATGAATTTCAATTTTATAATGCTTCATCTCAATCTATCGAAGAAATGGAATTCTCAGCGAACCTGAGCAAAATGGATATCGCACAATCAAAAAACTCTTTTCTACGTTGCTCAAGTTCATTGAGGTACAGAGAATTTCTTTTAAACCATAGCCGAATTTAGCCTCGTACCGCGTTATGATAATCGATTAAGTCCATGAAAATACATTGCATACCGACATTTTACTTGATCTCGTTAAAAACTAAATCGATTTCAACCTGAATGAAAATTATAAGCTCATTGCATACTTGCAATCTTAAAGATTCTATCATTTCTCAATACTGCAAACCAGCAAAAGTTACAGGATCGTGTAAACGGTTGGTATGAAAGTTACGAGACCTACCAGTGTGCACTAAAAAAATGCCAACTATTAAACCAGATTTATAAAATTTGCCCCAGTTTAAAACCCAATTTAAAAATTGGAAAACGACGACGACTTCGTACAGAGAAACAATGGAGAAAACAACAAACAACAATAATATACATTGTCTCGCTTCTAGGATACGCCAAAAATACCATGAACATCCAAGATGTAAAGATGTTCGCCTGGACGGATGGTGGACATAGTTTTCGGCTGGATGAGAGCTGATATCACGAAGTTAGAAACCTTTGTAGCCATTCGGGTATCTCAGATTAAAGGTAATTTACCTCAGCTACAATGGAATTACGTACCAATAAACAAAAATCCAGCTAATTTAGCAACAAGAGAATTAACAAGGCTCGATCTGGTGGGCGAGGCTAACATTTGTGCAGAAAAGTTTAGATACAAGGCCATCAAGCTCCCATACCGTAAACACAAGCTGACCACAATCAGGACAGACAAAAAACATGCATGTTCATAAACAACGGCAACAGTCGAAAGAAGTGACAGTACCAGTACTGAAACTCGCGGAAGACCAAATAATTAGAACTTCAGGCATTCAGGCAAATTTTATTGAATAAAAAATCCAAAATATCTGCTTTCAACCCAGTCATCAGTAAGGATGGGATATTACGATTGCATGAACGTTTACTAAATTCGCAACTACTAATGAATCAAAAGCAACCCATTACCTTACCGAAGGAAATCAGCAAGTGTATAATTGAAGATGCGTATACGACTACGACACTTCATGGGGGAATACAACTAACATTGGCAAATGTTTGCAATAAATTTTGGATAATTAATGCTAGAAATCTGACACGTCACATTACATATAAATGTGTTACATGTGTCAGATTTAAACAAGCAACCCTCAACCAACTAATGGGTGACCTACCGGCCTGCAGAGTAACTCCATCACGGCCGTTCCAGCAAGGTGGGTATTGATTATGCCGGGCCGATTCCACTAAAGAACAAGATAGAAAGTGATCAAACCACGTACAAAGGATACATTTAGCAGCTTACTGCAGGTTCACATCTCGCAGGGGGTTGTGTACAGAAATCTATTCAGATAATGGTAACAACTTTGTTGGTGCGGAACGAGTACTGAAACAGCAAAGTAAGAAGATTGCGACTCTAGAACCAGAAATTGCAAGGTTATTTCATCAAGATGAAACAACCTGGCACTTTATACCACCTACTGTACCACACTTTGGTGGATTATGGGAGATCGCATAGACATTTGAAGAATGAGGCATGCTTAAATTCTCAACCATTGACTACCCTGTACGACCATCCGAAAAACTTAGAATTTTTAACATCTGCGCATTTTCTAATAGGCGAACTAATAAAAGTAGTTCCAAAAAGTAATGATAATACTTGAGCGCTAAGAACACTACTGGTAGATGACTTTTCGGTAAAAGATGTTTTAGAGACTACCTGCAGCAGTTACAATAAAGAATCAAACCTCAATAATTGATAACTCTGTAAAACTATTCAAGCACAGCCAAAATGCCACAGTACAGGCAATTAATAACATTCAGAGGAGGTTGCAGCACCTAAGCAAAAGCATAAATAACACACGTGTAACGGAACAACAAGTATTAACTAGTTTGATGACATCCCTTGAACTAGTCGTTGCCATGGAAAACTTACGGGACGTGCAGGAAGCATTATTGCCCAAATTAGACCACTTATCTATAGTATGACAACCAGGACTAGAGTGATGAAGGCATATGTGATAATCGAGATTTCAATTCCCTTATCGTATGTCTGGTCCAATAACATTTATTCAGTAGTAGCTATGCCTAATATATTGGTAAGTGAAAGGCATGCAAATATAGTGTCAACAACTGAATTTATCGCCGTTGATGGGGGGGGGTTGACGGTTGTATGTGGATCAGTTACAAACCAAAAGCAATTATCAGGGTCGGGAATAATAAAGCTAGATTCGGGATACGCCATGTGTGATCCTTGGGGAACACTAGACGTAACTTTAATAACGTTTGATTTCTCATCAAAAAAAGATTAGATATGTTCAGTAAGATTGGCTTAAAATATTGTTCCGTTACGTTCTAGTGAACAATTGAAATTTTAAAATTTCGATTCTGTTGCTCGAATTTTGAAAGGCCCGTTACCATTTTTAAGGCGACAAATTGGTCTAAAATCGATGAAATTTTTGATCGAGTTAGACAGGTTAGAGATGTTCCAACATCAAAACAAACAGTCATGCTTCCAGTACCTATTCTGCTCATAATTTCATCGTCACACATTTTAAGTTACGAACGTAAGACCAATAAATTTCAGCCAACAATTGTCCTTGTCAATTTTCTAGTTCTTGAATTTTGGCATATAAACTTATGATAGTTGGCAGCCTAATCAACCACTTACCTTGATTCTTGCATCAAAATCATATTGAGTTTCTTGGATTTAGTAAAATATGAAAAAAATATTCTGAATAAAATTAAGTAAAAATCCTTTTGGACATTTAGAACCAAATAGTAAAGTTTTATTTTTAAATAACTTTTCTTGGTCAAGGTATTACAACAACATCAATTTTCCTCGCTAAACGCCTTTTATAAGCCTTGTATATTACTATTATCAAGATTGATCCCAACAAGAGTGCAGTGCTGCCTGCATAAATCTCATAAGGCACAGACTCGATTATGGATTCATGCTCTAACGTTGAATAAAATGTGACCGTACAATTTATTCCAGTGGCATCCTCATTCACTTTATTATACATATCATACCAAATTTTAACTCCCCTTGAGAATGAAAAACCCGTTGTTTTTGATTTAAAATTGCCGAATCCGGAAAATGTTATACTCGTACGATTCAGTATAGTAGGACGAGCGTTCACCATTTCAAAATCACACATTTCACTAAGCTCTGGATAAATAGGTAATTCCAAAAACTCCAACGTAAATACACCCATTTGATTTGAAGAATGCATAAACTCTGTTAATATGGAAGTGGTACAAGCACTGCTCGTTGAAGTACAAAATCTCGAATAACTACCATCCTTTGAATTGTAATGCATTTCGATGTTCACGTTTTCAAAATAATGATAATTTTCGATGGAAAATGAATTAATTACCCCGACTGTTTGTTCAAAACGGGAATTCCATGGCCGTCCGATGGGGTTATTGAATACCGGACATGACGAAGCCGAATACAGGATCGTTAGAAAATTTAGGTAAATCATACTGTGAACCGCTTTGCGTATACTGAATGAAGAATTTTGGTTTTATTAATTTTTGAATGTAGCTTTCAACATAATATTGATGGATTAAAGCTTTCAATTTAATAAACTACAGTACAAAATTTCAAAATCAAATGTCCTTTGTCGGGATATACATTAATAATCAGCTGTAATCATTTAAATCGGTTTTTCCTTTTATTTTTATTACCTAACGCAATTTTATTAAATTTAGTTTGAAAAATCGAAACTAATAAGCAATAAATTTCATTACCTAAATTGTTGTATTATGAAATTATTAATTTCACTATTACGTCACTATTAATCCAGGCGCTTATTAATTATTTTCGTCAAGTGTAGGAAATCAAACACAGTTAACTCTGATAATTTTCCAGAGTAAAAGTGTTATGTTCTGTTATTTAGTTGTGCTACTGAAACACAGATGGAACTTTTCAAATTTTCCATATAAATTTCAACGCCTCAGCCAGACAGTGATTCTAAGACGTATTCTGAAGGATTTTCTGAAGTTTGGCTGTATTGAAAGAGCTGGGACGTATAACCAATAATGGTGATCTCTTATTTGTTTTTATCGATTATGGATGGAAAGGTTACGTGCTAGCTGGCGCTACTTGTTCATATCTAGGGAAGACTTGCGTGCAGAAGTTACAGTTTCTGGCCAAGATCTTAAAAACTCCCACAACGATGAATGTTAAATCTTCTCCATTTACCATACAAATTCAATATGTTCCTACGACTATTAGTGAAACAAAAGCATTCATATTGGTCCCTTAGATTTTGAGATGTTGGCCTGAAGTTGTTTCTTTGATTGCAAAAACTCAAGCAATATTTAAACGAATTCTAGGCGATTAACAAATTCCCAATCCAAATTTCCTTTATTGGTTCAGAAATAACCAAATTCTCTCATTAGTTCAGCTTAACTAAATTCCAGAACTTCCTTCAAAAGAAGGACAACTTAGAATCCATTTGAATAGTTCTGAATGGACAGACACCAAAATTCCAAATTCTCTATTATAGAATTCATAGCCAACATAAAAAAAACAACATAATTCGTTAAAAAATCATCGAGTTCCGTTTTAACACTTTAAAGATTATAAATATACCATTTCACGTCCCTTGACTCAAATCTAACATGGGGAGCAGATGTCATAATAAAAATGCTCGAGAAGTTGTTAATTTCCGTCGCTAGAAGACCTCAAGTAACCATAAGCGATACAAAAGTAATTCACCTAGAAAGCCTAACGTTCCCCTGGAACGTTATTGGAAGTCCTCGTTATTGGAAGTTTCGTGCTTTGAAATCTGTGGTCACATTTTGTAATCGAACCAAGATTGCAGGCGAACGAGGCAACATGTTGGAGCAATTTAAACGCAGATCTACTCAAAATTACATTGGCAATTCAAAATGAACAAAACATATCGAATCTGTGACAATAAATTTTGACCGGTCAAAATCAGTAAGGCTAGCCATCAGGGATTTTCGCAAAAAAATTGAAAAAATTTTATTGTTGAGATTCCGGTTCAAAATGGTTATAGGTAACGGGAATAATACGTTGAGCATGAAACTAATGATAGGTTACGTAAGGAAAGCCCGGTTATTGGAAGTTTCGTGCTTTGAAATCCGTGGTCACATTTTGTAATCGAACCAAGATTGCAGGCGAACGAGGCAACATATTGAAGCAATTTAAACGCAGATCTACTCAAAATTTCATTGGCAATTCAAAATGAACAACACATATCGAATCTGTGACAATAAATTTTGACCGCTCAAAATCAGTAAGGCTAACCATCAGGGATTTTTGCAAAAAAATTGAAAACATTTTATTGTTGAGATTCCGGTTCAAAATGGTTATAGTAACGGGAATAATACGTTGAGCATGAAACTAATGATAGCTTGCGTAAGGAAAGCCCGGTTATTGGAAGTTTCGTGCTTTGAAATCCGTGGTCACATTTTGTAATCGAAAATGAACAAAACATATCGAATCTGTGACAATAAATTCTGACCGCTCAAAATCAGTAAGGCTAACCATCAGGGATTTTCGCAAAAAAATTGAAAACATTTTATTGTTGAGGTTCCGGTTCAAAATGGTTATAGGTAACGGGAATAATACGTTGAGCATGCAACTAATGATAGGTTACGTAAGGAAAGCCCGGTTATTGGAAGTTTCGTGCTTTGAAATGAACGAGGCAACATGTTGGAGCAATTTAAACGCAGATCTACTCAAAATTACATTGGCAATTCAAAATGAACAAAACATATCGAATCTGTGACAATAAATTTTGACCGGTCAAAATCAGTAAGACTAACCATCAGGGATTTTCGCAAAAAAATTGAAAACATTTTATTGTTGAGGTTCCGGTTCAAAATGGTTATAGGTAACGGGAATAATACGTTGAGCATTCAACTAATGATAGGTTGCGTAAGGAAAGCCCGGATATTGGAAGTTTCGTGCTTTGAAATCCGTGGTCACATTTTGTAATCGAACCAAGATTGCAGGCGAACGAGGCAACATGTTGGAGCAATTTAAACGCAGATCTACTCAAAATTACATTGGCAATTCAAAATGAACAAAACATATCGAATCTGTGACAATAAATTTTGACCGGTCAAAATCAGTAAGGCTAACACATCAGGGATTTTCGCAAAAAAATTGAAAACATTTTATTGTTGAGATTCCGGTTCAAAATGGTTATAGTAACGGGAATAATACGTTGAGCATGAAACTAATGATAGCTTGCGTAAGGAAAGCCCGGTTATTGGAAGTTTCGTGCTTTGAAATCCGTGGTCACATTTTGTAATCGAAAATGAACAAAACATATCGAATCTGTGACAATAAATTCTGACCGCTCAAAATCAGTAAGGCTAACCATCAGGGATTTTCGCAAAAAAATTGAAAACATTTTATTGTTGAGATTCCGGTTCAAAATGGTTATAGGTAACGGGAATAATACGTTGAGCATGCAACTAATGATAGGTTACGTAAGGAAAGCCCGGTTATTGGAAGTTTCGTGCTTTGAAATGAACGAGGCAACATGTTGGAGCAATTTAAACGCAGATCTACTCAAAATTTCATTGGCAATTCAAAATGAACAAAACATATCGAATCTGTGACAATAAATTTTGACCGGTCAAAATCAGTAAGGCTAACCATCAGGGATTTTCGCAAAAAAATTGAAAACATTTTATTGTTGAGGTTCCGGTTCGAAATGGTTATAGGTAACGGGAATAATACGTTGAGCATTCAACTAATGATAGGTTACGTAAGGAAAGCCCGGTTATTGGAAGTTTCGTGCTTTGAAATCCGTGGACACATTTTGTAATCGAAAATGAACAAAACATATCGAATCTGTGACAATAAATTCTGACCGCTCAAAATCAGTAAGGCTAACCATCAGGGATTTTCGCAAAAAAATTGAAAACATTTTATTGTTGAGGTTCCGGTTCAAAATGGTTATAGGTAACGGGAATAATACGTTGAGCATGCAACTAATGATAGGTTACGTAAGGAAAGCCCGGTTATTGGAAGTTTCGTGCTTTGAAATGAACGAGGCAACATGTTGGAGCAATTTAAACGCAGATCTACTCAAAATTTCATTGGCAATTCAAAATGAACAAAACATATCGAATCTGTGACAATAAATTTTGACCGGTCAAAATCAGTAAGGCTAACCATCAGGGATTTTCGCAAAAAAATTGAAAACATTTTATTGTTGAGGTTCCGGTTCAAAATGGTTATAGGTAACGGGAATAATACGTTGAGCATTCAACTAATGATAGGTTACGTAAGGAAAGCCCGGTTATTGGAAGTTTCGTGCTTTGAAATCCGTGGACACATTTTGTAATCGAAAATGAACAAAACATATCGAATCTGTGACAATAAATTCTGACCGGTCAAAATCAGTAAGGCTAACCATCAGGGATTTTTGCAAAAAAATTGAAAACATTTTATTGTTGAGATTCCGGTTCAAAATGGTTATAGGTAACGGGAATAATACGTTGAGCATGAAACTAATGATAGGTTACGTAAGGAAAGCCCGGTTATTGGAAGTTTCGTGCTTTGAAATCCGTGGTCACATTTTGTAATCGAACCAAGATTGCAGGCGAACAAGGCAACATGTTGAAGCAATTTAAACGCAGATCTACTCAAAATTACATTGGCAATTCAAAATGAACGAAATATATCGAATCTGTGACAATAAATTTTGACCGGTCAAAATCAGTAAGACTAACCATCAGGGATTTTCGCAAAAAAATTGAAAACATTTTATTGTTGAGGTTCCGGTTCAAAATGGTTATAGGTAACGGGAATAATACGTTGAGCATGAAACTAATGATAGGTTGCGTAAGGAAAGCCCGGATATTGGAAGTTTCGTGCTTTGAAATCCGTGGTCACATTTTGTAATCGAACCAAGATTGCAGGCGAACGAGGCAACATGTTGGAGCAATTTAAACGCAGATCTACTCAAAATTACATTGGCAATTCAAAATGAACAAAACATATCGAATCTGTGACAATAAATTTTGACCGGTCAAAATCAGTAAGACTAACCATCAGAGATTTTCGCAAAAAAATTGAAAACATTTTATTGTTGAGGTTCCGGTTCAAAATGGTTATAGGTAACGGGAATAATACGTTGAGCATGAAACTAATGATAGGTTACGTAAGGAAAGCTCGGTTATTGGAAGTTTCGTGCTTTGAAATCCGTGGTCACATTTTGTAATCGAACCAAGATTGCAGGCGAACGAGGCAACATATTGAAGCAATTTAAACGCAGATCTACTCAAAATTACATTGGCAATTCAAAATGAACAAAACATTTCGAATCTGTGACAATAAATTCTGACCGGTCAAAATCAGTAAGGCTAACCATCAGGGATTTTCGCAAAAAAATTGAAAACATTTTATTGTTGAGGTTCCGGTTCAAAATGGTTATAGGTAACGGGAATAATACGTTGAGCATGGAACTAATGATAGGTTGCGTAAGGAAAGCCCGGTTATTGGAAGTTTCGTGCTTTGAAATCCGTGGTCACATTTTGTAATCGAACCAAGATTGCAGGCGAACGAGGCAACATATTGAAGCAATTTAAACGCAGATCTACTCAAAATTACATTGGCAATTCAAAATGAACAAAACATATCGAATCTGTGACAATAAATTTTGACCGGTCAAAATCAGTAAGGCTAACCATCAGGGGTTTTTGCAAAAAAATTGAAAACATTTTATTGTTGAGATTCCGGTTCAAAATGGTTATAGGTAACGGGAATAATACGTTGAGCATGAAACTAATGATAGGTTACGTAAGGAAAGCTCGGTTATTGGAAGTTTCGTGCTTTGAAATCCGTGGTCACATTTTGTAATCGAACCAAGATTGCAGGCGAACGAGGCAACATATTGGAGCAATTTAAACGCAGATCTACTCAAAATTACATTGGAAATTCAAAATGAACGAAACATATCGAATCTGTGACAATAAATTCTGACCGGTCAAAATCAGTAAGGCTAACCATCAGGGATTTTTGCAAAAAAATTGGAAACATTTTATTGTTGAGATTCCGGTTCAAAATGGTTATAGGTAACGGGAATAATACGTTGAGCATGGAACTAATGATAGGTTGCGTAAGGAAAGCCCGGTTATTGGAAGTTTCGTGCTTTGAAATCCGTGGTCACATTTTGTAATCGAACCAAGATTGCAGGCGAACGAGGCAACATATTGAAGCAATTTAAACGCAGATCTACTCAAAATTACATTGGCAATTCAAAATGAACAAAACATATCGAATCTGTGACAATAAATTTTGACCGGTCAAAATCAGTAAGGCTAACCATCAGGGATTTTTGCAAAAAAATTGAAAACATTTTATTGTTGAGATTCCGGTTCAAAACGGTTATAGGTAACGGGAATAATACGTTGAGCATGAAACTAATGATAGGTTGCGTAAGGAAAGCCCGGTTATTGGAAGTTTCGTGCTTTGAAATCCGTGGTCACATTTTGTAATCGAACCAAGATTGCAGGCGAACGAGGCAACATATTGAAGCAATTTAAACGCAGATCTACTCAAAATTACATTGGCAATTCAAAATGAACAAAACATATCGAATCTGTGACAATAAATTTTGACCGGTCAAAATCAGTAAGGCTAACCATCAGGGGTTTTTGCAAAAAAATTGAAAACATTTTATTGTTGAGATTCCGGTTCAAAATGGTTATAGGTAACGGGAATAATACGTTGAGCATGAAACTAATGATAGGTTACGTAAGGAAAGCTCGGTTATTGGAAGTTTCGTGCTTTGAAATCCGTGGTCACATTTTGTAATCGAACCAAGATTGCAGGCGAACGAGGCAACATATTGAAGCAATTTAAACGCAGATCTACTCAAAATTACATTGGCAATTCAAAATGAACAAAACATATCGAATCTGTGACAATAAATTTTGACCGGTCAAAATCAGTAAGGCTAACCATCAGGGATTTTTGCAAAAAAATTGAAAACATTTTATTGTTGAGATTCCGGTTCAAAACGGTTATAGGTAACGGGAATAATACGTTGAGCATGAAACTAATGATAGGTTGCGTAAGGAAAGCCCGGTTATTGGAAGTTTCGTGCTTTGAAATCCGTGGTCACATTTTGTAATCGAACCAAGATTGCAGGCGAACGAGGCAACATATTGAAGCAATTTAAACGCAGATCTACTCAAAATTACATTGGCAATTCAAAATGAACAAAACATATCGAATCTGTGACAATAAATTTTGACCGGTCAAAATCAGTAAGGCTAACCATCAGGGATTTTTGCAAAAAAATTGAAAACATTTTATTGTTGAGATTCCGGTTCAAAACGGTTATAGGTAACGGGAATAATACGTTGAGCATGAAACTAATGATAGGTTACGTAAGGAAAGCTCGGTTATTGGAAGTTTCGTGCTTTGAAATCCGTGGTCACATTTTGTAATCGAACCAAGATTGCAGGCGAACGAGGCAACATATTGAAGCAATTTAAACGCAGATCTACTCAAAATTACATTGGCAATTCAAAATGAACAAAACATATCGAATCTGTGACAATAAATTTTGACCGGTCAAAATCAGTAAGGCTAACCATCAGGGATTTTTGCAAAAAAATTGAAAACATTTTATTGTTGAGATTCCGGTTCAAAACGGTTATAGGTAACGGGAATAATACGTTGAGCATGAAACTAATGATAGGTTGCGTAAGGAAAGCCCGGTTATTGGAAGTTTCGTGCTTTGAAATCCGTGGTCACATTTTGTAATCGAACCAAGATTGCAGGCGAACGAGGCAACATATTGAAGCAATTTAAACGCAGATCTACTCAAAATTACATTGGCAATTCAAAATGAACAAAACATATCGAATCTGTGACAATAAATTTTGACCGGTCAAAATCAGTAAGGCTAACCATCAGGGATTTTTGCAAAAAAATTGAAAACATTTTATTGTTGAGATTCCGGTTCAAAACGGTTATAGGTAACGGGAATAATACGTTGAGCATGAAACTAATGATAGGTTGCGTAAGGAAAGCCCGGTTATTGGAAGTTTCGTGCTTTGAAATCCGTGGTCACATTTTGTAATCGAACCAAGATTGCAGGCGAACGAGGCAACATATTGGAGCAATTTAAACGCAGATCTACTCAAAATTACATTGGAAATTCAAAATGAACGAAACATATCGAATCTGTGACAATAAATTCTGACCGGTCAAAATCAGTAAGGCTAACCATCAGGGATTTTTGCAAAAAAATTGAAAACATTTTATTGTTGAGATTCCGGTTCAAAACGGTTATAGGTAACGGGAATAATACGTTGAGCATGAAACTAATGATAGGTTGCGTAAGGAAAGCCCGGTTATTGGAAGTTTCGTGCTTTGAAATCCGTGGTCACATTTTGTAATCGAACCAAGATTGCAGGCGAACGAGGCAACATATTGAAGCAATTTAAACGCAGATCTACTCAAAATTACATTGGCAATTCAAAATGAACAAAACATATCGAATCTGTGACAATAAATTTTGACCGGTCAAAATCAGTAAGGCTAACCATCAGGGATTTTTGCAAAAAAATTGAAAACATTTTATTGTTGAGATTCCGGTTCAAAATGGTTATAGGTAACGGGAATAATACGTTGAGCATGAAACTAATGATAGGTTACGTAAGGAAAGCTCGGTTATTGGAAGTTTCGTGCTTTGAAATCCGTGGTCACATTTTGTAATCGAACCAAGATTGCAGGCGAACGAGGCAACATATTGAAGCAATTTAAACGCAGATCTACTCAAAATTACATTGGCAATTCAAAATGAACAAAACATATCGAATCTGTGACAATAAATTTTGACCGGTCAAAATCAGTAAGGCTAACCATCAGGGATTTTTGCAAAAAAATTGAAAACATTTTATTGTTGAGATTCCGGTTCAAAATGGTTATAGGTAACGGGAATAATACGTTGAGCATGAAACTAATGATAGGTTACGTAAGGAAAGCTCGGTTATTGGAAGTTTCGTGCTTTGAAATCCGTGGTCACATTTTGTAATCGAACCAAGATTGCAGGCGAACGAGGCAACATATTGAAGCAATTTAAACGCAGATCTACTCAAAATTACATTGGCAATTCAAAATGAACAAAACATATCGAATCTGTGACAATAAATTTTGACCGGTCAAAATCAGTAAGGCTAACCATCAGGGGTTTTTGCAAAAAAATTGAAAACATTTTATTGTTGAGATTCCGGTTCAAAATGGTTATAGGTAACGGGAATAATACGTTGAGCATGAAACTAATGATAGGTTACGTAAGGAAAGCTCGGTTATTGGAAGTTTCGTGCTTTGAAATCCGTGGTCACATTTTGTAATCGAACCAAGATTGCAGGCGAACGAGGCAACATATTGAAGCAATTTAAACGCAGATCTACTCAAAATTACATTGGCAATTCAAAATGAACAAAACATATCGAATCTGTGACAATAAATTTTGACCGGTCAAAATCAGTAAGGCTAACCATCAGGGGTTTTTGCAAAAAAATTGAAAACATTTTATTGTTGAGATTTCGGTTCAAAATGGTTATAGGTAACGGGAATAATACGTTGAGCATGAAACTAATGATAGGTTACGTAAGGAAAGCTCGGTTATTGGAAGTTTCGTGCTTTGAAATCCGTGGTCACATTTTGTAATCGAACCAAGATTGCAGGCGAACGAGGCAACATATTGAAGCAATTTAAACGCAGATCTACTCAAAATTACATTGGCAATTCAAAATGAACAAAACATATCGAATCTGTGACAATAAATTTTGACCGGTCAAAATCAGTAAGGCTAACCATCAGGGGTTTTTGCAAAAAAATTGAAAACATTTTATTGTTGAGATTCCGGTTCAAAATGGTTATAGGTAACGGGAATAATACGTTGAGCATGAAACTAATGATAGGTTACGTAAGGAAAGCTCGGTTATTGGAAGTTTCGTGCTTTGAAATCCGTGGTCACATTTTGTAATCGAACCAAGATTGCAGGCGAACGAGGCAACATATTGAAGCAATTTAAACGCAGATCTACTCAAAATTACATTGGCAATTCAAAATGAACAAAACATATCGAATCTGTGACAATAAATTTTGACCGGTCAAAATCAGTAAGGCTAACCATCAGGGGTTTTTGCAAAAAAATTGAAAACATTTTATTGTTGAGATTCCGGTTCAAAATGGTTATAGGTAACGGGAATAATACGTTGAGCATGAAACTAATGATAGGTTACGTAAGGAAAGCTCGGTTATTGGAAGTTTCGTGCTTTGAAATCCGTGGTCACATTTTGTAATCGAACCAAGATTGCAGGCGAACGAGGCAACATATTGAAGCAATTTAAACGCAGATCTACTCAAAATTACATTGGCAATTCAAAATGAACAAAACATATCGAATCTGTGACAATAAATTTTGACCGGTCAAAATCAGTAAGGCTAACCATCAGGGGTTTTTGCAAAAAAATTGAAAACATTTTATTGTTGAGATTCCGGTTCAAAATGGTTATAGGTAACGGGAATAATACGTTGAGCATGAAACTAATGATAGGTTACGTAAGGAAAGCTCGGTTATTGGAAGTTTCGTGCTTTGAAATCCGTGGTCACATTTTGTAATCGAACCAAGATTGCAGGCGAACGAGGCAACATATTGAAGCAATTTAAACGCAGATCTACTCAAAATTACATTGGCAATTCAAAATGAACAAAACATATCGAATCTGTGACAATAAATTTTGACCGGTCAAAATCAGTAAGGCTAACCATCAGGGATTTTTGCAAAAAAATTGAAAACATTTTATTGTTGAGATTCCGGTTCAAAATGGTTATAGGTAACGGGAATAATACGTTGAGCATGAAACTAATGATAGGTTACGTAAGGAAAGCTCGGTTATTGGAAGTTTCGTGCTTTGAAATCCGTGGTCACATTTTGTAATCGAACCAAGATTGCAGGCGAACGAGGCAACATATTGAAGCAATTTAAACGCAGATCTACTCAAAATTACATTGGCAATTCAAAATGAACAAAACATATCGAATCTGTGACAATAAATTTTGACCGGTCAAAATCAGTAAGGCTAACCATCAGGGGTTTTTGCAAAAAAATTGAAAACATTTTATTGTTGAGATTCCGGTTCAAAATGGTTATAGGTAACGGGAATAATACGTTGAGCATGAAACTAATGATAGGTTACGTAAGGAAAGCTCGGTTATTGGAAGTTTCGTGCTTTGAAATCCGTGGTCACATTTTGTAATCGAACCAAGATTGCAGGCGAACGAGGCAACATATTGAAGCAATTTAAACGCAGATCTACTCAAAATTACATTGGCAATTCAAAATGAACAAAACATATCGAATCTGTGACAATAAATTTTGACCGGTCAAAATCAGTAAGGCTAACCATCAGGGGTTTTTGCAAAAAAATTGAAAACATTTTATTGTTGAGATTCCGGTTCAAAATGGTTATAGGTAACGGGAATAATACGTTGAGCATGAAACTAATGATAGGTTACGTAAGGAAAGCTCGGTTATTGGAAGTTTCGTGCTTTGAAATCCGTGGTCACATTTTGTAATCGAACCAAGATTGCAGGCGAACGAGGCAACATATTGAAGCAATTTAAACGCAGATCTACTCAAAATTACATTGGCAATTCAAAATGAACAAAACATATCGAATCTGTGACAATAAATTTTGACCGGTCAAAATCAGTAAGGCTAACCATCAGGGGTTTTTGCAAAAAAATTGAAAACATTTTATTGTTGAGATTCCGGTTCAAAATGGTTATAGGTAACGGGAATAATACGTTGAGCATGAAACTAATGATAGGTTACGTAAGGAAAGCTCGGTTATTGGAAGTTTCGTGCTTTGAAATCCGTGGTCACATTTTGTAATCGAACCAAGATTGCAGGCGAACGAGGCAACATATTGAAGCAATTTAAACGCAGATCTACTCAAAATTACATTGGCAATTCAAAATGAACAAAACATATCGAATCTGTGACAATAAATTTTGACCGGTCAAAATCAGTAAGGCTAACCATCAGGGGTTTTTGCAAAAAAATTGAAAACATTTTATTGTTGAGATTCCGGTTCAAAATGGTTATAGGTAACGGGAATAATACGTTGAGCATGAAACTAATGATAGGTTACGTAAGGAAAGCTCGGTTATTGGAAGTTTCGTGCTTTGAAATCCGTGGTCACATTTTGTAATCGAACCAAGATTGCAGGCGAACGAGGCAACATATTGAAGCAATTTAAACGCAGATCTACTCAAAATTACATTGGCAATTCAAAATGAACAAAACATATCGAATCTGTGACAATAAATTTTGACCGGTCAAAATCAGTAAGGCTAACCATCAGGGATTTTTGCAAAAAAATTGAAAACATTTTATTGTTGAGATTCCGGTTCAAAATGGTTATAGGTAACGGGAATAATACGTTGAGCATGAAACTAATGATAGGTTACGTAAGGAAAGCTCGGTTATTGGAAGTTTCGTGCTTTGAAATCCGTGGTCACATTTTGTAATCGAACCAAGATTGCAGGCGAACGAGGCAACATATTGAAGCAATTTAAACGCAGATCTACTCAAAATTACATTGGCAATTCAAAATGAACAAAACATATCGAATCTGTGACAATAAATTTTGACCGGTCAAAATCAGTAAGGCTAACCATCAGGGGTTTTTGCAAAAAAATTGAAAACATTTTATTGTTGAGATTCCGGTTCAAAATGGTTATAGGTAACGGGAATAATACGTTGAGCATGAAACTAATGATAGGTTACGTAAGGAAAGCTCGGTTATTGGAAGTTTCGTGCTTTGAAATCCGTGGTCACATTTTGTAATCGAACCAAGATTGCAGGCGAACGAGGCAACATATTGAAGCAATTTAAACGCAGATCTACTCAAAATTACATTGGCAATTCAAAATGAACAAAACATATCGAATCTGTGACAATAAATTTTGACCGGTCAAAATCAGTAAGGCTAACCATCAGGGATTTTTGCAAAAAAATTGAAAACATTTTATTGTTGAGATTCCGGTTCAAAATGGTTATAGGTAACGGGAATAATACGTTGAGCATGAAACTAATGATAGGTTACGTAAGGAAAGCTCGGTTATTGGAAGTTTCGTGCTTTGAAATCCGTGGTCACATTTTGTAATCGAACCAAGATTGCAGGCGAACGAGGCAACATATTGAAGCAATTTAAACGCAGATCTACTCAAAATTACATTGGCAATTCAAAATGAACAAAACATATCGAATCTGTGACAATAAATTTTGACCGGTCAAAATCAGTAAGGCTAACCATCAGGGGTTTTTGCAAAAAAATTGAAAACATTTTATTGTTGAGATTCCGGTTCAAAATGGTTATAGGTAACGGGAATAATACGTTGAGCATGAAACTAATGATAGGTTACGTAAGGAAAGCTCGGTTATTGGAAGTTTCGTGCTTTGAAATCCGTGGTCACATTTTGTAATCGAACCAAGATTGCAGGCGAACGAGGCAACATATTGAAGCAATTTAAACGCAGATCTACTCAAAATTACATTGGCAATTCAAAATGAACAAAACATATCGAATCTGTGACAATAAATTTTGACCGGTCAAAATCAGTAAGGCTAACTAACCATCAGGGATTTTTGCAAAAAAATTGAAAACATTTTATTGTTGAGATTCCGGTTCAAAACGGTTATAGGTAACGGGAATAATACGTTGAGCATGAAACTAATGATAGGTTGCGTAAGGAAAGCCCGGTTATTGGAAGTTTCGTGCTTTGAAATCCGTGGTCACATTTTGTAATCGAACCAAGATTGCAGGCGAACGAGGCAACATATTGAAGCAATTTAAACGCAGATCTACTCAAAATTACATTGGCAATTCAAAATGAACAAAACATATCGAATCTGTGACAATAAATTTTGACCGGTCAAAATCAGTAAGGCTAACCATCAGGGATTTTTGCAAAAAAATTGAAAACATTTTATTGTTGAGATTCCGGTTCAAAACGGTTATAGGTAACGGGAATAATACGTTGAGCATGAAACTAATGATAGGTTGCGTAAGGAAAGCCCGGTTATTGGAAGTTTCGTGCTTTGAAATCCGTGGTCACATTTTGTAATCGAACCAAGATTGCAGGCGAACGAGGCAACATATTGAAGCAATTTAAACGCAGATCTACTCAAAATTACATTGGCAATTCAAAATGAACAAAACCGGTGATACCGATGATTTTGACCGGTCAAAATCATCAGGGATTTTCGCAAAAAAATTGAAAACATTTTATTGTTGAGATTCCGGTTCAAAATGGTTATAGGTAACGTTGAGCATGAAACTATAGAAGTTTAAATTTAAAACAAACTGTACTTACCGATCAGCGTAGATTTTTCGGTTGGAGGTTCTTTCTCCCTTTCATCGATTTTCTTAACGAAATAGCCCCTCACAAATGTCATTATTCACTCCGCTGATAAAATACAGTAGACGTACTCGGCCAGGCCTGCTTACGAAAACCACTTGAAAATTACATTTCTCATTATTTTATTCTTAACAGTTACATCATTTACAGTGTTTTGAACAGTTATCAAAATTTGATAAAAAAAACGGTTTTAAGTTTTCTAAGCAATACACTTAACCTATACAATATAGCAAATAGTAGATTAGCCTAAAATTTATATTTATACATTACAACAACAATTTACACTAGATAGTTTACATTTATAAAAAAAAAAATTATTTCAAGTAGATTTTAGCTACACCGTGCCATCGGGCAACTGTACTAACTCATTCGTAAAACCATCGTTACAATACGACAATCGATTCTTATTCTCTAAAATACTTTCAAATGCTTGATCCAGCTGAGATTCCGTCACCGTATACATAATATTTCGGCTCGTACTAAGTTCGTATAATTTCTTAAAGATACCGCTCAGCGCCATCAAATCGGCGTCATGATGTAGCGCACCATTCGTACGCGCCTTAATAATAAATTGCAGTGAATTGTTGTGGACGAGAAGATTTTCGGCCGTTGGGAATTCCTTGAGTATGGTGCGTTCGATCGTTAACGATTCGATACGATCGAAAAATATTGCAATGTTATAGCAATTGCCGTAGATCTTTTTCAAATCGTTTGGTGTACCAATCGATATTAGGCGGCCATCTCGCAGAACCGCGATACGTGTGCAAATTTTCTCGATTTCGGATATTGTGTGCGACGTTAGGATGATTGATCGCTTGTCTCGGAGCAAGACATTTATTGATTTGTAGACCAGTGATCGGGTCACCGGATCCATATCGCTTGTTGGTTCATCCATTAATATTAACTGGCTATTTCCGAGGCATGTAACGGCAACGGTTAATTTACGTCGGTTACCGCCACTCAAATTTTTCACCATCACGTTTTTGTATTGCTCGAGATGATAAAAATCGAGTGTGTAGTTAATCATCTTCTCGATATTTTCGATATTTTTTAGTTTCGCATAGAAGTAGATTACCTCCTTGACGGTAAGCAATGAATCGATTGGATTATTCTGTGGACAATACGATATTCCGTTTGCTTCGTAATATTCAATTGAGCCGGCGGTTGGTTGCAGCTGTCCCGATAAAATGGCAAATATGGTGGATTTTCCAGCACCATTGGTTCCGAGTAGTCCAAAACATTCACCACGCACAACACTAAATGATACATCATCGACCGCATTGGATCGCTCTTTAACATATGATTTAGTTAAATTAATTATCTTGAGGATGTAGTCGTCGTGATTTGATTTATTTAGATGCGTGGTCTTATCGAGCGAATCGTGCTGGACATGTACGGCCCGAAGATTTTTTTCTGGTTTTCTCGACTTTCGAATTTTTCGGGCGAGCTTACCTAATTTTCCTGATTCGATCAAATAGTTTATCACCATGAAGGCGATGCCGAGCACGAATAGCGATATGAAATGCGGTTGCAGGAGGTCGGTCGATACTGGCGATTTATACGTGTTGATGTAGTATCGAATGAAAATTTCAGCCTGAATATAATTTTTGCAGATCTCGATCAACCCATCGGCCAGCGCATGCTGCGGGAAAATTAAGAACAGGCGATTTAAAATGTTTCGGAATTTTTCCGCCTCATCCGAATCTCCAAGTATATCGATCATTAGTATCAGCGTCATTGTAGATAATGCTATGATCACGTTGAGACAGAAGATCGACATATTGGCGAAGCTCGCCTCTGAAAACATTTTTTCGAACAAGTGAACCGCTGGAATCATAGCAAATCCGTACAAAAACAAGAGTATAATAATTCCATATAAATTATCTTTGTCGACGTAAATCGGGATCGCGAATATTTCGAATACAATCACAGCCAAGGCCAGGGCAATGAGATAAATGATAAAGTCCCATACAAATGCAACACCCCAGTACGTTTTGAAGTCGACTCGATTTAAATTCTGTTGCAGCTTTTCGCCATTAACACGTTCGCTTACGATATATACTGAGCCTCCAGCTATCACCAAACTGAATGCGAGTAGCAGAATTAGAGCTATTCCGGCATCGGCGACTTGTTGAAGGATAGACGACGTTGTTAGTTCCTTTTCTCCTAATTTTATTGGATAATTCGAAGTTGTGATTTTATATTCTTCATCTTTCATCTGAGCCCTAAGTAGAGCCGTATTCAATTCATTTAAGAACACGGGCATCGAATGATAACCTTTGTTGTTGTACCACACTGAAGCGCGTGTGTTATTTATTACGACACCACCATAACGCTTTTCGATGTAATCATCATGCGTTTCTAGAATCCAAGAGAATGCGGCCGATGACGTGTTGAATAGTTCGCATACGTCTCCATTACAATCCCGAGTGATAGATTTATAAGCACTATCCGTAATATTTTCATACGCCTCTCGATTTTCGAAGCTGTAAACCTCCCGACTACCGCGGTACAAATCCTTCGAGAATATGAGCTCTGTATCGTATTCACCTGGGGGCCGTAATTTCATGAATCCCATGGCTAAAATTTCAAAAATAGTCGGCAATAGTAGGATACAAATTAAAAGTCGATAATTCCGCTTGAAGTGGAGGAACCGCTTCCAGAACAAGATCTTCATCAAATTAAATTGGGTCTTGGCCTTGGAGTTAATGATTTCCGGTGATGTAGTCAAGTTTTCACTACTGCTTCCGTTTATCGGGATACCATTACTTGTGGTCTCAAGACTCGGCGATCGGTGGTGGCCATTGGATGAGCTGTGATCAATTTCTTGTGGATCCGATATATCATTCAGCTTGTTGAAGACGTCCTGAAGATTTTTACTTAGCACTTTGAACGACTGGATCATTTTAGTGGATTGGAGATTTTCCATAGCAGCAATGATTGGTGTGAAACTAAAAACAGAGGGTGGTTAATATACGGTATAAAAGGCCTAAAACACATATACTTACTCTGTTTGGGGACTGCCTTGGTTCTGGTACGGGATATTAATATTTATCTCAAATTTGTTCGGTAGAATGAATTCAAAAACACTCAAATACTTTTGCATTATTAGACGCACCTCTTCGATCATATTATCGCTATCCGAGTCCTCACTTAAAAATACTTTTAGCGTCCATTTTTGTGTAAACTGTTCCTTTAGCAGATCGGGTGAATTTTCAGCGACAATATTACCCTTATTCAGCATAATGACACTGTCACTTAAGTACTCAGCCTCATCCAAATAGTGCGTGGCCAAAATTACTGCGCGTCCTTTTCGTAGCGTCTCGATGAGTTCCCAAATATTTTTTCGGGCTTTTGTATCGACCCCGCTGCACGGTTCGTCCAAGATGACCAAATTTGGTGACCCAATAAAGGCGTTTGCGATACATAGACGACGTTTGAAACCGCCCGATAGCTCTTGCGATTTGTAATTATCATGTTTTCCTAGGCTGAGCAGTTCCATGATGTGGGCCACCTCCGTTCGGAAACCATAGTTCATTTTAATTCGGGCATACAGTTCAAGATGCTCTTTCGCAGTTAAATTTGGAATGAGCACGTTATTCTGAGGACATAAGCCTATTTGCTCTTGAATATTATTCCCACTGATTAGGTCGTACGTCTGCGGCAGATAAATATCTCCACTGGTCGGAAGAGTTTGTCCCGTCAACATTTTTATGATGGTACTCTTTCCCGCTCCGTTCCGCCCGAGTAATGTTGTGATCGTATCCTTTCGAATGATCAACGAGACATTCGAAACAGCCGGATGTTTCGTATTCTTATACTGCTTAGTAACATTTTGGATAATTGCTCCGGTCTGTGTGTCCAAATCACGTCGGCTCATAGCGTGGAACCGGAAATCATCACGCTTATATCGTTCGTATAAGTAACCGATAACGATATATAGGAACATGTCCAACAAGATCATCAAATACCCGAATTTAAAATCGTTCTCCTGTAGGGAACCGGAAAATGCTTCACCAAATGAAATATCTTTATGTTGCAGCTCCAGACGTAGAATAAAATGCCACGCGTAGCAAAATGCGGTCGACAAAGATAAATTTGCAAAAAACTTACCAGCCGAACTGAGTGTAGCGCCAAGTGATATAATTATTATGTACGGTAGGAATGTTGTTAAGAATAAAATCACAGACGAGACTGAACCAATACTGGCCGAGCTGAAAAATGTTGAAACCATGTAACAGAATGAGATGACGCAGCATCCGAATGTTATTAGGTAGAAAAATAAAAATATGACTCCAGTGTAGATTAGGATGCCGCCCGAATACAAAATAATTGCGGCCAAAATAAAAATGATTAAAATTTCTAGTAGTGATGTCACAATCCAAGAAATATTTTCAGAGGATTTTTGTAGGCCCATGGCTCGCATCAATACACTGTTTCCACTCTCTTTCATCCAAATTTTGTGGCGCACCGACGAGGCGAGTTGAACGAGGAGGGCGAAAAAGAACGCCATCTGGACGGATTGGGCTAGGTAGAGTCCCTTTTTAAAATCATCGCGAGTATATTTTGGATAGGGGAATTGTTTCGTGAACACGCTGATTTCTGGAATTTTATAAGGTTTATTCTCTTCACTTTTCCCTTTAAACATATTGATTAGCCCTTTAAGGTTTGTGGCCCGTTTACGTCGTGCCACTACGGTTTCATTTGTAGCAATCTCTTCCTCTTCTTCGTCCGGATTCTTATCAACTTTAATTTTTAAAATTTCGTCGAGGACGCCAATATCCGAGCCATTCGAAAATGTTAACTCGGGATTAGAAAAGTTGAATGTTGTCTTGATCAGGTCAAGAATATCCACCGAATCCGATTCAGGTTCTAATTGTGGTGTGACAGTGGTGGTTGTGGTTGTCGTGGCATCGGTCGTGGTTTGTGTTTCGGTCGTTTCCTCTTCATCGCTTTCCTCGCTAAATTCGAAATCATCGTCATCGGTTTCGTCTAATTCGTCGGCCTCGTCAATTATCGGTGTTTGTAAAATATCTGGATTTTTCTGGCGTTGCACACGTACAATGGCCGAATCGATGGCATGCTGAATTTCGATAAAGCCACGATGATATCGCAAGTCCAACTCGAAACTACCATCAGGACCCGGAAACCAAAATCGGTTACGATTCTCGATTGTTACCGGTGTATTATCAATATCCATACGAAGTGCATACGAAATTTCCTTTTCATTCTGCGACTCGTTAAAGTAGACTCCGGCGTAGTACAGCTTTTTCTCGCTTAGCTGGAACGCCAGCTTTTCAAATTCTTCTTCGTTTTTAACCGGAACAAATCGATCGACTGCAAAACATTCCAAAATACTTTTTAAAATTCGGGCAACATTTTCTACCTCGCCATCTTCGAGAATCGAGTTCAGCACGCTCTCTATTTGCGGTATGTTGATTTCACCACCAAACATTGACTTAACAAAATCACTGCTCGCCAATTCCAAGAGACCTTTCACCTTACTCTTAAACTGGTCACTAGTTTTGTAGACCACAATCGTTGAATGGACAGCGGACAAAAATTTCTGAAGTCGATTCATTTCATAAAACGTTGTGTTTGCATTCGCCATTATTTCTCGATTCCGTTCGGTATCAGGGCCGTAGACAATTTTACCCTGAATAATCGGTTTTAAATGCTTCCATGTAATTTTACCGTTATTCGAGTTTGTTACATCCAGATACAGTTGCTTACAGTAGGGCGTTGGCATTACTTCAATTTCATCATTGTCCGCCCCATTATAATCCGGAGTGTAAAATAAATTCTCAACGTATCGAATATTATCGCTTCGTGGGAATGGATAACCGCACAGTAAATTGCCAGAGCTCGAAAATGAATGTCCATCGGCAAATAGTCGATCGGGATTGAAATTATCACCGATCGCTGTTCTAAATTCGGGTAGTCGTTCGATCAGATTCGAGGCATACCCTTCAATTTGTTTAAATTTTTTATGAGTCACCACCGATAAAACAGAGCCGAACACATTTTGTTCGACCGGCAGTTCAACGATGGCATTGTACAGTGAATTCTCGGTCAAGAATGTTTGGATTATATTCAGCACCGGAGATACCCTGTAAAGAGGAACAATTAATAATAAAACTCACACATTTTAAGGTATAATACTTACACTGTATTCTCGTAATTCGGCGTTTCCTCGTATTTATCAGGATCCGAACATCTATTACCGATCGTACAAATATACGACTGGAAAAATGGAATCAATTGATTTTTCGATGGAAGCTGTCGTGACGGAAACTGGCATGCATTGATTTCTTCTGGTTGGAAGCGATTTCGAAGTATGTACAGGGCAGCAAATATCATGCATGGCCACAAATATTGCAGTATTGTCATCCACTGTAAGAATAAAAACAAAATATAATTTATAAGCGTCTTAATAATTTTGCAACATTTATAATGTTCTGACATATATAGTCCGCATTTAGGGGTAAAATGTAAATGTTTGAAAATTTCGTCATCACTTGATAGTGACAAATCGTTCAGGTATTTTTCATTTTCCTGATAAACTCAAAAAACGAGTGCTCGTAATTTGCATTTAAACTGCTTGCACAAATACGTCTTTGAACTATGAAAAATTTATAAAACTTGTGTATGCGGAATGTAATTTGTAGTAAACTTGTTTTGAATTTGATAAAGACGCGGCTCGGTGTATGAAAGTCAGGGCTGATTATGAGGTTGTGTCATTTACATATGTCCACCATTAGTCATTATTATACGAGTAAATAGTTTTGATTTCACGCTCCAAGGTGCAAAAATTTAAACGGAGTTCCGTGTGTACTTTGGATTTGAATTGCTCGTTGACCACAATCTAAAACAAAGCGTCGAGGGGTAATACCGGGCTTGAGGGTAAGTAGCATAGTTTGATGTCATTCCTGAGTAGCGCAAAATAAACGAAAATATGCACACATAAAATGTCAAGTGACTGGTTCAACATTTAGAAGACTACTGGTTCCGAATCAAACTAGAACATTTTTCAATTTCAACATATTTTCATATCAGAATATTCTGGCACAGCTATAAACCCCTTAGAAGAATTTTTGAAACAAAAAGCCGTATTCCTGTGCATACCACGAAAGGGCTACAGCATTAGGTCTAATATTATTGTTCTATATATAGCGAAGTGAAGTATTCCCGTTGCCATTTGACACCATCATCAGATATGTTGTTGAGCGTGAGTGTTGTGACTCTCACGGATTTCATTTTGGAGAAGTCGATCTGCACCGACAAACTTAGTACCGTTATCACTGTACAGTGTTGTGCAGTAGCCACTTCGGCCACCAAATCTGTCAAACATATCTAAAATGATCGGGTTGGCATATATTCGGCGACCTCAATGTCTATGGCCTAACTGCTCAACCAAATAAAAATTAACGCGTACGTTTCCACTGTCGTGCTTGTGCGTCAACCACGTAGCCGAACATTAAATGGCCTACAGTAGTCCAAACCAGTAGTGGTGAATGATGTCGTTTGCAAATGATATAGCGGCGATTTTTACCAATGCACGCATACGAAAGATGCAGAATCGCCTTCAAATATTTTCTCCGACACGCAGAATTTGATCATCTAGAAATGGATTGACTGCTAGCAGTTTGCTACTGTTGTCTAGTCTATAACGAGCTTTTAACGAAATAATTTCGCCTATGTTTACGTTACCGTTAAGCCTCGCGTATGTGATTTGAGTTCTCCAATATTTTCGCCCAACTGTTCGAAAGTGTAGTATAAGAGCTGTTGTCTGTAACAGTCTGTCTATTGTAGACAAGTGGAATGCAATTTTTATCGTCGACACAGGTAATCTTCGGTCTGGTGCGGCTTGAAAGGAGCAATGTTCGAGTGAGTTTTATCTCGCCTACCACGGTATCTTCTTCCAATGTAGATAACAATGGATTTTCACTCGTTGCAATTGATTCTTGATATAAACATGATGGGACACTCCACCATAACGAATTTCCTTCTATGGCGGTTGGTAATACGCCATGACTAGCACAATCTGCTGGATTGTGTTCTATGCGGAAATTCGCCTTCGATTGATATTAGAATGTTCCTGTATGTAAGCCACCCCAAAACAATGCTCCATAATGTGAATCCCGCATTGTGTATCCCGAGTTGTGCTGCACAAAATTCCAACCGAGAAATTGTAATTTCTTTAATCGTGGCAACCTTTATCTTTGTCGAAAGCATAAATACTACCGGCAGCTGTATTATTTGCATATAAATAACCGGTGCGTAAGCCTTCCTGCTTGCATCACCGAATCCATGAAGCGTTAATCTTGCACCTTGGGTCCTACTAAGCCAACGTAAGACACGAATATGTGTCAGCCAGTAGTTACGTGTCCCAATTAAGATTCGCTTTCCATAAAACCGGTATGATATCTTGGCATCATGTATTACTGGTGCAAACATTCAGGTAGGATCGTCTAGCACAGCTATATGGCTAAATACGAGGCGCATAGTAGGTATGGAATCGAGTCCCATTGAAGACCGAGTACCGAGTGGTTTCACCATCACTGACGTCCAGTTCTGAAGCTACTTATTGTGAACCGACAATCGCTGCTTAGAGTTTCCGTGTATTTTCTTAGCAATAATTTGCCTCGTTGTAATACGGAATCAATATCAGATGCTGGAACCGCTTTATTGGGAGAGACGCTGCTATGAAGAAATTCATCCACGTAAAAATTATTCAAAAGGCTGTCACTGTCTGTAATGTGCGAATTGCGTTGTATGGACCGCATGCCAGTACACAGCGGTATTGTTGCCGAAACACGCCATAATATTTGTTGTCATCGTCGATGCCGTGGGATACTCCTCCATTTGGCGGAACATTTCTCAACGTCTCCCATGATTACAATTCATCATCTTCGGAACCAAAATATTATGTTGACTAGAAAATTTTGTAACTTTGGGTCTTGGCGTTGAACAGTATTCGAAATTTCCCGGTCACCGCATGATGTGGAATATTATATGATTGGGTTGGATTCCCTGGAACACCTGGAAGCGCTTCCATGTGATTTATTGCGATGTATTCCAATTGATGATAGTGCCGAAACTGCCTGATGAGAGTTTCCAAGTGTCGGTGCGTCCGGAGAAAATGGGATTCGGTCACGGCAGTGACGCGTCCTACCGCGTTTGGATGTGTTTTTCGATACCGATCGTTTGGCTCTCGAGATCTCATTTATGCAGTAATTGAACACCTGTAGCAACTGTGGAGGCCGGCCAAAACACAACCCAACCCAGATGGATGCGTATCGCCCTTGACGTATCTAATGACAATTCCTTCCAAGCTGTAAATTTCTTAAATGATTTCCAGAATATAAGCTTCGGACCGTGATTCAAAGTTAACATCAATCGTAGAACTCATAGCAACTGTTGATTAGCCACATGTATAGGTAATGGTAGATGTTCTGATTCCTTCCGATATGTTTTTCCCATGATATTCAGTTCATGGGCGCCTGGCTTGCTGATGCGCCAAGTGCCAATTGAGTTTTATGAAGTTGTGACGTGTAAGGTGGGTAGCGCTGATTATCCGCCGATCCCGGTAGCCCATTACACAATAGTGTATCATTTATCTGATGACAAAGGATGACTGACCTGCTTGACACTCCCGATGATTGTAACCCGAAGTTAAACAATTGAAACACAGCTTGAGGTTCTTCACTATGTTCCAGCGCTGAATGATACTAAGATTGCGGAAGATTTTGCAATTGTATTTCGCAATTCCAAGTTGCCTGAGCAGTGCGAGCCCTTTTGCTGCGGCAACATTGGGTTGCCAGTATTATGTCGGTTCGGGAAGGTGCTGATGACATTTTCAGTGCCCGTCTCTCGATCAGCATGACATGACACCAACCTTCGGTGTATCTTCATTGAAAAGGCTCATTGGCCACGGCCTTCGTCAGTTTTTTCCAAAAGAAGTTGGCAACTCATAGAAATTGTAAAAAACAACAACCGAAATGGTGAGATTTTTGCGGAGACGGCTCGAAAATGTCGTGCATTATTCGATCACCATAACGCACCTTCTCGCCGTACAGAAGTGCCAGACCTCTATGTGTCAATTAATGAGAATATTGTTAGAATCCTAACATCTCGATTCGCCATCGTTCTCAACAATTGAGATTTTCACGAGATTTTTAGAGCAACAACATAAGTGAATGGTGATTCTCTGATGAGGTGCATTTTTAAGTTGATGGCTATATGTCAACATTCAGCTGAGAATCCAAAAGTGATCTTTCAACGTCCTAAGGCATAACCCAAGAGCCATGCGGTCGCATCAACGGTATTCGTTACTGTGGGATGATAAACAACTTTTTTTGATCTCAGATTGCGGTGATGTGAGTTGGCTACCAAGATCATGCAATGTGATGCCAATAACCCAGAAACACTATCTGAATTGAAAGGTGAGATTCGGCACGCCGTTTGTGAAATTGAGTCGCCACTATGCCAAAATGTCATCGAAAATTTTGTGGAAAGGACCAATAAGTTCCATCAGTTACGAGGCGGCCGTTTATAGGATATTGTGTTCCATACATAGCCTCCATGCCTGCACTCTTTATTGCAATAGAAACAACAGAAATTTACCACGGTTTTTTTTCAAATTTCGAAATAGGCAGTCTTAATGGAGCACCATTGTGTGTTATTGGTTCCGTGGATCGTTTGTATGTTGGTTCCATATCTGTCCGATCATATGCACGAGTGTCCATCAAAAATGGGTATCAATACTGGATCCAATGAAGGCAATGAAAGTAGTCTACGTAATTTGATGCAAATATTATCGTAATCCGCTTTAACCTGGGCTATCAATTCATAATCAATCATCACAAATTCGTCTGGTGGAAACGTTCTTCGATGCTACACGATGATTATTCGATTTCCACCCGATCGGGGGCATAATTATTATTCAATAAAAAATAACCTTTCACAAAACAAAAACACGTGTTGACTGTGCAACCTTCCTTTTCACAATGTCTTTCTCGATTCTCCGTAAATATAAAAAAAAAATTGGGGTTGACCGATGTATCTAAAAATTAGTGTTGCGCCGTAATACTGTTCAAACCTGGCAATAGGTGGCGTTGTCGATCTCAAACAGTGGCCTTCTAGCAGCAAATATAGGGGGAAAAACAGTAAATTTGTGTGAACACTAAAAAGCAAAATTAAAAATGCTAACCTCTTATATTTTGACGTCCGGGGAAGCACACGCGCCGTTGCATCGCCAAGCAACCATAAAAATTAATTGAAAACTTAGAGAGAGACACAAGAGGTTAGGAGGACGGGAACCGGATTCTACTATTTTCAATTTAAATTGTGGGATGTGATTTGTATTCTAATATTTTGATCATGTTGAACGGAGCTAGGCCATTTCTTAAAATATCATTGTCAAATTTTGTTTGAGTCCAATTGGGTTTCTGACATGAATTTTGAAGGAAGTTCTGAAATTTGGCCTTGCTAAATAAAACAACCAATAGCATTTCTTAAATTCAGAATTGTATTATGATTCTAACAAGATCAAACCAAAGCAAAATTGCGATCAACATTTAGTGTTAATCCGATGCTATCTGTTGCGAGTGGGATGCTTTAGTTTGGGTGCGCATTACTAAAAAAATTAATAAAATGCCAGCCAAGTTCTACATATCAAATTTGACCGTAATTAGTTAAAAAATGTTCTCGTAAAATTTGAAACGTCCAAAGATGATGAAGAAGAATATGAGACTGACAAAAGAAAGCTAAAAAATGCAGAAACAGAAAAGCAGCCTCTAAGAGTTACTTTTCTGCGATAAAGACAAATGGGGTTTCCGCGACTTAAGCCAAACAACAATTTCGTCTCCAAAATCAACCACTCCTAGTTACTTGATGGGCAAATAGAAGTGGAGATTCCGTGAAGTTTTTTTTAACAAAACTCTCTTTACAGGGAGCTCTTGGACATGAAGGAGCTCATCTTCCAACGAAAAGCCAAATCGCTATGCCGAGTGGGTATCGATAACAAGAAATGGATTCCTTGGGTTCGAAACAGCTTAAATCGGTCGGTCCGGATTATATCAGCAGAACTTTAGAATAACTTGGAGATAATCCTTCCTCCTAGCATTCGCCGCCTCCCAAAGATACTGAAGATTGTTTAAAGGAGAAATTCGGAAATCCCTCTGAATTTTCATAAGATAGACAGCAACATATATCAGACTCACATTACAGGTAAGATTTCTGGGTACTATCTTGGAATCCACTGAACGTTTCGGTCGATATGGCGAACCTTAAGGATGCAGTATCCCCAATGTTCCCCTAAAACATCCTTTCGCTACCTTGACAGCGGCTTCCTTTATGCTGCCCATGTGTGGTGCGGTCGAGGGATTAAAGTGCCAATTAATTTTACATTTTAGAAGAAATGAAGAGAAACGGTTTGCATTCCTTTAATAAATTGGTGTAGTTCGTGAAGCTCGTTTTTGACCAATAAAATGCGGCACTAAGGCAAATAAAATTTCGGACATACGTATTCGAAGGATTTGCCCCACTACTTCGCACAACGAAGAACCCGATCCCTGCGATTTGATACGTCTGATGCAGATCGAATACTATGGAGTTTGGTACATGCCCTTGTTTGACAAGTTATTAGACTGGAAATACTGCAATTGAATCTGTTATGAACACAACATGCATAACTAATGACATAAATGATCTAGAGGTACTCACACCAGGTCACTTTCTAATAGACTCATCAATAACAACAGTGCCCGAAGGTGATCTAACGACTTCAAACATTAATAGACTGTCAAGGTGGCAGCTACTGGAAAAATTAAAACAAGACTTTTGGAAGAGATGGAGCAACGAATATCTTCGAAGGCTACAACAACGTCCAAAGTGGTTACATACGAAGCCACAAATCAACATAGGGGATCTCGTTCTTCTAATAGAAGATAACTTAACTCCTTCTAAATGGATGAGAGGTAGAGTAGTTGAAGTACATCCAGGAACAGATGGACATGTACGAGTCGTCTCAGTACGCGGCGCAGGAAATTCTATTTACAAATGGGCCATCACAAAACTCTCAGCTCTGCCAAAAGAAGAACCACTAACAACAGATAGGTGCGAAGATACAGTTCGAGTACAAATCGAATTTACATAGACGAGTGACAAGAGCAAATACCAACCCAAGGCTATTGCTGTATACACTCTCAATAATCTGCACGCTGGGAGCGGTAGCAGTCCAAGGAACAACAATGAAATACATATTACGATTCTCCACTCATCCTGGGATTTACTTTGATAAAATTGGTCAAGGTAATCTAATCAACGGTGAGTGGAAGATTATAACGTACTTTAATCTTACACAATATTTGACTAAACTAGACTATCTAGAGCACTGTACTCGTCAGCTGGGCAGATTATGCTTAAACGGGACTAAGCATGGTGTTATGCTGATAGCTCCGGCCCACACGGATACCATGAAACACTGCGAGACTATTGTATCCTAAATAAAATCGTCCCACATTGAGTTAAAGGAGCAAAATAATAAAATAAACTCTTTAGGTGAAAACAAAATTGCTCACCAAAAACGGTCTCCTTTCGATTTTATTGGCACGATTGCTATTGAATTATTCGACGTGCTTGACCAACGTGCTGGTAACGCCTACAAGGGCAGCATCGAAAATTTAAATGCAAACCAACACTACCACCAGAAATTACTACACAACATATGTCGATATTGGAATCAACGATCAATTTTGAAGAAACCAGTCGAAAGTTCGAAACATTCACAAATATTCTGGATAATATAATGTTTCATGAAGAGTTCACTGATTTAGCTCTTCACACTATGATGGAAATAATCAAACTCCATATACGCTTCATTCCACAATAATCAACACTATCACACAGGTTCATCAAAGAAGACTAGACCCTCTCATATTAACACCGCACCAACTCCAAGGGCAGCTCGGGCAAATCATTCAAGGCGTGAAACGAAGTCAAGACATACCTTTTCGAACCAATGACGTAGCTGCCATGTACAAGATAATTCAAACCAAAACAATAAAAATAGGAGATATATTCATATTCGAAAACAACATTCCACTGGTTCAGAGGGCACAATTTAATCAATATCAAGTCATCAAACCAACTTCGAACTACTTGGTGATCACGTTACAACAAAATCTTCTGCAATATTCATCAACCACTATACGATTATAATACAAATACAAGCAACTGAGAAGTGCAACTACTCAAACGAATTGGAGATCTCTCAACAAGCTGTCAAATCAACAAAATGAATATCACAACACTATTTATCCCCCTGCGTAGATACAATGCCTGGATCTTTTTCGATCCAGCGGTAGGTCAACTGAAACAACCACTATTTTCATTGAAAGAGCTGGAATTCCGGAACTTCATCCAACCTGCATCTTGAAAGGAGACACATTTACAGTGTCGGGATTTAGGACATCCAGCAGCAAACTCGAAATATCATTTTTGCCACAATTTAATCTAACTGATCTGATAAACGAAAACCACAGGACAAAGATTAAATCTACATCAACAACAACCTTATCGGAAATTGAAGTTATAGAGACCTCAATTCAGCAGCAAAAGCGACTGTTAGAGGCATCAACAGCCGATGTGTGCATGACTATCACCATTACGTGGCAATATACTTGTTCTTGCCAGTAATTCTTGCGGTTATTACTTGCATAATGCTTAGAAAAATAAGACATCATGCAGTCACCTCCTGACCCACTACCGGATGCATAAGGGCTCGGGAATATGTTGTGAACACAACAGATACCATACACCATCGGATATAATTTAATTTTAATTGTAATATAAACCCTTTTGGCATTTACATACTTTTGTATTTTTTTATGTAAAGTGCTTAGGCAGCAGTAAATTTTAAAAAGAGCTCTAATGTAATAAAAATGCTAGAATAAAGTAAAAATTCAACTTAAACCAGTGGTAAAGTATTAATAAGTATTATATTAAAGGCATCAGACATAGCTCATGCGAATATAACCGCAAGCTGTCTAGTCATAACAGAATCGTAGAATATTTTGGTGATCTTATGGGAACTATGGCATACCTTTCCGTAAAATTATTGAAAAACGAGTTAGATCTCATTTCGTGGGTAGCTATTGGGTTATTCTTTCGTCTACACTCTTGTAACCACGAATATTTCACGATCAACCAATTTGGCTAATTCCGCCAAAATTAAGATTCTGGGCACATGCCACTATATACTACAGGGATGAACCTCAATTATTTCACAGGCTGCAATCTACCGATGGCCACCTGCAAAGATGCGATTTTGAACTGATAATTTTAGATAACATTGTTTGGCTTCTCCTTGCGTCGTGGTGTTCGAATATAGTTCCTCACTTACTCCTTCTTATATGTACTTTTGGGGCTAATTGGAAGCTGTTGAACTCCATTATCCATCTAAAAAACGTCAAAATTGCTTAAAATACGCTACTTAATTAAATCTAAATAAGATGTTAATTGTTCAAGCGTTACTCAAAGATGTCGTTCAGTTTTTCAGACCATTATGATTGGTTGTCCATTATGATTGGAAGGGCGAACTGCGGGTTCCTCTTTCCTGTCCAATTAAATTATTCCCTCCTGTCCTTTTTGACATTACAATTTTTGAACGTCTGATTCTGAAGTGGTCGAATGAATAAAATCGTTCATAGTATTGTTTCTACGTGATCAGTAGATGTGTTTACAAAGGCAGTTGACTCCGTACACTCATGAGTGCCGATATAAACATTGAAAATAGTGATTCATGTACCATGGTATGATGTTTATGGTAGCACATTTCATACCATGATCCGGACTTACAGTCGTATGCTCTGTGGTTTTGGACGAGATCATCATGAACGGCGAGTCAGTTAGGTGTGTGATGTTACCACCTCTAAATGCGTTTCCTTTTATGAAGTTATGGTATTTTCTCAACTCAAAAGATTTTGATTAGAATTAGTGCGCGGTTATCGAGTGCGTCCTTCGTTGAAATTTGGGCTACTGGGCTATTACGCCATGTTACTTGAAACGGTAACTTGTGAATTATTTCACATCTTGTTACGTTATAGCCAGAATTCGCAAAGTAAATTTTGTTGCCCAACCAGTTTTCATGATCTTTGGATTTTAACGACCCTTAGTATGCAGCATACAAATAAGCCTTCGGCGAGGACTTTTATACGACGAAGCCAGTGAACAGAATGTCTGCAAGAATCTGACAAAAATGCCAGGAGTAATGAGATCATTATTATACAGATCCTGATTCACTCCTGAGCGTCAGAAAGCTGGGAGTTGAGTGATAATTTGAAATTTCGTTGCGTTATCTTGCGTAATAGAACTAGCTGTGAAAATCCAGTGATCGAAGCAGATGATTGGAATGAAACTAGGTTTATCATCTACGCACAGATTGTCATGGATAAGCTTCGGTGAAGGAGAAACATAATGCCCATCAACTTGAGGTCTAAGGTATTTGCCTGCTGTACACCAACATGGGGCACCCATTTCTCATGTTGGGATAAAAACAGGTACATCAGGCTATACTAATCCTAAGGCATTCCGATGTGCAAGTCTATTATATACCATTCTTAAAGTTCTGGAAAGGATCGATGATAGGGCTTACAAAGCTACTTATTGAACTGAGTTGTGCATTGCACAAACTACCATTAACAAGAATGAGCCCATGCTGAGGTTTAGCTTATTGAAGCTGAGTAGGATGGTCATTCAGGCTCCGGCTAAGTGTGAAACGGCTGGCTCTTTTTGAGTATGCTTTATAACCTCTCTTGTGGCTTCTGATTATTGACAAACTGTTTGTTAAACTAAGCAATTTTGTCTTGTTGTTCAGAGTTACGCTGTCGAATGTTATTTGAATTGAATGTATATATTTTCGATTTAATGCAATCTCCTCTGCTTTTTACTTCTACTTTAGTACTCCTTATTTGGTGGCCTGCTGTTAAATCTGCAATTAACTCCAATTCTTAGCTATGGAACCAATTTTATAGCTACCTTATCTATCCTTCATTCTAGGCACAGCTTGTCCGGCAGGGTTCAACTAAAATCCATTGGGATGTGGATGAATTGAATTGCGGCTCAATTGTGTTACTTGTTTCAAAAAAATATGAAGCCTCTGTTGGTCTTCTTTGTTACAGTGATAGAGTCATGGTTACGTGAATTCTTTCTATTGTGACATTGGAGGTAATAAGGTCGCTGATTCGTTGGCCAAAACTGGTCCTTAAATCTAACTAATTGATTGCGAGCTGACAGCTCCTTTGGTCTGTAACATGCGCAAGGAGTTAAGAACGTTACTCGAAACCGTTGCAAACGCGCATTATCAATTCTGCATAAGGACGGCTATAAGCACTGCACCTAAGTAAAAATAGACTAAGGATTCGCGTTGTGGTTCTCAATAGTTACAACCGCTTCAAGCATTATTTGCAACGCATGGGGCTAACAGAGTATATATACCAGTAAAACAAACTTCAATGGATAACTTGTGCGAGTCAGAATAAGGAATATTCAAGGTCTACGATAGAGGAATTTGGGACATATAGGTTAGCGATAATGGAAATACTAGATTGCGCAATAGGAAGCATAACACTCGCTTAATAACCTAAGAAAGAACCATGGAGATTAAAAAGTGTTAGAGACTTCTAGCCTAAGAAAAAGCCTCTCTCTCCAAATCCAACCGCTACTGTAGTTATTGATGGTCAACTTCAAGTGAAAAGTCTTTGGAGCCTACCAACTAAAGTCTCTTTCTACGGAGCTTCCTCGACACAATGGAGCTTTCGAAATGCACTCGCTATGCCCAGAGGATATCGTTAACGAAAAGCGGAGCTCTAAACGGCAGGAAGCCACATACATCAGTTCGTCCGGATTATACCAGCAGAACTTCAGAATAATTCGGAGATAATTCTTTCCTCAATGGAAGACATCTTTATGGTGTGTTTGAAGATAACGTAGATTTCTTAGAAGTAGATGGAAGCTTGTGATACTATACTTGCAAGAATATTCTTTAGCAGAATTCCTTGATATTGAGGGCACATTAATAATGTGAATTACTGTTAAAAGTCGTGAAAGAGGGTGTCTGGGGGCTAGCTAATGTGGAAGGCGTAACGCTGATTATGACTTGCAAGACTTGCCCAGGAGGGCGGGCATGGAAAGGTAGGGTTTGGGATCAAAATTTTTAGAAAATGTTAAAGAATGCGAAAAACGGAACTTGACTTACGATTTGACCGATACACAATATCCTCAATGTTCAACTAAGGCATGTTTTCGCTACCTTGACGGCGGCTTCGTGTGCCACCAAAAGCCGAGGATTCACATGCCATTTTTTTAGAAAAAGTAAAGAGAACTGTTAACCAGCTACTTTAAAATGCTCACAATAATCCACACCGACCTTCTCATATTAATGAGAATAAACCACTCTAGCCCCTCAGAGCTGCTGAGTTGCTATGATGTTTAAATGACATCTGGTGGAAAGTTATTTGTTCATTCTTTCGTTTTCGTTTTTGTGATCATGATTCTATCACGATCAACTCAAATTTGGCCTATTTCACCTAGCTCGTGTAATTAATGTTTTCGAGATGACAAGTTCATGAGAACGCTGTAAGTTATAGCAATGAATGTTAATTATTTCACAAGATCTGTTGCCGAAAAAACTCCCATCTTAGTTACGCCATCCATTTAAAGCGAAATTTGAGGTCGCAAAGCCAAATGAGAATTTGAGGGTTAAATCACTCTCAAATCTTAATTTATAAATTAATTAAATAAATAAATTAGTTATGTTTTAAAATTATCCACATGTGTATATAAATTTTGTCCACCAAATTATTGGTTTTGTCCACCCTAAAACTTATATTGGGTGAGCAAAAAGTGGGCTGTTCTTTGAGGTCATTTTCTGTTGAAAATTCGCTTTTGGAGGCACCTGGCTTAAAATTCACCCATTTTTCGGGGTGGACAAAATTTTTAACGGGTGGAAAAATTATGACTAACTCACATAATTCACTTCTTTAAATTCGCAATTAAATTTTGCTGATGCTGAGTTGGCGTATATTGATATTAAGACCTGCCTGATTTTTCCCAGTTTTGCGTTTCTATAAAAGTTCGGGGCACTCCTAAATGAATTTAGAGATGTGAGAGTTAACTCACTCTCAAATCTTATTTTAGATAAATTAGTTATGTTTTAAAATTATTCACATGTGTATATTAGTTTTGTCCACTAAATTATTGGTTTTGCCCACCCTAAATTTTATATTGGGTGAGCAAAAAGTGGGCTGTTCTTTGAGGTCATTTTCTGTTTAAAATTCGCTTTTGGGTGCATCTGGTTTAAATTTCACTAATTTTTTCAGCGTCTTTGGGTGGATGGTGGACAAAACGGGTGGACAAATTGGATAATTATACAATCAAGAGTGGTGACGGTATAAAATGTTTTTAGTTCCACAAGACAAAAATATTTCTACTTTTGACATAACCATTAACCACCGGTCTTGCACTATCGCAGAAAGCTGGGTCCGAAATCTAATGGTTTCTGTAGAAGCTATAAAAATGTAGAATGTCGACCTCGATAGCGTGTGTGTACAGAAGTAGCCACTAGAGTCTAACCTAACCGAAACCCTTAGGACCTAATACATAAAAGTCAACTTACCGGTTGCCGTATCCTCACTAGCAGGTCCTTCCATAGCAGCGCTTTTATTTGTATAAAATTTAAATGAATTTTTAAAAATTTCATTTTATTCGCCACAATTTCATATAATTATCACAAAAATCCTAATTAATTGTTCACTTTAAATTATTAAAAAATCTTTTAAGTAACTAAATTAAGTAAATCATGTTTTGTTAAAAGTATTTCGGAGGTTTCGTTAATTCTGCGCTCACAGGTGCCCAATCTGTAAATAAAAAATAAAAAAATAAATAATTAGTATAATAATTAATAATGACGATTAAAATTATATTTACATCGATTAAATTAATTTACGATCGCTATTCTCGTATTTGTTGTTCGATCAAAGAAAGTTTATCGATTAAAATAAAACGTTCGGGAGATTTACGTTATGGCTTTTTTCAATAAAATCGATAAAATTTATTAATCATTAATTTTAATTTAGACGTCTTCTAAATTAAAAGTTATTTAAGCGAGGTTTGCGTGCATGCAGTTCGCTAGGGAACACCCCCCATGCTCTAGGTAAGTTTCTTACAATATACTACGCGTATAGTTTTTAAGATGATTTGCAGATTTTTTGTTTTCCGGATTAATTCACATGTTGCTAATTAGCGTGTTACACACGGCAAATACATGATTGATATAATCATTAGTCTTAGATATCGAATTCAATCAACCGAGATGTAAATATGTGCAAATTTAATTGATCGCATAAATACGCGATCGTGTAGCAGTGAGATCACGTTTTATTCAATTATCTTAGCTGTGTACACGACTGTAAAGAATTATATACGTATAAATCAACAGGTAATTATTCATTATCGCGGTATTATTTACTCTTAGACATTTATTTATATACATTTTATGTGTATTTTGACGAGCGTAGTTAAACTGATGCGGTGTTTACCGAATGACTTCCTTTATTTGAGTGACTCCAATTTTTAACTTAATTGCTTAAGACCTGCTAGTATTAGCTTGGAACTGTCCCTTTATAAGCCTTAAACATTTAATTGTAAATATCTTATCGCAAGCCCTACACAAATTATGAGAGTAAAAGCATAAATGCACCGGAAATGTGTACGTCGAAGTAACGTCTAAACACAAATCTGTATTAGCCTCTTAAAAACAACATGCAAAGTAATTTTAAAATATTCCGCCAGATGTCAGACACTGTGCATTAAAACACGACTGGCTTTGTGATAGTACCGAATCACACCGTGTGGCGGCAGCATGCTTTTTTCTTTCCAAACAAAATTTTAACTCCGCCGTTCCACACTTTGATTCTTTCGTTGTGATTGTTTCCTCGTTTCCTTTCCCTTCACCTACAAACTAATCTTGCGGTGCGGAAATTTGTAATTATTTTTACAACAAAACATTTTTTTGATTCCACTAATTCTTGCACTTCTACAAAGATAAAATGGCCTTCAAGGCCAGTTTATCAAAAAATATTTTTTTTTACTTTACGAATTTGACGTATTCGTCAAATAAAACAAATAGTTTTAATCAAATGTGAACGTTGATTGACTTTTTGAAGCCATGGAATCACGACGAAAGAATCAAAGGTGTGGAGAGGCTCATTAGGGGTTTTTTTGCATCGCGGTTTGAACCATAATTTTATACGCAGCTTGTGTCGCCACTCACTAACACAAAGGAAAAAGGAAACAACATTTCGGCATCTGGTGTGAGGGATGCGCGTTTATACTTGGGTCACTATGGGCCTGTCCGTAAAGCATCTGGTTTGTGCTTGAGTTTTGGATTTTGCAAAAGAACCTTATCACAGCGCCCTTCAGTTTTGAAAACGGTGTTTTAATTCATTGGAGTAGTCATCAAAAGAGTAGACTGCTTCTGGGGTTTGTTTCAGAACTGATGGAACTAACGGTTTGAATCCATAGACAAGTTCAAAAGGCATATAAGCTGTCAAAGAATGAGAAGTCCAATAGTCCCAATTACGAGTCTTTTGGCGACTTTTTTTTCTGATATTCTGCTAAAGTTTTGCGTGAGGTGAAATATGAAATTCGTGTATGACATTCTTAATATCCTGGCCAGTTTGCACTTCTATAATTCTATTGGGTTTCGGAATTGGATCCAAAATATCAAATTGGATTCGTATTGAGTGAAACAGAAGATTGAAACAGTTATGACTTAGTGCATCAACTTTCCTATTGGCTATACTAGGTTTAAATTATATCTCATAACCGCAGCAATCGCCATCATCGCGGCTTTGGATTAAGCTTCAGCCGCATGTAAGTGGAAAGATAAGGATTAAACTTTTAAACTGACCATACTATTCCCATTAGTTCCTCTTCGACCGTAGGATAATCGCGTTCAACACAATTCAACGATCGACTAGCTTAGGCTATTGGAAGATCATTATTGGTGAAATTTTGCGAGAGAACGGCGACTACCATCGAAATCCTAAAAGCAGTTTTACTTCGTTTTGATTACAAGGGACTGGATAATTTTGAAGCGTTTCAATTTTTGACGAATCGGGGTTTTTAAAAAATGCTGGTTTTAAATTATGGGCCTTAATTGTTTTGAAGACGATATCGTCTAAATACGCGAAACATTTAGTACCAGGCAAGACAGCTAAACTAGTGTTCATAAGGCGCTGAAAGGTAGCCGAAGCACCCTTTAGATCAAATAGCACGCGTTAAAAATTATAATGCCCTGATTGTGGACTAAACGCCGTTCTCATTCGCTCAGAAGGATGAAAAGCAACTTGAAAATATCCATTTGGCAAGTCAAGTGTACTAAAATAATTAGATGGCCAAGTTGGTCTAATATTTTAGTAATATTTGGCAAAGTATAAACAGCTACAGCTAAGCTTATGAAAGTCAACTGATACTCTAACCTGTTTACTGTCATCCTGCGATTTCTTCAGAACCACTATCAAAGGCGAATTAAATGAACTAAAACAGATGGTTCTACGTAAATTGGACCTATAGCTGTACGTCATTTAGCGGTCGCTCTTGTTCAATGGAATTTGGCCAATTCTGGATTAGCACTTGGATTTTAGAACATTTTATTTCTATTGTTTTGTTGTTCAACACAAATTTTATTGAACGCTATACCTCTGTGTTTTTTTTGAATAATATAGTATCATTTAGGGGCTACTTTGTTTTTCCTCGATTTATGAACGAAAATTTATGAAAATCATATTTCTATGATAAGCACAAATTTCGTCAGTTTAGCCACCCTTAGAAACTTTTAAAGTTAGGCTTAAATTATTTCTGGTTTTTTTCTAGAAATCGGATTTTATTTGTATCGTCTTTCAGGCGAAATTTGAAATTTTCTTTACCCGTTTTTTCGCCTCCTGGAATAGTACTAATTTTTTCCCGTGAGCACTAATTAGTACAAATTGGGCTTAATCGGTATGCAAAGTTTAATTTTGAAATTTCCTGCTGCAGTTACCCACACTTTGGAACGTAATTATATCTTCTATTCACCACAATTTAGGCAGAGAAATAATTTTAAATCATTTTTCTGTTCGTTTGAAGGTGAACAATTTTAAAACCTCAAAACCATCTTCGATTGCCCCAATATTTTTTCTATTTAAATTTTTAGCATAACCTCCATTTCTAAGGGGGATCCCGTTATATCTCAACATCTCTCCCCGTTTTCCGCCCCGTACAAACTAGCACCACCCTAATGCAGACATTCCAATAGATTCGACGGCGCAGCATTTAGAGTCGTGCCCAATTTTATAAAATATATATTTTATATAAAATAAAATTTTACTCCGAGGTCACAAGGTTGATCATCAACCTAAACTCAAAATCATTGAACCGTGTGCCAAATAATCAACATAAAACTATATTATGATCTTTTAAACATCCACATCAGATCACAATCGTTTGCATATAAAGTTAAAAATTAAAAATGAAATCGGTTTTCATTGTTACGTGCACCTCATACTCGTAAAATAGTTATTACGGTTACAAAACAAAGAACTACTAAACTAGTGACAACGGATAGTTTCATTGAACGTCACTCTGCGCGGTATTTTGTCAAATATGTCGAGGTTGGGTAATTAGCAATTCGTAGACTACACAAATCAAGTTCCCATCGTATGCAATACAAACAATGAGTACAGTGTGCCCGCAGCATCAACAGATCTTAAATATTTTTTATAAGATGAGCAAATTTATGTCAAGGTTGATCAAAAATTGTAAGATCAAACAAATTTTTTGTCTGATTTGGTACTGTTCGATATAAGGCACATCTGGTATGTGCAGTAGAGAATAGTTTTCTATATAAGCTAATTTCTATATAAGTTATTTAAGTAATTAAGAAATTAATTATAAGCGAAGGTCATTGTAGTTCAACAGACTTTATTGTTTACATATAAATTGCTTTATGTTATTAAAGAATTTTATCTGAGATGTGCTCGTTTTAAAAATAGCAGAGTATACACGTACGTGCATTAGGGTGTGGTGATTTTAAATCAAGAGTCGGTTGGAACAATGAAATTTGGCGGTGGACTATTTCCAAACCTGTATGTGTAACGATTGGCTGTCATGCATTCCAGACATCAAATCATTAGAAGAATACTAACAAAACTTCAAAATGATTCTCAGCACATAAAATCCTGGGGGATTACGGTTCAGTGGACGGTTTGAGTACGTAGTCGCACAATCGCCGCCGCCTCCAGGTTCTCATTCTTGGTAAGAAGAATGGATGAAATAAGTAACCTAGATTTGGGCGGGTTACGCTAAATGGTGGCGGATGGGTCGGACGACCTCCAGTTATATATAGCCTTACCAGTGTGTTCGAATCATTGCACGGGTATGGACGGGTAAATATGGAATCCTTTAAAAATAAAATTAAAGAAGTGGCCAGCACTTCTCAAGTGCTGGTAGGGAAGGAAGGGTCTATGAGTCCAGCCGTCAGTGATGTTAAGAGCGGTTCCAAGCCTTGCAAGCGAGGGACTAGCGGTAAGAAAGAGAAAGTCACTACTCCGTCGGTTCGGAGATCCAGAACCAGGCGTTTGGCCTTCCGTGCCTTGAACAGACTGGCTACAGTCCCGGAGGAGCAGTGGACTGAGAAATAGGGAAAATGCATGCAAGATGGATCTCGGGTTTAAAAGGCAGAGATCTAACGAAGAGGAGCATGGAGGTCTGGATGCCGAGAGGGAACGGTCCAAGCTTCATGTGGAACAGTCGTCAAAAGAGCATAAGCTTTTTAGCGAAATTGTGAAGAGAAGCATCACAGGATAAAAATGGAGGTTGGTGTTCAATGCACTTAACCTCATTTTTCTCAGTCCTTGGACAACATCCGGTACCCCCGCCAATTTGTAGGGACGCGGATTGGTATCAGCGATGGCGGAAGCTGACTGATCGAGGAGTTAGGTGAGGTATGGCCAGGAGCCAAATTCAAGGCTGTTTCTATGAAGGAAATACCTAGCAGACCTAACCTGTCGATTACCCAGGTTTGCAAATCAGATCTTCCGACGAGGAACTGGAGGATTGGGAAGCAGGAGGAACCCAAGGGAAGTTTCAGATTATCTATTATGGTATTCAATAGGGAACCTCTGGCTCCCCTGTCAAAAACCAAAGGTGTCAAAAACTAAAGAAGGTCGAGGCCGGAGAATAACCGAGTAGTGCGTAACCGGAGAAGGGGAAGGAAGAGTTCCAGATTGAGGGAAGTTCGACGAGTGTAACCTCTTCAGAGACGGTATTAAAATTGCAAATAGTGGCAAACCCATGTGAGGGGTTAACTAGAGAACTAAGAGATCGACTATCCCTAGGCATGGGGAAGATGGAGACATCAGACTATGAGAGGGAGAAGTGGACCTCCTTAAGTTTAGGGACTGCGGAAGGAGTGAGACGGAGGAGACCGTCGACTCCGTCGGGTCCAATTAATCGATGCAGCACGGCTGTCGTAATAAGGTAAGTGAATACTGTTAACTGATTTGTGCAGATAAATTTACATTACACCAAGGCTGCATCGGCAGCGCTACTTCTCAGGCTTGCTAAGTCAGGCAAGGAGATAGCTCTAATCCAAAAACCATTGATCAATAATAACAATATCTGTGGCCTGCGAGCGAAGAAGTACACCCTATTATACGCTTGCGGGACGGATAAGAGCAGAAAAAGAGTTTCCTTTCAAACGCAACATCAATTGGTCGAACTCCAGCAAACTCCAGGTGGAAGTTCAATTACAAACTCAGAACACGATCAAGATGGCCATCGTGATTCAGATTCTGCTACTATCAACATTGTTTCGACTCATGTGGACGTAACGGTAGTATTCGTGTCTTTTCATCCACAAAACACGAAATCTGTCACCCCATAAAATACAAAAGAAAGTACTAGCTAGGGCGTACCATCAGAATCATATGGCTCTTGATGTTATTCATAAAACTACGACAACCACTTCATTAGGGCTTTTTAAGGCTAGCCGAAGGTTATACGGCCTCCATAACTCAAACAATATTTTGTGTTGATTACCGTAAACTAAACGATGTAACGAACGACAGTTATCCGTTACCGCGCATTGACGACACTTGGATACGCTGTCAGAGCACAAGATTTTTAGTACATTGGATCTAAAAAGCGTATATTAGCAAGTAGTAATCCATACTGATGACAGAGAGAAAACGGCATTATCAGCAGGAAACGGTCTTTATCAATTTGCGGTAATGTCGAATGGATTCGGCATTCGAGCAAGCTCTAAGAGGACTAAATTGGAAAACATGTCTGGTTTATTTGGATGCCATCACTGTATTAGGCCGCACATTTGCAGAACACGTCAATAATCTTAAACGAGTGCTATTGCACCAAAGGTTATTAACCAACTAAGAAGTTTCCTAGGATTATGCTCATACTACCGACTATTTGCACCAAACTTTGGAGATGTTGCATGAACTCTCCATCGCCTCACCGAAAATAGTCTCTATTTTGGTGTATCCGCAGGCCGGCGTGATATTCATTTTGGAAGGCAATGACCGTGTTGTCACGTATTAAAGCCGATCCCTCTCTAAAGCAGAGAAAAATTCTTGTGTAACACACGATCCGGTTGATGCATGACTCAAATGGTTGATGCAGTTTAAGGAACCTGAGAGCCAAGTGGCTAGATGGATCGAAAGACTATAAGCCTACACTTTCAAGACTGCATACCGACGAGATATGTTGCACAACAATGCATGTGATTATGAAGAAGGCCCTTCGCAGTTCAGTATAAGTAATGTGTAAGACAGGAAGAAAAGAACTGTTCCATAGTTATTTCACGAATCCAATTTGAATCGGAACGTGGTTGGGATAAACAACATTTGAAAGAATACTATGAAGCTGATGAGTCAATTGGGCCAGTAAGAAAAGGGCTAGTAGATGGTAGACGACTGCGTTGGCACAAAATTATATCTCAAAGTGCCATTGTTAAAAGTTATTGCACGCAGTGGCACTCGCTGAGAATAGATGACGAAATACTAGCAAGAATCTGGGAAACGGTAAACGGCGAAAATAATAAACATCAAATCACATTTGGGAATCAATAAAACCTTGGATAAGATAAGATACCGGTTTTATTAGGTCAATTGCCGCAAGGACGTTGAAGACTGGTGCAAAAAGTGTGAAGTTTGTGCTGCGTGTAAGGGACCGCAAACTCGGGCGAAAGTAAAAATGCAAGTGGGTGGAAGAAGCCTACCTGATCGTAAATCAGGAATTTATTTACAGATTCGGAGTACCGTAGGAACCACACTCGGATTAAGGTAGAAACTTTGGGTTGTCCATGTTTCAAGAACTGTCTAAAATTCTTAACATAAATAAAACTCGTATCACACCATTACATCCACAATCAGAGGGAATGGTAGACGGGATTAACCGGACACTGGAAGATCATCTGCGGAAAGAAATCAATGTCAATCAGGATAACTGGGATTACAACAGGAAATTAACCTGCAATGGTGCTGTTTGGAAGAGAGCACCATCCTACTATGTGATATGAAGTTTGGGTTACCAGCCGATCTACGATGGAGAATGAACTGGATTTATAATGAAGTAAGAAGCAAAATCGCGAAGGCCGGCAGAACGAAAACGAGATATGACCTAAGAGCAGATAGCGAAGGATTTGTAGGGGGCATTTGGTTTGGATTTATAATCTCAAAATAAGAATAGGAGGGATTACGAATTATTCGAATTATACTCTACTCTACTCAAGTATGTCACTTGGAGTTCGAATCTTGTCAGAGTTCATAATTTTATTGAGGCTATTATTATTCATTAACATCATCGATGTTGTCCGATCAAGTATTGCTCCAATACTGATTGAGATTTGGTTTTTAGAATAATAATCTATGTGGAGGGGATGCGAAGATTTCAAAATCAATTATAAATGGCGGCTTTAATCATCAAGACAGGGGAAATGATGACGTGAATATTCGCGAACACAACTACATGAAAGTAATTTACAATTGCAATACACATACATTGCCAGAATGTTAAGACACCAGAGACACCACAGATGGCTGCACAGGATTCAATTCCAAGTGCCTACCCAGAAAACAGAAGAAAAGTAGTAACTAACCAAAAAGAAAATGGATGGCCAACGGTCGGTAAGAAACGAAAGAAACGGAGAAACAGAAAGCGTTGGCAGCATAAGACGAAAACAAAACGAATAATTATCTCAGCTAGAGATAATGATTCCAGCCTTTCGACTACCGAGATTACCAAGAAAATCAAGGAAAAAATACGTCCTAGTGAATCTAACATAAAGATTCACTATGTAACTAACGCTGGACCTAATGATGTTGCAGTTACTGTTGATTCTTCCTCGGATTTGAAGGTTTTCACGGAAAAAACCAAGTTGGAAGGCGTGGGTCTAAAAGCCTAGGCGTGGGTCTAAAGTGATTATCTTTGATGTAAGCTCTGAGCTTGATGGCGACATGGCTAAAAACTGCCTAATAAACCAAAACTGCCTAGGTCAAAAAGATTTTAAAGTTCTGTATAGAACCGGTGCGAGAAATAAAGAGACCGCTCACTGGGTGGTAGAAGTCGAACCAGCAACCATAAACATGTTGCTAAAGTGTGGAAGACTGAGAGCGGGAGTTTGTGACTCCAACTAGGTCCTTTAGGTGCCAGCGATATGGTCACATTGCAAAGAATTGTAGGGCGTGCGCAGAGACCTGCTCTCACTGTGCACATCATGGTCATGGCTACAAGGTCCGTCCCAACAAAGACAAACCAGCCAGTTGCGCAAGCTGCAAGGAATTGCAAAAACCTCATAACCGCCAAGTTCAACGTTTGAAATTAAAAACTAAACATGATGATTAGTCATAATCAGAGACATTGTTACAGCAACCTACGTATCGCCCACCTCAACATGCAGGGCGCTAAAATAGTCGGATCAGAGATATGTGAACGCATCTCAACTCACGACATAGGTTTACTATGTATGCAAGAACCACACTCGGTCAATGGTCAAATCAGTGGCATGCCTTCTACAGCCAGAGTAGTTACAGGCTCCTCTGAGAATCCCAAAACTGCAATTAGTATTGACAATGCTGGCATGAACATGATGAAACTAAGTCAGTTCTGCGATAGCCACTGCACATGTGTTGAAATATCATCGAAAGCTGGTTCACTCTACCTATTTTCAATATATGCCCAATACAGTGAACCGATCGAGTACCATCTGGTAATGATCCTCGGAGACTTCAATGCAAGAAGTAAAATGTGACATGACCGTTTAACCGATGAAAACGGAAGAAAAGTAGAGGACTTCGTGTTCAGGAGTGACCTCTTCATAATGAACTTGTAGGGGCACCCAACGACGTTCTCGTCTAATGGGAACTCCAATTTCGACTTAACCATAGTCAATGGAGCCTTCCTGGGCTCGATAGTTGGGTGGTGTGTCATAGAAAGTTGGACATCTAGTGACCATAGAGTCATTACGTTTAACGTATCAAACTTCAGAGCAGTCCGCTTGCAAGTAGCAAAACTCCGAGATTCGCCATTAAGATAGCCGACCCCAGTCGTCTTTGCTAGACAATTGGTTGGCTCTTGGGACAGTGTAGAAGCACTTCCAGAAATAGATTCGATAGATGAAATTGCTGCTCGTGTGGATCTGATCTCAGCACAGTTAGCCAGTGTCTGCAACAACTCAATTCCTAAGAAAAGAGTTGCGAAGAAACAGAACAGTTGGTGGAACTCTAATCTAAGGAAACTTAAATGTTCTATGCACAAGCTTAGAAGAGCCTACCAGGCGGAAAGGAACCAAATAGCAAAAGAGTTAAAATTGTCTCGCTTTAGAGTAGCAAGAAATAAATACTTCCATGAAGTATTTATTGCAAAACAAAATAGTTTCCAACAGTGCGTCACGGAACATGGTAATAAGGGCCCATGGAGACTTGTATACAAATTTGCCGCTGGCAAAGCAAGACCTCCAAAAGTCTTAAACACCATGAGAAAGGCAAATGGAGTCGCCACTGATACGTGGCATGACACACGCTTGGAGTTCAACTTACTTCTTCCGACAGTAGTTGGAACGATGCGGAAGACCCCCCATTTTCATGGGAGGAGGTCACCAGTGCCTTAACTTGCTTCAAGCGTAACAAGTCCCCTGGACTGGATAACTTGAACGCTGAAATAATCCAACTGGCATGGCCCATCATAGGGTCTAGCATAGTAAAATTATTAAACAGCTGCTTAAAATTTGGTTACTTCCCCAAGGTGTGGAAAAAGGGTGAAATGATCATAATCAGTAAATGTTACTACCAGTTATGGGGCTCCTAGAAAGGTTGTTTGTCACTCGCACTATACCGCGAGTTGAACAAAGCGGACTGTTCTCGGACAAGCAATTCGGATTTCGACGTAGCATGTCTACTGAGGATGCGATAGTCCGCCTAACACTGTCAAAACCCAAAGTTCTAAATATGTTATGGGTATATTCTTGGACATTGCCGGAGCATTTGATAATCTTACGTGGCCTAGTGTCATTGGAATTTTATCGGTCTACAATCTCCCTAGAAACACGATGAATGTTTTTAGGAGCCACTTCAGTAATCGATACGCAATAACCAAAGACATGTATGGTTCTGTTTCAAAGCAAATTACAAAAGGATGTCCTCAGGGCTCTATGATCAACGACTTTGAGAAAATTGCTTTCGCGGATGACAACGTCATTCTGATACATGGCAACTCGAGACTCGAACTTCAGCGCCGGGGTCAAATCGCAATAAATAAAATGATCCAATGGTGTGAAGTAAATAAGATGTCACTATCAGCAGAAAAAACAGTGATTCTGCAACTAAAGGGCAAATTTGACTCTAGTCGACCACCAACAATATCACTAAACGGTAAAAACATGAAAATGGTCAAGTGCGTTAGATATCTAGGTGTTGACCTTGATGAACGAATGGGCGTAGCATCCCACGTTCTTAGAGTCTGTGAAAACGTTTAGAAGCTATTCCACTCTTTGGCGAGAGTGTCAAGAGAAGGATGGGGACTTAATCACAAAACACTGAAGTTAATATACAAAGGTGTGGCGGAGGCGCTTTTGGCGTATGCGGCGGCTGGTTGGTATGATAGGTTAAACTGTCACCATATCAGATCATTAGAAAGTGCTCGGAGGAATATCCTGGTAGGAGTAACAAAAGCTTACCGAACGGTATCTAAAGATGCTCTAGTGGTTCTGGCTGGCGTACTCCCGGTTGATATTCTAATCAAAAAACGAGCGAACTTGTACCACCTAAAGAGGCGTGGCCAAAATAATATAGGTGAATATGTACATGCTGAAGCGATTTCGAATGGCTTCTGGCAACGAAGGTGGAATGAATCAGCCAATGGAAGGCATACCTTTGGCTTCATTCCTGATATTAAAGAAAGACTAAAAATGAAATTACCACTGACGAGCTCGATGTGCCAAGTTATCTCTGGAGATGGTAAGTTTAAAGCATACTTGCAGAGATTTAAGTTAACGAACCAGTGTCAATGTTTATGCGGATCGGAAGTAGAAGTCGTTAAGCGCCTACTTTTCGAATGTAAGGAGGTGACGGTTATGTCACTAAAACATAAGTGGCTTGGTAACATGAATTATTATATTACTAAGCGACGACCTACTCCCGAAGTTTCAGCCATATTGTGCTGAACTGATCAACGTCTTAAAAGAACGGAACAGTGTACAATAGTAGACCGGTAAAACGGAATGTGCATGTCTCCCCGTGACTAGGGACGGTAACGTTATAATTTTTTAATTATAACGGCTGAAATGTACAAACACTGGTATTGGTTGACTGCGCTATTTGATTTACATGAAAATTGGCTAAGTAAACCGGTAAAAATTTGAATAATTCTTAGTTTAAGGTTATACCTAGGTATAAGAATTGACGGAAATTTTTCCGGAAATGTTGACTACGACGAATGAATGAATACATCGCCAGATGCAATAACACGAATAATCTTGAACAGCGATGGGCAAGTATATAAGCGCGAGCAATTTGGGACGCAGACATAGTTGTAATTTACCCGGTGAACAGTGCAAGTAAAAAGTACAGTGTGAAAAAAGTAGTGAACAGCTAAAGTGAGCAGTCAAAGTGAATTAGTGAGTAGTGAACAAGTGAAACTAGTGGATTGCTGCGGATATTAAAGTTGTTTAGAAAATAACTTAAATCACTGAGTGTTTTATTTTCAAAATCGAGTGGGAATCCATATGGTCAATATTACCAGGTGTGTCAATATGAAACCGGAATTTACCAATAAATGGCGTCATTTCGACAAACCACGTCATCGACACCATTATTTTCTTTTGACAGCTGTCAACAACATCCAATTCATAACCATTATTCATGTCGTTTTGTGCCTACATATTACGGCTTGCGGAAATCATTGATTTTTTTGTTATCATTGGAAGAAAACTGCTGCAGTGAGAAACGAAGAACGTGGAATACCACCAAAAAAGTTTGAAGACAGAGAATTGCAAGCAGTGAATTCTATTGTTGGATGAGGATTACGCTCAAACGCAAAACAACTCGCGGATCAATTGAATGTGTCACGAGGAGCCATCTCCATACGTTTACAGGCCACGGAACTGAATGAAAACAACAGGAAAATAGACAAACCACTTGAAAAATGTTCTCTTCTTACTAGATGCAAAAGAAAGCCATTTCTCCATCGAATTGTGACTGGCTGATAAATGGATCTATTTTGAGAATCCAAAGTGCAAAATGTCTTGGGTTGGTCCAGGACAACCATCGACATCGACTGCAAGGTCGAATCGCTTCGGACGGAAGGCAATGCTCTGTAATTGGTGGGATCAGAAGAGTGTGATTTATCTTGTGCTACTAAAACCTACCAGAACAAAAACAACGAGAAACAACCAGAATATGATAAAAGGCAACAAAAAGTGTTTTTCTGCATGCACCATCACACAAAGCAAAACCGGCCATGGAAACGTTGGAAGCACTTAATTGGGAAACACTTTCACATGCGGCTTACACGCCAGACTTGGCTTCGCCCGATTATCACTTTTTTGCATCGATCGAGCACGGGCTTGCTGAGGAGCACTTCACTCCTGCGAAAATCTACGATAATGGCTCGATAACTGGTTTGCCTCAAAAGAATAATACAGACAGACAGATTTAAAAAATGTATAACTAATATTCAGCAATATTTTGAATAAAATACCCTTAATCATTATCATACGATGAACTTTTTAATAAAAAATTCCGGTTACATATTTACACACCTGGTAATTAGCGGATGACTCAAATGTAAATTGTGATACGGAAATTAATTTGATACTAAACATTTTGATCAGGAATATTGCCTATTTGTAGGTTTACAGTTTTCTTAACCCACTTATTGGAAATATGAGCTCCGAATTTCGCATTGGATTCAGTTATATTGACTACGAATAACTCGAAGCAAATTATTCTAAACTCCAGGGTTCATATATATTTAGCTACCGAGAAGATTTAAGAAACAAAATATTGAGCAACTTAACGAAAAATGTAGAAGACACAATATAAGGCTACATTTAATATTGTAAAGTAGCACGACCTGCCCTCATACAATATATTGAGCAACCCTCTAACCTCTGGTATTGAGCAAATTTCTTCAGCCTCTTCTTTTAGTTTTACATAACGAATAATTAAAATGAATTGAACACGCAAATATCAAGGTGAAACCGTCCCTTTCTACACCAAATCAATCAAACGTAATTCAAAACATAGACTTGCTCAATATGGATACGAATTTTACCGCCTTTGTATTCAAATCACATATGCGCGAAATGTATATTTTTATATATGGCGTATTGATGACGTATCGACGAGTAATTAAAAAACTATTTATATAAATTTAAAAAAAAGTTCAAGTTCTATAGTACATAATGAATTATAATTAGTAATATTACTTAGTGCATAGTTCGAAGGCACACGACCAGTCAGTTACAGTATAATGATCGTAGATAAGTTAGTTCAACGCTCTTCTAACGTTGATTATAATGAAAACACGTTTGACTGGACTTTGGATTATGATAATTTTGCATAGACAAAACGTATATTTGAATCACAAATCTCGCGTAATAGAAAACCTTGACGTTTTCTCGTTTATTCTTAAGTATTTTGAAAGAATTCTACATCACGTAATTCTATGAAATATTTGACTCGATACACTATTCCGGGATATATGTGACAAACGCACATCAAAATAATGATCGAAACGATCGTGTACATATAAAATATCGCCAGATAATAATAATTCGTTCGTAATTTTAAATTTCTCGGTACGTGTTGTGTAGATTCAAGTGTTTCGTCTTCTTGAACATTCGCAACCACATACGTGTAACGTATGTATAATGATTAATTTAATTTTAATTGTCTGTAATCATGATATTTTTAGATTACTTTGGATGCCAAAAAAAATTAATATTATTACAAATAATTATTTGGTAGTCTTTTATAATTTTATATAAGTGTGTGGTGGTGATATTGTCGGTTTTGGTTGATTAAATTGAGTTATTAAAACCATAACAACTTTTGTGAGGCGTGTTTAATTTAATGTTGATGCCATATGCTTTAAGATCATCAGGACTGGAATCACGAATATTGCAGTATTTACACATTGCAAGAGAGTTGCTCAATATTTTTTATGTTACAGTTTTGGTTTAATAAATGCAAATAAATTAATTTGAAACTCGGAGATTATGACTTCGTCTAACATTAGTATTTTGGGCAACTGCCTTATTAAGACAACGAGCTACAGAATTTAATCAAATGTTCATTCTTCTAAATATACAATTTGAGCAACTTTATGCAAGAGCAGAGTTATGTAAGAAAGAACGGTTTTTGTTGCTCAATATAGGTCAAAATAATCTTATTTATACATTCAACAGGTTAATATATTTTAATTCGGTAGGTCATGACAAATCACAAGTCTGTTGCTCACTTTGAAATGAAATTGAAATTGTTTATTCTGGATTTTTGGATTTTTTGTTTAGCAGACAAAAATTAAATTTAATGAGATGATCATGACTGTAATGACGTGTATTGAATTATTTAATGAGTTGCTCAATATTATTTTACTTTACATATTCCTTGTGCATTAACTATTAGTGTATACTGAACCTGAATTGATTTATATGACGCACTAAGCAATGAAATCAGTTGCTCAAAATTATTTGAAATAATTTTTTGTCCGTAACTGTTAAACTTGACTTAACTGATTCTGGTTTAAATCAAAATTCTCGTACATTTTTACTACACCATGAAATTGAGCTACTCATGATTAAGTGGAACTAATAAATAAATAAATATTTCTTAATTATTTACACAGAACAACAAATTTGGCTCAATTAAATTAATTTATCAATATTGCCCATGCTAAATTCGTTATCTGAATTGTTCTATTATTAATATTGCTTATTGAGCAACTACACATTAATAAACATAATAGTTAATGAATTTAATCAAATGTTTAATTTTCTCAATTTTTATAGTCTCTGCTGAATACAAAAACTGAGCAACTTTACAATTTCGCATCGCCAAGAACCGCCATTCCAACGACCAAGAACGACGATACCAGGAGCCTCCAATATCTCGCACCTCTCGACTAGCAAAGAAATACCACGCAGATGCTCAACGGCTTTCAGAGCAAAAGATTCTGTGTCCGCTGATGTCGCCTCTGCGAGGTTTGTCGCAAGTGTTGCAGGCGCATTGCTGTCTTTTCAACAACGATCAACTGCTTCCGTGTCATCACTGCAAGACATATCTAATATCGATGAAGACAATGCATCCAACAAAGGCTTATTAGAACAATCTCGAACCAGACATGATCCTCCTTAAAATTGCAGTGCTCACTCCACCGCGAAGTTGCCACCAGTGCTGTGAGCGCTGATATCGAGTAGTTGAAGCGAAACAACCCCGCTCTACCAGGAAGTTCAGAATGTCACGGCAAGGACCCAGTTTAATGTCACCGACTTCACCATAATTCAGCTGCCTCCGGGAAATTGCTCTTGGAATCCGGGAAATGCGATGTTTGAGGACAACGGAGGCAAACAGAGCAGCGCCATGGCGATCGGAGCAATCGTTCGATCAACATTTTGTCACCTTCACAATGGGATTCCAACACTTTACGAGGCAGTTCATGTGTTGTCAGAGCAAAGTGACATCGAGATTCTACATTCAGCGGGAGTTTAAGTGCCAACATGAAGAGCTATGTCATCATGAAAATTTACAATCTATTCTACTTCGTCAATTCTCACCGATGTGGGCGCAAGACGCATCCGCAGTAAACGTAAACGGTCGAGCGAGTGTTATCGAGTGTAACACATACGATGAATTGGTCCGCATCTGCAAACGCTCTACAGACTCGAAATATATCGCATTTAAATTGGACAGCGACGGTGAGCTTGTGACCATTCCATCATTTTCTCTGCTTTACGACTCATCTCAACCAGTCGTCTGCTCAACTAACTTCAAGCTGACTCAATCCCAGAACAAACTTCGATTATGGCTCCGAATGATACGTGTCGGCCTCAGGAAGAATTGGAGTTGGCTAGAATCCATGCTATGGGAACAATGTGACTTGCTAGAAATCTCGAAAAAACGACCAACAACATCGTGAACGATCGATGTGAGGAGCTTGCGTGGTATCCTTTCCTTCTACATGGCATCAATGGCTCGACCAGTCACGATATCGCCCCTAGAGTACTTTCAACTGCGAATCATAGGCGAGGTCACGAGATGCCAGTGCATCGATTCTACGCTCTCTCAATGTACGATCATCATATCACGAGTAACATTAACATCTGCGGTAGGAAGGTCCAATGATCTTTACTAGAACGACCTTATTCGCACAATGTTGATCGCCTTCAGTGATGCCAACAAGGATACGAAAACTCGTTCAGAAACTCGTTGAGAAGTATCCGGTCATCGTGAGCCGTCACTTCATGATTCGGGTCAACGCAATGATGATTTTGCTAATATTGTACGATTCGATTCTCGGAGGAAAGGCGGTCGACAATTGGTGGCGGATCAAATTCCAGAATCGAGGCTCGCCTCATCTTCACATGTTTGGTTGGGTCGAAGGTACCTCAAACTTCGATTCACCGGAAGGAATTACTATAATCGACAAAGTCATGATATGTGAGCTGCCCGATGATCCGGAAATGCAAGTTCTGGTGCAAGGTGGTCAGCGACTTCATCATATGGCGACGTGTCACAAGAACGGATTCGTTGAATATCGCTTCAACCTCCAGCGTATTCCCAGCGAACGGACTCACATTATCGCCAACACTTCCGACGAGTTTCTTCCCGAGAAAAATTTCATCAACCATAAGAACGCCAAGCTGTTGAAATGCTGCATCAACCGTGCGTTAATAACGAGACAATCGAAATGTACATCGTCAAGTACTGCTTAAGTACTGCGGTTTTCGAGAGGTCATTCGAAAGATTCAAGAAGAAGTTAGCAACACCTTAGTAAAGCTTTTCAAGATCTCATGCAGATCTCGTCAAGTTTCGGCGTGTGGGTGCTTTTATCGCCTCTGCCATCTCCTACTGAAGCAATCTTCTCGTCGATGTGTCTTCATTAACACATGTATACTAAGCCAGTCGGCTTTTGTACGAACAAAATTAAACGCTACATGCAGCGTCCAAATGTCGCTAATGGAATTAGCAATGCTTTTTAAACCTCATCACAGCTAGGTGATTGTTGACGAAGATGATGAAAATCAAGAACCATATGGATGCTTCTCAAAATTCCCGTTTACTGATTCTGTTAGACGGCAAAAACATAAAAATTAGAAACCACTTTACTGTCGTTCTGCGTGAAAATGAACTATTTGCAGACTACGAGTCACTTAAGGAAGCATTTTTGGTGAGGGAAGATCAGCTCAATTCTTCAAGCGCCCATATATAGTTCAACGGACACGAGACCGACAGCGGCAAAACGCGATTATTCAGTTATGACGATGACAACAACGATAAACAACATGGAGACAACGATGTTAGACCGAATGTGAACGACTTTCGTCTTTGGCGAAGAGGGATGTTGGCCAGACAAATTTCTTCAACCACATCACGCAAAGCATCGAGAAGCACCTGATCGGATTATCGGAGCGCTTGAGAATTTTCATCACTGGCAATACTGGAACTGGCAAGACGGACACTCTCAACTCGACCAAGGAGCAGATTCAGTGCTGTTACAATGACGAAAAAGATTCGGTGAAGGTTCGAGCGCTTACTGGTGTCGCAGCTAAACTGATTTCTGGCCGCACTCTAGCGAGATGAAAAGCTGGTGAACTCGTTCAAAATATACTACAAGAATTAGACCCGACTTTCATAGACCTTCTGAATAACTTGCAAGTTGATGAACTAAAGGTGGATCACATCAAGATTCTTCTTGATAAAAACAACAAAAACCAACCGGCGAGTTAGGGATTGAAAAACATTCCACATTGATCCAAAAAACACCCTTGAAATTTGACACAACGCTCAGGCTCTCCAATACCATGCCAAACAAGGCAAACAGTTGGGAATCTTTGAGCAGTTAACCGCATCTTTGAGAAGCTCATCGCAGAAGGCATCAACAAGGCTGGAGGGTAGCCAAAAACGTTGACGCTGTATGTCGGTGCAAACGTATAACATAGACACCACCAAAGGCGTCGTAAAAAGCGCGAAGGGTGAGTTGTCGAAATAATTTTGTCACACTTTCGTCGAGCTCAAGTGTATGCTGAAAATTTGCCAAATGGCGCGGCCAGTTAAATTTCCTGTAAAATTCTCAGCTGGAACTGCAGAACGTCGAATACTTCCCCTCAATTTTTGCTGGACTGTGACTGTGCACAGGATCCAGGACAAGCATACGCCGCATTGAGTCGCGTAAGAACAGACGAAATAAATAAGCTAACAGTCTAGAATCGGTTCAGGGTCCAATTTAAAATACAGACTCCAAATATAAATATAAAATTTTATTATATTGAGCAACTTGGCAAATCTTTTTGTAAAGCTTACAAACAAGTTATTTTACATTAACAAAAAACTTTCGATTGATTTTTATCTCTGATATTATCATATGTCGCGGGTAACATATTAAGCAAAATTGAGCTACTCAAATATTTGAGTACTTGTCAAATTGATATTGTTGTCTCCTCAATCTTTCTCGCCTATTTATGATGTTATGATTTATCATGGGTATCATATTGAGCAAAATTGAGCTTATAAATAAACTGTATCAATACGCCAAAATTGGTTATACTGAGCAAATTTACATATCTCACTGTACAGCATAAACAAATTAATCTTAAATTAACAAAAGCTCCTCACATACTTGTTCTGGTATTGTTGTTTGACGCGGGTGTCCTTTTAAGCAAAATTGGGCTATTCAAAAAATGAGCAAAGCAAATTAAAATAAAACAATTTAAAAATTTAATTTATACAATTTGACCCTAACGTCAAAGTCGGTTATTTTGAGCAACTTAGCAAATATATTCGGAAAGCTTCTTCCAATTTGTTTTTATCTTTGGTAATATCATTTGACGTGTGTGTTAAGGTTCTTAATTTTAAACTAGACCAAAACCCGTAAGTTGACAGCAGTTATATTGAATTACCGCAGCAACGCGACAAACTTCATCGTAAAGTTTTAAAAGTTATTTTCTGGTATTATTCATTTGACACGAGCGAGCGTCATATTAAGCAAATTTGAGCTATTATGAATATTTTATCCTCGATCGCCCATAAATCAAAATCTATCAAGTTTATCACCCCTGCCACACATTCCATTCATAAAACACATAATTATTTGATTATTTTAATAGTCCGACATACTTCTCATAAACACAATACAGAAATGTGTACGTTCGGCCATATGGCAATTTATTTTTAGTAAAAAAAAACGAACCGCGTGTATATTTTTTTAAATCGCACATGTTAACGTACACGGAATATTATAATATTTGCATTTTGGCTTATAACGCATACCGTCGATTTACGAAAATATTACATACTCATATATATATTTAGAGCATAAACGGAAAATTGGAAATCTATTTATCGATATCGTGTGTAGATAGTTTCGTATGTAATAATATTTTAGTTGTTAGGCAAGTTTTAAAAATAGCAGCTGTAAATTTTAATGAAATCACGTTGCTTAATATAATTCTTGACCTTTACGTGATTTTTAATTTGATGGTCCAATGTTTTTCCGGTATCCCAAATCCCTCCTACTTTATAAAATATTTTATTATAAATGACAACCTTGTGATCTGATCAACCGAACCGGCACGAACACACATATATTTATATATATATATATATATATATATATATATATATATATATATATATATATATATATATATATATATATATATATAAATCAATCTGATATGACTCTTAATCGATAGACTAAACAGTTTGTAAATTTTTAAATAATATTGTTACGTATAATTAGCACTGTGTATCATGATAAACAAATTCCGACCGCGCAAGGTATTTGAGAAACTAATTTCACATCTCATTAAATTTGCACTGCTGGACATTTGAATATATACACAATGTTTACGATCGTTTTACAAATTTCAACAAATTACCTTATTGTATATTTAGTACATATGTACACGATAGTAAACAGCTTAATTGTCTTTGCTTTAGAAACTACGAGTACATATATGGAAAATGCATGATATACGGACAGTTTATAGTAACAACCGTAAATCTCTCAACCAGAACTTTGTAGATAATCTTTTGTGTATACAAAACTCTTCCTCAATTATGTTTGCTCGGAAATGGATACAGTTTTACAAAAAAATTGCATAAATCTCTAATACATAAACAACCAATTCATTCACTGGCTCCGGAACGCTTATCGTTTATTGCCAATTTACATACCAAATTTTTATAGCTGAGTAGGCTAAGTGAAATAAGTGTTGTCAACAAAATTCCAAAGGAAAATACAGGTAAACCTCGATTAACGATCTCTCCAATAACGATTCCTCGATTTAACGATCATCGTAAACTGATAAAAAACCTCGATTTTTATCCAAACATTTGTTTAGTTGTTAATTGTTTAATTTCCACCCTGTGGGCGATAGTTTCCAGCCGAAAGTATAAAAATCGATAAAGCAGATAGTGTATTTGCTATCTCAACCGAAAATATAATATGTTATGTGTCCCATTGAGTATGAACTCACCAAGTTATTGAAATCCTGAAAAAAAGATGAAAAATGACTCTGGTCCAAAACCACTTTTCTCGACGTTTATAGAAGGTCTCTGATTCCAAAAATGCAAGAAAAGTGTATCCTTCCGCCTGGATGTCTGCACCGATGATATCTCAAATAGATATCTTGAAAACGAAAAAAGCCTTTTCGTAATTGAATCGTTTAATGCCACACGAAATTGTTATAGTTGATTACAAGTAGTTTAATCATAATTAGTTGTGACATATTTCGATTTTTTCAATCAATGTATACAGAAAAACTATCAAAAATTGTAAAGGCCTTTTCATTTCGGCATAGAAAATTAAAAAATAACAATTTGTGATATTGCGCTCAATTAGTCTTAGACAGCGACTACACGGGTGCTCCCACTTCGATAGCGAAATACGCCTTTCACAAGTAGGGCAATTTACCGTTTTTAGAACCACGGTTTTTGCTGTCTGCCTACCTACCGAATATCGGAAAATTAAGCGTCGGCTTTACAATTTTGATAATTTTTCAGAATTTTTTCGGATTACATTAAAATCACCATTACCAACTTTTAGAATTTGAATGTAAATAAACATTATGAGTAAAATACGACAACCAAAATTCACTTAAATAAAAAGGCCTTTTGAGACTATTTGTCGTAATTCGAAACTCAAATGAATGTGTCTGTAGAATTTCATTTAAAACTTAAACTATTTGAGACGAATAAACAATTTTCAAAAAATCACTTTCAGGCAAATCCCTTACATTTTAAGTATTTTCTAGACATTTAGCATCAAATTCAGTGATGTAGCTGGACCCAAAGGAGTGTCCGCCTTAGCTAGCTGCGTCATTTCTAATTCGTCTGATAGGCTATTCCATGAGATTAAAAATATGAATTTTAAATGGGCCCTAGACAATAGAATATTAACAGACTGTTTAGACCCAAAGAAGTCTCCTTTGGTCTCACCAAGCGTGCTCTAAAAAGAATTTTTTTCGAAATAAGGAACCGTTGCAATCGCTTCCTAGGCACTCTACAAAAATGTTCCCGTAATGAGGACCTTTCACAATGTCTAAAGACATTTCTTTGGGTCTAAACTGTTCACTCTGAAGTAAATAAACCGACTTTTCAGCAAATTTATTTTATATAAAAAAAGACAACAACGAATTAATCTTGGACATATGATCCATTAGTTTTTATGACCTTGCGCAATCTCTCAGGTACTTTACGAATGCCGTCGCGGTTCATTGACCTGAAATTTTTTCCAGGGGCGAGCATCAATAAGGCCTTTCATTTGAATCTATTTCCAACCATGACACTATAAACGGTCACGATTTAGAAATTTTCAAATTTTGTGTGTGCGATATATTCTATCGAGTTTTCCCGGACTTCCCAACATGAAAATTGACCTGAAAATTTTTACCAGGGGGAGCAATATTAGGGCCTTTCATTTGAATCTAAATCCAACCATGACACTTTAAACGGTCAATATTTAAAAAATTTTCAAATTTTATGTGTGCGATATATTCAATTGAGTTTTCCCGACTCCCCACATGAAAGGTGACCTGAAATTTTTTCCAGATACGAGCATCAATAAGGCCTTTCATTTGAATCTATTTCCAACCATGACAATTTAAATAGTCAATTTTTAAAAATTTTCAAATTTCGTGTGTGCGATATATTCAATCGAGGTTTCCCGGACTCCCAACATGAAAGTTGACCTGAAGTGTATTCCAGGTGCGAGCATTACTAGGACTTTTCATTTGATAATCTTTCCAACCATGTCACTTGAAATGGTCAATTCTTAGAAATTTTCAAATTTTGTGTGTGCGATATATTCAATCGAGTTTTCCCGGACATGAAAATTGACCAGAAATTTTTACCAGAGGCGAGAAATATTAGGGCCTTTCATTTGACTAGATTTCCAACCATGACACTTTAAACGGTCAATATTTAGAAATTTTCAAATTTCGTGTGTGCGATATATTCAATCGAGGTTTCCCGGACTCCCAACATGAAAATTGACCTGAAATTTTTTCCAGGTGCGAGCATCATTAAGATCTTTCATTTTAATAGATTTCCAACCATGACATGAAAATGCATTTCGCTGTAGTTTCACTTCGCCCAATTGGCCAATTCTCGGTTGGGAGAAGGACCATTTTTACCAAAAATTTATATTTTCTGACGAAGCTTATTTTCACCTCGGCGGTTACGTGAACAAGCAGAATTGCAGTTTATGGGGCACATAAAATCCACAGGCGACAATTGAAAAGCCAATGCACCCAAAACGAGTGGCTGCTTGGTGTGGAATATGGTCCAAAGCCATCATAGAGAAATTTTTGTTCGAGAATGTGCCATAAGCGGCACTAACAGTCAATGACGACCGTCATCGTGCCATGTTAACCGACTTTCATGTGAAACCCATAGTTGCAATAGTTGATCGATCAACATTTAATGCTACAGGCAATTCTGATTGTGTTTGAGAAGAATCTTCGGCCAATAACGTTTCGAATTCAACAATCTTCAAGTTTTTTGGTTCGAGACGCCTTCAATTCGATTTTAAATTCTGGCAAGCTAACGCAACAATAGTTAGTTGACTCATATCTACAAATTGAAGCCAACAACCGCAGTCACCTTTATTGGTGTTGTTTGGCAGAGAGCCCCGGCTACCATGTGATATTAAGTTTGGGGTACAAGAATGGGACTCTTAATGAAGTAAGAAGCAATATCGCAAATGTCAGCGATAGAATGAAAACGAAATGTGACGAAGAGAAGAAAAGGGATATCACCGAAACTACAACAATAGGACCTTATAAAATCATCAAACGGATCATCATCGCCGAGGCTAGTCAGAGTCATAATTTTTTTGAGGCGATTATTATGCTTCACTCGCATCCATGTTGTTGGATCAAGTATTACTTCAATACTGAGAATTGGATTCTAGAATGGTAGTCCATGTGGTAGAAATATGGAAATAACTAAAGCAAAACTGTAACCGGCGGTGATATAGTCATCATGGAAAATACTGGAATTAACAACGGCGTTAATCATCACAACAGAGGAATTGGTAACGTAGAAAGTTCGTGAATACAACTAACATCTAGCGCTTGCAATTTTAACTACCGGTTATTTCGAGTGTGGCAACACTTACATCATATGTTTTACGTGTGGCAACACTTACATCACAACATTTAATGTTTGACATTTACGAAATGGGTCGCTTACGCAAGAACAAAATTGGGAATTATTGAAAACTTACTTTCAAAGTTGTGAGTGTCCTACCCAAACTGTAAGAAATTTACGTGGAAAATTCAGTAAAACTGAAATGCCTACAAGCCAATTTGTGAAGCGAGTTCGTGAAACTGGATTGTTATATGATAAACCAACACGTGTACGTGCATTTACAGCGCGTGCATCCGAGCACATTGCAGCTATTGCTCAGAATGTGTCTGAAAATCCATCAGCATCAACTCACCATCGTGCTCACGAATTGAACATTTCACGCAGTTCTGCAAGGAAAATTTTGCATAAAGATTTCCTTATGAAGGAGTGCAAGTTCAATTATTGCAGGAACTGAAGCAAATGCCGATCCACAACGTTTTCCATTTGCTAATTGGGCGGTAGAACGGTTGGCAGAAAATACATTTTTACCGAAAAATCATCTTTTCCGAGGATCTCATTTTCGCCACGGAGGCTACGTCAACAAGCAAAATTGTTGCATTTGGGGCTCAGAAACTCCACACGTAATCCACAATGAGTGATTGTTTGGTGTGGATTTTGACCGGTGACATCATTGGTCCATTTTTTGAAACTAAACAAGGAGCCGCCCTTACAGTTATTGAGGAGCATTACCGAACGATCAGAATTCAAGAGGAGGACACACACGACATTTGGTTTCAACAGGATAGCGCATCTCGCCACACAGCAAGCGCAACAATCGGTCTTTCGCACATTATCTTCGGAGATCGAATCAGCCGTAGCGCAGATGTCAGCTGAATACTCCGGGTTGTACTAGAAAAATTAAAAGAATCTAACTTTAAATCTGCTTTGAATTTTTCTATTGATCCAGTCGTGTCTCACACTGTTCCACACTATTCACGTGTTTCAGCAGCCCTAGACAAAGATATTATTTTCGGCGGATCGATTCAATTGATTGATACCGCAATGCGTTTCGTACAATATTTCAGAGTCAACAGTATTCTCTTCTGTTCGCTGAGTCGATTCCATTTCCAATTGTAGATATTTTTGGAGAAAAAATTTATGGAACCAACTAGACCCAGGGGCCCGACACTTTCAAAAATATTACGAAAACCTGTTCGTTTTGATATAAAATTCCTTTGCAAAATTTGAATCTGAATGGATGAATGGAGTGGAAACTTATAAGAAGGATATGTTTGATCCACCAGATGGTGGAAATAAATTTTAGAAAAAATTTGTTGAGTTGAGCGGCTGAAATGCCCATTTGGAACAGATTTTTGGAAAAATAGTATGGTAGCAAATAGACCCGTGGGACCCACCCGTTCAAACATATTATGAAGACCTGCTTATTCTGGTATAAAATTCTTATGCGAAATTTGCATCCATCCATCAGAAGGTGAACCCCTCGAACTCGAGCATGTTTATAATTTCATATAACCCCTTTCGTAAACTCCTTTCCGTGGAGAAATATAAATACCGGGCCCTTGGCTCTGGACTTACAATTTATAATTACATGGTAAAAATTTCGTGATGATTTGTTAAGCAGATGAAAGGCCCTTTCGGAAGCGCCTAGGCTCAGAGGGTCGACCTCTTCATAAATATTACGCAAACCTGCTAATTTTGATATAAAATACCTAAGCATAATTAGAATCCAATTGGATGAATGATGTAGGAACTTATACGAAGGGCCTCCTTTATTCAAAAGACCAACTTCTCAGATTCAAGAATGTCACTAATTTCATATAACCGCTTTCCTAAACTCAATCTCGGAGAAAAATTAAAAAAAAATAAATGTTATTTTAGAAAAAAGTTATACCTTTTTTGCTAGCCCACGGGATCGAACCTTGGTACGAAATTAGACGAACCAAATTAGAAACCTTTGGTGACCATGCACACAACAACTCACCCATGTTTCAGCTCAATCGGATAAATGGTGGTCAATCGGATAAAAACCTTAAATTCTGTGTAGCAGACACCAGAGAAAAATTCTACTAGATAGACCCTTGGTCATGACTATGAACCTTAATAAGCTCATGTTCATATCATGGCAATAAAATATTTAAATTCTCATAAAAATGTACATCATCTAGCGCCAGTGTAGTATGGGAACACTCTAAATTATCGGGAGCCAATCATAGGGGGATTCGACACCAGAACCCATACTACACTGTCAATAGATGATGTAAATATTTGGTCCCAGGTCTATCTGGCGTTATTTGCCACTGGTGTCGAATATCCCTAAAGTACAAAGCCACTATGTGGAAATTATTATTACATTTCGATAAGAAAATCAAGTGAGCTAAAGGGCATTGCCGTAAAAATGGGGCACTTCTGAATTTTGTTCTGGTAAATTAAGTCAATCCGTTCGGTATGGGTAGTTTTAGTTTAAATAAATCACTGAAATTGTGGGGTTTGTCGGAAAGTTCCACGCTCCATGTGAAAATGATAACATAGTTGGCACAACAAATGAAACAAAAACCATTTCCAAAAATGAGAGAGGAGCCAATTGGTTGTGCCAACCTAAAGCTAACATTTACATATAGTGGAATTTACCGATAAACTCTACGATATCCGGAATCTATCTTAACTAAAACTACTCAAACCAATACAATTTATTTGATATGCTTTTTAGAACGAAAAATGATGCCATATGGAGGGGATAAATAGCTCTGGGCTCATTTAATTGTGTCAACCTAAAGCTAACGTTTGCATATAGCGAAAATTTTTTAGGCAAACTGTACGATGTCCAGAATTTACCCAAACTAAAACTACTCAAACCAATAAAATCGATTAGGATCGCGAGATCGAAAAATGATCCCTATCCCCTCCTTATGGCAATAGCTCTTGGCTCATTTCATTGTGTCAACCGAAAGCTAACGTTTGCATATAGCGGAAAATTTTTAGGCAAACTGTACGATGTCCAGAATTTACCCAAACTAAAACTACTCAAACCAATAAAATTTTATGTATCCCCACCTTAAGGCAATAGCTCTTGGCTCATTTGATTGTGTCACCAGAAAGCTGACGTTTGCATATAGTGGACATTTTTTTGGTAAGCACTACGATGTCCAGAATTTAACCAAACTAAAACTACTCAAACCAATGAAATCGATGATTGTAGATCATGGAGGTCTGAAATTTTGGAAAAATATTTTGTACTGACTAATTTTACTAAATAAATATTATTGAATTCGGTGATTCTTAAAACAGATGCCCGCTGGATATACAGAATTGAACACAAGGTCATATTATATAAAATATAAATAGTTGAAATAGGAGAAACCCAACAAATTTCCAGAAAGCTTCTCAAGGATTTCTGAACCAGTGCTAATCTTATTATTTTATAATTATCAACTCAAAATTATCATTACAGCCTCTAAATATTTAAGCAAACAATTTTTTTTTTATATTTTTGCAAATTTCATCGTGAATGCCATTATTTAATGGTCATTTTGGTTTACCCAAACAAAACTAAATTCTGTATCATCATATATGTAGTGCGCATCCGATCCACCTTGAAGCTACTTGTTTCTTCTTCTAGATTTTTCATTGCTGGTAAATATTTTGGATAAATATTTTTTTGTTATTTTTGTGGCACAATAAACAAAAAAATTTCAATGAATCGGCAAAAAAATACTAAAATATACCGGCTGATGTACGTAAATATATACTGCCAGGCTGATGATTCATGGCTACAAGTTTATGTACTTGGATCTAATATTTATTTTAATATTAAGATGTGAAATACTACACCGAAAGACTTCTTTCGCAATAATAAATACAGATTACCTGATCAGAAATTTATCTAACAACGCATTCGTTGAATCAATTTATTATAATCGGCCTCTTATTGTGTGCGTTCGAAATACGACAAACTATACTCTAGGTGGGGCCTAAAAAATGAACATTTAAAATATTTATACCGATGATCAAACATTATACAATTTATAGAGATCGGTCTTTGATCGCATGATGCCGCATTAGCAAGATATAATTTGAAATTTTTTTTCTTCGACCATCAGATGCTTGTTTCAAATCGAATGCGAACGATTTGTCTTTTCTGATCGCGATTTTATAATTTACAATTTTAATGTTAGATCGGTCCCAACCAAATCGTTTCGTTTAAACAATTTACAAATTTTAATGTATTCAATTTTGCAAAATCTGAAATATTTTTTTTGACAGTTCAATGTTGAAGGACAAGTGCGGTTCTGCTTATCCCGAAGCAGGGAAAGTTGAGGATCGTTTCTTTTATTGCGCGCACGTTTCCCGGCGCAAACTTTAGTTAGCACGAGACACGAACTGGGTCTTATTCGAGACAAAAAAAAAAAACATTTGTCATCCAATTGGCAAATCTTGCTTGTTTTAACTTAACAAAGAACAAGAAAATTATGTGTGTCTTGAAATGTATTCCCCCCTTAAATTTTAAATTAATTTAACGCACCACGTTGGGCGCCAAATATAATCAGCTTGAAGAAAGAAAGAGGCGCGCTCCAGTAAGTCACATGGAGATGAGGACAGGCATCCAAGAGACAAATATAACTATGTTCGGGCAGCAATTCAAGAATCGCAGCATGGGACGAGGTAGATGTATATCTTCCGCCATAAGGGGATCTCTATAAAATCTTAATGTCAGCTATCGGCATGATACATAAGCTGCAGGCCATAAAAATGTAGCTGGACAAACCTCAAAGTAATGAGGAAAGATTGCGGTTCAGTGGAGAAAGAAATAGTGAGCATGGCGGTAATGAAAACAGAGACACTCCAATTTGGAACAGATCAGAATTCAACAACCAGATGAGATAGCGATTTATTGCCTAACACATATGCGTAAGTTATTCCAAAAGGTTTATCCTTCGCTGGAAGAAGCTTATAAACTCTATGTTTCACAACGAAATATGTTGCCGCAATATTTTATTCAGTTAGCATTAAAAGACATAACGACAGTGGAAGAAGTCGAGCTGGCCTGCAACCGATCGAGCGAAATCAAATATTTGTCGACGATAAGGCTACAAACTGGTAAAGAAGTTTTACATCTAAAACCAACATGTTTTCTGACAAGATCGAGACCAAAACAATGTTCGGAAGTCAATCAAGGAGGTGACACGTGTCAATTGAGAGGAACACAAACTCGTAGGGTAGTGCCATATTCAAAAATAAGTCATTAATTTTTTAGAATTGTAAGAAAAGTGGCCACGGTCATTTCGATTTATCCTAAGTCATTGAAGATCCCAATACCGGATAAAACGAAACATGATAAAGGGTGGACTATTTAAAAGGTTGCTTTTAAAAACGCTATAATGTATACTCAATCTTTATTTTGTGGAAACTTTTTTTATTGTGTAGGTTGGAGTCTCCGAATTAAAACAATTTCGTTCATGTGGCTCCCTCTGCTGGTCTTACAGTAAACCTTCTTGTGAGTCAGTTTTAAGAACTTTTTCGATGATTTTGGCACCTATTTCGCGAATAACTATCGCAATGTTATGTTTTAAGCTGGAATTGTCTCTCGATTATCCGCATAACATCTATCATTAACAAAACCCCATAGAAAAAAGTCCAACGGCGCCAAATCGCGGAGGCCAATTGACATCTCCAAAACGGCTCAGATGTCAAATTTGGCGCGTAAGAGATCGATTGTCGGTCGCTTTGTATGGCGGAGGCCATCTTGTTGAAAGCAAAGGTTGTTCTAACATTGGACCAATTATGCCACCACTCCAAAACCCACACCAAACAGTCACTCTTGGTGGATGCATTGGGTTCTCTACGATTACGTGTGGCTATTCCGAACCCCAAATCCGGCAGTTCTGCTTGTTTACATAGGTCCTAAAATGGGAATGCGCTTCGCGCGAATTTTTCGACCAAAATCGACGTTATTATGTAGCTGGTCTATGGCCCACGCAGAGAACTGATATCGAAGCGGATGGCCATTTGCTTTCAACTGGATTTTGCAGGCGTAAACTCGAGGTATTTGTGTACTATTCTTCTCAGGCTGATGCGACTAATGACCAGTTGCTGCGATTGGCTTCGAGGTGAGATTGATGGATTCTGTTCTACACTATATGAACCACGGCCACAATATTCTCAATAGCAAGCCTTTCTCACAAACTTTCTTCACATTTCTTTTTAAAATTCGCACGGTTTCGGCTACACAACACTGGCTTTGAAAATAAGTTTTCATTATTCCGAAACGCTCCTGAAGCGAAAACATGATTGTTTCGTGACGCATAATATCAGACTGACAAGCTGTCAAATTTTCAAGCAAATCGTTCAAAAAACTGTTTCCAGCGCCTATGATTTAAAAGCAACCCAATAGATGGCCCACCCTGTATTAAGCAAAATAATAATGAAAACGGGGTAGTTTTAAGAGGCAAAGAAGGATGAAAGTTTGTCAAAATTCGCAGCTCAAACAAGACAACGAGTGGGAAAAACGAAACCAGAACAGGAGTATAGTACGAAGACCAATATTTTGGAAGGGGTAGACCAGAAGAGAGAGGATAATAAAATTAAGTGTGTCACCAAAGTTGAAGGTGATGATCGTCCCCATATTAACGTCGATATTTTGCGTTTTGGCTTCGTAGATTTTCAGATTCCGGCAAATTGTACGATTTTAGGTAGAAAGGTGCCATTAGATTTTGATGGCAAAATCAAAGCCGTCGAAGGGACAGTGTATATGATTAAGAAAGTATGATTAGGACCCTCATTGTTACAAGTATTGATAATGAGTTGATATGTGGGACTGATGTCTGGACTACTTTCGGAATCCGGCCACCCGAAGCCGATAGTAATAGTGATCGAAATCGGTATGCTTGAAAATGAGGAAATGCCCAAACACCAGTTGAATGAGGATGAAAGGAAGCTATTGGAAAATGTAACGGATACATGACTCGAAACTTCCTCGGACAAACTAGAGTGCATGGAACTGAACAAATAACGATATGGGTGAAGCTAAAGCGGGTGAAGCTAAGACACTTCTGATTTCTCCAAACTTGCAAAATCAGATGAATCTAGAGCTTGACAGAATGTTGAAACTTGCAAAATTCGATTTTGCCTGAACGCCCGTCAATTTAACGAGATAACAGTAAAAGATGCCTACCCACAAAGGATTTTGGGCAGGCTAGCTGGTACGAATTATCTGTCAAGCATTCCTTTAAGTTATGGTTTCTGATAGATTGAAGTCTCGATTTTTCCTTAACGAGATCAAATATCTTGGTTATGTTTTAGGTGAGCAAAGTCTTAGAATCAAATAATATGTGACAGAAGTTGTATGTGTCTAAAGATCCAACACAACAGTTACATACACATAGCATACATCGGCGGCCCACTTCAGATACTTGAAGACACTTCAACAAATAAGATTTATTTATTTTGTGCAACAAATAACGCAGGATATCAGGAAGTATATTAAACAACGCGAAGGCCAAATCAATAAACACCGGAAATCACCATCTACAGTGCACTCATGCCGATGAGCGAGGCAAGAGCGGTCTCAGAGTCTTGGGAGATAGTGGCATCGATTACATGGGACCTTATCCCATGTTATAGGATGTTGTCACAAAATACGTAATTTTTAAACGAGTAAGGAAAACTAATAAAAACTCGAATTTCTAACGTTTGGGGTTCCGTGGATTTTAATTTCAGATAATGATAGTCAATTTAGTTCTAAATCGTTTAAGCCATTTTTATGCCCGCACGGGATTGATCATTGGTTAAATGCCACATATCATACTCAGGCCAATCCATCGGGGAGAGTAAATAGGTGTATTTTATCAGAGAGAAGCTACCTCGAGGAAAATCAAAGAGAATGGGACAGTACAAGTACATTCCAGAGATAGGATGTGCATTGTGGACAGAAATTCATGAAAGTAGATCTCCGAACTGAAATGAAAGCACGGCATCTAAAATGGAAGACATCCTTAAGACTATTCGGAGAAATCTACAACAAACGCGTGGACTGTAAAAATTAGGAACGAAAGTATATTAAATCTCCAGTAAGACTCAGGCCTGGTCTCGTTTCTCAACTTTACTTCCTTCGTAATAAGCAGGACTGCACTCGTAGCGCCCCAATATTGAATACAAATTAAATACATTGAGACTTGTAAATTGTTAGAAAACGATTTGGTTTTGTTATTTTGGTAATCACGCACGTTACAAGTTTCGACTTAAGTTAGTGATGAATTCTGATATAATCCATATGATCATATCGCAGTAGCTTTACACAAATCTGCTTTGAAGTTTTGTTAAAATTTCAATACTAAGGCGGCTGTCCAAGATCGTGGAAACATACTGAATTATTGAACTTCATTTTAGATCTATAATATGTTTTGTTCCGTACTCTGTTCTGGATCCACTTCCAGTATAAAGTCATTAAAATACTTATAATAATTCACTTCGTTCGTTCTCTCGATGTCTTCTTCAACAAAAATTTTGAGAAAGACTTAACCTAGTCAATATTTAAAAGTGTTTGATCAATTTAGATCTTGAAAATATGTTTTGTCGAAAATTTAACGCACACACAGTCAGTCAAATTAAATAGACACTACCGAAAAGAAAAAGGCCTTTTCATTGTTTTACATTTTGTTCAATTACGGGCATTTTCATTCTTTCTGCGTCGTAAATTAGAGCAAGAGATAATAATTCTCTCATCAGTTCGCGTTAATTATGTTGAAAAATATTGAAAACGGAAAAGGCCTTTTCGTAATTGAATCGTTTAATGTCGAACAAAATTTTTAAGGTTATTTACAAGTTATTCAATCACAATTAGTTGTGGCATATTTCGTATTTTTCAATCAATGTAGATAAAAATTATCAAAAATTGCAAAGGCCTTTTCATTTCGGTATAGAAAATTAAAATAGCAATTTGTGATTTTGTGTTGAGTTAATCTAACACTTTAGAATTGACCACGTGTCCATTTTGTTTAAAAAATGTCATTATTTAGCCATTTCTCGGCATTCGATGATCAAAAATATTTACGAATTAAGCCAAGCTGTTTGCTTTATGTCTCTTATTAGTTGCATATGCCTTTATCATGGTGGGTCATTACACATTCCTACCAAATGTTTATTGATACAAAAGATTTTGTATTTAACAATTTTTAATTTAACAAGTTTTCGGTATTGCGATATCCAACATTAAACAATGACCATTGTATCTCCTACATTAGAGCTTTTCAAAGTTTTATTATTTCTGGTTTTTTCTAGAAATCGGGTTGTATTTGTTTCGTCTTTTAGGCAATTAATCGGTATATTGATGAATATTGTAAGAAACGAATTTTGACATAATTGGCGAATGCAGAGCAGACCATTCGAGCATTCAAAAATTATTTTGAAAAACTCTGCAACAGTAGTTCCAAAGAATGGTTCCCTCGGTAAGGCAAAAATTTTTATGAGTTGATCACCAATCAAAATTTTTAAAGTTCAAAACATCGAAGTATTTTGGATCTATCAATATATATTCAGGTGTGGGCACTATGTATTAAAATACATTCCAACTTCAATTTCTTTTCCTCTTCAATTTATAGAGCAACAACATAAAAGTGTTAAATAACGGTTACGTTTTAAGAAAGTGAAATTTATTTACTTTCATTCTATCGTTTGTACTCGATATTGAATACGCAGAGCATACATAAGATAAAAATACGCCAACCGGTATTTAGGTGAGTTTAAGATGTCTATACATTATTACGTAATGGCACATGTTTATGTTGAATTGTTGCCTAACTGGATACAAATAACAACATTTTATTATTATTCTTACGTATGCATGAGTTTATTGATAATGACATTCAATTCCGATGATGTTTCTTTTTACACGTTTATAAATTTATTAACTTAGATTTGTTTGAAATTTCAAGGCTGCACACACACAGGTGATTAACTTTGAAATACCCAAAGGTAAATGTATCGCAATTGTAATAATTTATATTTTGTGATTGATATTTACCAAAGCACATGCTCATTAAAATTTAATTAGGCAATTGTTGATTACGTACGGTGACCATGTTCTTTTCGAACTCATGAAAAACCTTAATATTTTCTATTATAAAACCGTATTGATAAAATAAACTTAACTATTTTGTAAAAACTTTCTATATTTAATCCGTTGGTCAATAAGTCTCGAGGCTGACACATAGAAGGCGCATCTATTAAAAAACTCATATGATTTTTATGAAGTACCAACCTTCAAACGATTTGTGTCAAAATTTTATGAAAATCCTACCATTACTGTACAAGTAACAGATGTTATAGCTGCTTTCACCAAAATACGGTTCACACAAAGCAATGGTTTGATAGGGACTGAGCTCTTTGTAAATCAACCGTCAAAAGTTTTTTTGCTAAGTTTAAACGTGGCCAAACAAACACCGACGATGCTGAACGCTCAACCTGAGTGAAGTATTTTACGTTAATAAAAAGTGTAGCTACACATTTTAACGAAAAGTGTAAACTCAAAAAGTGTAGATACACAAATTATAAAAAGGTGTAGCTGCACCAAAAGTTTTTAATTGAGAAATTGTGTGGAATTTAGTGTCCTCGACTTGTGATGGTGTCACTAATTTGTAAAGCATTCATTATTCCTATGATTTTTGAATTAATAAAAGAATTAAGCCAATTTGGCTTCAAAGACGCTTCCACGTGTAGGGCCATACTGCCAATCACAACATGCAAATTGTCTTAGAATTTTTTCGACTTATTCTAGGTATGATCCCATGTTGAAAACACTAAATTTTACACTCGGCACTCATTGTTCCGATGTTTGTTTGAATTACTAAAGAATTAAGAGAATTTGGCCAAAGAAGCTTCCACGTGTAGGGCCATATCGCCAATCACAACATGAAAATTGTCTTGAAATTTGTTACAAATTTTAAACACCACTCCATGTTGAGAACACTAAATTCTACACTCATCATCGGAACAATGAGTGCCGAGTGTGTTCTATACAAATTTTAACAAGAAAAAATGCTTCTAAAGCACGGGAATCAATTTGTAGTGTTCTTGGTGCCGACGTTGTGTCTGAAGAACGGGGTAGTTATTGATACAAACGTTTTAGAAGTGATGATTTTGATTTTAGTGACCAGCCGCGCCCTGGACAGCCTTGAAAGTTTGAAGATCCGTAATTGCAAGCTCTAATGGGAGAAGACTCAACGCAAGCGCAACAATAGGTTGCAGCTTAGCTAGGAGTCACGCAAACAGCTATTTCCAAGCGTTTGCACCAAATGGGAAAAATTCAAAAACTTGGAAGGTGGGTCCCACATACTGACCGAACACAACCTAGATCAACGTATGAACACGTGCCTTTCACTGCTTGTCCGGTCAGAAAAAAAGGACTTATCGTGAAAAATTGTGACGGATGATGAAAACTATATTTTTACGAGAATCCGAAACGTAAAAAGTCGTGGATAGATCTCGATCAACCCAGTACATCGACACCGAAACAGAACATCCATTTAAAGAAGTTCCGCCTGCGCATCTGGTAGGACATGAAACGTGGGCTTTATTACAAACTCCTGGAAATTGGCGTCAACGCTACAGCCGACAGTTGAACAAACTGCACGCCTTAGTGGATAAACAGTCCAAAACACTGGACGAAGTGTGTAAATTCGTTAATGACTTTATCGCGTCGGATAAAGTTTATTTACTTCAGAGTGAACAGTTTAGACCCAAAGAAATGTCTTTAGACATTGTGAAAGGTCCTCATTACGGGAACATTTTCGTAGAGTGCCTAGGAAGCGATTGCAACGGTTCATTATTTCGAAAAACATATTTTTTGAGAACCTTTGGTGAGATCCAAGGAAACTTATGCCTAAGGACACATCTTTGGGTCTAAACGGTCCGTCAATATCTAATGATTGAATGATTGAATGATTTTGAAATTCATATTTTTAATCTCATGGAATAGCCTATCAGACGAATTAGAAATGACGCAGCTAGCTAAGGCGAACACTCCTTCGGGTCCAGCTACAACACCGAATTTGATGCTAAATGTCTAGAAAATACTTAAAATGTAAGGGATTTGCCTGAAAGTGATTTTTTGAAAATTGTTTATTCGTCTCAAATAGTTTAAGTTTTAAATTTTCTTAATTCGTTACGACTTTTTAACACTTGAATTAATTCCGAGCTTTAAATTTCGGAAACGAAATTCTACAGACACATTCATTCGAGTTTCGAATTACGACAAATAATCTCAAAAGGCCTTTTTATTTAAGTGAATTTGGGTTGTCGTATTTTACTCATAATGTTTATTTACATTCAAATTCTAAAAGTTGGTAATGGTGATTTTAATGTAATCCGAAAAATTTCTGAACAATTATCAAAATTGTAAAGCCGACGCTTAATTTTCCGATATTCGGTAGGTAGGCAGACAGCAAAAACCATCGTTCTAAAAACGGTAAAGTGCCCTACACGTGAACGGCGTATTTCGCTATCGAAGTGTAAGTACCCGTGTAGTCGCTGTCTAAGATTAATTGAGCGCAATATCACAAATTGTTATTTTTTAATTTTCTATACCGAAATGAAAAGGCCTTTACAATTTTTGATAGTTTTTCTGTATACATTGATTGAAAAAATCGAAATATGTTACAACTAATTGTGATTAAACTACTTGTAATCAACTTTAACAATTTCGTGTGGCATTAAACGATTCGATTACGAAAAGGCTTTTTTCGTTTTCGATATTTTTCAACAGAATCGGCGCGAACTACTCAATTGACGGAATTTTGAACAAATTATCACGAACTCGAGATTTAATTTACGTTGCAGAAAGAATGAAAATGCCCGTTTTCACTTGTTTGCTAAGAAAGCGGCGCAATTTGTTAATTTAAGTTTCAAAAATGATTTTCGCAATCTTCCTACTGATTTTAATCTATTATACAATATGTATAAACGATTTTAAAGGGCAGGATGTAATACTAACATAGTTTTCGACTTATGTCTCATTGTGTCAACTATGATATTGTATAAAATTTCGTATTAATATTGTCTATTCAGGACAATTTGATAATCGAAACCCTTTAACGCCAAACAATTCCAACTTAATAAAAATGATTTCAAGAAGTTCGTTTTGACACGCAATTGGCTAAATTTTGAAGTGTGTTCCTTGTCTAATAGTAATTGAACAAAATATAAATGAAAAGGCCTTTTTGTTTTCGGTGACTATTTTCAAGATCTAAATTGAACAAACACTTTTAAAAATTTACTAGTTTAAGCCTTTCTCAAAATTCATGTTGAAGAAGACATTGATAGACCGACCGAGGTGAATTATTGTAACGATTTTTATGACTTTTTAGTGGAAGTGGACCCAGAATAGAGTACAGCAATTTCGTAGATTTATATGTAAAATGAATATTATATTATAGATCTAAAAATAAGTTCAATAAGTTTTTGATTAATTAGAGTAGAACAAACTGTACTAATATGGCGATAACGAAAACAAAATAAGTTTAATTGGTATGAAACATTAGGGAACTTTATAGAAGCTAGCAAGATAAGGCACTTAAGACAAATCAACAAGCAAATTGTCTTGAATTTTTTTTTACAAACTCCAGACACCATCACAAGTAGAGGTTTTAATAATTTTAATTAAACCCCATGTTTCGAATTCAAACCTTTTTTTTTCTTTTTCAACTCCACTTTTTGATTTGTATATCTTCACTTTTTAAGACTACACTTTTCGTCAAAATACACTTTTTATTAACGTTAAATACTTCACTCCGGTGAACACTAGTCGGTCGTCCGAATTCAACAGTTATTCCAGAAAAAAATACAAAAAGTACACAAAATCGTTTTGAAGTAAAGTAAAGTTTCGTGAGATAGCTGACACCTTAAAGATATCAAAATACACTGTCTATTTTGCATTAATATTTGTTCATGAAAAACCTTTGTTCAAAATGGGTGCCGCGCTTACTCACATTCAATCAAAAACAGCAACGAGTCGATGGTTCAAATCGTCGATCAGCTGCGTCCGAAGCGAATAATAATGCAAATATCACTCCGCAAATACCACAGCGTATTTTATTAGTCGATTATCATGAGAAAGGAAAGACTATCAATAGCGAATATTACGGCCCTAAACGAAAAAGAAAACAATGCTCTTTCACCATTCACCAACAATTGCTTCCTCATTCACCGTATTTCTTGGATCTGGCTAGCTCACAGCAAATCCAATTAAAGATATTTGCGTCGAAAGCAGATGCCAAAATCGAAACGCCTATTTTGAGGCCAAAGATAAATCGTTCTACAAAAAAGTCATCGAAATCGATCAAAGTAGTTCGCTAGTTGTAGTTCGCTGAAACTTTGGAAGTGACTCAACAAGTGATTCATAACGTTCTCAAGAATATGGGTATGGTGCAAAGACAAGGAAATTTGATTTCATATGTACTTCATATGTATTGAATGGTTCGATCCACTTCGACAGCCCAAAGCGCTGGAAATCGTGGGATAAGCCCGGTCATGCATCCAACTCAACCGATAACCCGAATATTCATGACAAGAAGCAAATGCTATGCATCTGGTGGGATCAGTTCGGAGTGATCTACCATGAGCTACTTCAACCTAACGAAACCATTCAAAACCGAGCATTGAAGCTCAAACGCCCACAATATGTCAAAAGACTTGACAAAGTGATCTTTCAGCACGACAACGCTCGGCCACTTATTGCAAGAGTCGTGTCAAGGAAACTTTGGAGGCGTTTCAATGAGATATCATACCCCACTCGCTGTATTCACCAGACATTACTCCTTCCGACTACCACTTGATCCGGTCGATACCACACGGCCTGGCCGAGTAGTACTTCACTGGTTACGAAGAAGCCATAACTTGGGTCGATTGTGTCATTTCAGCCATTTCTAAATAGATCGTGATTTTCAGTTTTATGAAAGAGTTCCAATATGCTTCAGCTAAATTTGTGACATTCTTCAAGGCCTCTTCAAATCAATAATTAACCACCATCACCAAATCGGTGAATTTGTGAACTAAATCGCTGATTACAAAATTGGTTCTTTTTCGAAGACCTTTGAAATGATATGCCACATGAATCTATGAAAACAATAATAATTGTAATTGCTCCCAGCGCCACAACGATAGTTTTGAGTACTAAGGTGTTGCAATATACAAGTATATATTTTATTATAATCAAAAAATTAGCTACCCGCGCCAAAACGGTGGATTTTTGAACAAAAATCGTAACGAAATTGTAATCGGATAAGCCTTTTTTGAAATATCATCGGTGCAGACATCCAGACGGAAGTATAAACTTTTTTGCATTTTTGGAATCAGAGACCTCGAGAAAAGTGGTTTTGGATCAGGGTCATTTTTCATCTTTTTTCAGGATTTCAATAACTTGGTGAGTTCATAATTTGGTTCTGGAAAATTTGCAATTCGACAATAGTCAATTTAATAATTGTCTCATATGATAAAAATGGCGTTCCTATTAGAGATCCTAGGTGAGATTCTAAAAAATGTCTAATTAACTTCACTCTGTAAGACCAAGTTATTGAATGAAATTGAGGAAAAATGGCCCTGGTCCAAAAGTTATTTTCCTGATCCCAAATATGCTCGGAGAATTTAAAGGCTTTTGAGGTCCCTACCTTAAGGGATTTGGGTACCTGCCATATGAAGTCACCCAAAGTACCACCCAATACCAAGATACTGCTTTCCATTTACAAAGGTCATGGATCAATCTACAATAAAACTTTAGTTAATAAATCCACCTTGTTGGCTCTAGTAGCTAAATTTTCGTTTATTATTTGTCTTATTACTTATTTTATATCGTTGAAAAGGTCTTGAAGAATGCCGCAAATTTTACTGGAAGCAGTTACAACTTTTATATTCCCATATAATCTTGTGGAATATCATTTCAAAGATCCTGGAAAAGCATTAATTTTGTAATCAGCAGTTTAGTTCACAATTTTACCACTTTGGCGCTAACAGATAATTATTGATTTACTATAGCATATAAAGGGTGTTTTTTTAAGAGGTTGCCGATTTTTTTTTTGAATAAAACACATATAAAATTATGAAATGACCAAAATTTTTTTTTATTTGGTAGATAATTTTTTGGCATTTAACATTTAAACACAATTTCTGGCATATGGCTACCACGACTATTTTTCACAAATGTCATTCTGGAGGTCCAATTTTCCAGCACTTTTTCAAGCATTTGAGGGCGTATGTCAGCAATGACACGTTGAATATTGGTTTCCAAAGCGTCAATCGATTGAGGTTTATCCACATAAACCAATGACTTCACGTATCCCCACAAAAAGTAATCGAGTGGCGTCAAATCGCATGAACGCGGAGGCCAATTCACCGGACCATTTCTCGAAATAATGTTGTCGTTGAAAGTTTCTTTCAATAAGTCGATTGTTTCACGTGCTGTATGGCAAGTGGCACCATCTTGTTGAAACCACATTTCATTCATATCCATATCTTCAAGATTTGACAACAAAAACTCATTTAACATGGTTCTGTATCGATTTCCATTCACGGTAACGCGTCGTCCTTCCTCATTTTTAAAGAAATATGGACCGATGATCCCACCAGCCCATAGACCGCACCAAACAGTACATTTATCAGGATGCATTGGTAATTCTAGAACGGCGTGTGGATTATCTTTGCTCCAAATGCGACAATTTTGTTTGTTGACGTATCCATTTAACCAAAAATGCGCCTCATCACTGAAGAGAATTTTACGGTAAAAAAATGGATCTTCGTTCAATTGATTTAACGACCAATCACTGAATTCACGGCGCAAACGATGGTCGTGTGGCTTTAATTCTTGCACCAATTGAATTTTGTATGGCACCAAACCCAAATCTTTACGTAAAATTTTCCATAAAGTCGATGGACAAAGTCCAATTTGCTGAGCACGACGACGAATCGATAAATTGTCGTTTTCTTCGACACTGGCCTCAACGACAGCAATATTTTCTTCTGTACGAACTCTTCTCATTCTTGTCGGTGGCTTGGCATCCAAAAGAGTGAATGTAGACCGAAATTTGGTAATTACGTTCTTTATGGTGGTCTCTGACGGACGATTATGTGCACCATAAAATTCACGAAGTGCTCTATAAACATTTTTAATTGAACACTGATTTTGAAAATAAATTTCCACGATTTGAAAACGTTGTTCTGGAGTTAACCTATTCATAATGATTTGCCAAACAATACTGAGTAGAAATGCCACTTTGAGCTGTCAAAACAACTGTCATAAAATAAAACGACATCTATCGGAAAAACAAACCTCCTAAAAAAACACCCGTTATAATTGTGACATGGAAATAAAAAGGCCTTGAAGAATGTCACAAATTTAGCTGAAGCATATTAGTACTTCAAATTACCACTGGTTAACCGCTGGTTACAGATACATTTTTCTCATTCTGATATGATCACGTGGCATATCGTTTTTAAGATTTTAACCGAAGGAAAATTTTTTATCAACAATTTATTTCACCACTTCAACGTTTTGGCGCTGGCGGCAAATTATTACTTTGGTATAGAATATATCCGTATCTCATACCCTTGTAAACGTCTTTAAGTATGTCACAAAATAAGTTGAAGCACGTTACTACTCAAAACCAGCTTGGGGCGCTGCAAGCAATTTCATTCTAATAAAATCATATGCAATATAAATTATTCATCGTTGAAAGCCCTTGGGAAAGCAACAATTTTATTACTACTTAGCACTTTAGTTCACAAATGCACCTGTTTGACGCACATGAATGAAAATCGAGGTATTAATACTTGATTATCAAGATAAGTCATGGAATGACGTAGAAAATGCAAAATTTAGTTTAAAAATTTCGAATCAACAAATTACGTCAAAGATGTTTATTTGTTTTTACGCCGCAATGATGATTATCTTTTGTAATTTTTTGTCCCTAGATGGCAAATTAGGCAACTCAACTAACTTTGACAATATCTTTGATGGGTTTTATTCTTGGCATGCATTTGTTTTAATTTTGAGCACCTTTCTTAATTAAATCTGATATTGAGCTACTAATTTATCGTTTCGGTCTAGTAAGTGTTCATGTGAATCTTAGAGCAGACAAATTACCAACATTTTTTGCTGGTTCTTCAAACTAAAGTATATAGAGCAACTTATTTAATTTGAGCTACTTTTGATAAACTATTTCGAATTTCGGTTTCTGCTGAACAACAATTAATGTAAACTGCAAAATCAATGAAAACTATTTGTTAAATTGTTGTTCTATAATTTGAGTGTAGTTTTCTCGAGAAAGTTGCTCAATATGTGTAGCACTTAAATTACACAAAGAAATTATATAAAAATTTAATTGGATTAATAATTGTCTGGAGCATCAATGATACTCAACGTAAATATAGATTTTATCTCCAAACCATAAGACCTAAATACGTGTCTGCGTCACTCGAAATTCAATACAACGAGAATTTGGTGCGCACATACTCGTACATTTTTACTTACAGATTATGTAAATTAAAAAATATGAACGGCAAGTGTCGAACAAGTTATTTGCCTTTGGCAGAAGCAAATTACTAAATTAAATCACAGTAAGCAACTTGTTTTATTTCGAGTTACGATCATCAAAAATTTTATGGATCGATCGTTTATGAAGGCTAACACAATACAGTCCAAATCAATAAAATTTATTGTACTCGCGTGCACGTTACATAATCGCGGTTTCGTTTAGCGCATTTTTTTTGTCAATGTTTCTAAATGTTCAGAAAAGCATAAAAATGTTGAACAGGTAGGTACTTAAGTATTATGTAAATCCCTGCGGGGTATTAACACTATTGCTTACTATGTGTGTATGGCCGTTTACATAATAAACGGGTTTTACCTAAATTTTATGCAAATGAAGGTAGTTAGCGATCGTCTTCCTCGTTTCTATAGCGTTATTGTATTTTATTTTAGTATACGCGCATTTTTTCGCGGTTTTTGTCGTTGGTCAGAATTTATAAGATAAGACTTTATTTTTATATATTTTAAGTAGAATTACGTGGTGTATTTAACCTTAACAATATGTTTTGATTGTTGTATTCATATATGAAATGCAGTTAAATGTAATTTTATGTCTATTGTTGGTTTAATATATGCTTATGGCCGATGCGCTACATGAATATTAGATTAGTGTTTGTTGAGTATGAGTTCCGCTATCTGTTATTCAAAAATGGGCACAAATTTATGTTTTTCGTCGTGCCAACAACACAATCAATAATATGCTTTGTGTCATAAACTCGCAAAAATTAAAATAAACCCAAGGGGCAGATGATGCGCTAATAAAATATTTGCGAGCGATAACCTTAAACCAAGAGATGGTGATTAGGGTGCGGCGATAAAATGATAAATACGCGACGATTGTTCCATATATGATCAAGACGATTTTGTTCTACAAAATATTCCATTCGTAAATTTTGAGTTAATTTTAATTGATTAAAACTACTTTCACTGAAATTAACTGCGAAGAGCTTTCAATGACAAATCAAAAATATTGCGGTCTTTCGAAAAACAATTCAATATTTTTGGGTGATTCATGTACTTATACTTAGTAGTAAGCTGAATGGAAGAACCCTAGCGGTTAAAGGTAGAGTAGGTAGTACCGGCTACGTCGACACGTATTATCAACGAGGACGATGAGAAAGGTGCTGAAAATATCACAATACTGCGACTCGCATTGCGTGTTTGCGTTGAAGTAAGATCAAAAATAAAGTAAATTTTTCCAACCGGAATTGTCATTGAAGAATTCATTGCAAGAAGCCGAATATAGACTTTACATTAATTACGGGCGGACTCTTCAGAAGAGTAAACAACTGGACAGTCAAAGAAAACTGGACCTCAAGCGATCACGGAACAATCACGTTCACTACTGAGACAGCTGCTACATCATATGCGGAGGTGAAGTAAGCGACAAAAGTCCGAGGTGCTAGAGTCTTCTGATGAAGTATCACAATCATCCTGGATAGGGTCCAGGAATTATCAGTCTTAGGTAAATTACTTGAGAAATTTTTTACTGGCAGATTGATGAACATATTCCGGGTTAGTATAGTATTCAACAGTAGTATGTAGGATGAGGTCCAAGAAGTAGAATTCGCGGACCACAAGATCATGCAGAGCGCTATAGACAGGATGGTTAATTGATGCAATAGTAACAAAATGGAGTTATCTTCCTCCAAAATCGTTATGATCGAACTCAAAGGTCCACTTGACATTAGGAAACCACCTTTGGTAGCTGTTGGCGGAAGGACAATAAAGATGATGTCTAGATTGGTGTTAGATAGAGAAGATCCATCAAACATTTTAAAATTTTAAATTTCTTTATACCAAGTTTCTTAACTTCGGAGGTCAACCAATTTCACAATTTAAGGAACACTTTCGGGACTTTATTCCGCTGGAACGTTTTCTTTCGTAGCAAAAAGTAAACAGGTAAGTGGTTCTAAAATTACAATATAAATTATCTTTCGCGATAGTGCTGCCCCTTGCGGCGAGTATCATAACCTCTTATTTTCCGCTAACAAATTTCCGCTATCTTATACAGCTTTCTGAATCGATGAAGGCGAGGGTGAAACTAATTGCATATACGTTCATATTTTTTGCAATTCGAGCCGGTGCCAATTTCTCAGGAGAACAAACTAAGCCACATGCAGCACTTACGCACCGCGATAAATAAACGAGTCAGCTATAAATAAACAAAAGCGCATTCGATGTGAACTTCGTCGCGATTTTCAAATATTATTTGTTTGCTCCAATATCACGAGTCTAAGGTGTAATCCACTACACCATTTAAGACCTCCAGACGTGCGGAAAACCCTTATAACATAAAATTAAATTTATACATCGGAAAGTGAAGCGCTCCGCCATTTTTATAGCGAATCATATACGAGTTGCACTAGTTTTAATTAAAAGAATCTTATACAACGCGTGTAGTACCACCTGCCTCCTGCATAGAAATCCTGAATGAGAAAGTGTGAGTCAATCGAGCATTAATGAGTTAACAAACCGTTTCGATAATTAGATCAGCAACGAAAGTAAACCCTGGTGAACTACTCATAACAAACAAACCATAAAAAAACCAACGTTTGGGCAGCAAATCTCGATCCAAATCTTAAGTAAAAGCTTTTCCCAACTGCTGGTACCATTTTAAGTTCAGGATTAATGCGAAAAACGTCACCAAACCGAGCAAGTTCAAATAAAACCGAACTTCTGCAGTATCGGAAAACTGACGGGCCTATTTCGCGGCAAGTGACAGTAGCCATTCAAACTGCAGCGTATCGACCCCGCGTGAAAATTTCCGATCGCCAATGTACGTACATGCTTCTTCGGGGCCAATTTTCTGTTATATTACAGTCAAATAATCGACCCATTGGCTTCATTCTCAATAGACGGTACATAGGTTTCGTTGCCATCATATCAACTATAACGACCATCATGAAATCAAATAGTGGTTGGCGGCTATGAAGAGACTGCCGCGGGTTGTGTCAAAAACCAAACCTGACTCATATTTTCTGTCATATCAATGTCATATTTTTTCAGAGATCGACGTTGTATAGCCGACGAGCGACCTTACACTTTATAAATCACTCATAAGACCTGTGCTGACTTTCGGAAGCGAGAGCTGGGCCATGACCTCTAACGATTGTAGATTGTTATTTACATTCAAAAGGAAGGTCATTCGTTCAATCTTTGGTCCAGTTAAAGTTGCGAACAACGAATATCGGATTAGTATGAACCACAAAATAATGAAACTTCTTGTCTCCACAACAACGGATGATCAATGAAGTGATTTATCAACAACCAGCCGGAGTGCGTCGTAGAGAAAGACCCCGACTGCGCTGGTGTGACGATGACAAACAAGACCTACGCATATTGGGGTGTCCAACCTGGAGTCTACCATGGGTAGGCAGGCGGCAAAATCCCTTCACGGGATGTGAAAGCTGAAGAGAGAGACCTTGTATACGGGCGTATCATCAAATACCGATCTTTGAATCAGATATCGAAAAACGGCCATATGTACCCTATGCGTAGAGGCTTCTATATGCCAGCTGAAGGTATTATGTCGGACCACTAAAGATATTCTACAATTCTTGGGACTGTTGAGTATCAAGCCAAATATGCGAGTTTCTGAAAGGGCGACAGAAACATAACAACAGTAAGTATTACTTGTTGTGTCACTTAACCATAAATTGGCAAGCATGATCGATGCGTCGAATCAATCAATCGGAGCCGTGGTACTGCAATACAAAACAGAAGATTGGCAACCACTAAGCTTTTTTTGAGAAAAGTGATACACAGGCCAATGACAGCGCGCTCAGTTTTTGACAGCGTCAAAAGCATTAGTCCAAAAAAAAGTTATCGAAATGGAATTCAAACGCAACAGCGTTATTGCTTTGTATTTGGCTGGGAAATCGTAACAAAGCGCAGTTCAATTGACGAAAAATTCCAATGTGTCGGCTCTTAGCATGGGGCGCATATTCAAAAAATTAACTACGATTGAAGCCCAAAAAAATACAAAAATTGCAAGATTTAACTCCTGCACAAAAGGCAGTTCACCTAGCAAGAGCAAAGGTGTTAAAACACTTGCACGATGCGGTGGCTTGAGAATTTGGCCTTTTCTGATGAAAAAATTTTTACGGTTCAGCAATATGTAAAGAAACAAAACGATCGTGTTTGGTTAGAGTGCAAATCAAAAGACAATTTAGACCAGCGAATTGCTCTGCGAAAGCAAGCACCTACATTAGTGATGGTTTAGGCCGCGGTAACTGCCACAGAACGTTCATCACTCGTTTTCATTGAACAGGGCGTAAAGCTAAATTAACAAATCTAAACAAATCGGTAGAATACCATCAGACCACATTCGTATACAGCGTGTGAAGCCTTCTCGGACAGACTGGATGCTATTATCTGCTATATTTTACGATATACTGTTTTGAAATAAAACAAATAAAAATTAACAAATTTACAGCATTTTTAATTGGCACTTCGGGTGCCAACCCCCATATTTTATTAACGGTCGAGAATTCATTCTAATACTGTGGGCAAAAAATAGTAAGAATGTTCATAATTTTAAAATTCTTTATTTATTTCTCCAAATCTATTTCGCTCCCCTCAAAGTAATCCCTCAAAGTAAGTCAATTCCCGGAATAGCCTCCAATGCGCGTAGCGATCCACGTTTAATGTCTTCAATTGACTCAAAATCGTTTGAGTTTGCTGAACAGCCAGAAGTCACACGGAGCTAAATCAGGCGAATACGGTGGTTGCGGAACGATATGGGTGGAATTTTTGGCTAAACAATCACGTAAAACCAATGCAGCATGAGAAGGTGCATTATCGTGATGCAAAAACCAAGAGTTGCTTCGGCTCACCTTTGGCACGATATTCGGCCGATTGATCACCTGTCTCCGAGTCGTAAGCATAGATCCAAGACTCATCGCCAGTTATAATACGTTTCATGACATCCTAGTAGTCGGAAAGCATTGTTTCACAAACGTCAACGCGGCGCCGTTTTTCCAAAAAATTGAGTGATTTTGGAACCAATCGTGCTTTCACTTTTCTTAGGCCCAAATGATCTTTCAAAATGGTTTTCACTGATCCTTCCGATATTTCAACGATGCCAGTAAAGTCTCTGACTGTTAATCGTCGATTCTCGAGCACCAATTCCTTGGTTTTGTTAACGTGTTGATCATCAGTTGATGTCACCGATGATCGACATACAATTATCACCGAAGGCCTTTTGCAACATTCTGAACATTTCGGCACCACAAAATTGATTCCGCACACAAAATTTATTGGAACTTCTTTGTTGAATAATTTCACTCATTGTAAAAATCGCCGAATGCACTTTTTGTACTTCAGAAAGACAAGCGTATACTAAACACTAATGATTATTTTGAAGAGACATTTGGCACAGATGTCACTGACAGACATACCAACATAGAAAAAAAAATATTTCGACGAATGGTTTTCTGCGCGAAATTTAAATTAAAATGTCTTACTACTTTTTGCCCACAGTGGTATACACCGTTCACAAATTCCAAAAAACAACACACAATATTCATCCGGGAATACAAAATTCAGTCAAATCTGGATTAGTTCGTGTGGTCGGATGTTCATCTTGGGCAAAATGGGTCAATGCCAAAAGTCCAAAATTACAAAGCTCGTCAAAAGCTCTTGCGGTAATTACACTGTTGTCAGTAATTGATTTGTTGTCAGTGATGATAATCAAACACCGTTTCACATGATGACCAAGGGCATGCCAACCGCATTCCGAGATGCTTACGATACTTCCTCAGCCGAACTCGTGTTCGGAGAAAACTTACGACTCCCAGGAGATATGGTCGCAAAACCAGATCGTCCATTAAATTGAAAAGTATTTTAAACTGGTCCAATATGTGTCTTTAAGGATTTCGATACAAATGATTTACACAGGGTGCTACAACCTCCGTATGACAGTCCCGCATCGAATTAGACGATAGCATCCGAGATACCACAAAACCGATCGCGCAACCAAGCCCAAATTTCGGAAACGGCAACAAAATAGGTAAAAAACAATCTCTCTGTTTGACTTATAGTCCTCACGTTCACTAGGAGTGGTATGGCAGCACTAAAGCATCCGCTGTGTATTTCGTCGGGATTATTTGACTATTGCCGATGTAAACTCTACGTAAATAAAATAAAATAAATAAATCAATTGTAATACATAAACACAGAAAACAACTTTCGATCGGAAATTAACAAAAAATCTGTCAGAATAGGAAACTATTATCAAGCGACATTATTTTTGAATCCAAAATCATAGGACAGATAAAACCTTCCATTTCATTTTAGCACCTGCGATTCGAACAATCAGTAACAAATAGTTGATGCAGTTTTTTGTAACATATAAACCGGTATCCGCAAACAGAAAAATACCGAACAATCTGCAAACTCTATTTCAAAGATGAGCGTGGGCATGCTAAATTGTCGTTGTCATTACAAATAGCATAATATCACGATATTGTCCATTTGGCACTTTTCACTGCTATCGTTTCCATAAAAATGCATGACGTAGCCTATTTTAACGGTGTCGTTATGGTTCGAAAAGTCTGGAAAATTTAACTTTTGCAGTTATCATTTGTGGCCAATAAATCAATATTCATTACCATTATACAGGTGACGTACTAAACTAGATCGTACATTTCAAGGAGTTCGACTTTGCTTACAATTTAGAAATTAAAATAACTAATTAGTACGCAAACACATACAAACACACACACGCATATCAGTCATTTTGTTATAAATAAATAAAACATACGTCAGTCAATTTTTATTACTTTTCCGTAAATAATAACAGCAACAACTGTTAACGTATAAAATGACAGCACCAATAAATAAGTTAAATGGCACAAAGTAGTAATATTTTTATGTAACACAAATCTTGAAGCACACAAATTATTTATAATTATCGTTCATACTGTGAATATAATTTGAAGACAAAATCCATCTACCTTTATAAATGTTAATATTTTTTGTTCAGCTTTGGTTAAATTTCCATTTCACTCGATGTGTATAGAAATTAAAATTTATTTACAAAAAATCTTGTTCCACTTAATTTTTTGAAAGAAATTTTTGTTGTATTTATAATAAAAAAAAATTTAAATAAATCTTAGCATAGTTACACACACACAGACACAGCACAATTTATTTTACAAAATTAACCAATTTCACACGATATTTTTGCACTGTTTTGTTGAAATTTTATTTTGCACAATAATTTTAATTGTAAACTTCAAACCGAACGTACGATACTCGTATTACAAAAGTGTAACACAACATACACGATAACCTGATATCACACCAAGCACACACGATTAATTAATTATGTATATAGACTATTATACGGTAATGCCACGAACTTAATTTATAAATTAACCAAAAAAAAAAAATTTATTTTTAATTATATTGACAACAACAAAATTAAAAATAAATTAACGATCGTCCGTTTATTGTAGCAGCGCGCGTTTTACTAACTAAACCACAGTGATACTCAAGACGATCATTTCGTTATTGATTCATGATTAAGAAATAATTTAAAAAAAAAAATAAAATTGTAGATTTCTTTTTTAAACTGCGAGAGAGATATTTTTTTAAAAAATTTAATCAGCCACTCTTGCAACACAGCAATGTACTCTAACAATTTTTTTGTTCTCGATCCACGATCAGCCAATATAACAACATGATCGTAATCGTTCAAAAGAACAACAGAAAATGAAAAAGCAAAACAAAAGAGAAAATTTAACGATTTAAAGAATTTGAATATTACGAATTGACGTCGAACTGATCGTTAATGTTAGTACGTTATACGTTTAACTAACGTACATATATTTAGCCAGTGGTGTCGAAAGAATATCGGGACAAAATTAGTGCAAGTATTTCAATCATTTGTGTAATTTGCTACCTGCGGGTCACATCATAACTAATAACGGAATTAAGATCGATGTAATTCAAAATTTTCCAATCCCTAAGAACCAAAAGGAAATTAGAATGCACGATTCAATTTTGATGTTTTCTGTTTCGAAAGTTTCCAAAATTTTAAAATAAAATTAATGAAATCCCCAATATTACAATACCCCAATTTACAAAAGCAATTTTATGTCACAACAGATGCTAGCGATGTAGCACTTTGCACAGTACTTTCTGCGAGCGTAATTATTCTACTGTGGAGAAGAAATTGCTTGCCATAGTTTTAGCTATATCAGTGGCTCTATTCTGGTAATTCCCAGGGAATAGGGAATACTTCTCCAATTCACCGTTTTCCAAAAGTTAATTCTGTCTATTGGGGAATAAGTTTACGGGAAAATAATTTAACTATTTGCGGCCGACACGCGATCAATGAAAAATAAGAAAACAAATGTCTAAAAATAGTTTACTACGTTTAATTGGTTTTTGTTGATATTTGGATCGAATTTTACCTAAAAAGATAAATTTTGTTTATTAAAGTGAAAAATTAGATATTGATATTCCCAGTTTTCAGTATAAATTTACAGCCATAATATTTCTATAAGTAAATACAATAAACTTCCGTTAAATTCTATTCCCAGTTATTTCTTTCCTAAAATAGGTATGGAATAATAAACGTCAAAACTGCTATAATGGGGAATAATTTTTTCCCAAAAGCCAGAATACACATTGGAGGAAAAGGAAAAAAACTGCTACAAAATTTAATGTTTCCATTCCCCGGGAATTACTAGAATACGGCCACAGGTGCGCAACTAATTTTCCGGGTTTCACACATAGATGGTGCTAGCGACACATCTAGTTGGAAGTTTTGTTCATAGCGTGGACAGTTGTTAACCATAAAATGTTGTGTTTTGTGCCAAACAAACAGCATTTGCGGGAAGCACGTCATTTTCCTGAGGAGGCCTACGGCGAACATGGATCATCGCAAACTACCTGTGAAGATTGGTTTAAACGCTTCAGAAGTGGTGTTTTTTGACATTGCGGACTAGAAGCGCTCCGGAAGACCAAAAACATTTGAAGACACCGAGCTGCAAGCGTTATTTTTGTTCCTTTATTAATTACACTCAAATTTTACAAATTTTAAATTTCTTAAACAAATGTGATTTGTTGGGGCGAAACTTAATGGTTAGTCCCAAAATTAATTAAACATATTTAAAATATTAATTTCATGTTTGGCGGGATTGTTTTTTATTTCATCTTTGATGTATTCCATAAGTAAGTCCCTGTGAAGGGGCGACGATGCTACGGAGACCCTTGTTTCCCTTTGTATCGTTTTGACGTTTGTTTGCTTAGTACATCACCAGAGTTTAATAACGTAGGTCCATATCGGCTTCAGTACCTACCGAGCAGCTTGTTGTGTATTGTAAGCTCAGAGCCTCTACCTATGAGCCAATACATTTTTCTGAACTTAATATTAAGTTTTTCTTTTTTCTTTTTGTTTGACATGCTCTCTCCACTTGAGCTTGGCATCAAGTGGCATGCCAAAATATTTAGCTTTGTTTGCATATGGCACCGATTGTGAGTTAATTTCTATCCGTAGATGGGAATCCTTTTGACATGTAAAGTTAATATGCGTAGATTTCGTCTCATTAAGCTTGATTGTACAGCGCTTAATCCAGTTACAAACCGCATTGGCAATCTTCTGGAGTTTGCTCGCTACATCAGCGACATCACTTCCAATCGGAAGACACTCCTCTGCGGGATACGCAGAGATTTTCTTTAGTTCGGAGTATTCATCCTCCTATTTCAAACGAAAATGTCTATTGGATAAATAAGTTCTTAGTAAGGAAAAGAATTGCCTCTTCTGCGACGTCCGGAAATATGCTGGAGCATACTTTTTTACGTTTTAACGTTCTTTCAATAATGTTGGTGATTCTATGCACCTGTTTTATTATGGAGTGTTTTTCTCTAAATCCAAATTAGTGGAGGAATTAGTTATCGGTCATGAATTGATCGGTTTAAGTCTTTTTAGTAATAATTTTTCAAACAGTTTTGACATAATCGGCAGCAATGAAATTGGCCTGTATGATTTTTTATCGTTAGGTGGTTTATCAGGTTTTGCTAACATGATTACATCTGCTACTTTCCATTGCCACAGGCCATATTTTAACCGAAAGCTTGCATTGATTATGTGTAATAGCTTACGAAATCCTTTACCTGGTAGAGCCTTCATTATTTGCCAAGTTATCAAGTCATACATACCCTGGGGCTTTTTTAATATTCATGTTGCTTTTTACTTCTTCTTTTAAATCTTTGAGAGTTACTGGGCGCATATCAAAATGATCTAGTTTGTGGATTGACATTAAATTTTCATTGGCCGCTTGCCTTGGTAGTGGTTGGAAGGTATTCGCGAGATACTCCGCAAACGGATCAGCCTTCTCTTTAGGACCTCTTGCCCAGGTTCCATCCTTCTTTTTAAGTGGAGGCACTTGCATTTTTGGTCTTTTGAGTTCCTTTTTCATCGGTTAGGCTAACTAGATATCTGTTGATTGATGCATTTTTATCTTCTTTAAGAAGAAATTTGAGACTGTTGCCTAAATTGTTAAGAATTGTTTTGTTATTTGCCAGGTTTTACGTGTCCGTCGTTTTTCTCTTACCAACTCTCTAACTTCCATTGGGTAGGATGTGTTAAGCTCCTTTTTATTTTGTAACGGGTGTTTTTTTAGGAGGTTTGTTTTTCCGATAGATGTCGTTTTATTTTATGACAGTTGTTTTGACAGCTCAAAGTGGCATTTCTACTCAGTATTGTTTGGCAAATCATTATGAATAGGTTAACTCCAGAACAATGTTTTCAAATCGTGGAAATTTATTTTCAAAATCAGTGTTCAATTAAAAATGTTTATAGAGCACTTCGTGAATTTTATGGTGCACATAATCGTCCGTCAGAGACCACCATAAAGAACGTAATTACCAAATTTCGGTCTACATTCACTCTTTTGGATGCCAAGCCACCGACAAGAATGAGAAGAGTTCGTACAGAAGAAAATATTGCTGTCGTTGAGGCCAGTGTCGAAGAAAACGACAATTTATCGATTCGTCGTCGTGCTCAGCAAATTGGACTTTGTCCATCGACTTTATGGAAAATTTTACGTAAAGATTTGGGTTTGGTGCCATACAAAATTCAATTGGTGCAAGAATTAAAGCCACACGACCATCGTTTGCGCCGTGAATTCAGTGATTGGTCGTTAAATCAATTGAACGAAGATCCATTTTTTTACCGTAAAATTCTCTTCAGTGATGAGGCGCATTTTTGGTTAAATGGATACGTCAACAAACAAAATTGTCGCATTTGGAGCAAAGATAATCCACACGCCGTTCTAGAATTACCAATGCATCCTGATAAATGTACTGTTTGGTGCGGTCTATGGGCTGGTGGGATCATCGGTCCATATTTCTTTAAAAATGAGGAAGGACGACGCGTTACCGTGAATGGAAATCGATACAGAACCATGTTAAATGAGTTTTTGTTGTCAAATCTTGAAGATATGGATATGAATGAAATGTGGTTTCAACAAGATGGTGCCACTTGCCATACAGCACGTGAAACAATCGACTTATTGAAAGAAACTTTCAACGACAACATTATTTCGAGAAATGGTCCGGTGAATTGGCCTCCGCGTTCGTGCGATTTGACGCCACTCGATTACTTTTTGTGGGGATACGTGAAGTCATTGGTTTATGTGGATAAACCTCAATCGATTGACGCTTTGGAAACCAATATTCAACGTGTCATTGCTGACATACGCCCTCAAATGCTTGAAAAAGTGCTGGAAAATTGGACCTCCAGAATGACATTTGTGAAAAATAGTCGTGGTAGCCATATGCCAGAAATTGTGTTTAAATGTTAAATGCCAAAAAATTATCTACCAAATAAAAAAAAATTTTGGTCATTTCATAATTTTATATGTGTTTTATTCAAAAAAAAAATCGGCAACCTCTTAAAAAAACACCCTTTATAATGGGGGTACTTGTTAAAGCAGGGGTTGTTCTAATTCATCTTCCAACTGGTAAGAATTTCTTATCGATACCTGAAGATTGATTTTTTATTCCATTACTTCACGAAAGAGATCCCAGTTTGTTTTTGAATTTGTTAATCTGGGTGCACTCTCCCTTTGAATTACCATTTCGCTGACTGTCATGATAACCTGGGTATGATCCGTTACTAGAGAATTACTATCTTCAATGTGAATGTAGTTCTGGGATATACGTCTTCTACCATCTTGAAATGGTTTGGATTACAAATAAACAACAAAATTTTGATAATTGCTAACAGAAATAATAGTTTTCGACATTATCTACATTATCTACATTATTGACGCCAGTTTCATAGTTTTATACATGTAGAATATGAATTATCTACGCGGTGTAGACAATATGGCACAACACTGCATTGAGCTCAAGAAATGAACATTGCACGCAGTTCTGTGATGAGAATTTTGCATAAAGGCCTCGATATGAAGGCGTACAAAAATTAGCAGTTTTATCGAAAAATCAACTTTTCCGACGAAGCTCATTTTCACCTCTTAACCAGGGAGAAGCCCACGCATCCACAACGAGTGACTGACATTTTTTTGAAAATGAACAAGAAGCGTCCCTTACACTCAATGGGGTTACCGAGCCATGATAAACGAGTTTTTATTACCCAGAATTCAAGAGAAGGGCACACACGGCATTTGGTTTCAACAGGACGGCGTAACTTGCCACACAGCAAATGCAACAAAGCAGACTGTTTTCGGGATCGAATAATCAGCCATAACGGACATGTCAATTGGCCACCACGCAGCTGCGATTTGATTCCGTTGGACTTTTTTTGTGGGGAGCCGTTAAGGATAATTGTTACGCTAACCATTCAGATACTATCCAAGACTTGATTGAAAGATCAAATCGAAGATGCCATTGATGAGATAGGAGCCCATACAATCGAAAATGTTCTGAAAACTTGGGTTGATGGAATGGATACTGTAAAGTCAGCCGTGGAGGTCATTTGAATGAAATTGTGTTCCATACTTAATGGCAATGTAAACTCTTTCTAGACATTGCAGTTTATATTGCGGGCTTCCAATAAATTACTGGACATGTTTAATATTACAACAATATTTTTTTTATTTGTTTTTTTTTACAATGTTACCAGTTATTCTTTACTTGTAAGTCTTAGTCGTTAGCGTTTGAGTCTGAAGTCTACCATGTATTCTTCACATTAAATGTTGTTTTGGTCAGGTTCAGGCAATTCAAAGGATTTAATCTTTTGAGTCTTCTTATGATACCCTCTTGATGAAGTAGTCTTGCAGCTTCGATGTTGGGTGTTGGTGGAGCCTCTCCTGGTATTTTTGAGCACACTTCTTTATTTCACGTGTGACTGTGTCCATGCCGAGATCTCTATGAAGGTCACTATTACGGCTAGTTTTGGTGCATCCCCACAGTTGAATACCATATGTCCAAATGGGCGTCAGCACTTGTTTATAGAGCATAAATTTATTATGAATGGATAGCTGAGAATTTCTTCCAATTAACCAGTACATGTTCTATAAAGGGTGTCCCTAAAGGGGCTGACACAAATGGTACCGCTGGATTGCTTGATCAAAACGAAGGTGAGGTTACTTCTATCACTTCGCACGTTAAAATCCCCCTATCAAATTATAGATTCCAACACAGCACCTTGTATTAAAGAAACTTCAAGTTTCTGTACCATTTAACTCTTAATAGATGTGTATGTACACGGCCAAGTAGAAGGCAAATAATAAAAATACGATATGCAGGCCCAAAAACGGAAACCCGAAAAGAAACTTTTTTTTTAATTTATTTATATCTCAAGCTTTTCTATCAGCCGTTAGATGCTTCACAGTTCGTCAAGGTAATTGTTCGGACTTCTACAGCGACTGTGGCTCTAATTTTATAGGGGCTTCAAAACTTATTAGGAACGATTTAAGCTCTCCATTGCAATAACTATCGGAAAAGGGTAACACCCGCACATTTCCTGATAGTTGAACTACTGCGAACGATGCCAGAACCAAGCTATTAAAATCGAAACAGCAACCATTTAGCACGATGGAGACTTCTGTAGAAAATAATGCAATAATGCTGGAAGGTCTGACTAACCGAATACATACTACTGTTACAGAAGCGAAGCAAATGGAACAAAATAGAACCAAATATAGCGAAAGGAGCTAGAGCTAGTACTCATTAAAGATAATGATCTGTCTCCAGGAAAGTGGCCCCTAAGAAGAATCAATGAGATACATAGAGTGGTAAAGATGATTTTGTTAGAACCGTAACAGTAAAGAACACCAATGGATTGTTATCCACAAGGCCAATTGCGGTCTGCCGAGTGAGGACGACGGACAATGCCAGAGGATACCTGCATTAGAAGAAACCCAAACAGACGCAGTTCAAGCCAAAGATAGCGCAAACAACATAAACGAGTGAAAATTAGGGGCTAATGTACCGCTTGTATTTATCAAATAATCGGGTGATTTTTCATGTTTGCAATTACCAGTTTGAAAAGTGGATAGCTGCGCAGTCTACTTTTATTTTTTCTACAATACATTAACTGGGCCTAAAGCAAACACGGAACTTTTGAAACCTGTAAGAAAGTAAAACATATTACCGATTACTCAATCTAGAACAGCAACTGTTACTTGTTAGTTTCTCGGTGAAAACTTATAACAAGCCTCATACTATAGAGCTCATCCCTTAAAGATTCCTTTATTTGGTAGAACTTCATCAAGACTAGTATAAACTACTGTGGGTTATTAAATCTTTACAGAAAAGGGTGTGAAACCATAAACGATAGACGCAACGTCAGGCAAGATCTACCAATTGTCTGATCTACCAATTAGTAAAGGCCAATAATATTAAACATCCACTTTCGCGGAATGAAGATAACCGAGCTGGGATAGAACGGTTGCGTGGTTTTATTAAAAAGAATAACACCATGACGAGGTTCAACCGTGTTGCCGTTAATGATTTTTTTAGTAATCTAGAATATGTTCTAAAGAAACATAATTTTCAATCGAAAGACATATTCAACACTGATGAAACTGGCGTTACAACGGTCATGAATGTTCCAAAGCTATAATTTTTTCTCGTTACAGTTGTGGGCTTCATAAATGCAGCTGGGAATCATCTCCCTCCAGCATATGTTTTCCCAGACAAAGAAATACAGATGTGTTTATTAAGGGAGGAACGCCTGGATGCGTTGGGTTCGCAACAAAAAGTAACACACTTACCTCAGATAGACTTCTGTACTTGGGCCATTTAAAACCTTCCTCAAACCAACATTTAATAATTATATTGTTAATAATTTTAGGAAAAAGGTTACGACGTGGCATCGTTAACTAACGAACCTTTTAATAAAGCATTTCGACCGAAAACATATTAAAACGTTTTAGATCAACAGACATTTTGCCATTTAATTCACTGCACTTTTTCGGAGCAAGATTGTATAGCACAGGATGAAAACTAATACTAACTAACTAACTAACTCCTAACGTTAATAATAGGCCGCCGCAAGATACTCCAGAAAATAACAGTCATGCTTATTGGAATCTCGAAGCATTAAGACCCATTTCAAAAATTAAATTTCAGCAGATATTAAATCGAGCTGGAAGAAAGAAAGAAAGTAATTGATTTTGAATCCACTACAAAAAGTGAATCCGATACAAATATATGACTTGTAGACTCAGATGATTCCAATTATCTAATTGAAGAACGTGATTCCACAAATTCGGATTCCAAGGCAAAAAATACCCAAACTTGATAAACTCAGCGACAGTGATGCCATGAAGCCTGGAGATTGTATGTTAGTGAATTTCGAAGGTAAACAAAATGTTTATTTTATCGGGGAAGTTCTTGAAATTAACAATCCGACTACGCTCACAATTCGATTTTTAAGAAAACCTTCTGGAATTATAGAAACATAGAGCTTTCTGTCGATATAAGCATGATTTTGGGACAAGATATTGAGGGCTGGTTCATCCACCCGGAACATCGCGATCAGCTAAAAAATTTTTTTTTTAATATAACGAATTGAGTTTTTTCCTTAAATGATATCATTGTCAAATGTGACCCAGTTACTGTCAAATGTACCTCCACTACGGTCCTCATTTAACGTTTGGGTAGACATATTTTGAAAATAGAAAACATCATTGACAAATACTGCTTATAGTCGACTTTTTATAAATCCGAGTCAAATGTATCCCACTTTCCCCTAGTCATAGAGTTTTTCTTTCTTTTCCAATGTATAGGCCAATTCCAGGTGAAAGAGCAGTATTTCGAATCTAACGACTTACCTTTAAGCTAGAGAGTCGAAGTATCGAGCTCTGAGGCAATACAAGATCATCGAACAAAAATTAATTAATAATCCACAATTGTATAAAGAATATTCTGATGTTATGACTGAATACCTGACACTTGGTCACATGTAAGAAGTTGAAAATGTAGATCAAGTGAATAATCCGCATAATAAATCGTACTTTTACCGCACCATTCAGTGCCAAAGGAAACAAGTACTGCTACTAAACTGAGAGTCGTATTTAATGCTCCCTCAAAAACGTCGATGAACATCTCATTGATTGAATGTTTAATGGTAGGGCCAACCATTCAACAAACGTTGTTCGAAATAGTTAGGTATCAGATTCCGCAAGCATCCGGTTTCATTCACTGACGATATGACAAAAATGTATCGTCAAATTCGCATGCATGACGATCGTACAGTTACTTACGGGACGGCGAGCGCTCCATTTTTGGCCATTCACACTCTTAAACAGTTAGCCATCGATGAATCTGCTCGAAAGCATCGCCCACATTACTTCGAGATTTGTATGTGGTATCAGGTGCCCAAACAGTCGAAGATGCTGCGATATTCAAATCGGAACTGATTAGTTTACTCGAACGAGGAGGCTTCGAATTAAGAAAATTCGCTTCAAATAACGTATAATGAACAGAATGACTTACTCGTTTCAGTGCTAGGTTTGCAATGGGACACAAACAGTGATATGTTCCACATGCCTTTCGTGAAATATAAAACCAATACTGAATGTACCAAACATTCGGTACTCTCAGAAATAGCACAATTGTATATGACCCTTTTGGATTATGTGCTCCAATGGTTTTCGTTGCAAAGCGGTTTATGCAGTCTTTATGGATAGCTACAAATCTGTCATGGGATGATAAGCTTTCGTCAAATATGGCAGGGATTTGGAATAATTTTAAAATGCAAATTGTACAACTCAAAACAATAAATGTTCCAAGGTGTGTAATATCGCCATTAGCCTAAAGAATAGAACTTCATGCATTCGGGGACGCGGTTATGGGTGTGCAATCTATATGCGTACAATCGATAGGTCAAATAATATAACCATCCGATTGTTGTGTGCAAAATCTAGGGTAGCCACACTTAAAACGCAGATCGTTCCACGGTTGGAATTGTGTGCAGCATTATTGACTGCGTGATTATATCACAAGGGCGTTGAAATAATCAATATTAATTTTAGTGCGGTCCATATGTTCAACAGAACACGGCACATGGGTGCGATAACCCCAACATGTGCGCACATTACATTCGTTTTATATATTTTATGTGCTGAGTATAGCACAAATGCTTAATTAGTATAATGTGGGAACGGTTGTAAAGTGTGCACATCATGATTAGGTGCAAATTGCATTTTTTTAATAAATTCCCGCACCAGCCGTAGTTAAGTTTATTAAGTTTCCACCAAAAACCAAAAGAATCTAGGCAGATTCTCACCATATGTGGCCCGATTCGGAAATCACTCTCATTCGAATAAAATCACCACCGTCAAAGTTTACTACGTTTGTTGCTAACCGAGTCTTCAACTAATTCTTGGCGTTATGTACCATCAGCAATGGATCCAGGCGATTTAGTATCACGGGGTTTTTTACCAGTCGAATTAAAAGAAAGCTCCCTTTGGTGGAATGGTCCAGAGTTTTTATATAATTACGAAGAAAATTGGCCAGTATCCTCTAATTCGTACGTTAATTCCGTGTCAAAACTGATTGGGATTTACTTGATAAATTTTCAAGTTTCACCAAATTAATTCACTTAGTTGCGACATGAATGCGATTTATTACCAACTGTAAGTTGACGAAAGAAAATCGAACAAGAGGGGATATTCCAATGAGTTACAAAATCTTCGTAAACCTAAAGTCGTGCCGTTAAACAGTAAATTAAAACCACTAAGTTCATTTCTGGACGAGAACCAAATTATTCGGGTTGGTGGTCGCTTAAACAATACTGACATATCGTATAAGAGCAAACATCAAATTATAATCCCAGGAACGCATAATTTTACTAAATTACTAATAACTGGTGAACATAAAAAACTATACGGGGCCTCAGGTACTATTATATAATCGAGTTAGTCAAGTCACGGGTGAACTATCAACTGACCGTGTTACTCCTTCCACACCATTCCAATTTACTGGGATTGATTTCTGTGGGTTTTTTTATACATTACCCAACGTTCGCTCGAACGCCGCTAAAGCGGTACATTTGGAAATCGTAGGTAATTTATCCACATCGTCGTTCATGGCTGCATTACGTCGATTCACCTCGCGTCGGGGAAAATGTTCTCAAATATACTCTGATAATGCAACCAATTTTATAGGTGTTCGGTCAGAACTGCGGTAATTGTATGATTTGTTCATGTCAGTAATACATCAAAAAGAAATACATAGTTATTGTTCGAACGAACAAATAGAATGGAAAGCCATACCACCTCAGATATTACTGATCCGTCTCTTCAACATTTAAATTTTAACAAGTTGTCTCGTTATCAGAGAATGCAATATTTATTGAAACGATTTTGATTGCGCTGGTGTGCTACTGAAGTTAACCGAAAATTTCAGCCGAAAAAACCCTACATTATCGACATATTTCGTATCAGGTGGTAAGTTAATTTTCGTCGAAAAAAATTTCAATAATCAACATCACATAATTCAAATGTTTAAAGGTCATATGAACTGATCCCACATTTATAATTTGTCGTGTTAGGGGTCAATGAATTTGAGTTGTGGCACTAACATTGAACACCTGTGCCAAAAATCAGGCCATATTTTATGTAGCATCATAGTGAAATAAATTAAAAGCTGGACGCATGTTTAGTGGTAATTTGTACTGGGTGAAGTTAGACAGACTCGTAATTAGCCGGATCCCACATTTAATAATTTGTCGTGTTAGGGGCCAATGAATTTGAGTTGTGGCACTAACATTGAACACCTGTGCAAAAAATCAAGCCATATTTTATGTAGCATCATAGTGAAATAAATTAAAAGCTGGACGGATGTTTAGTGGTAATTTGTACTGGATGAAGTTAGACAGACTCGTAATTAGCCGGATCCCACATTTATAATTTGTCGTGTTAGAAGCTAATGAATTTGAGTTATGGCACTAACATTGAACACCTGTGCAAAAAATCAAGCCATATTTTATGTAGCATCATAGTGAAATAAATTAAAAGCTGGACGCATGTTTAGTGGTAATTTGTACTGGGTGAAGTTAGACAGACTCGTAATTAGCCGGATGCCACATTTATAATTTGTCGTGTTAAGGGCCAATGAATTTGAGTTGTGGCACTAACATTGAACACCTGTGCAAAAAATCAAGCCATATTTTATGTAGCATCATAGTGAAATAAATTAAAAGCTGGACGCATGTTTAGTGGTAATTTGTACTGGATGAAGTTAGACAGACTCGTAATATCTGATTTTTGGCACAGGTGTTCACTGTTAGTGCCACAACTCAAATTCATTGGCCCCTAATACGACAAATTATAAATGTGGGATCCAGCTAATTACGAGTCTGTCTAACTTCATCCAGTTCATATGACCTTTAAACATTCGAACTATGTGATGTTGGTTATTCAAATTTTTGTCGGCGGAAATTTACTGTTAACTTCAATAACATGTAATTTTCGGCTAATATCAACAGAATTTTGTACTACCACCTGATACAAAATATGTCACTAATGCAGTTTTTTCGGCTGAAATTTTTGGCTAACTTCAGTAGCATTGCGTTGGTCCAGAGAATATTTGTCTGAACTTGAAAATCGTAGAAAATGGCTAAATCCAACAAATGAAAGAAATTAAACGTGGATCGCTTGTTTTACTCTACGAGGATAATACGCCTCCAATGACATGGAATATGGGTAGAGTAATCGAAGCGATCCAAGTTTAATTTCATTTGTTGGATTTAGCCAAACATGCATTGTGTACTCGATGATCGTTAAATTTTATAACCTCATTAGTTAATCGTTGCATCAAAGTCAAAGTCTAGCTAGAGGGTTACAACTCGAATATTGAACCTGTAAAAGTTGATTCTATATTCAAATTGATATCATATATGAAATATGACGACAGCGATCTTAAAGTCCAAAATTCAAGAGATCAAGAAAACGAATACTAAATATTTTTTATAGATCACCTTGTGGTTTAAACTATAATCGGGCCAAATACATCGCAATCTAAAACATCCAAACTTTATATTTTGTCGTCATTGGTCACATGCAATTTGGTTTACCACCACAATAATATTTTGAAATTACCGCATGAGCATATATAATATACATTATTTACTCTGTAAGTATATGCTTAAGATTTTAAAATGTCATCGAACATCGATCAAACAATAAAAGTAAAAACAATTTGGTTTTTTGTTATGTCATGATCACCTCACATTTCCAAGTACGTATAGTCGGAGCGTTTTACAGACTTAATGTTAATGTGTGGCACAAAAATGATAAACCTTTGCACTGGCTGACGTGTAAAACTTATTAAAAATAATTATAAGGTAATCGATTGTCGTGGCTAAATTCTAAGAATTATAAGTTGTGGTTGTCTTAAACAAATAGTAATATTCTAGCACGAGAGTATATTGATTGTTGCACTTAGAGTTTTTCTTAAACCGCTTACGTACGCGATCTTCACATTTATACGATAAATACAACCATATGACCATAAAAGTGAAAGCCTCGTTTTAGAAGCAATTATTTAATATAAAACAGCGTCAAATGTGAAGGTTAAAGATAAATTAGGCAGTTGATTACCTATTCGTGATTTTTAGACGACTGCCAAAATTTAGGGCATCTTGTTTCATTTTTATTTAATTGGGTGGCAGAGAATCCATAAGAGGTTACGTATTCGATACAGTAAGAAGCAGGAGCTACTTTGAAAATATTTGCATCCGTCTCTCTTGCAGAAAGCCTCCATAAATAATTGCTGTTGGTATATAGACTTAAACCTACCTGGGGTATTGAAGATAACTTTTACGTCGCCATATTGCACAATTTGAGGTGACCACCAAATATCTAGCTAAATAACTAGCTCAATACTGTGGTCTGCTAGGCTGACTCAACAACGTGCTAATAACTGGCAATCTCCAAGTACCCGTATCAGTTTACAACAGAAATACAGAGACCACCTGAGGGACTCTGGCATTAAAGTTTGGCGTGGTAAACACATTACTAATGCAGTGTTGTGTGTGTACGCGTATTTCGTAATTGTTTACATATTGGTGTTAAAAATAGCGTGAGTATGTCGATAATTCGTAGAAAATGAAGATTATTGCTTCTTTTTGTTGCATTTTTGGTAGGAAGTCGTCATCTTATAGTTTTTCAGTTTAGAATGGAGTTTATTTATGTTACCGATGTGAACTTTTTAACGAAAAGTGTAGCTACACAAATTAACGAAAAGTGTAGCTTCTAAAAAGTGTAGCAATGAAAAGTGTAAATAGCAAGCAGAAGAAACCAATTTTAACAAAACAAATAGGTGAGATTAGTACGTTTAAACTAATACCAAATGTTTTAAATCAAATTTAAAGTTTTAATTCGCAATATCATCTGGCTTTATCATTAACAACCCCTAACGTCACGTATTACAGTGTTAGTAGTTCTAACTGGAAAAATGTAACTTTTCCTCTTATCTCAGAAGTCACAGTTCGGTTGTTTCTTTTCGAAAATATGATAATTTTGAATAATTTTTCTAACCAAACTAAATGTCAATTGTCACCAGCAACAAAGAAAAATGCCGGTAGTTACCAGTTTCACCACCCTGATACTTCAACATAAATCAGTCGTCAATGTACAAGTTTTTATTGGGAATACACATAAGTCTTCGCCGTTTGACAAAAGATGGTGCCACCAGTCGGTTATGGTTAAAATTGCCCGATGTAAAACGTCACATTCTAAGGTTGGACATCTGTCAATAACATAACCTTAAAATATTAGCGATTTTGTATCAGCATCATATATTTTTTGGTGTTGTGAAAAGGTAGAATTTGGAGCCGAATAATCGTAATTTGCGAGAAAGAAATCTAAATGCAAAGAATCTGCAGCTGAGGCGCACCGATTACTTGTAGATGCATATGGTGAGGTTGCCTTAAGTGAGAGAAGTTGTCGATAGTGGTTTCAAAAGTTGAAGAAAAGTGGATTTGGACGAAAGTGCCAAACGCAAGAAGAATTTGCACTTACTATTAGGAATGACTACATCACAAAATCATTGGCAATGATTCAAAAGGAAGAAAATTGGGTTCCGTATGAACTAACGCCAAGAGACGTTGAACTGCTCTAAAGACAAAATCGGAAGGGTTTTTTGGATCAAATCGTGACGAGGGACGAAAAGTGGATCCACTAAAACAACCTAAAGCGCAGAAAATTATGGGGTAAGCCCGATCATGCATCAACTTCAACCGTCAGCAGCAAATGCTGTGCATCTGGTGGTAAAAGTTCGGAGTGACCTACTCTAAGCTATTCTAGCATAACCAAACTATTAAAGATATGACAAAGTGTTCTTTCAGCACGATTACACTCGACCACATGTTGCAAGAGTCGCCAGACATTGCTCCTTCCGACTACCACTTGTTCCACGAGGAATTTTTTCGTTTCAAAGTTAAAAAAAAAATTCAAAACTTATGTGTACCCCCAATACGTAAAAAAATTAATTAAACAAAAGAGCCTATAAATTATTGTATCAGCTTAGACCTGCCTAAACTTTCGGAATTTTCTTATTCGTTCTTTCAATTAGGTTAGTTGGTTAGAATGTGTGACGTCGATTTCATTAATCATTTACTTTCGCCTTCGACGTTAAGTGATACTGTTTGAAATGTTTATTGCACCTAACGATTTTAAAGTGAGTGTATTATCGAAAATTAACCATTTTATTTCTGGACTTGTATTTTCCTACAGCTACAGTGGAGCCCCGCTTATCACCCGATAAGTTATCGTACACTGGTAACTCGCGTAACTTTAATACCAGATGTTAGGAATTCGGAAAATGGGAGTATTTTCAAAGAATTTCTTCCGAAACCAGCACTGACCGCGAAATAATTCACCCTTCACCCGATGAACTATTTTGTACGGTTTAACTACCTAGTAACTAGATTTGTATCGGTTAATTTCCGTCATAACTGTCACGGGCACGCGGGTAGTGTCTTCTTTCCAAAACTTAATCGTTCCAAGTTTAATAAACAACTATACGGGCATTTAGGTGAAGAGACCGCACCGGCAATCATGTCGGTAGTATAGGCTCTATTAGAAAATCGATTTTTAATCGTGTGACCGATTATACTGTTACCGATTTCGAACTTTAACCGCAACATACACATAAATATGCTTAATTACCATTAAAATGCTTGGCCTCAATTGATTTAAAAGTGGAGAAAGGCTTATCAAGTTGTGGCGATCCATTTTCAAATGATTCCATTAACCTTGAAATCATAGAATTTTTAGTAATTGCTGACATAACCTAAAAGTATCGACATTTTCTATATTCTCTACATTGTCGACGTCATATTTGAATTGTCTACACGTGAAGAATATTAATTAACTACGCGGTGTAGACAATACAGCACAACCCTGCATACATGAACAAACATATGACTGCCATGGCAGACGGATAACAGATTGTAACAATGAAACGCTCTTATGAGGGTTAAAAAGATCGCAGAGCCAAAACCATCGAAACTCATGTCATGTAAGTTAAGAACAAAACCTTTACGCGGCTTCCTAAATCGCTTGCTTAGAACTAAAAGAAATAAACGTGAGATTTATTTGCAGAGCAGTATTATCAGTGCGGCTACCTTCCTAAGAACGTCCCCGGAGGAAAATGCTCATTCTAATACTGTAAATTGATAAACGGGAACGCGGTTGAATTTAGGACCTTAATATTCGTAATATTAGAAAAGAAAAAATGTTAAAATTGCAGAGATATGAAACAGAACCCTCCGTCACTAAAACTATAACTTTTGACAGACACTGTAATAACGGTCATCTTTTCTGGAAGCAATTTCTGAACTTTCTGACGCCTCAATGAAGATAGTTACCACGAACATCGCGTCCACAACCAGATTCAATATATAACTAGGATATAAATTACCTTCGAGATGTTTCTGTAGGAGTCCCCGAATTCCCCGAGTTGACCAATACTTTACAGACTCGTGCTGTCCGAGCCGAGAAGATTCATCATTCTACGAATGATTTGACCAACAGAGAACAACTAGTAACCAATCTTGACAGATAAACGTGACAGATAACCAAACGGTTCCGATCGATTGATTTATAAAATTATTAGTCCTGGTCGACTATCCAGGCTAGAATAGTCCGAATCGTTCAGAATTGATAAGTTTTAATAATTTTGCACAGTAAATCGTTACAGAGGGATGACCAAATGAAAACAACTAGTGACCAATCCTCAATTACTGATGAGAAAATGATTCCGAACGTTGGATTTGTAAAAGATTGACAAACTTCCCAGATTCGGACAGCCCAAATCGTTTAGAAATTAAATAAAAACTCGTCAATTTTCGCAATCATCGTTAGGTAAGAATTACCAAACTAAACCAACGATGGCCAATCCTTAATTACTGATGACCAAACAATCCCGATCACTGGGTTTGTAAAAAATATTAGTATTGGCCAACTTTCCAGACTCGAACAGCCCGAATCGTGTAGAAATTATGAGTTTTAATAAATTTAAGGCAATAAATCGTTACGTAAGGATACTCAAACGAAAAACCTAGTGACCAATTCTCAATGTCTGATAAGCACATGATTCCGATCGTTGGATTCGTAAGATATTAAGATTATTTAGAGTTCAATAATTGCGTTCCCGAAGCGTATCAAATTAATTTCAACCTTAGGTACGCAATAAAAAGTAGCCATTGGTGACCAAACGCCAAAATGTTTTGACCGATCTTCCGTTAACAATTACAGGGCCGGAGGGAGGAGGCGACTCCATGGGAACAGCATAAAAGAAAATTGTAAAATGGAAGAATTAAATGATATCCTTTCAATGAGGTACTACTCACAAATTTTCTTTCTTTAATTGACGAAAACCAGTCACCAATCCTGACAAAACGATTCCAATCATCATTTTTATCAAAATCTTTGGATATGATGCTAAAAGGGCGGAGCTTAATTACATTAGTATTTTTCCGGGTGCTGAAATCTCACTTTTCACTACGTTCACACTCAGTGATTTAAGTTATAAACTTTATTTTCTACCACCTTTTAGTTGTCCGCAGCAATTTACAAATTTCACTAGTTCACTGCTCATTATAATCCACTTTTACTGGTCACTTACTTTTCACACTGTTTACTTTTCACTTTTTAACTGGCACTGTTCACTGGGTAAAGTTTTAACTGTCTCTGCGTCCCAAATTGCTCGGGCGCTCGGGATTATCCACGTTTGTAATCCGGATCTTCGGGCGGGGAACTGGAGGGTTGTCAAGCAGGAGGAGCCCAAGGGCAGTTTCAGATTATCAATTATGATAATCAATAGGGAATCCCTGGCCCCCTGTCAAAAACCAAAGGGGTGATAAACATCGGCTTCGGCTCAGTCATCTTTAAGGTGTTTAGGAAAGACGAGGTTGGGGTAAAACCGAGCACCGCGCTTCCCGAGAAGGATGAGCAAGAGGTCTAGCCGGTTGAAGGAAGCTCGACGAGTGGAACCTCTCCAGAGGAAACATCGCAGCTAGTGGCGAATCCAAGCTAGAGGTTAACTAGGGATCTGAGAGATCGACTATCTCTAGGCATGGAGAAGGGGGACACATCGGACTCTGAGGACGGCTGTCGCGATAAGATCAGTAAATACTGTTACCAATGATGATGTTTGTGCAGATAAATCTACATCACTCCAAGGCTGCTTCGGCGGCGCTACTTCTCAGACTTGCTAAGTGAGGCGAGGAGATAGTTCTGATCCAACAATCTTGGATCAAAAAAAAACAAGATCTGTGGTCTACGAACGACCTTTTTCACGCGTGTGGGACGGTAAAGAGCAGATCATGTGTACTGGTGGAAAATTTATAAATGTTTTACTACTTCTGCAGTATTGCAATGGGGACATCACTGCGGTCTGTATAGAGACGGAGGGGAGAAGATTCTGGCTTGTAGCCGCATACATGGACCGGGAGAAGCCAGTGCCGCCAGATTTACTGCGGGCACTTGTTTGGGGCGCGGAAAGGAGGAAGATGGGAGTTATTCCTAGGGTGTGACGCGAACGCGCATCATACCATCTGGAGTAGCTCGGACATCAATGACACAGGTGAGTTACTTTTCGAATTTCTTTCAAGAACTACCCTCATAATTAGAAATATAGGTCGGAAACCCAGCTTTATTATTAGCAATAGACAGGAGGTTCTGGATGTTACTCTGGTCTCCGATTTTATTTCACCTATGATCAGGGAATAGAGGATGGCGAAGGAGCATTCCTTCTCTGACCATCGGTACCTAACATTTAAGCTCAATTTCCATATTAAAAATCAGTGCGTGTTCATAAATCCCGGAGGACAGTATGGCGCGTATATAGGGAGGTATTGGAGGGCAGGATTCCATCTGGAGTCCCAGGACTCCCCGACACGGATATAGTGAATGGTGGATACTCTTACTAGGGCTTCCAATACCTCTATTAGGAAAGCTTGCCCATTAACAAAGCTGAGAGGAAAGCGAAAACCTGTTTGGTGGACCTCGGCACTTGCGGAGTGCGAAAAGTCTGTGGGTCTGCTTTCAATAGAGCGAAAATATCAAGATAAAGTCAAAACTTATATAAGGAATACCTCAGAGTATACAAAAAGGAAACAAGGAATGCGCAAAGGAATTCATGGAGGCTCTTCTGTGATAGAATGGAAGGGGTCTCGAATACCTCACGCTTAAGAAAGATTCTCTCTACTAGTCCAGCTGTTCCAAGCTATCTGAAAGAACCAGATGGCGAATGGACGGTTTCTAGTGAAAAGACTCTCGATATTTTGATGGAAACTCACTTCCCGGGTAGTGAGGATGCGTCAATTGCGGAACCTTTGTTGTGTACAGAGGATATTCTGAATACACAGAAGATAAAATGGGCTATTAAAAGTTTTAAGCTCTTTAAGTCAGCTCGTCCGGATTGGATTGTGTCAGCATAAATTCAGAAGAACTCGGATGTCTTACTTCCTTGGCTAGAGGTTATCTTCAAAGGGTGTCTGAAGCTGGCGTACGTAAGCGGGTAGAAGCTCGCGCAGCAACCCTAAGGACTTAAACCCAATATCTCAGTCACCTTTTCTGCCGAAAACCATGGAAAGGTTGCTGGATGTCCATGATGTCCATATTCGTTGAGAATTATACCCAGAAACTGGATACATTCTCAACATGCATACCATAAAGGTAAGTCCGTGGACACGGCATTACATACCTTGGTTCGGGAAACTGAGAAGCCATTGTATTTTCAAGAATACTCGTCACGAATACTGAATCGAGGGCGCTTTCAACAACGTGAAGGTGGAGGCAATTAGACAGGCGGATTATTCGAGGAACACTCCAGGGAGATGGCCTCTCTTCTCTTCTTTGGAATGTGTGAATCAATAGACTACCATTGGAACTGGAGAGGAAGGAATAGGCGTGGTTGCTTATGCCGATGACGTAGCGATAACTGCCTCGGAGAAGCACCTATGTACAATCAGAGATGTGATGCAGAATACTTTATCAATCACTGCGGGTTAGGCCAGATGAAGTGGATTGAGCATTAACCCTTATAAAACCGAGCTGGTTCTTTTTACTAGGAGATATAAAATTCCGGTAATGATCCCACCAAGTTTAAATGGTATTATGCTGACGCTTACTGATAGGTTGAGATTCCTGGAGATCCTTCTCGACAGTGAGCTCAGTTGGAAACCAAACACGATAGAAAGAGTGAAGAAGGCCACTGTGGCACTCTATTCTTTCAAAAATGTCATTGGAAGGAGATGTGGTCTCAAACCGGCTGGTGGCTTTACACGGCAGTGGTAAGGCCCGTACTACTGTATGGTGTGAGTGTATGGTGGCCAGCTCTGGAGAAATTATCATACAGGAACATGATGGCGAAGGTGCAGAGGGCAGCCTGCTTGCTCATTAGTGGGGCGTTGAAAACAACCCCCACTAGTGCTTTGGAGGTTATGCTGTACCTTCTCCCATTGGATATTATCGGTAAGCAAATGGCGCCCAATACGGCCGCCCGGCTATCAGCGGGTTCCCTGTGAGGGATGACCTGATGAATTTGGATTATATAACACAGCTCTTGTGCTTTAGCAAGCATTTCAAAGTGATTCTCCCCTCTAGGGAGGATTGGAAGAATGGTCTCATTATGGAGACCGGGAGAGTTAAATTCTTCACAAACGGCTCCAAGCTCGATGGTAGAGTGAGAGCTGGTGTGTTCTGTGAGGAATTAAATGTAAGTTTATCTTTTCGTCTACCTGATTACTGCAGCGTGTAACAGGCAGAAGTTATAGCGATTGAAGAGGTCAAGAACTGGTTGAAGCACAGTGTAATATCGTTGATTGATATCACTATCTGTGTGGACAGTCGGGCGGCCATTATTTCGCTAGATTCAGTCTCTTAACGAGATGAGTGGACACTTCAATATCCAGTTGGTCTGGGTTCCGGGCCACTCCGACGTCGAGGGAAATTGCAGGGCAGTCGAATTAGCAAGATACGGTACGATTCTCCAACTGGAACCAGAGAGAGAATGTGTATGAAGGCCTATGTCTGGGCTGAAGGCAGCTAGTCATAGGAAAGCGGTTGCCTGGGAAAATGGTAGGTGGCTCGTCAGTCCGACTGGCAGGGTAGCGAAGCAAGTAAGGCCTGAGCTGAGCTTGAAGCGATCCAACATCTTGATCACACTATAAGGAAGCGTGATTTAGGTAGAATTGTAAGGGTACTTACCGACCACTGCCTTTTCGGAGATCATGCGAGTAGGCTGGGTCTGGATCCAAATGACTTCTGCAGAAGCTGCAAGGACGAGGAGGAGGAAGAGACTCTTGTTTACTTCTTATCCTCAGTCCTGCGCTAGCTGACAGAAGATATGATCACTTGGGCAGATACACTATGGACAGCCTCTCGGATATCGAAAACTGTAATGTGCGAGATCTCTTAAGTTACGTGAATAGCACTAAAGGGAGTTTAATGATGTCGGATCCTGTGGTATCACAATGGGCCAAAACTGGTCTAAGTGTGCGATAGCAACCACTGAAACCTAACCTAACCTAACTGCGATGGTAACTCTTTGTGGTGGTTTATGCCCTAACCGCTAGACCGCTGAGTGTTACGTGTGTAAAGTAGAATTCGTCTGACACGTCTAAATGTCTGACATCTATATTCAGATATTAGTATTCAAAAGTATCTAGGTGAATTGAGAACATTTGCTTCTACATAAATCCAGACGAATCGTGAATGCGCCCTATGGTCTTTATTTCAGCAACAAATTGAGCAACTGAAATAACTTATTATCATTTTCGTTTTCATTTTCGGGCATTCTCTTCAATTCATTAATTTAGGTACGTGAAGAGTACTCAATTATAGCAAGTAAAGACTAATGCTCTCTTTCACTTCCGGAAGTGGTGTAAATCGATACGGCTGTTTTTGTTGTAAGCCGTCAATTTTATAGTGTATTCACAATCCTGTGATACGAACCGAATTAAACAAGGTCAATCCGTAATTTTATTGTTTTGATTTTGCTTATTGTGAAAATATCACAGAAATTGGTCACTTGGGCTTAATGATAATTGGTCAAGTAGACTGACTGACATCTATCTTTAGAGATTTGTTCTCGAAAGTGTCTAGACAAATCTAGAATGCATGCCTTTTTACATAAATGTTAGTCCGATGAATCATAGGGGTATTCAAATAGGAGATTTGGTACGAGATGATTAAAAAACGAAGGTGAATTGAGGAAAAAACACTTAAAACAGTGAGCACTGATTAAAGTGAAAGTTACTTGTCTAAAGTGAATTAATAAATAATTGTGAAAATTTTTAATTTTTGAATATTGGGTAAATATTGAGAAATAATTACTGATATAATAATTAATGTTGGTAACCGTCAAATTGTTAGTTGCATTCGCAATCCAAGTCCAAGTAGTACAAGAAAGTATCAGGTATTATGAAAGTGGATAATTTGATATACGAGTACAACAATAAGAAAGACGCAAAAGAAGTAAAATTGTATTCCTTCTCTTAGTAATTGAACTGAATTGTGATGTCCTTTTTTAATCGGCCCTGTTCCGTACAATGTCCTTTAGAATACTATATTCTGCATTGACCTGTATTGTAATGTCATGTTTGGATCGGTCTTGTTCAGGACGATGTTCATAAGCGATGTAGTATTGAACTAAAATACGAGATTTCAGGCCCAACCCATTCATAATCACATAATCCACTTTATACGTATACAAATTCTCATGCCGCGCATACGAGAAAAACGTACAAAATTCGCCTACAGGTTTATTTGGAGTATCCACTGTTTCTTCGTTATATAAAGTATTTTCTTATAAATTTATATTTCCTGCTCGTTGTTCATCAAACCTCTTCATAAGATATCCCAAACGAAATAACGCCATTAAATAATATTCTGGAAGTTTGACTTAATTCATGTAACGTTGACCGGGCACTTTCCAAATTGTCATTTTCAAAGCACGCATCTACTTTAGAAATAGGTTCCAAGTTATATTAGAAATAGGTTCCAAGTTAGATTTTGGTTTTTTAGCCGGAGTCTTTGTCGTATGAAATTCAGTATTTTTCCTATGTTATGTGTACAGCTTCAGACAAAAGTTCTGTTGTGGACCTATAATACTTTTATTCCGTAGAACAAAAGGTACTGAAGACTTGGTATCAGCATGCCTTCTATCACTAGTCTGACCTGATTGCACAAGAATCAACCGAACACTGCTTTTGTTTAATTTTTTGTATATTTTTTTTGATAATGAGTGCGTTTAATACCCACTTCTTCCCAACACTGCGGGATTAAATCGACTGGCGATCCTATTTCACCTTGACAAATTATTTATATTATCGAAACAATGTAACCAACCTTGAGGCTCGCACGAACGTTACCAAATGCGTTGAATAATAAATGAGCAGCCATAATAATGTGCGGTGGAATAGACGAGCAATTTGGGCTTAACACCGAGTACCATAAATTATCTTTAATTATCAGTACATTATGATTCAAAATGCTAAACATTTGTATTAAAAACAACTGGGGACATCTCAAGCAGATATTAACATCAGCAAAGACCTATACTCGTGTAACTATTTTTTGTATGTGTATTAATTTCATACCCCATTTACAATTCCAGCAAATGTAAGCAACTTTTTGTTTATCATCAAAATTGATTTTAAATAAAACAGCAACAATTTAGCCATTGATTTAGGCAAATATAATAACTCAAGAATGTTAAAAATATCTATCCATAACTCGTTACATTAGAATAATTAATATTTCGGATTTTTCCAAAAGCGAACGTTACAATAAAAATAACTCAAAACCTTGAAAATGGGAATTCTCCATGATCTTGTGATTTTTGTGTTCGCGTATTTTTATAAGAAGATCGTAATCTTGATAATTTATTCAAAAAAGAAAAAAAACTAACCTTGGGTAATCTTTTTCAGATTTTATATTAATTGTAATTTCGTGTGGATATTATTTACTAACACACTTGCTTAAAATTAAAATTTAATTCGATCAGAGTCATTCGATCATCGTATAAGCGACGTTAAAGCTCTACTGCGACTTTGGATATCATGTACGGATAAACCTGGTTTATGGATTATCTAAATCGTCATCTTCAGAATCCTCAGAACAATGGATGTAATCATTACCATCAGATTTATAGTATTTTGCCTCTGCAATATGCTCGTACTGATCCATTTCGATGAACGGTGTCTCATGTGCAAAATCATATTCCAGTGAATTTGTGGACCGCATTCGGGAGTCAGCCCGCATGTGAAAGAACAGTCGTGTAACCGATGTTTGTCCAGTAATTTTGATACGGCTAAAACAGACCCCAGGTTCAATTAACGATAACAGCATGACATCATTCAAATTTGCACAATCATGGAATTCTAGAGTGGGAGAAATTTTGGTACATTTGCCCAATTCGATTAAATCGTTTCTATTTAATTCTACATTTTCGAATCGGATCGAAAGTATATTCAGTTCGGAGAAAATTGACCAATCTTCAATAACAGTGCCATCTACGATTAAATAGAAAAATTTCTGTTGATATTCACTTTGGATTGCGCGTTTGAAAAAGCAAATGAAATCTTTTACACCGTTATAATGATCTAAACTAAGACGCGGATTGTGCTTTATTCGAATTGTTTTCCCAACATCACCACAACCCGCACTCATTTCATCAGGTTCCAAACAATTCTTCGGGGTCATAGAATAATCCAAATGATACCCAACATCTATTTCGATTACCGCGATTCGATCTAATTTAATCAGTTTAATAAAAAAATCACCAGTAAAATGACGATAATCTTTCACTTTTAACGTATAATTAAAGTGACGTTTATGGCTGCATATGCGCTGGATTAATTTTGTCGCGGGAACATCTTGATATCGTTTCAAATTTATGTCAACCGTTAAATCATTTCGTATTTTCATATTTAGTTCTCGCACACAATTATCGAATGGTGTAGTCCCCGTGAAATCATAAAGCCAAGTGATATTCCTGTAATGTCGACCATATTCATAGAGTAAAAATAAAACTGCGTCGTCGGGCACGTGTACTTTATCACTCTCGAAAAGCAGAACGTTAATATTGAATTGGGTTGATTTTGCGTTAATTTTTTGCTCGATTAGTTCAGATATACGATTATATAAATATTGGTTTACGATTGAGCCTCGAATTGCGATTTGCATTTGAAGTAAATCAAACAGATCGAAACTGCTGAGCGTCTCCGCCGAACTCCATTGACTTGCGCACACATCTAAGACGAGCCGATCTATATGCTGCGTTTCATTGATATACCAAAATTGATGCCACGGATAGGCAAAGCTTAAATTTACGCTAAACAAATTCGGGTTTAATTTTAGCGTGCGTTTTAGTTCGTCCGGAACTTCGCAATCAAGACGGATTAATTTCACCGTTTTTGAACGCAGCCATTTTATTTCATAATCAGTGGTTTCAACAATGTGTGCGGTTAGTTTGTGTATGCGTAATTGTGCCTAAAATTTAGATCGGAACTATAATTACGAACCTACATACTCGAATTACGGGACTCACATTAACATCTTGTTGGTTTTCGTATGATGTATATATATTATGGGTGTCAAGCCATGGCAAGGAAATTTTTGTGTCATCGATCACGTCACTCAGCTGTTTAAGTACATTATCACATGTTTGGTGTTTAAATTGTATCAATGCGACCTCCATATATTCCCGATTATAATTTTTCACGATCGTATCTATGACACAATCAATTTTAAGACGAAGCGCATCACAAATTGTTTCAATCCAAGGCCAAACATCTTGACTACCATACAAAAGTGGTATGCCTTTTTTAATGAGGCCTACGGGTTACAAAAATAGTTTATATTTCAAAAAATAAAATGTTGCCCCAATACTCACAATTTTGTTTGATATAATTTTCCATTTTGATGGTGCTTAAGATAACTTATTGATAAGCATCGACAACATTTTGACATGTCTGAATTCCAAGTGAAATATAAGATAATGGCACATATTGGTATGATAATGAAAGTATTAAGTTGTAAGATCGGTCACTAGCGATTTCTATCGTCGAATAGTTGAAATACAATTTTGGTAAAATATCTTTCGATAGATGGCATGAGATGCGCAAGAAAAGCATAATTCGTATTTAAAAACTGGTTATAATGCAAATTATTTGATATAATGAATTTTTTATCTTATTGCGATATTCGGTATGTTATGTAAAAATAATAAATATTGCTCAACCTTTTATAAAGGGCAGGGTTGTCAGCTGCGAATACTTCGATATTCATGTTGTTTGTGAATTTTTTAACGGTAATGTGGTAACGCTTCGGAAGCTGAATATCGGTCGATTTTCTACACGTCGTGGCCGTGACTTAAGAAAGCTTTCTTTACTGGTATACAAGGCCGTTCACAAAATATTACCAGTAGAGAAACCTAAATGTTTGAAATTTTGTAACTGATTGATTAAGGTTAAGGTAATTTTGATCTCGATTATCACACGGCTTTAAGCCCGTTGCACACTTAAGCTATATGTTTTTTGATTGGTGCGAGCTATGATTTCATTACAGCTTCCCGGTTTGGTTCCCAATGGTCAGATACTGAGCAATGTGAGCTATGTTTTTATTCCACGGGGAGAGTAAAACGGGAAAGTAAAACGGGAAGCTGTGATCTCAAAACATGGGGCACTTCGACAAAAAAAAAGCATAGATCAAGCATGACGGGCCGAAAGATCATCTAAAACGTATAGGGCTGACACAAAATATCTTAGCGATGCGTGCAGAGGATGACGATTGCGTTTATTTCGTATATTAAGGCCACAACAGTTAAACTCTAGGTCTCTAACGGTAGGTAAGCGCATGTTTGCACCATGAGCCCTATGTGGCCCTAAGTTTATCCTCAAAGCTCAGAGTTGTTTTCGATTGGTCAGTAAACACGGACTTTAGCTACATCTACTTTAGTGAAAATTTAAAATGTAACCAACTGATTCTCTGGAGCGCAGCTAACCCTATCTATATAACTGTGTGCAAACGATCTCAAATCATTAGAGGTATACGCTCCTAAAAGCACAAACACGGTTTGTACATATTCCAACCGGATTCTAACCGTGCGTATCCGCATACTTATAGAGCGAAATCGATGATATGATGCTTCACACGCCCTTGGATGAGAAAGCCAACACCTAATTCTTCTTCATTCCGAAGGTCGCTGTAATGAAGAGTGTAGCCATTCGTGATGTATGGATCCCACTGCTAGACCATCTAAGTTCGTGTAGTGCAAGTACGTCTAATGTGTAACTCTGTGCTTGGTTCGAAAGTTTATGGAGATCTCCAGGTCTTAAGAGGCTAAGCACATTCCATATATTTCCATGTTTAAAGCGTTGTCCATGTACAATTTCCGAGGTTGTGTTTGTGATGAATCCGATATGGTAATCCGAGGCTTTTGTGTAGGGTTCATACACTTAGTTATTTTAATGAGAGAAGATTGTTAGTCTGCCGCTCAACCTGCTTGTTACGTCTGTGGGTCACGCACAGCCCTACCTTGAATGACCCACCGTGACATTTAGTGTCCAGGAGGACGTATGAATCTAGGACTTCTCCTGATTTTACCACCAGTGTTTTGTAGGAATTCGAATCTAATCCCGAAAAGCACCATAAGGTTGCTGAGTGACAATGCAAATCTGAATATAAAAGGCCGCAAGGTAAGCTCGAAAGATATGATGCAAGGTAATTTAATTCAAGAATGGAAGACTCACTCGCAATTTATTTGAAGGTGGTGTAGTTGTAATAAGGTTAAGATTCGCCGGTGACGCGGGTAACCAACTGTTTAGAAGAATAGGTTAAAACAATAAGTTATCGAAATACAGCGAGCACATTTCTATCAGACCTTCTATCTGAGGATTATTGCATACCTATTGCAAGGTAAAAATCGAAAGCACACTTTCGGAGGCTTTTGAAATGACACCTGGAGTACGGTATGGTGTTATCGCCAAAATACTTTTAGTTTGTCTTTAGAACTCCAACAACGTTCAGCAGAAAAAAGAGTTAGGCCGGCTGTTGACAGAATGCATTTGTCTCATCTGCCTCCGCACAACTTGGGAAGAACCGTTTGGGTTCTGAAAGCCGTAGATCGTTAGGACTTCCTACTCAGAATTGGTAGACGTTGGAACTTGCAAACTGGGGAGCTGAAATTTGAAAACCGAGCATAAAATAGCAATTCGTATATAAAAGAACAGGTACTGAAATGGCACAAGATTGAAGTACCCTTACAGATGAACACAAGTGGGCGAAGTAATGACGACGACAGGTACGAACTATACGTTAAATGGTAATCCAGACCAAAATCACCAATCAACTACCTGTGACCAATGTCATGAAACATTACGTGTGTGTATCCCCTCTCACCGTACCATAAACAAATCAGTTGAACAGTTACATGCAGTGGGACCCTATTGCAGGGGATCTAACGCAAAGCAACGACAAACAGCAGAATATATTATGAAACTGGAACAAGTAATACACCAATGGCTAAGATAACTATGACACATCCTCCTTATAAAAATTGGGCCGTAAAACAAGTACCGGAGTCGATAACCAATGAAAAACGAACTGCATTCACAGATCTGAATAAACAACTTTAGAATTATTTACTTGTTATGGCCTTCTAACAGCCCTACAATTTCAAAACAAATTTCTCAAGTGGACCGGTTTTCTAAACTCGATGAATTACTCCTCGAGGGTTATTTAATGTCTAGGTTTTCAAAATTAATCTTTAAAAGAACAGACAATCCCTCTAGAATTACTAGTTATAGTCTTAAAACAGCTCCTATACTTTCCTACCAAATATCGCTGTTGCGGCAGTTCTAAAATCGGTGAAAAACTTAACACCGCTCCGACTTAGTCTTCTGTGGACTCACGCTTTGTATGCCAATCGCTCGAAATCCACAACCTTCCAGGATAAGGAACAGGTCATTACAGGCCAGAATTCTAAAGAAAGGGTTTATGCTCTAATCAAAAATGAACAGATGGAGGAGCCAGCCAACTCGGCTCGTCCACACAGAGACATGTGAGTTGTGATCGGAGTGGTTGGCCCTGCCTGACGCATCCTCTATATCAAAAAAGGTTAAAGAGAATTCTTTGTACCCAAAATGTATGTGCCTGAGATCTTAAAAGTTTATGACTATCCTTAAAAACTACCTCAAGAAACGGTCCCGTTTAATCTGTAAATTACTGGACATCCATAAGCATGGTATCGTTGGGTAACATGGCTGATTTTTAAGGGTCGGAGACTATTTAGCACTCAAGGCTTAGTTGTCCCTTTTTATTTTGTGGTGCAGTTTCAGGAGACTTCTGTATTTTTGTTATAACAATACCAGTCTCTATAGTAGTTTTTTTTTCTTAGTGTTTCTGGAAAGCCTTGTTCAGTCCTTGGTTTCCTAATTGTGATGTTCAAAGGACACCCACTTAAAGTAGCGTTATTAATAAAAACGTATCAGATAGCTAATCCACCAGATCACCAATCTCTTGTCTTGATACATGGAGGTTTCATACCGATTCCGTTAGTGAACTCACTAGAATGGTTTTAAAGGTTGGATTTCATCGACCAAACGATACAGTGGTTAAATCTTTGGAAAAGGGATCATCATGTAGAAATGTAAAAGGGATCATCATCAGATTAATATGTGATGAAAAGGAGTACAATTATGACCCCCTGCCGGAGTACAGAACTCATGGGCCGGCCCATCTTCCCCCATCAGCCTATAGTACTGGCATGGATCTATACAATATCCAGATGGTTCTACGAAAATCGGATCTATAGTCGTACGCCCTTTAATTGGTTGGCAACGGCGTAAACGTAAGGACAGGAAAAGCGAACCGCGAAAGAGTTGGGAGAGCCTCGGCCCCAGAACAGATTGCAGCGATATTACAAAACAAAAAAGAAAAAGGTTGGATTCTAAGTCTTGGATAGTGTTTAAGACTTCCTGTCTATTGCTGTTTTGATTATAAACGTTGGCTTAGTTTGTACTAAGAATGTATTCAAAGCGTGACTCACCCCTCTCGTTGGTATTCGTACATTCCTAGATATATTGCGATTTTGACAATCCATCTCAATACTACGTAGCTGTAGTGACGTTAACTGTAATTATTTAGCAAAAACATGTTTAGGTTAATTTCATTGAGAATATACAAGAAAGAATCTTACCCGCCTTATTTACATTATGCAAAGTCCTATAAGTTCAAGTGTCTCAACTGACCCAAGGTTTTTTTGGATTAAGATAAGAAAATATATCACTTGGATCAACACAAGAGGCAGCCTTCACGTGGTTCTATTTTCCTAGACATCTCTATATTGCCAGAGAGTGTTTTACAGTTCCTCTCTCGAACTGATCTTTATTTTAAATCAGCCCTCGTCTTTCAGATTGGCTATCTTCTAATTACAAATTGGTTGGTCAGGATTGCTCATTTTTGGCGTTTAGCATTTCTTCCTAGAAGGTGCCTCTGAAAATTAAGTATCAAAAATTAAATTTGGGAAATTGAAACGCTTCAGCAAATTCAGTCATCATACACCCAAAAAGCGTAACATTATTTTTAACTGGACAACAAAACGGTTCCCTTCTGATTCGAATTTTAAATAATTGCCCTAATTAACAAACAAAATCATTAGGTGGCAAAAATATTAAAGTTAATTTTCCTGAAAAACAAACGAAAACGAACAGTTTCGTTTTGTATGTAAACAAAAGAATAATTCACCAAATTTTCTGTAATTATGCCTCAATATAGTGTTTTATAGGTAGATGGACGGCGGTATAAATAAACCCCCGTCGCACCTTTGGTAAACGCAATAAAAATATGATTATCATGCAAATAAAATCAAATTAAATAAAAATATTTAAGCTTTATGTTGTATTGACAAAATACAGGGTGTGTCTTCAAGCAACCGGAATTTTATTTCCACCGCTCTAGAATCGTACGAAGTAGCTTAGCACAAACTAAACTTAGGGGGAGTATAATTTTGACAGAGCCTCTTAAAGGGTCAAGTTACCCATCTTAATGTTTTTTTGTGAGAAATAGATATTCGACATATTGACTTTTCTACCAAATGGTTTTCGATAAAACGCCCTTCACCAATTATTTAGTGTACACAATAAAAAAATTAATTTATTTAGATTTTTATAATAATTTTATTTAACTTAAGCAAATATTAAATAAAATTCCTTTATATAAAAGGTTATCACCAGCACCATTCATATATAGTTCGTTTAAAGTTGAGACCACACGTGCCCCGGAAAATCCAGTACATACACACAGTTAAAATGCAAAAAATAATAATTCTGCTAATTACCGCGGCGATTTCAATTAAAATAATTAATTCGAGTGCCATAATTAATAACTTAAATGCGGCCGACAATCGGGATGGTGATACGAAATTCTTTAAACTTCATGTAAACAATTTTCGAAAAATTTTTCGTCATACCCATTTCATTACGATCTCAATCGACAGTCGCAAATTATTTTCGAAAATTTTGCGTTTCATTTCGTCAACGAAATCAATTTTTTTAATTAACAACAAATACTGCTTCAATAATATAATTAATGTGAATACAAATTATTTTATAAATTCGTATTATGAGAATGATGAAGCGCTGGGACGGCGTAAGCGCGATACGTTTACGGGTGCCGGTCCCTCCCGTTCAAATGAAACCCTAAGCTATCGTCGTTTGATTAATTTGCACAATAAGAACGGTGGATTCATTTTCGAAGTAACAAATTTTAATAGTTTCGAGTACATTATAAATTGCTATCTAACGCCGGGCGGCACTTATCTGTTCATAATAAATAATGGCAATTTGAACACAGGTAATTCGAGTGATTACAATATGTTCGAGGATTACTTTCTGGACGATATAAGCGATAATAATAACGGTATCACTCTAAATGAAATTGAAGCGATCTTCTACGAGATTTGGACACATTATCAAAACTACAAAATATTTATCTACTTGAATCAGCAAATTTACACGTACAATCCTTTCTACTTTAATATGACGCGGTTTCGCTACGGCAAAATAATAGTGAACGGTAGTGATAGTGTGGCCGAAGGTGGTGAATATTTAAGTGAAATCAATTTGAAAAAATTAAATGGATATCCGGTAAAAATTGAAATTTTTACATCGACGTACGTGATCGAGATGGTGGATTGGAAGACGGGAATTAAAAATATACAGGGAGCGGATTTGGAGGTGGCTAGGACATTGCGACGTATTATGAATTATACAAGTAAATAGTTTTTTATTTTTATCTGGTAATTCGACTCTATAATTTCTCACTATATAGCTATGGCCTCTGTAGCCCTAACAATTCACAATATTCTATAATCAATAATTTGTAAGTTTTAAATTAAAGCACACTAGAATTTTCTAGCGCAAACGTAGTGAACTTGTAATTCATAAAACATAGACAGACTTCGTTCTGAACTTATCTAATAAATGCAAACATTAGTTCCAACACATGGAAGTAATGGCGATATTTTCAAGTACATCAAATGCTTCTTTTGAGTTTGTGCATCATATTTCTGTTGTTTATGGGATGACCTGCCTCAATGTTGATGCGTGCGTTAGGAGCCTTTCTCTATGCTTTAACGCACATTTCTGAATTTTAATATGAGACGAAATCCATATTTCAAGGTCTTTGAGAGGTCTTTGTGGCCGATGTTTCAGAGTGCATCTGGATTGTGGACGTTTCTTGACGTTTTATGCCAGAGAGATGTTCCAGATCGGAATCAATTTGTCAGAAATGCGATCTTTTGAAATTAGCGTTGAAGGAAGGGTCTTGTATGTGCGACTCTGGCTGATGGGGAGTAGGCACAATCATCAAATTTAGTCAAAATGCTCATTTCAAATAGTTTAAGTGATTTCATTAATAAAACGTGGGATTTCAAGAAATCACCCATACAAAATTTTTCGAAAGTGATTTTTTGAAATTATTGTTGAAGGATGTGTCGTACGGAGGTAACTGCAGCAGGGAAACATTCGAATTTCAAAATGAAACTTTGCATACCGATTAAGCCCAATTTGTGCTAATTAGTCTTCACGGGAAAAAATTAGTGCTAGTCCAGGAGCCGAAAAAACGAGAACCGAAAATTTCAAATTTCGCCTGAAAGACGGAATAAATAAAACCCGATTTCTAGAAAAAACCAGAAATAATTTAAGCCTAATTTTAAAACTTTCTAAAGGCCGTTAAACTGATGAAATTTGTGCTTATCATAGAAATATAATTTTCATAAATTTTCATTCATAAATCGATTAAAACCAAATCAGCCCCTGAAAGATACTATGATAAAACAACAGAGATATATCGTTCAATAATATTTTTGTTGAACAACAAATTAAACAATAGAAATAACATGTTCTAAAATCCAAGTCATAAGCAATTCAGATAGTATATTCCTATCAGGTATGTTCATTGGCATCCGAAAAATATAGTGACTGAATTTGTGCTAATCCATAATTGACCCAATTCCATTGACAACAACCACTGTTGAATCAACAATTTTCTAACAAAAAGTGTTCTAGAAACCAATGAAGTTGGAACTTCTGATTACATATTCCGATCAGATATGTTCATTGGCATCCGAAAAATATAGTGGCTGAGTTTGTGCTAATCCAGAATTGGCCCAATTCCATTGAACAACAACGACCGTTGAATCAACAATTTTCTAACAAAAAGTGTTCTAGAAACCAATGAAGTTGGAACTTCTGATTACATATTCCGATCAGATATGTTCATTGGCATCCGAAAAATATAGTGGCTGAATTTGTGCTAATCCAGAATTGGCCCAATTCCATTGAACAACAACGACCGTTGAATCAACAATTTTCTAACAAAAAGTGTTCTAGAAACCAATGAAGTTGGAACTTCTGATTACATATTCCGATCAGATATGTCCATTGGCATCCGAAAAATATAGTGGCTGAATTTGTGCTAATCCATAATTGGCCCAATTCCATTGAACAACAATGACTTCTTGCCAGAAAATTGTTCATTCAACGGTCGTTGTTGTTCAATGGAATTTGGCCAATTCTGGATTAGCACAAATTCAGCCACTATATTTTTCGGGTGGCAATGAACATACCTGACTGGAATATCCTATCTGAATTGCTTATGACTTGGATTTTAGAACATTTTATTTCTATTGTTTAATTTGTTGTTCAACACAAATATTATTGAACGATATATCCCTGTTTTTTTAACATAGTATCTTTCAGGGGCTGGTTTGGTTTTCCCCGATTTATGAATGAAAATTTATGAAAATTATATTTCTATGATAAGCACAAATTTCATCAGTTTAACGGCCTTTAGAAAGTTTTAAAATTAGGCTTAAATTATTTCTGGTTTTTTCTAGAAATCGGGTTTTATTTATTCCGTCTTTCAAGCGAAATTTGAAATGTTCGGTTCCCGTTTTTTTCGGCTCCTGGACTAGCACTATTTTTTCCCCGTGAACACTAATTAGCACAAATTGGGCTTAATCGGTATGCAAAGTTTCATTTTGAAATTGGAAAGTTTCCCTGCTGCAATTACCCATGCATGTGTCGTGTATGTGCGATTCTGGCTGATGGGGAGTAGGCACAACCATGAAATTTGATCAGATTGTTCATTTCAACTAGTTTAAGTGGTTTCATTAATAAAAAATGGGATATCCAAAAAGAATTCATAAAATGTATTTCAAAAATTTATCGTTTAAATATAGGGTTGTATTAAGGGATTGCTCTTGCCAATTCTGGCTGATATGGAGTATGCCACCAGTGAATCTTGGCCTCATCCGGTTATATACATCTAGGTTAAACAATGGGACTAGAGAACTACGACACTTCAAGTATGTAAGATCTACTTCAACAGATGTTGTACATATCGGATGTAAATGGGCAGATATAGCCGTTCTAATAGACGCACAAAATTGCACAATCAAATACTTACTCGGGAAAATAAGTAAACCGTGGGATTTCCAAAATGGGATTTCTGTCGTGACGCACACAAATAATGCCGTAAATAATAATGTTGGTCAGAGTGGTTTTGAACCACCCCAGCCACTATATAATCAGAATGTTTGGTTCAAAATTATGAAAAGTCAATTTTATTAGGTGGTTTACTGAGAGTACTCATGTGATCAGTGCACCTCATCTCTAGGCTTCATAATACCATCGCTGACATAATCACGCGGGAGAAAGGTGAAAAATCTTATACTGAATTTAAGGAAGAAGTTATCAGAGTGCTCGGAGATTCTGAGCCGTCAAGAATAATTCGTGTTTTACATGGCTTAACCTTAGGAGATCGTAAACCGTCTCAACTAGAACGAATTTCGGCTTAATGCCGGAACTGCATTCAGTGAAAAATCATTGAAACAATTATGGATATCTAGACTTCCTACTCAGCTTCAATTGATACTTGTTCCTTTTGAAAATGATATTAATTTGACGACATGAGCTGAGCGTGCAGATACATTAATGGAGGCATTTTTGCAATCATCTGCAAATTCTGTTGATCATGATGCATCCTTTTCGTCATCATTGTTTCATTGTACGAGCGATTCGGTCTCTAAATCAACGTCAGATTCTCACATTAAATCTTTGTTTATTTAGTTTCGAAAAAATATACTTGAGGATATTTCTGGAATTGTAGCTGGTGTTACGAATGGTAGAGATCGTTCTAGATCACGATCTAATTCTAGGGGTTGTCGTTCATACAATAGATCGAGTTATTATAAACCCATTATCAAATAATTATTCAGGACATCAATCACAAATTCAAGATTCTTATTGGCACTGGAGCTGATGTTTCGATTATTCCTTATTTTCCCTTCCAAAAATCTTCAAAATTTTGTTTCGACTCATTAATTATTATTGGTCTTAGAAGAGGGTTTCGATGCAAATTTATTTTAGCGGATGTTTAGATTTCCATTTCGGGTGCCGATTTCTTCAAATTTTCAGGTCTCCTAGTTGATATTTAGAAACTTCGGATCATTGATCCATAACCTCACTTTCTTTTCCGGAAGTACTTTCGATTTCATCAACATCTTGCTTATCGTTTGTTAAGAAAACTATCGTACCTATCGAAATTCAAAGTTTGTTAACTAACTTTCCGGAAATTACCAATCGAAATCTTAGCAACTCGAGCATTAAACGTCACCGGTACGCCTATTTCAGCAAGAACTAGGCGTCTCGCTCCAGACAATTTCTTCATCGTCAAAATTTAATTCAACCACATGATGGCACAGGGCATTTGTAGGCCGAGTATCACCGAGTGACAATTCCGGACAGATACCAAATATCAAATCTACAGAACTTTTCGTATCAACTTAAAGGTTGTACAATATTTTCTACTTTAGACCTTGTCCAAGCGAATCATCAAATTCCGATAGAACCTTGCGATCAACCAAAGGCAGTAGTTACTACTCCATCCGGCCCGGTTTGTTTAAATTTACCGAAATAACTTTCGCCCGAAGGAATGCAGCACAAACTTTCCCAAGATTGATGCATTCGATCTTATTTGGTCTGGACACGCTATAATGGACAAGGCATTCCTCCTATTCAAGACAAAATTTAAATTATCAAAGATTTTCAACGACCTGTAACAGTTTGTCAACTAAAACGTTGCGTTTTATTCCTGGCGCTACTGGAGATAAAATCTTACTTAATGTACCCATTCATCTCTTCCCTTAGCAATAATGGTTGACGCTTTGCGATCGGAGCAGTGGTGAAGAATATTTCGAATACTTGGCAACCGCTAGATTTATTTTCTGTACGTCTAAACGAAACACAATAAAGGTACTGTGCTCGTGAGTTTTAGTAGAATCAAGACTCATCTTAATTTCATTGGTCAATTCAGTACTGATATTCACCCTATCACGTACTCGTATAGACCAAATTTATATCCCTGCAAATATTGACTATACAGCAATACCAGATGGACAGACTGATGATTAGCAATAATGGTTGACGCTTTGCGATCGGAGCAGTGGTGAAGAATATTTCGAATACTTGGCAACCGCTAGATTTATTTTCTGTACGTCTAAACGAAACACAATAAAGGTACTGTGCTCGTGATTTTTAGTAGAATCAAGACTCATCTTAATTTCATTGGTCAATTCAGTACTGATATTCACCCTATCACGTACTCGTATAGACCAAATTTATATCCCTGCAAATATTGACTATACAGCAATACCAGATGGACAGACTGATGATGCGGAATTTAGAGGCGTTTTGCATAGGGATAGTTAAAATTTGAACAACTTCTGTTTAAGTTTAATTTTGTTAAACTAATTTGTGATATTGCAACAGGTATACCATTCGGAAATAAATCTTCGAATCTTTCCAAAATTTGTCACATAAAGCTACTACGAACGTTTTAACTAAAAATGTTATCTGGCCTTCTATCAAGAAAGATTCGAAAACGTTTACTCAACAATGTATACACTGCCAAAAATTTCTAGAACATATTTCTAGAGTCCTCTCGCCAACTTTCAATTATCTTTCAATTACATTTGAATTCGAATCTCGTACTTCTCAAACATGCAAAACCCCTGTTTTCTCAACCGAAAGTGTAATGGAATAGTTGAAAGATGGCAAGAACGCTTAAAGTCGCTGTCGTCACTAAAGGACAGATCGGTTTAAGATCGGCTTTCAATGAAGAGTTACAAGCATCTTCTTCTGATTTTGTCTATGGAAGTACAATCAGGATACCTGGTCAGGTTTTCAACGATATTACGTATTATCGAGTAGAGCCAACTCAGGAAGCGCAAATCCAACTGATCGGCTTACTACGAGCCGGAGGTGTCAACCTAAGAAAATGGGCCTCTATTTATAGTTTTCTATTCGTAGACGATGTCGATCCCGAATTAAGAGCATTTGAGCCAATAATATTTAACGATGGAGTAGTAACAACATTAGGATTAACCAAGATGAACTTCAACAAAAAAGATGAAAGAATGACCAAATAAAAAACGTTGTCTAAGTCATCCTAAGTATTTGATCCATTTAATTGGCTGTCTCCAACTTTGATACAAGCCAAAATCTTAATGCAAACTTTATGGATCGCTGGCGTAGACTAGGATCAAAGATTGCCAGAAGACATCGAAAGCAAATGTCAGCAATATTATGTATCCCTCCCGAAACTAGAAGAAATAAAAATTCCAAGATGGATTAATTTTTGAATCAAGGATACAGGGGGAACTGCACGGATTATGCAATGCTTCCGAAGTAGCTTACGCAGCAGTAATATTTCTATGACAGGTCAAGAAGTAAGGCAACATTGTTGACATCAAAAACAAGAGTAACACCGATATCAACCAAGTTAACTTGGTTGACGCCATCACAGTGCTTCTACTTTAAATCCCTTGACAACTCAGCAGGTTGTGCTTCCAGACACTACAACGGCGACAGTTGAACACAAATTCGACCGACTGTATCTGAAATGTTCCGATTTTAACACCTTAAAAAGAATTGTGGTGTACGTAATGAGGTTTATCAATAAATGTCGAAAAAGAACGACTGAAGAGGAATAACACCTACGGCAAAGCAACGTGTCTACGCACATTTTAATCTAACAAGCGCGAATAAAACACTACATCAATGAAATACGCGATCTCACAGATCAAAAAGATATTGGAAGTAAGAGCAAGATCAACACATAAACTTTATTTTTAAGAGATGATGTTTTACGAGTGGTATCACTTCATGGCCCGAGAGAGATCTTCATAAAAAGATCAATCCATAAACGGTCGCCACTACCCATCGAATCCGAAAAGGAGGTTAAGGAGATTAACCACATCATAAAGAAATAACTATTCGACTTATGCTATTGATACTCGGAATGGTACAGGTGCTGTTTTCTCCGGCTACATCCGAAACCAGAATAAATCCATTGAAAACAGATGTCGGTATACGTTTCTATAACACCGGAACGGTCAGTCTGATAGCATTACGCTGTGAAATCATTTTAAACTACAATCTATCAGTGTTTAAATAACACTTGTCAAACGGGATGGAAGGCGGAGCACATAATAGGGAAACCATACATCGGGGATGCAATAGGATACATCCTGGTGACGCTTTCGGCATCATGACTCAAAGGGATGCCTCTCATATAAAAATCCAAATCGAAAAAGAAGAGCATAACGAAAAATATCTATTGGCACTAGTACGAAACCAGATATCGATCATAGACACCACGTCAAAAATATTTAAACACAATAAAGAGGTAAATAAGGAACAGTTTAGAACTATCGCACAACCAAATTATGATGCTTATGAGATGAATAACAGAGATGATTGCAGAAAAACATTTATTGATGTTATTATCAATACTCGCCATGGCCATATCTACCCAGCGTTGTTGACCACAGAACAGTTAAAGAAGGAAATCAACCGAATCCAAGATTATACGTTCCGTCAACCACGATGATTCCTGAAGGAGAGGACGATAAGAATCTTGGGCACATTTACGATATACTAACTGTACAGACCCGACTTACAGAAAATCGCATTTTATTCCTCATCCAAATGCCCTTGGCATACTCAGAGATCTATCAACTATTTAAGTTAGTCCCAATTCCAAAATTCTTTAATGGACAATTACACATAATAAAAGATTTTTCAATTTGGGCGGGTCGATGTTGAAATGGAATTTCACAGCGTCTGCTGTGTGACACGTAGCCCTGTCCTGTTGGAAACACATATCGTCTACCTCCACCGCCATATCGTTCAATTTGGGCTAAAATAAATTGATTCGCATCGTTTTGTAGTGCTCGCCGTTTATGATACTGGCCACACCAACATCATTTTCAATAAAGTACGACCCAAAATCCACACCAAATAGTAACTTTTTGTGGATGCACTGCGACCTGGTGAACCTCGTGTGGGTTGACGTCGTTCTATATACGGCAATTTTGCTTGTTAACACAGCCATTCATCCAAAAATGCGCCTCGTCGTTGAAAATGAATTTTGACGAGCTCCGAAGCCCAGTCAGCGAACAAACGGCGTTGTCTATGGTCATTAACTTTGAGCTCCTGGATCAGTTGGATCTTGTACGAGTGTAGACCCAATGCAAAATTAGCCAAGTTGCAGCTGTGAAAGGCCTAGTTCTTGTGCAAGGCGAGGTGTTGACTGCCTCGAGTTCTCCTGTACACTTACACGGACCTCGGCAATGTTCACAGCCGATCTAGCGTTCCTTTAACGTATTTAACGTACGAGTGTTGGCTGATTGTTTACCGAACCGGTTGTCTCGAATTGGGCCACAAAACGTTGGAGAGTCGACTTTGAAGGAAAACCACATGTGTAACTTGTCATGGTGATTTGGCATCAGTGACAGAAAAAAAACACCAGATTAGACAGACGCCACGAAAATAACATGGCCGCGACAGGCTGCCAACATTAGCCTGCCCAAATTGGAAAATCCTCTAGAACGATCAACAGAATACCTCATCGTTAATCTACATCGTGGACGTTACGCTCCTCTAACCAACCAAGAAAAGTGCAAGATGAACCTGCTGAGACACATAAACCGGAGCGGTAATAGCTGTACAGCAGTCACATTAAACCAGCCTTACTATTGGGCTCAGTTGGGCCCAAACCACAGGTGATCACAATACCGTTGCTAAATGACGACATCCTTACTCTACATGCAACCTTAAAAGCGAGCATATCTATCTCACAGCCATAGGGCGAAAACACATAGGATTAATTCCTCTATCGTTGCATCAATAAACCTTCAAGATGAAGATATAGAACCATCACATTCTCTTCAGTAGACGTCCAAACTAACAAGGATCGAAACCAACAATTCAGGTGACATCAGTCTATCCAAAGACATCGTGACAAGACAATGGACTCGCTCAGTTTACACTAATGGCTATCGTAATCATAGCTCTCGTTATATCTCTATCAACACAGGAAGAAACGACAACCAGCATCCAGAGATACTTCATCACCACAACGACCAACTCCACGACCGAGATCCCTAAATTTGTGACCCCGCAGTATTTCAATCTTGCCAACATCATCCAACTTATTATTGAAACCGATTATTGTTAAAGCGATAAGTTTGTTCTCTAATTAATAGACCCCATTCGAGCTTAAATTTCCGACTTAAGCTTAAGAAAGCTAGAATAGTGTCACTACAGTCGGTTACATTCTCGTGATTAAGGCTATTATCTGCTGTGAAGTTTACAAAACTATGATCTGCCCTAATTAGGTAAATTTATGTTACGCAGGCGTTCGAAGTGATATCTCTGGAAATAAATTAGTCTATTAGAGTGCTATACCGTCTGTGCGTTTAAAAATTCTTGGGAGTTAATGAGCTCACCTGGGGTGGCTTGAGCCACGAAATTGAAGCTTATTACCATCTTCCCTTAATAAAACAAAAGGTTTGCGAGTTGTTGTGAAATTTTTGATAATGATCTAGTATTCTGTGTATTGTGTAATGGTGTTGACCTTATCCGTTAAATTGTCGGTTTGTTGTGATTCCATAAAACACGGTTTAAGTCGGTTTATTGATACTGTTGATTCAACGTTCTTGATTAATAGTGCGGAAAATTTTCACCGTTTTTGATGATCGGTAACCCTCGTATGGAGGTTGTAAAGGGCGTCGTAATGCATCCGTAATTTCTAAAACAGATTCGCAATTTGACAGATCTTTCGAAATTCGCTCTCAATCCGACTAAAATTATTGGAAGAGATTTTGTCCACTGCGTATTTGTTGCACACATAATTACAGCTTTTAACGTTCGATGCCATCGTTCAATGATGCCGTTACATGCAGGGTTATGTGATGTCGTTCGTTTGTGTTGAAATCCTAATACTTTGGAAATTTCATTAGAGTGTAGATTCGATCTGGGCACCTCCGTCGGTCGTGATTCTCGGCAATCGTTTCTGCTCAGATGTTTGCAATTGGAATTGCTTCAGAAGGTGTAAGAGGTCCAATAATATCGATATGAACTTCTTCAAATCTATACTACTGGTTGGTTGGTATGTACCAATTTTACTCTTAACGTGTTTGGTAACTTTGCATTTCTGACCAACAATACAATTCCTAACCCACGTGCGTATTTCTTTTGCCATTGAAGGCCTTATGAACTTTTACGTAATTTGTTTTGTAGTTGCTCTAATTCCGGGATGTGATAAATTATGATAAGAATCGAAAATTTGTCGAGGGAATGGTTTTGAAACAAATGGACGTTGATTGCCATTCGAGGTGTCACATAAAATGTATTTGTCCGAACCAAATATTGGTAATTTTTGAAAATCTAAATTTGCATTTGATTCGATCAATACGGTAAGTTCAATTGTGGTTCCAATGTCCACTTGTTGAATCCGTGACAGTGTGTCGGCAACAACATTAGAACTTCCCGAGATGTGTCGAATATCGGATGTAAATTGTGCTATTAAATCCAAATGGCGTCGTTGTCTAGGTGAGGTTTTATCCAAATTTTGAATGAAATGAACTCTCTTCCTTCAATAAAATTTTGGAAGTGTTTGATTGCTGCATATGCTCTGTGGTTTATGCTGTAGCGTATTTCAGCCGCTTGCAACTTACGTGAGAAGAAAAATAAAGGTTCCCAAGCTTTTTCTGTAAGCTGTTGTAATAATGCGCCTACAGCTAAATCAGACGCGTCAACGAATATTGCGAATTTCGCATTTGGAATCGGATATGCTATGAATGGATGAAGAAATGTCAGTAAAATACGGTAATTTTGTGATAACCCATACGGCGAATGAAAAATTGATCACAATGAGATTTTTCTTATACCTGTACAATTTACTCTTTTAAACGCATTACGGTTTACTGTGTGCAATCGGGCCTTGCCCACGATAATACATTGGGCTACACGTGCTGGCTGGCTGTAATATGTTAGACTGGTCTGCTGGCTAGCTGGCGATATTATACTGGGTTGAGTTGTGCAGACTGGGTTCTACGAACTATCTTTGTACCTTTTTCACCCCTTTATTTTGTTATTTAATTAACTGCTGTCCCGCTCCGTAGATGCGTTGCTCTGTAGATTATAATTTCGTGTTGGACGTATTTATGGATCGTGTTTTGTGATCACGTCAGGGTCACCAATTTATGATAAATAAAATCAATAAATTAATTATTCAACAAATATTGTGAGTTGGAGAGACACGTCTTGTGAGTTGGAGAGGCAGCTAAAATCTCATTAGTAATTTTTTGATTCCTACGGTTTTGTTTTTTTAAAACCGATAATTCTGGAAACACACTTAGTGTTGGAATTGCTACATTGATAAATACAAATCGTTACATAAGTTCACTAATAAAATAAATTTGTTGGTTGAACCGCCACAGTTATATGACCATTTCTAGATAATAAATGTCTAGTGCGTGTGGGAACATGTGTAAATTGAACAAACAATCTAGTTTGCTAGTGATTAGTTTTAATTTGATTAGTTAATATTAGATTAGTGCTTTTCTTAGTATTGACACAATAATAATAATAATAATAATAATCATACATTATAATTGAACACCATTTTATCTAATAATCTATATAGATTAGTGTGCAAACACACCTTCTATCGGTAGTTTGAGACGAATATGAAAATATGAAAATGTGAAATAATAATAAACAGTGTGCGTGTGTTTTCTATTTTCTTGTCTATTTTATAAAATAGGTATCAAAAGGCAATCAGATGTTTTTCAATTTGGATACCGATTGCCGAATGGTTCGTTCACCGGCACCCTTGGCCATTTGGTACGGCGCTCAAGCGATATTGCGATCAATGGATTTTTTATTAAAGATTATTTAACACGTGACGTAGAATTCACCGCGGGTGTTTACTCGGATCAATTATGTTTACTCTTGCCGAAAGCTGATCGAATTCCATCGTCACTGTTACCATTACTTTGTTTCGAGGAGGAATTATGGGTATTGATTTTATTTGTGATGATTGGGTCATCGATATTTTGGTGCTTAATGCGTTGGATCAACGAGACAACATTTTTTACAAAAATTTATATCGCAAACTGCGAGCGACCTGAAACCAAGGACCGCTTTAATCGATCCAAATCGAATTTGGAGTACAAACCATATCAATACTATCAAATTTTTATCGATACCATTTTGTTGATGGGAAGCGTACCGATGCGACGGTTTACAAGAGTTTCAGCTGAACGATTTTTTATAATCACACTGTGCCTTATAAGCCTTATATTCGTATCGATGTTTCAATCGAAATTGGCTACTGTATTTATCGAGCCTCTCTATTACAAAGACATAATGACACTAAAGGAAATGGAAAAAAGTACTTTCAAAATTGCGCTTAAATTTCCGGCCATGATGGACGACATGTTTCCACCGAACACAACAAAATTGATTGAAAATTTAAGAGCGCGCCTAATTCTACTCGATCCAAAAAAGCCATCTATTACGGCCGATATGTATCTAAGGTTGCATTTAGGTACGGTTACACGACGGAGCAAAATAAAATTGGATAACGCAGTCCATGTGAGAAATCAGTTAATTTTCTTAGTACCCGAATGCCCAAAGACGTATAATTTGGCGTACGTAGTGGCAAAAGATTCCGTGTATCTGGAACCGATGAACGATATTCTATTACATCTGCTAAACGGTGGCATTATCAATAAATGGATTAATGAAATGTACTTCAATCAAACGTTGTTCGATATTCAAAATCACGGCGTTTACCAAGTCATAAAATTTAAAACGCTTACGATATCAGATTTACAACTGAGTTTTATGATACTTGCATTGGGAGTACTGATTAGCACAACAATACTTCTGATCGAGTTAAATATTAAGAAGTGTTGTAAATTATTTAGGCGAATGAATAAAATACATAATTAAAGTAAACTTAGGCACTTCTTAATCCAGACATTTATCACACACCATAATCCTTTCCTATCTACTATAGTCACCGATTTACGGTATAAATATCTAATAAGTTCCATAATTTTAGGTATAACGCAAGCACCCGATATTTATGTATACGGATTTTGTTTTTCGAATGGAACATGCACGGGCACGCTAGGCCATGTGATTCGTCGCTCTAGTGATATCGGTTTGGTTGGACTGTTTGTAAAAGATTATCTGACACGGAACGTTGAGTTTACCGCCAGCGTATATTCGGATCAATTATGCTTGATCGTGCCAAAAGCCAAGCGAATATCCTCCTCACTACTACCGATGCTGTGCTTCACTCGTAATTTATGGATCACAATTTTAGTTATAGTGTTAGCAGCGTCAATTTTTTGGTGTGTAATTCGCCACATTAATGATTCGATTAATCAAATTGCTGATCGTCTGAACCGATCTGGATGGATAATGAACGATAGGCGGCGCCAATACTATCAAATATGCGTTGATATGCTAATCCTCATCGCCAGCGCGCCAATGAGACGATTTACGCGGGTCACATCGGAACGCTGCTTTGTAATTTCAATATGTCTCATTAGTGTCGTATTCGTTTCGATATTTCAATCGAAACTGGCTACGGTTTTTATTGAGCCCGTTTACTACAAGGATATCGTTAAGCTGCAGGACATGGCAGAAAGCCAACTAAAGATTGCAATAAAATACCCAGCCCAAATGGAAGACATGTTTCCGGCTAATAGTACACCACTCATGGATAGTCTACGAAAAAAATTGTACTTAATGGATCCGAAGGGACCACCGATCATAGCGATGATGGAACGAGGCTCTAAAATAGCTTCAGTCGTGCGACTCAGCAAAACAAAATTGGATATGGCGCACACAATTTCAAATCAATTAATTTTTGTGGTACCCGAGTGTCCAAAAAGTTATAATCTCGCTTATATTATGGCCCGAGCTTCGGTGTTCCTAGAACCAGTGAACGATATATTATTGCATCTATTGAATGGTGGTCTAATCAATAAATGGATCGGCGATATGTACTTCAATCAAACAGTGGCCGATGTTCGTCAGAATGGAGTATTTTATGCAGTAAAATTTAAAATTCTGAATTTGACAGATTTGCAATTGGGTTTTAATGTATGGGGCGCGGGCACAATAGTCAGTGTAATTATGTTTGTGTTTGAATTAAATTTTAACAGGATTTATCAAATTTATATTCAATAAAGGTTTTATTATAGAGAAAATAAAAACCACAAGAATTTTTCTAAAGATTTTCGTTTTTAAATAAATTTTTTTTTAATTTGCACAAAAACAAGAGTTACAAAGATTTAACAGGGTATAACATTTTATTACTCTGAACAAACAAAACACAGCGACACGGCGGGATGAAGGTAATAGGTTTTCAATCCGAATTTGTCTCGGGTCTATGCCGACGTTGACGTAACGAATGAAAACAAGCCAGCATTCGTATCATAAAAGCAGCGGGAACCGTTATCGTATCTTTTGTCTCTTCTAACATCACAGCATTTCGTTCCATTAACTGTAACGAAAAAATAAAACAGTTATGAAAATGTTTACTGCTCTTATAATATTTGGATGGGTAATTACATCACGAGCTTTCTCCTCATCGTATTTACTTTGTTCCCGGTCGACCGGCGACCATATTTTAATATCATAATCAATTCCAGAAGTGGCTAGATACGGAAGGGTTGGATGCGGTTGCAAACAATTCACAACATGTTGATCAGCTTCAATAAGCATACATAATTTTCCGGATTTCCGTTCCCACGTAAATATATGGCCACAATCCGAACCCGACATAATGTAATCGTTACCCCAGAACGTCGCCTCTTTTATCATGGTCCGAGCATTGCGATGACCGGTGTATTTCATTTTAGCATAATCATAATTTATGTCAAGCGGTATATCATCAAGCTCGTCTTGTAGATTAGCGTTATGGGCATCATCCGCATCATCATCCTCATCATCGTCGCTGTGCGGATTTAATGTGAATTTTTTCTTAGCCGGACTACAGTGACGTTCCGAATTTGAGGTACTCGGTTGTGGTTCCGTATTTTCTTCAGTAGAGCGGCTACGTTGCGGTCGATGTACAGAAGATGATGAAACGCCTGGTGATGTTTCATGTTCATTTAGATTAGCCTCGAGTTCACTGTCTGGTAATACTACATTGTCTAAATTGAAACCATGCGATTGAGGATTTAGGCCGACACGTGTTCGATCTGTTATCATACGCGATAAAACTTCAGTCATGCGCTGCATTAGCGCCGCTTGTAATTGTGGTCGCGCTTGTCCACTAGTCGGTCGATTCGCCATTTCGCGTTCAGGCCGCGCATCAGGCCCGGTATCCGACCAATCACCACGCAATCGAAGACGTCGTACAGGCGCTGGTGAGTCGCAATTTTTCGATTTAAATCTACGAGCTTTTTCATTCAGCTGATTGACATCAATGCCATCTTTGGTTATATCAAATAAATACAAATGATCGGATGAGTAGCTGACGAGTAGTTCACGTTCATCAGGACTATACGTAACGGAGGTTACTCGGAAAGGCCGTTTTTCAAGAGATGGTATAGTGAACGCCTTTACAGGAATTGTATGCTTATCGGATGGAGAACCAGGTACAGAAAAATCGATTAGAGATAAATAGCGACGATCATATATCCTAATTTGACTATCGGAGCTACCGACCGCTATATAATTATGGGAAATCGGGGATAGTGACATTGAGGTTATTGCGGTCGGACACAAGATTAGAATATTATCTTTGCAACAGGTTTTTCGGCATCTCGACGTTTTCCTCAAATCAAACAAACGTATGGTGCCATCTTCACCACAGCTCATAAACGTTTTCGATTCGGTGGGCACAGTTAATACTTCGTACGTTGTACTTGTACTGTGGCAGCTAAAGTAATTTAAATTTGCATCATTAAATTCATTACTATTCTGTAGTTTATGATTTTGAAGATTTGTTAATTCTGTGTATAAGACAATACCATCACCAGAACATGATACAATTCCATGATCACCTGAGTATTTCGTGCAATAAAAATTTAAATATTGTTTTGTTTATTTTAGAAACCCAAACCCAACGAACCCCGTCTATTCAGGGGGTCACCTACCTGATTGTGGCAAAAATTTTGCGCTCAATATATTTGCCCGATGCTCGGTTTTATATTGAGCCAAAACTTTTGAATTGAACGGATTCGTTATCACAATGATATGATCATCGGAACCCGATAGAATATATTGGCCCCTTTCGTTCCATGTTATGGTGTTGACACATCCTTTGTGAACTTGTAGGGATTTGTATAATTCTAAATTTTGTAGGTAAAATATGCTATCTGCGAAAGAAAGAAAAATAGGGATAAACGTGAGATGCGTCATTACTTTGTGTGTACAGCAAAATATTTTCGAAATGAGTAATGCTAAAACATTTTATGATGGCGTGATCATACAATGCATTAGGTGATCTTTAACTTTTCGACTTACGATCGCAACCAAAACAAGATCGCCACAATGTACTTACATCGGAAATAAAGTGAGAAAAGCAATGATCAAGACTTATTATTTTAAATTTTCTAAACGATCGTAGATGATTTACAATGAAAAAACTTGAACTTGTCCCAATGATTAGTAATCCGGCATTCGAGTGAATCTTGCTGTGATTGTTAATAAAAACTCATCCACCATCAGTTACTTACCTTTAGTACTATTTTGTAACTTATATTTTGTTAGGTCTGCATAAAATGACTGATTAAATATATCACGAAACACGCTTGTTTTATTGCAAAACATTATTGTGTTGATTGTGTTTTAAATTAGGTGTATAAGGTGCTAGAAAGAGCCATAAAAAATTATTATTATTAATTCTAATTGATCATACACACATTTTGTCGATAAGATCGATCGCAAATATTTTTAGAATGATAATCAACCTTCCCCTGAAAGGTGGGACAAACAGGTGAGTAACAAAATATATGTTTTATATTTCGTACAATGCGCGATCGCGATTTAATTTTACATACAAAAGATAAAATGGGCATTGATCCAAGGTTGGCGCATACAAAATATATGAGATGACCTTTTATCGTTGCGCGTTGAATTTGCCAGAGACAAGTAAAATAGAAATTTTGATTTAGTCGTGAGAGCAGTCAATATTTGGCAGAAAATTTTATAATATGAATATTGATACACAAATTTTGGAAGCACAGGTTAATTGTATATAAAAGATCATTTTAAAAATGCCCTTATCTTTTACAAATGAGAATGAAGATTAAATCGAGACAAGCTAAATCGACCACGTGTTTGTCCGGGATGCTTTACAAGGATACAGAATGGGGGGTAAAGAAAAAGTATGAAAACTGTAAAAAACTAGAGAACTAAACGTCTGATCGAAAAACGAAAAACAGGTACTCAATATTTTTTTGAAATGATATCCAGTGACCCCAAACACTATCCTACTGTTTGTAAGTTATATACAGTTCTTCTTTCATAACAATGCCTTAAGCAAAATGTGTATGACATGTCTTCGATGTTACTCATTCTATTACGCACTTGTTAATATGGCGTAGACACACAATACAGAGAAATAAAAATATTTGCATTGTTTTTGTATGTAAGTAAACATTCTGCAATTGTTTTCTTATAAAAAATATAACATAACCAAAAGTTTTCATTGCATATGTCCATATATGTACATACAAAAATTTGTCAGACATGTCATATAAGATTCCCCTCAGATATGTCACATAACGTTCGCCTATGACTTCTCACGTACTATTCATATCATACTCGTACATGTCACAAGCGAAAAATAGTCCCATTTACTGATTCATGTCTATATATATCTTGTTTGGCTGTCGCTGATGGGTCATTAGTGTATCGTCAATGACTTTCCTGCTACGAGGTTAAGATTACATATGAGGGTCGATCAATAAATACTCGTGTCAGGAATGAAGACGCAAGTTTTTTAAATTTTCGTTTTTTAATTTTTCAGCGTAATCTCCTTTTAGGTCGATTCACTTTTCCCAACGTTTCTGCCATTTCTTTAATCCTTTAAGTTTCGAGGTCTCTAACAGCGCTTGGCGAATGAAACATGAACTAGCACCTCCATATGTAAATAATAAAAAAAGACTATTATATAGGATATTAAAAAGATGCATGATTTCCACTACTTACTTTCAGGACCCATATACGGTTGTCTTAAACTTCATCATGATCATTTTAGATATTCTACATTATTGTAGGCTCTATAAACGCTGGGTGCACCTATTATTTCATTTACGCCTTTAAATGGTTTGTTCACCATGTTGGGATTAATCTGTGTTTGTGATAAACCTTAAATTCCACCCTGAATACGTTTCACTCCAAAACAGGGGGCACAAATGTAAAATAAGGTATAATAAGAAATAAGAATTGCTTCCTCGACCAACCCTAATTTTGAAAATAGCTTCTATTGGGTCGATAAGCATAACAGCTACAAATGATAACCAGGTTGGTAAAATAGCAGCTATCACATTGCAGCTAGAACTAGTTTCCTTGGTGTTAACTTGTCGAAGCAAAAGCGAAATATTCTTTCCTCATTTGAGAGAACGAAGAATATGTAGATAGCACCTAGGTACCCGAACCTGAAACAATGAAAAGACAACCAGCCGCAGAGTGGAAGATCACAACCAGGAGCGAGACCACATTGAACAAGATTTGTATAATGTACAATGTTAAAACTGGAAGAATCAGGAGTTTGAAATCCAGTATTTTCAAAAATTCAGTGTTGACTAGGTAATCAGAGGCCCCAAGTTACAACAATTTCCTCTGCGAAATAATTGAAAAAGGTTAACGTAAATTTGGCATCACATTGACACAATTTTGCATTCTATATGGATAAAATTACCGGCGGACATGTGGTTCCAACAAGACGGCGCCACATGCCATACAGCGCACGATACAATTAATTTACCAAAAGGAACATTTGATGAACGATTAATATCGAGAAATGGATCTGTCACCGACAGAGTGAGTCACTTGTCTACGCTAATAAGCTAGAAACTATTGAATACTTGAAAGCCAACATTCGACGTCTTATTGCCGAAATACGGCCAGAAATGCTGCGAAGAGTGGTCGAAAATTGGACCTCCAGATTACGCCATGTATGCTACAGCCGCGGCGGCAACATGTCCGAAATCATATTCAAACATTAATGGCATAAAATTATCTTGGAAATTATCTCCACATTCGTGGAGCCCTTAAAATTGTTGCGGTAAAAGCCCGAAATTTGTAAATATCCGAATAAAAATTGGAAAAAACTGTTTTCTTGCTTCGAAATCTATGAAATGAGAGTTCCATATTATCGAAATAGTTCATCCTTCAAACGGAGTAATTTTTATGGTATACTACTTTTATGGCACTAGCGGCTTTACTAATACTCACGGGGACGCTTAGCTCTCTGTGGGGAATAATTGAAACTACGGGGATGTAGGGGGAAAGGTCAACATACATTTCATAACCATCAGACATCTGGATAACCAGTTTTTAATCGGGTAAACGAATTTAAAATATTTTAATTTCACACCTTTACCAATTTCGGACTTTAACCGTAACCTATACACTACGTATGTATTTGATAAAAGTTCGCACTCCCTAAATCCGCACCTGTCGCATCTCCAAAAACAAAAATAACTGAGAAGTTCGCCACCAAAATATCTAAAACCAGAAATAACTCACAAAAGGAATTCATTTTTAGAAAGAAATAAATTCTAAAATTTCTCGCTTCTTAATTAAATAGAAAAATAAACGAAAATAAAATTGAAGGTCAACAGCATTTTATTTATTTTTGTGTATTCCGCGGTCCCATCTCTCAATATAAAACGGGGAAAATCAATTGCGCGAGTACAAAATTTCCTCCCAACACCCACAGCAAACAGTTGAAAAATACTTAAAAACTCACTTACTTGGTACCAATTTAAAACAATTGTAATTATTTATAAACAATATCCATTATATTCCTACACATTTTCCATTAAGAGAAAAATGATTTTTACCAAAACGAAAAAATAAGAAAATTGATTTTCACTACACAGCTAATTTGATTTGACAGTTTAGCTGTCAAAATTCCAACTAAATGTTTTGTACTAGTGCAAAATAAATTGGTAAAATTCATGAAAAACTGCTGTACTAGATTTTTTTTTCAATAACGAACGTATCCAAAATTTTTACAGTGTATATTTAAAATTGAGCTTATCACTCGTTAAGAAATTTATTTAAATCTATAAAAAAAAACTAAATAATGGTAAAAAACTTAAAATTTATTTCCCCAAATAGAAAACTAAAAGAGCACAACAATTTCTAACTCAAATTTCTAACAATTTCATTTGGAATATCTGAAACATGAATAACTTCAGACAGCCCAGTATCCCGTTGTCTTAATTTTAGTGCACCATGTGCCAGTGTATCCTCATTCACGATCAGCACATAAGGGACCCCAATGATGTCTAATTTACGGCATTCGCCATCAATCGCTTTCCTCGTTTCGTGAATAAAATTTATAGTCGGCGATTTCTCGATCAAATTCCCAACGGAGACCCGTTCCGTTTTTAGGTTCAGCATAAGGAATTTAGCATAGTCCAGGAGATCATTCTTACGTGGTGCCGTTTCCAAATCGATAAGAACCGCGCATTGATAGGGCGCAAGTTTTCGATGCACGTACAATTTTTCACTGGATTCGGCATCAACGGCGTCGCAGAGAAGTCCAATTGTAGCGATCTCGAGACATGTCTCAGATCGAATTATTTGAGGACAGACCTGTTTTGATGTGGCCGTGCACATCAACGAGTAATCGTACTTTTGCTTATTGACTACGGATTCGAATGGAATTGTTTGGATTTTCTCCAAGATTAAATCGCCGAAATCATAACGGGCTTTTATGTACACGGTATCATAGATATTTTGGACGCGATCCGATAGAAAGATGCGACCCGGATTTAGAGTATATTTCATCCACCAGATTTTTTTGGTTCGTTGAACTCGACTGAACACCTCTGTTTCGGCACTTGGGTGGATGAAATAGAGATGAGATAGAAAATGTGTCGGTGTACGGTCGATAGTCGCTGGTGATGGTGTATCGTCGCTCTGCAGCAAGGATATCACATTGTCGCGAAACAGAACCTCTTGCGATATGGCGAACGGAATTGTTCGCTGGAAATCCTTCTGAACGCGAAGAAAATTGTCATGGAATTTTTGACAATCGAACAGTAATTTTGGAATGTCATTCGTTAATCCGGGGCTACTTGTCTCACAATTGTAGACGTTACGATTGGGATAAACTTTGACGTCGGTCTCTGAATCCATCCATTGCTTTTTAATATTCTGAGTGAACAGAGAACCCAGATTCGTGTACTTAATAATATTTGTATTCGTGTCTAAATCGAAGTACCCATACTTCTGACATGATTTGAGGACATCGAGTAATTTAGACATGGTGCTTAGGAATTGGGATTTATACTAAAATGACTTCTTTTCTTGATCTAGTGGTATGTTACCGGGTGGTGCTACGAAATACTCTTCTTCGGTTACGCTAGCATTTTTTAATATATCGTCACGAATATTTCCGTCAGTTACATCGTCGTCACGTAACTTCAGCATACGATCCTCCAGTACAGAGTATAATGGTTCGACACCAGTTACGTCAACGTCTAATATAATACTGGCGAAATCGATTGTGTCTTGCAGCGTTTGTAATGCTTCTCTGTAATATCAAATACAGATAGTTAGAAATACCCGATATATAAGGCGGCCCCCACCAACTTACTTGCTATGAATTCCAACTAAAGATAATCGCTCTAAAAGCAGCAATGTCTCCTCATCCAATTGTACACTATCACTAAATTTAGCACGATCACCACTAAATTTACAAATATAAGGCACTTGGGGCACTTTAGTAGGATGCTTCAACAATTTAAAATCTGTATCGTCTGGATTATGCTTCTTAACCTCACTTTCAATACTATTGTCACTAATCGGCAGACTACTTAGAGTGCGATATATCCAAGCCAAACGGTTCACCTTTATGTATTGTAGCGGTATTTTATTCATAATTTATGATTAAATCGGGATAAACGATTGAAACTCAGATAATTTATAATCATCGTCCCGTTCTGTTAATCATAAGGCATTATTGACAATCGCTGAACTCATTAAAAACTTATCGACTGTCAAAATTAAAGTAGATTTGTTTCAGCAAACAAACTTTCACAGAAATCAAACAAATTTGTAAAGTTTGTTTTTCAACATTTTAACATTTAGTAGAAAATTTATATAAATAATTAACTACATAATGTACTTTTAAATATAGTTAGAAAATATTTAAAAACAAGTACAGTCTACTTAACATATCGATATTCAGGTCAGCGCGCTGTTACTTATCGTGCCATATGACTTTGACGTGCTGAGTCTAATTGTTTATTGATATTTTGAGCGCGATGAGGCTCATTACGAGTAATTTGAATAAATTTCGCATAAAACGCGATATAAATCCAACTTCGAGCATAAAAGTTATTAAATCAAGTCGAAATGAAACAAAACCACGCGAAAATGAGATGAAAATACAAATGCTATCAAGTTCATTGTATCGACAAATTTTTGGCAATTTGCTAAGGGAGCCGGCCGATCCGGGGAGTGTTGTACGGTATTGATAAGCGATTTGTGTTATTTAAACAATAGTTAATCATATTAATTTGTTTTTTAGATGGAAAAATGAGTTGATTAGGCATGGTATTGATATAGAGACGTCTCCAAAATTTGCTGAAGTTGATCTAAAGCTACCGCAGTTTCATGGAAAGAACATCGAGGAACATTTTTATAATATCGCAAAAGAGCAGTGTCATGAATATGAGATCCTTATAGTTTCCATACTGGCGAACAACAGGCCAAAGAAGCCGAAAATTTGGAGTTACACATCGGGGTGGACGAAATACGCTCCTGATACTGGGGATCCAATTCGAGTACCGTATCCTGACGAATTAGTTCTAATATTCGATACTGAAGTATGCATGAGTTATGGGAAAATGCCGACCCTTGCCACGGCGATGGGCCCCAACAGCTGGTATTCATGGGTGAGTCCGAACTTAATTGAAGACCGCCCACGCCCTACAAGCTACGTGATCGACAATTTAATATCAATAGAATCCAACTCAAATGGGGATGTCGATCTCGAGTCTCATTTAAATCTTTCTAAGCTCATAATCGGACATAACGTCTCATTCGACCGCTCTAAAGTCAAGGAACAATATTGGCTTGAGAGTACGGGGACACGATTCCTGGACACAATGTCGTTACATAATTGCGTTAGTGGTTTAACAAGCTATCAACGGGCCGTGTTAAAATCACATAAGGAAATTGGGCAGGAAGATCTCGGATGGAGTAACCAGACGTCCCTGAGCAGTCTAGTCGAAGTGTATAAACTTTATTGCAAAAAAGAATTGAGCAAAGAGAAACGCAACGTCTTCCTCGAGGGAACGCATAGTGATGTTCGTGCCGATTTTCAAAATTTAGTCGATTACTGTGCCGATGATGTTATCGCAACACATTCAGTATTTGCCGAACTATATCCAATGTTCAAGGAGCGTTTTAATCATCCGGCCACCCTTTGCGGAATGCTCGAAATTGGTTCAGCATACCTCCCAATAAATTACAACTGGAAGCGATACCTAAAAGAAGCTGATCTTGCGTATGAAGATTTGAATACCGAATCTAAAGCCCGGTTGATAAAACGGGCGAATGAAACCTGCCAACTCTTGGAAAACGATCAATACAAAAAGGATTTGTGGATGTGGGACCAGGATTGGAGTGTCCAAGAATTTAAAATGAAGAAAACTCCTACAAAAATTAAACCAGTCGAAAATTCAGAAGCTGTTGAGCGTTCATACGAAAATTTGACCCCCGAAGAACGGAACGAGCTCATTCGGCTGGAGAAACAATTTGAAAAATTTCACGTTACTTCAAACCAGTACTTACCTGCCCGTAGATCGCTGCTACCTGGATATCCTGCCTGGTACAGAAAACTATGCCTTAAACCAAATGACGAGAATTGGGCCCCAGGCCCTCAGAATATAGGCACCGGGATGCAAATCGTTCCTAAACTACTCCATTTATGCTGGGAGGGCTATCCATTACACTTTATTCGGGACAAGGGTTGGGGATTCCTAGTACCATACAAATCAGTTCGAGATGAAGAGTGCCAGGAAGCTCAAGTTCCACTTGAAGAACTGGTAAAAAAATGTCCGGTGATCGACACAAACGAGCTCGCGACGAAGAGCGAAAGTGACGAGGCGCTTGGAACTCTTTGGAAAGATGTCGAGGTGAATCTGAGCAAGCGACAGTATTACAATAAAAAAAAATCTGAAGCAGGCGGTCGTCGTGCATATCGGGGCACTGGGGTATGGTGCAACACTGACGTTGAAAACTGTTGCTGGTTTTATAAACTTCCGCACAAGGATGGCCCATCGAATCGAGTAGGAAATCCATTAGCTAAAGATTTCTTAAATAAGTTTTCTGAGAATGTACTCTCAGGGGACGGCGAAATAGCCGAGCGAATTATTGAAATTGCTCGCATGTGCTCTTACTGGCGTAATAATCGAGATCGGATCCATGGACAAATGGCGGTCTACCACGATAGTTCGTTACAATTTGGTGCTATTATTCCTCAAGTAGTGGTTTGTGGTACTCTGACACGGCGAGCAATGGAACCAACCTGGATGACGGCTAGTAATGCGCAACGTGAACGAATTGGATCAGAGCTACGTGGCATGATTCAAGCTCCTCCAGGATACAAAATTGTTGGTGCTGATGTTGATTCTCAAGAATTATGGATTGCTTCGGTGCTAGGCGACGCAAACGAAACAAAAACCCACGGTGCAACACCACTCGGATGGATGACCCTCTCCGGTTCAAAAGCGAACAGTACCGATATGCATTCGGTTACGGCCAAAGCGGTTGGAATCTCTCGAGATCATGCTAAGGTTATAAATTATGCTCGTATATATGGAGCCGGACAAAATTTTGCCGAACGCCTATTAAAACAGTTTAATCCGACTACCTCAGAAGGTGAAGCACGCTCGAAAGCTCAAAAAATGTTCACGCTAACGAAAGGCAAAAAACTTTACTACCTAAAATCTCAATCCGAACACGAGGGACTTGAGCGGCGAGGGTATTCTGCGTACGAAGCCGCAAGATTAGCAGCCGCATACAACACCCCAATATCCGATTTATTCGAGAGGCCTAAATGGTATGGTGGAACCGAAAGCGCTATGTTCAATCGACTCGAGGAAATTGCGGAGTGTGAAAAACCGGTCACTCCTTTTCTACAGTGCCGCCTAAGTCGGGCGCTCGAAACTCCCGATGGCGAAATATCAAACGATCGATTTTTACCAACTCGCGTTAATTGGGTGGTACAAAGTGGAGCCGTCGATTTTCTTCATCTGATGTTGGTCTGTATGCGATGGTTAATGGGACCGAAAATTCGTTTCTGCCTAAGTTTTCATGATGAGGTGCGCTATCTAGTCAAGGATGAGAACGCATACCAAGCAGCGCTGGCTATGCACGTCACAAACCTACTTACACGATCGTTTTGTGTTAAACGTGTCGGTCTCGTGGATTTACCCCAATCAGTTGCATTTTTCACTGCGGTTGAAGTGGATACGGTGCTGCGGAAAGAATCCCAAATGGATTGCAAAACACCATCGAATCCGCATGGTTTGCAGAGTGCTTACGGTGTACCAACGGGTGAATCTCTAAGCGTGTACGAGGCGATAGAGAAGGCTGGTGGTGGTAATTTAAGCAAATGGAAGTGGCACCAACCGAAATATAAATAAAATGTGTGTTTTTGTAAATATTTGATCGTGTTTTTATTGACATTGAAGGAATCGGAAAGAATTCCAAAACGTAAGCCTTTGGAAAAAAAACCAACGTCCAGATTGTAGAGATTTTAAGAGATTAGGCACTTTAAAATAACAAATGCTTGTATTAACAAATTTCGGGGACAGGGGCTTTTTTCATCGCAATTACTTCAGATTAGAACTCGCTGAAATGGTCAGGGAGACGAATGGCAAGGTTTAAGTTCAACGCATCATTGAATAGCCCAACCATACCAACTATGAAGAAGGTTCAGAACATCTTTTATCGTCCAGTCCTCACTCGTGATAAGATCAGATCTAAATCTCCTCTCAAAGAATAATAAAAGAACGACAGAGTTGGAAGTTTTGGGGATGCCTCTGTTACTTATGATTGATGAGTGTCCTGTGTTCCTGCAGGTCCACATGGAGACAAAGTTGAGAAATGCACCACCGATTTACCAGGATAACCAAGGGTGAGCTATGCTTCTGAGTGTTTCACTGACGAACATGATAATTGAACACTGGACTTTCATGAAAGTGTTTAGCTTCGCCAGAACATTTACAGCCGGCCTCCGGAGATTAACTTCATAATAATTCGTGTCAATAGTTGAACAGTAAAACATGAAAAGGATCTCTAAATCTCCCATCTTAGTTTAGTTAGGACAAGCTGATACCATTTGACGGTGGAGCGGGGTATCAATCTAGGGAAATTTGGGCTTTGTAGAGAAATGATCAACTCAGTCTTGAGTGTGGAGAGGGGTGCTTAGATATATTCCGACGACGCCGACAGCAACAACACTCGCATTTGCAACCAATCGGAAACCTCACTCTCCCAGGTTCAGCAACAGGCCATTAATGGTCAAGTTCCAAATAATGAGGATAACAGCTCATCTCACGATGTACCTCTACTCACAAATCTGTAACAATTCTGCTTTTAAGCATCCAATTATTCATCCTAAGGAAGTTTCCTCAACATCAATAAATGTTAGTGTGCTGGTGATCGCCTAAGGTCGTACATTGTTAAAAGCCCTTTCTACATGCGAAAGATTGAAGTTGGGTTTGAGAATTCCTTACACTCAAGGGCGTGCTGAGATTATATTAGGGCTTTTTGTCTTAGGATTAAGGGTGAGATTTACTTCGGTGGTTTATTCCCAGTTTATCATTTGACTTATGGGCCTTGACTCTTATGGCGTCATTTCGGAGCAGATTCTACTAGTCGTGGTCCCGAGTACATGCAGTGGTTGAAGATAATTTGGAATTGTATAGATAGCTAGAACTTTACATAGCCTACATGGCTCCGAAGCCTGCTGCCTTTTTGCATAGCACAGCCCAAATGAGAGAAAGCTAGTTTCCCCCACCTTAGTTGTGGGCCTGATAAAGGGGATGGGAATTGATGAGTATATATACGATATCAAGGAAGTGAACAAAATTAGGTTTGACTCGAGTTCTAACCAATGTGGAGCCAGGGCGGGGTCTTCATGTTCTAAATCCGATTCTTGATATAATTACGGTCAGCCACCGTAACAAAGAGGATACTGGAGGAAGGAGTATACTATTCCGAGCAACGTTTATCAAAGACATGTGACATCATCTTGGACAACGGAAGGAAAGTGAGAGCCAAGGGCCAAGAATGAAGTAACTTAAGGTTACTGATAGAGTTAATTGAATTTGTAATCTTGGTCTGTATTAAAAACGGGGAATGGGTAATATAATGAACGTAGTCGCTTTCTATACATGCAATGAACGTGCCCCCATTACTGGCGGGGATGATATCATTCTCCGAAAAGGTAACCTAGAACCTCCTTTAACATCCTCGACTTCGAAAGGAATTATAGTGCGATCCGCCTGGTAGTTTTGAAACTCACTTAAGGCCTCCTCGAGGAGCTTAGAAAATGGTGTCCGTCACGCTAGAAGTAACCTTATCAGCCGCAGTCAAACCAACCGAAAAAGATTTAACCACATAAAATCAGTTTGGAATTTCAGCCGAAGCCGTCATTAAGCCAACCGGAATCATAAAAGACAAGCCTGAAGCAGAGTTTATCATCGGAATCATTTGGGCCCTTGCACAATAAACACAGAGTTATGGATCGTTGTACAACATCTTCCAGCCGGAACCATAACAAAGGCTGTTGTAACCAACAAACACCAGCCGCTATTATATGATGTTTAGTGGAAGCACCTGGGTCATTTCACAATTAAAAGTGTCCGTTTTCGGCCATTGTACACAATTTAAAATTTCAGCTGGAACCGAGCCAGCCGAAACCATAAAAAGCCAGTCAGAACCAAGGTTTTAACTTTTCAACCGGAACCAGAAAAAAGTCAAATGGAACTAATACAATGTGCACCGGAAACAACAAATGCCTGCCGGAACCATATTAAAGCAGCGGAAACCATCCGAAGTTATGAATATCCTCCTGGTCCACTGGAATGTCAAGATCAATGAGATATCAGAACTATTGCACAATGAGTATGACTCATTCTAGGTCATTCTGCACTATTTAGAAAATTTCTGCCTGTACTTTATATTTTTACATTCCGGCCGGAGTTTTATGGCTTGTTTTTTTATGGTTTATGGTTGGCTTATGAGGGTTTCGGTTGGCATTGGTCGTTTTAGGATCATTGATTGGACAATGGTCCGAAACTCTGCATAACTCTGCGTAATTGGTGTGGTTTTGGCAGGCATTGTGTCGGCTCCCTATGAAATTTTAGATAGTGCACAGTGATGTACAGCGGATTGGCTTCATGGTGAATTTACGGTGAAAAAGCTATAATAACTGTAAAAGAGCAAAGCAACTGTGAATACTGTGATTTGGGAACTGTGAACTTTCGTGAAAAAAACGTGATTAAAGTGTTGTTCGAGTTGTTTCGATGCGTAGTGAATATTCGGCTTCCAATGGCAGTTTCAGCAGATTGATATAGTGAGTCAGTTTGGTATACTTTAGTCAACATTATATCGAATTACCCAAAGTGGACTTGACACCATTTGGTGAACGGTGGTACTATAACCCACGTTTCTGCGATTCATTTACTATACCAGTAACCAAGTGGTTTTTAAGCCAAATTACGAGCTGGGATTTAATTTTTAAATTGGTGTGAAGTCGTAATTTGGTTATGGCTGATAAAAGGCTTAAGGGTCTGTTAGCACAAAGAAATGCGCTCACAGAGAAAATACAACTTCCATACCTTGACATTCCATACCTTGAGACCTAAGTCACGTAGACTTAAAACCTGATCAAATTGTTGAGAATTCGGTTAATGGGAGCTCGAGATACTGCAAGACAAGCAAAGTCAAGGTAGCTGGATATTCTTGGCTTAAACCCGGATAAAGAACTCAGTTTCGAAGGTTGGGAAATTATGTACTGCGAAATCGAGCCTAAATTAGGAGCATGGCTTAGAACTTATGCTGAACCGCGTACAACAAACATGACCACTCAATACAACATGCTCCAGGTCAAGAGTTGCACCAAGGCAGTGGTGCCGACATTTGATGGGAACTCATGGATTCGTGACTATCGTAATTTCTTACCAAATCAGACGTTTCAGTTCCTTTGGGGGGCCGCTAACATAATAATACATTTATTGTTTAGTGGTGCGAGCTGCGTGATAAGAAACGCAGCTGAATCCAGAGATCCGTTGAACAAGCTTAACACATATACTCGAGAGAAGTGGGCTGAGGCATCTAAAAATGACGAATTGCGAATAGCAATCAATTTTTTAAGTTTCTTTAAGACAGAATTGACCCACTTGTAGATTTCAAATCACTATAGGGAAATAGGAAATCAAAGTTTCGTAAGAATCCTGCTGTTCACGCACATGCTTAAAATACCGTTAGTTGCCCTTGTTGTCGGAACTAGCTGAATGTAGCGCATTTAAGCAAATAAGTATCAATAATAGGCATCAATGAAAATTGATGCAAAATGAACAGAGAAATTTTAATTGCCTAAACATGAATCATCCAGTGTTTAGATGCCTGATGATGTCTGAATTGTGGCAGTAAACACAGTGTTTGAATCATTTATCCAAAGTTTTCAAATACCTTTGACAAAAACACATTTGTCTGTAGCCGGACTAGGTCAAATCGATGTCGGCAGACCAAAAGGTGCAGTAAAGCTGACTTTATTGAACTGAGTTAAGGAGACAATCTTACCGTACTTACCGTAAATATGTTTTGCTTGCCCAAGGTGCACGCGAATTCTTCTATTTAAATTTAAATAGAAACTAGTACGAAAAATTCTGACGACCAATTTGTCGTACGATTAGACTTTAAAGAAATGCCATCTAACACACTGCAAAATTCAGTCAATCAAGCCATTTCTAGATTTCACGCAATTGGAAGGCGTTTCCTAAACGATCGAGCTTTTCACGATTTGAACAGACAATTCAGGGAAGAGTATCTTGAGAGTTGTTCAAATCGAAAAAATGAGAGTAAGGATTTTATATACCACATCACGGCATCAAGCAGCTAAATGGTCGACAGAAAATTAGAGTGATATTCGACGAATCAGTGAAGGATTCTTCAGGCCGATCATTAAATGAGATTTTAAGCAATGGACCAATGGCGCAGTCTACGTTGTTGTATTCTATTTTAATCAGATTTAGACTGCATCAAAAAATATTGCAAAATCTTAGTGGCAGAATAGGGTCAACAATGACTCTTTGAAATATTTTGAGTACGTTATACAGTGACTTATACTGTACACAAGTCTGCTTTTGGCCACCAGAACCATCAAAGAAATAGCGAAGGAAAGCTTACTTCAAAAGTCTGTAGATGCGAGAGAGATTGATCAAAATATTTACGTGGACGATTAAGGCAAGTGAATTGACGCAATTTGAAAGGGATATTCAAACCATATTTATAAGCAACTTCTAACCGAGATAAGGGGGCCGACAGAGAAGGTACGAATAACATAGAGATCACAGAAAATACAATTAATGTGGTAAAGTATTAGGGACCCGAAAAATGATAACTTCACACTCACAGTAAGTTTACCAAATAAACAAAACTGCACCAAACCAACGATGTTAAGTGAAGCCAGTAGAGTGTTTGATCCACATTGGGCTTGATTTCGTCGTGCATCTAAAATGTGCGTCTAAATTGTACTGAAATACGCTCCATTTCATGTTGGACAGATTCAACTATAGTGTTAGATTAGAAATCGGCGTATATCCAAAGAGAAAGGATATTATTGTTAAAAATTGGACAGCGTTAATCTTGGATAGCTTCAGCCGCATCTTGAAATTAAGTATCATCGAGTGATAACCCCGTTGACTTAGTTTCAAGAGGAACAACACCACAACTTCTTAAACAATTTCAGTTATGGTGACATGGATCAACTTGGTTGTCGGAACGTAATACATTTTGGCCAGGCCACTACACGATTAAAACCAAAGATACTTATCATGCAGAATACGTAATTTATACATCCTACATTTTCACGCAGGGATGATACGTTTAGGATATGAAAAATATGCTGGATCCCAGTTGTGTAATCGAAGTTTGGATCCTTTCGTTGATTCCCATATGTAGTATTAAGAGTCGGTGGCCGAATAGCAAATCCACTCTTGTTAAAAAATTAGTCCAAGAAGTTCATCGTAAATATAGTCACGCTGCACCTACACTTCTCTAAACAGCATATTGAAACAAAGGTTCCATATCTTCGGTGGAAGAGTACTGATCAGATCCGTATTTCAACGCTGCGTTCAATGCAGAAATGCTAAACCAATTACCCCAAACTAATGATTAAAACTACTTCATGCACCATAAAGTGTTTTTCTCTTTCACCGCATTGTAGCAGCAATCAAAGTTGTTTTCGACTTTACGCTAGTTGCTTGTTTATTTTGTGCCAATCAAATTTTTCACCGTTCCAGACCACACGCTCATATAAATTTACATCATTTATTTTTCGTATATACAGAACAATCAAAATGCCAGCCGATTTATTCGATTACTTCTCGACATATTCAGCCGATTATCAATATGCGGCAACGCCGAAAATTCGTCCATCAAAAAAACCAAAACCGCAAAGTCCACCAGTCGACAAATATGCGAGTCGACGGCCCCAAGCAAAATTTATGGACCTAGAATCGTTTACGGAATTTAAAAATGGCCGTGATTTACCTTTTGATCTGTTTAAACGACATAAACCGGGTGTAAACGCCGATCCCCGACAATCTATACCGAATGTAGAGGGCTACAAGCGCGTTGATCCGGCGGAAAGGTCAGAAGCGAGAAATAAACGACCTCGAATTTATATGGTGCCAGCCGTGTGTTTGGATGATATATCAGAAGATGTTATGTATAAAGAAGGTGGACTAGTTGATAATTTGTACACGTCGGAATGGAAGCAGGCGCAGAAAATTACAAATCCAAAAGTTCGAGAATGGCCCCGGCAGACTACCGTGTTCGATAAGGGAATGGACAAGGTGCGTTTTAAAGGCAAGAAAATGCACGATGATAATAATGTTTCGGTCAAGGACCTCATTAAATGGGAAAATGTAGATGTTAAACGAAGTATTCCACAGTCCGTGGAGGATGAGGAGGAACCTCCAATCGAACCAATTAAAGGTGAACTAAGTTGGAGCTATCAAATACCAAAATCGGGATATACGGGATATATACCGAATATGGCGATTGGAGTTTCACGCGAGAAAAAAGCATTCACGTTGGCTAGTCCGTATGTCACAAACACGATGATTGCGCAAGGGAATTATAAAAAAATACAAAAATAAATGAATTTCCCACGTTAGGGAAAAATAACAAATTTTCGATTATTTTATTTGTTCGATTCAAGCTCCACCCATTTAAAATTTTGTTGCACACAACGAAAATAGAAAAATTTTAAATATTTTTCATCACAACAAAAACAAATCATGAAAATAATCGGAAAAACATCAAAGGAAAGTTTTAATTTTTATTATTTTTTCTGTTACGCTGTTATTTGTTTCAAATGAAAACTCAAATAAGCTTAAAAGCTTAAATATGTATTTCGTATAATTTTTATGTCAGTGTAATTATTACGGAGTAGGAAAGGCGTAGACAAGTTGTTGGTGGCGAGTGCTAGGCACGAGTTTATGTAATAACATTCAAATTCTGAATAAGCAAAAATTGGTGGGGATGGGGAGGGGGGATTGTTCATTTTTCGCGTTATTTTCGATCGTCTAAATGCTTGTATTTCAATTTTGTTTTTTTGATTAGGCTATAAGGGAGGAAATCATATCAAATCATATCAAATATCAAATCGTATCAAATTATATCAACTCATATCAACTCATATCAAATCATATCAAATCATATCAAATCATATCAAATCATATCAAATCATATCAAATCATATCAAATCATATCAAATCATATCAAATCATATCAAATCATATCAAATCATATCAAATCATATCAAATCATATCAATATCATATCAAATCATATCAAATCATATCAAATCATATCAAATCATATCAAATCATATCAAATCATCTCAAATCATATCAAATCATATCAAATCATATCAAATCATATCAAATCATATCAAATCATATCAAATCATATCAAATCATATCAAATCATATCAAATCATATCAAATCATATCAACTCATATCAAATCATATCAAATCATATCAAATCATATCAAATCATATCAAATCATATCAAATCATATCAATATCATATCAATATCATATCAAATCATATCAAATCATATCAAATCATATCAAATCATATCAAATCATATCAAATCATCTCAAATCATATCAAATCATATCAAATCATATCAAATCATATCAAATCATATCAAATCATATCAAATCATATCAAATCATATCAAATCATATCAAATCATATCAAATCATATCAAATCATATCAAATCATATCAAATCATATCAAATCATATCAAATCATATCAAATCATATCAAATCATATCAAATCATATCAAATCATATCAAATCATATCAAATCATATCAAATCATATCAAATCATATCAAATCATATCAAATCATATCAAATCATATCAAATCATATCAAATCATATCAAATCATATCAAATCATATCAAATCATATCAAATCATATCAAATCATATCAAATCATATCAAATCATATCAAATCATATCAAATCACATCAAATCATATCAAATCATATCAAATCATATCAAATAATATCAAATCATATCAAATCATATCAAATCATATCAAATCATATCAAATCATATCAAATCATATCAAATCATATCAAATCATATCAAATCATATCAAATCATATCAAATCATTTCAAATCATATCAAATCATATCAAATCATATCAAATCATATCAAATTATATCAAATCATATCAAATAATATCAAATCGTATCAAATCGTATCAAATCATATCAAATCATTCAAATCATATCAAATCATATCAAATCATATCAAATCATATCAAATCATATCAAATCATATCAAATCATATCAAATCATATCAAATCATATCAAATCATATCAAATCATATCAAATCATATCAAATCATATCAAATCATATCAAATCATATCAAATCATATCAAATCATATCAAATCATATCAAATCATATCAAATCATTTCAAATCATATCAAATCATATCAAATCATATCAAATCATATCAAATCATAACAAATAATACAAAATTAGTTAAATTTTCTTTTCTGCAGCATTTATGCAAGGGTGCTTTGCAATAATATGCATTTTTGTGCTCGAGACTTCCGATGATGGTTGTCATCTGTTATATGGGGTTCATCTAATGTTGGTAAATGACATATCGATTGCCCAATGGATAATGATGCCAAAAATAAGAACAACAAGAAATTTAAATCGTTGGCCCTCTTTTCGTAAAGTTTGCCCATCTCTGGTTTGTGTTACTGAAATACTCCGATTGATGTCACTAAAGTATAATGCTGGAACCATTTTCAATTTTATATTTTTTGATGATTAAAATACATAAAACATACAATTTATATACTTCAATTTTTTATGCAAAACATAAAACATAAAATATAAAAATTTATGTTTTATTTAAATTAACCACATACGAGTATCATACCAAAAAACGAAAAATTTGTGCTTTCTTTGTATATGACTGTTGTACATACATAACAATGTACATAAACTCCCATAAAATACGAGTAAATGGCCGTTATATATACTACGAGTATTGAGTTCCAAAGATGTCCTTCAACACATATTCGCAATAAACTAGATAAGTGGTACGGCACGCGGCTAGACACTATAAAAGTAAAGAAGAAAATACCGCGAGACAAAAGAAATTCGGAAAACCAACCAATTTTTATGATGTGTGGCTTAAAAAACCATAAATGAACATATAAATTCCCATATCTATACATAAACGTTGTGGTCCGGTTCGATCATCACACCTTGTACGAATTATGTTCATACGTTGTGTTTTGGTGCGGTTGGTGATACGAAGTTTTAACACTTTTGGTTTTAAAATTGGCGGCAATGAAAACCATCTTACACAACATAATATATTCGTTCTCAACTTGCCAAATATAGGAAAATTCAAAAGGATTCCATCTTTGAGTCGAACACCAAAGGAATTGAATATATATTCGCACGTATTTGAACATGATACGATTTTGAGCACTAGGCCGAGTTTATTAAGGAGCATTAACATCAAGTTAAAAGAATTCTTAATTATTGGTTTCTTTGCACTTGCCTTTTATTTACCGCTGCTGACAAGATTGGCGGGCCAAAATCTTGTAAAATTAATAAAACAATAAGTGCATTCGTTCAATTGGACAGGAATTTAAATAAATGTAGTGGGGGGCTATTGCTAATTTTCATACGGTCACTTAGTCCTGAAAACGGTTTGTATATGCTTCTGATGAATTCCAAAATCTCCAAAGTAAACAGGAAAATTTGTTGACCATCGCAGTCTGATGTAATGCATCTTAAACGTCTCATATGCTCGGTTGTTAATCTACAGATAACTGCTTTAGGAATTGCAATAATTTCTGTCTAACGAGAATGTCAAATCAATGTCAACGATCAATGTTAACGTTAACTAAATCAATGAACATGGTGAAGTCTGTATGTTTTCGTCCAGGGAAATTTTATGTGGTCCACTATTTATCGAAGAATGGTTACCTAAATGCAAATGATGCAGGCTAGCCTTTGTGAATGTTTGCACACATCCTAATTTTGAGATGTTCCCAAGCAAACTATTTTCTGCAAATAAATCAGTTGTTTCCTACCAGTCTCAGTTTCAACTCTAGGCTATCACACTAAGACAGCAAATGATACAGTGGGTCTAAGTACCTACTTGGGTTTCATTCAGTTCGTATTTCTGATAATGTCAATTACTTTATGCCCTGAGGACGTCAGGAACGTTGGCGTTTCACACACATTTAGTAAGACAGGTCTGCAGGAAACAAATAGTCTAAAAGAGCGGTGCCCCTTGAATTGATAGCTGAGCTACTTCGGCATATGTGATGTGCATTTGCATCAATATCAAAATATTTAAATAGCTTTGCGGTTTCCGTTCATAAGCTTTTGAATTAGATATGGAGAGTTAGCAGAGTTTATCAGAACCTCATGTCTCACTCGTTCGCCTTTTAACTCAACAAGCAGTTAAACCCAAGAGTTTGTAGTTTTGGGACCCAAAACGCTTTGTCTCATCTAGGCAATATGCAGAAGAAAATCTTTCGGGTGTTTCTTTTGACTAAAGATGATTCATCTGTCAGTTTTTAGTCTCAGGGTTAGATTTTCTAGAATTGGACCCGCACCATAAATTGTAGTCCTAAAATATCTAAGTCACTGAATTTGACACATTCTAATTTAGCGCCTTGTATTATAAAAGCAAGGTAGGCACAATCCTTTTAAGTCATTGAAGAGTTCTAACCATAATATTCATCTTTATGATGTCCCCCTTGTAGATTACGGTTTCTGTCGTTGAAAAGCCGATGTTAGTGATTGATAATCTCGTTAACTCTCGAAAAGCCCTTTTCCTATTTTATTTATGGTATCTTGCTTCTCTGATGGTTGTGCACTATGGCGTTTGAAGTATAAGTTGGTGTCCTATCGTTCCCTGAAGGTTCTAATGTGGGTTGATTGTTGTTTCCTATATGATAATGCTATTTAATCTCGGACGTCGCCTAGGAATCCGAAACTCATTCTACACGATTATAAATCTTTCAGGATATTTTCAGGGTTTACTTCCGCACATCCTTAGGGTACATCTTGGGTAAGGTATGGTTTATACCAAGTATAATGGTCTGTTTTCGGTAGGAACTAAGTGCATAATCTGGCTTGAGTTTAACCGATAACCGCGGAATCGGATAAGTGGCTTGATAGTGGCCACGTAATGGGGCTTAGTAAAAGGCTTTATGATATTAGAAGAATCTGTTCTTTTACTAAATAGTTACGTTCACGAAAATGGTTGGCAAAAATTTCCTCGAGATGCTATATGGACAACGCTAATTGACGGAGGTGATGTATTTGAGAGGAGCAGTCGGAATCCGGCTTATATATTATAAATCAATGTTTCAGTTGTCTAGTGTCGTCCTGATGAACACAAACACACACGCCCAGGAGCTCTTAAACATCAACAGAAATCTATGCAAGAGATATACAAGATAAATTTTGGATGGAAATACGAGTAAGTGCCCACCTCGGGCATTGTGTGCAAGGAGTTTCATGGAATATTCACGTAATCCTGTCCAGTTGCCTCGATGACACCTATAGAAGTTATAAGAGAAAAGGAAATGTTTTAAACTACTGTTCAAACTAGCTCGATCGCAAACACTATTAAGAAACATGAAAAAGGAATACAACTTCGCGGATCGCGAGTATTTTACAAATACCATCGCTTTAGATGTAGAATTCACCACCTAAGGTGAGAAGGATTTAAAAATCATCAAAGATGATTGAAACATATTGCTGACGAAGCAATAACAGCTCTTTCGCTGGAGAAATGAATGGAATGTTTTGAGGACGCAACTGTCAATTCAATCTTCAATTGCAAAATTAAAAAATAATAGGAAACTCTGCTCAAACAATTTGGCAGCGGAGGTATTACCTGGAATACAAATAACATTCCTGGAAAAAGCAAAATTTAGACCCATTCCATCAATATGATCGTTGATCATATAAATATCCATCGCAAGATTTGGTCAGAGCTGAACATTGCAAGGCACCACATAGATATTTCTGGAGACTAATCTTAGCCAAATAGCAAAAATCTCAGAGATTGGCCCACATAGTGCCTATACGTTCAAAACGAAATACGTTGTAAAGATACCAACGTATACTTTGTTTTGATATAACCCGTAGGGCACTTCTGTTAAAATTTTTAAAGTTTTACTAATCTCTGAGATTTCAGCTATTTGGTGTAGTGTAATAATCGATGTACGCACCTTTTAACTGAAACGTCGTTATTGAAGTTAACAGTCCATCTCAAGGGCATACAATTCATCCCAACCGTTTAATTACAAAGTGTAAGGTTTACTTTTTTATAGACAATACCGACCAATATAATAAAATTGATTTGGTTTCGACGGCTATGAATTTTGCTACCAATGGAACACATTTTTCTTTATTACTCAGCCTCTTCAAAAGATAGAACCATACTTTAATATCCACAGCCATTTAAAACACAAATGGCGGGCCGAGTATGGTAAACCCACGTCAAAATCTACTAAATCGGACTGTCGAAGAAATTCTTATTGGTCCATCAGACGAGGAGGTATTTATCCCATATCCCATCGTTGAGGAAGTAGACGCGGCTATAAGTAGTTTAAAACATGGAAAAGCACCCGGTCTGGACCGGAACTCCGAATAATTATTAAAACACGTGGTAACTTCTATTCGGAGGCGACTCTTCACAACTAAGCGGAAATAATTCCAAAAGCTTAGAAAAAAATTCAAAAAATCGAGGCAACCTGTATTAAGAGAACTGAAGTGAGAACTATATACATGCAAGGAGTTCAAAAAATTGGGGATACATCTAGCAACCGAATCAGGTAGGAATGCTCAATATTTACTGTATACTTTTCTTCCGGACGACAACCCGTCAGAGAACAGCAAAGAACATGTAGAATTAAGAACGATTTGAATGTGCTATACCTGATACGGAGAACAAACCTTAATTCTCCAAAGATGAAATAGAACTTGTTCGTAGCCCTCTCACCGGCAAAGACTGTTTATGATGCTACTAAAGAGAAACCTCTAACACGAATTGACCTCCCAGGCCTGCAAGTGTTATTATTTTTTATTTTCATAATTTAATTTACATAAAACAACCTTTTGCTTTTTTAGGGCGAGTTCAGATATAATATTGGGTGTCTAACTTAGTTTGTTGGATTTTCTAAGAGATGGCGTAACTTTAATACTAAACATTCTTTTACAATGATACCTACGGCGTTTTAAAGTGTTGACATTCCACATTAAAATTTAATCCCGTTTAAACATGTCGAATTTCGTACCAACAAAACAGCATTTGTGGGAAGCATTACTTTTTTGCTTTATCAAAAAAAAAACAGCTGAAAGTTTTCGTTTGCTGAAGACTTGCGAAAACTGGTGTAAACGATTCAAAAGTAGTGATTTTGATGTCAGTGACAAAGAACGTTCTGGTCAACCAAAAAAAATCGAAGATGAAGAATTGGGAGCATTATTGAAGGAAAACTCAGCTGAAACAGAAAAAGAACTTACAGAACAGTTAAATATCACTCAAGCAGCCATAAGCAAAAGTTTACATGCCATGAAAATGATTCAAAAAGAAGAGAAATGGGTACCACAAGAACGGACTGAAGCCAACATTGAAAATCGTTTAATGGTTTGAAATTCTTTGCTTACAAAACCTTGAAGATGACATTTTTTGCCTCAAATTGTGACTGGCGATGAAAAAAATGAATTTACTACAATAACGCAACAAATCATGGGTTCATCCAGGCGAACCATCCACATCAACAGCAAAACGAAACATTCATGGAATTAAGGTTATGTTGTGCATTTGGTGGGATCAGAAGGGAGAGGTGTACTATGAGCTGCTAAAACCGAACGAAACTATTATTGGTGAACGTTACCAACAACAATTGATAGATTTGAAAATGACGCAACGGACATTGGTAATGTTAATAAATAAAATTGGGACCGTATACTGCATATCGACTCAAAGAGTACCTGCATAATTTTAATTTCATCAAACAAATCAACACCATTTACGTCAAATTCACTTCTTTGTTCGCCTGAAAGTTTCAAGTACAAATCTTCACAGTTTTGCAGCCAAACATATCATTATACCCCCGAAAAACTTCGATTTTTTCGGAAATAGATGTTAATGCTTGATCCAGAAGCCAAAAATAAAAATTAATTTTAAAATGCGTTTTTTGATCCAAGATTGGTTCATCTATGCTTTCATAATTGAAATTTCGGGTTCTGCGGCTGGATTTTTTCTCACCAAGCAGATTCCACGTCCAATTCATTAGCTAAGTGATTTGCAACACCAAAAATTTCCTCAAACTTGTCATCGTTTATACATTTTGCCAACAAATTGGTTGAGTCCTTTAACGAAGAAAGGCATACTTTCAAATGAATGGCTGGATTATAGAAAAATTCTTTGTTTATTTTCAATTTTCAACCAATGCCCTTTTTCAGTTAATAATTTAAAATAATAGGTAAAAAATAATTAGTTTTTGGCCGCCTGTAACCTCCTATTGTACGCATAAACAATCTGACAATTAGAATAGGAATAGTTAAATATTTAAGAGTGATATATAGAGCCAACAAATTGTTTCACACAGCGGCGCGGATTTCACACGAAGACTGGAGGCTCAACAAACGAACCATGCTAATATTGTACAAAAACCGATACGGCTATAAAATTGTTTTTCGGCTGTGGTAGCAACGACACTATCTGCAATATCATTTTTTCGGCTGGAAACTTTCGTATCATTTTAACTTTCGTATTATAAATAAATATTTCTAACCTTTTCAACGCACAGCACGTGTTTTAAAGTTTGCTCTCTTATACCAGTAGCGCAGCGATTATCAAAACCTAAAAGCTAGTTTCGGAAAACATAGTCGAAACCGAAAGCTTTGCTATTGTTGTCGCGCTGTATTGCATTCCCCTTTGAACCAAAAATAGTATAAATTGACCACCGCCACATATAGACGTGGAACAAAAATTAATATTTTGAAACGATCTCGTGTTAAATTCGTGTATTTTCTTAAAAAAAAAATTAAAAACTAAAAAAGTAGTGAAAATTCTAAAAATTGAATTTTTATAAATTTAAAAAGGAAAAACAAAAGAAACATTTATTTAGTTATAATAATCTAATTAGATAAATAAAACAAAAAAATAAACTCGAATTTATTTTATAAATAATCATTGAAAAGTGTGCATGGTTTAAAATGGTTGCCTTGACAACCTTGTGTTAGTTAAAAATTAAGTGCCTACTGTTGTAACATTTTATTGTGGACAAGAAATTTAAACGAAACGAAAATATGCTTATTATAAAATAAATGTTACCATTTATAAGTTCAGTTATTTGAACTGTGATTGAGTAATAAATATCTAAAATTTCCTAGTGCTGAAATCCAGCTAAGGAGCCAAATTATCTAAAATAATTAAGTTATAAATTAAAATAAATAAAAGTGAACTAAACTAATTAAGTAAAGCTAAGATTTTGTGTATGGTGTATAAAATGGCGGCGTAGCAACTCCCAAAAATAGTTTAACTGAAACATAAATTGTGAACGTAATAAAATAAAGTGATACGCATGAAATCATGAACAATTTTAATTCAAAATGAAGTCCCCTACGCATAAATATACTATGATTATGATTGGTATAATATGCTATAAAAAACTCGCGAACTAATTTGATTCATGTTGAAATTGCAGTAAGACTAAGTATCGGAATATATTGATAGATGGCAGGACAAACATTTTCAAGGAAATTTTTTTTTCTAGTTTTTCAGTTAGTTTTATGTTTGATATAATTATAATTACATTTACATTATTTTATATATATATTTATTACATCTATATCGTAATTTAATTTAAAAATTATCGTTAAAACTACTGTGCTACCATCTAAAATCGTATTCCGTGATTAGTAAGAGTGATTTGATTATTTTGAGCAATTTCCTTTATATACTTATGTATTATATATAATTTGTTTGAATCTACTTAAACAAAGTGCACCTAAAGTACCAGACATTTTTCTGTAGATGGCAGTAATGTTTGTAAATAGTACCTGAAGTTTAGAAGTTTAAAGAGAAATTGTTTATGTAGGGAATCTGGCGCTTGCCACGGATGGGGGTGTGGCGTCCTTGCACCTTGTATCGAAATGCATTATATAAATTAATTAAAATTGACTAACACCTGAATGGTTAGTATGGTATAAACCAACTTTTTGTAAAATTTTCAATTATACTCGTAATTCTTTGACACAACAAGAAATATTATTTAGACTTGCAATAATAGGTTCTATCTTTAAAACAAATAATAAATAATTTATTTATTATTTGTTAAGAAGCTAATAAATAATTTGGTCATTAAATACCAAAACTGGTGACCCCGATAAAAATTCAGTTTCGTCAGTTAATTTATCGAAAATTATCATCACCCAAATCAATTAAGTGCTACATATTTTGAAAGGTAAATTTGTTCAAGTTCATTAAAAGTTTACGTGAGAAAAAAACGAATCGCTGCGTAATTATTATTGGATGGATTACAATTAGTACTTTTAATCAAAATTCAACTTCATTACGCGAAGAAACCAACATCGGGCTATTTTATAGCAGCAGCATCGTCAGCCACTGGCTTTCAACATATTACCAGAGACCGAGGTGACACCTTAAATAACGTGTCTCTGCAACGGCTGATAATTGGATAAACTAAACAGAATTGTAAGTACCCAATCAATTATTTACGGTGCTAGTGATAATAAAAAATCTTCTGTTCAAAAATAAGTTTTTTAGTTTTAAATTTAATTTTAATTAAAATGTATTTCGCCTTTGCAATATTTGTGGTTTCGGTAATTTTTCTTATTTTCGCTTTTTTATTTCGGCGTATGGTGTGAACGATCCACCTACTTCCCTAGCATCGACGAATGATACAGACTTGTCAGCGGCATTAAGCAGCGGTTCAACAAGAGAGTCTAATATCACGTTAACTCCCCACTGAGCTGGCTGGGCTTATTAATGATGCTGTTGCCAAGGCTGTCTCACAGTTCAATATAAATTCTAACGAAATTCCAGAGACTCCGCGACCAAATATTAATTTTTCTGCCGGTGCTGGAATTTTTGCTCGAGTGGCTTTCAAACCCCCACAGCCACTTCACTCTCAACATCCAATTGTATGGTTTGAGATACTCGAGCAGCAGTTCGCATTGGTAGAAATTACTGTTAGCCCGAATGGTAATACACATTCTACATTTAAGGCTCAGGTGATTCGGGTACTTGGTGAATCAGAATAGTCGAAGCTTAATAATCTGATGCATGGCTTGGCACTTGGGGACAGGAAGCCGTCCCAGTTGTTGAGTATAATGAAATGGAACGCTGGTGACAATATTAACGGTGCTCACACCATTTGAAAACGACGTCTCCCTGTCAGTCCTTGCAGAACGGGCTGACAACGTCTATGGGACTATGACTCAGGCACAAATAAACTCTATTGGGACTTCTGCATCTTGTTTTTCTTATTCAAATTCAACTTTTTCTCTAGACAATAAACTTCCGGAATTCAAAAAGACATGGTTATCGGAGATTTCGGAAATTTTTAATCAAAATTATAGATCACGATCTAATCCAAAGTCACCTAGTCGTAACAATTCGCGATCAAATTCTAAAAATAATTAATCACACCAAAACTCGCCAAATTTTCGAAATTCTTTCAATCCTTTTTATGGTTATCCTTCGGCTGAAAATAATTTTATTTGTTTTGCATCATCATCATTTCGGAATCAAATAACTCCGATGACAATGTTTCAAAAAATAAATAGTCATTCACAATTGGCGGTGTCACAATGACGTTTCTAAAACTTCGAAATTTTCGTACTCATTTTTTAATAGATACAGGTGCCGATGTCTCAGTCTTGCCAGCCTGTTTTGTTCGAAATCCAAGTGTCGACTCATCATTTAGGTTGTTCGCAACAAATGGTTCTTCGATAAATGCGTACGGGACTAAAATTTTAAAACTTGGCATCAGACTGCGCCGCGAATTTTCCCGGGAGTTCATAGTTGCTGACGTGTCGATGCCTATCATCGGCGCGGATTTTTTGAGGAAAACTGGTTTACTTGTGGATATACAGAGACAGAGGCTCATAGATCCGTTAACCTCTCTGTTTCAAATGGAACTCCTTCCTCCTACGATGAAACTACTGTATCTAGGATCGACAGGACAACAATGGACACAGGAGTTTTCAATGTAATATCAAAATTTTTTACAGTCATTCACGGTAACATTAATATTGACAATACTAGACATAACGTGACTCACAAAATTGAAACGAACGGACCACCGGTTGCATGCAAACTACGACGACTAGCACCGGACAAATTCATCATCGCGAAGACCGAATGCGAAAACATGATGAAACTTGGGATTTGCAGTCCTAGTATGAGCCCCTTTTCCAGCCCGCTACTTGGAGATCGTATGGAGACTTTCGTGCGTTAAATAAAATCACAATTCCAGGCAGATATTCGATTCCATATATTCAAGACTTTACACAACGACTCGAGGGCTTCACTATATTCACAACGATAGACCTTGTCCAGGCTTACCACCAACTTTCTATTGAACCGACGAACATTCCAAAAACAGCAATTTCGACACCTTTCGGACTAGCTGAATTTTGTAGAATGACTTTCGGTTTTATAGAAATGCAGCGCAGTCGTTCCAACGTCTTATGCATTCAGCATTACGTGAACTCGACTTCTCTTTTGTATATTTGGACGACGTGCTCATTGCCTCTTGAAATTATGACGATCTCGAACATATTAAAATTATTTTTACTAAATTAGAAGAACATGGACTGGGTGTAAATGTTGACACATGCTTTTTCGTAAAAACCGAAATTATCTTTTTAACTCATCAAAGATTTCGAACGACCACAGACTGTTAAACAACTGAAACCTATTTTAGGCATGATCAACTTTTATCGACGCTTCATTTCGGGTGCTACTACTGACCAGGAATTGTTGAACGATTTCCTAAAACGGTACACTAAAAACAGTCGAGTTCCAATTCAATGGTCAACGGTTGCTATCGAAGCGTTCGATAACTGTAAAATTAAACTTACGGACGCTACTTTCATCCATTATCTTCAGCACCTCTGGCCATCATGGTTGACACTTCCGATACGGCGATCGGAGAGGTGATCGACCGCCAACCAAGTGATACTAAAAAAGAGACAGTGTTTATGATCGTGAACTTCTCGCGACTTGTTCGAGAATTAAATATTTTCGACATCTTCTAGAAGGTCATTTATATCATAATCAAATTTCTATTCTCGAAAGTATTGATTATGTTATCATCGCAGTCATTATCGCAGAGAAATTTCCTGGCGTCAAAGCTTCCATCAATTTTTTGACTCAGAATGTCAGCTGGTCATCGATTAAAAAAACACGTTCAGAAAATGGCTCAAAGTTGTGTAGCTTGTCAGAAGGGTAAAATGTCTCGACATACGAAATCTCCCCATGGTAACTATAAATTAACTTCTCAACGCTTTTTGATTATTCACTTCGATATCATTGGTCCCTTACCAGTTTATGATAATCAGTGGTATTGCGTTATATTGATTGATAGATACACTCGTTGGCCCGAGGCGATTCCAGTTCCGGATATAACTGTTGCAACTGTTGCTTTCGCTGTTTACTCTAAGGCATCCAATTCGAATCACAATTTTTTCGCAAACTGGCTAACTTACTTGGTTTTGAACGTAGGAGAACAACTAGTTACAATCTAAAATGTAATGGCATGATCGAGGGATGGCATCGGGTCGTCAAATCTGCCATTATGTGCTACGACCGATCTGACTGGGCTAGTGTTCTTCCTGCAATCTTACTTGGACTATACTAACGGCATATAGTGACGAACTAAAAGCTATACTCATAGCTGAACTGGTTTACGGTTGTACAACTCGGGTTCCTGGAACATTTTAAGATTCTACGAACGATCAAATTTTACAATCGGCTAATTTCTGATTGATTGTCAGAGTAACACGGTTTGAGTCGGTCGGTGGAAATTTTGGCGTGACGCCTGTTCAGAGGCTTGGCCCCTCTTTCTAAATAAATGTGAACGTGAAAACAAAACTAACTTGTTGGTAAATAAGTTTGTTCTGATTTATTTTGAGAATTTTAGCCTTTTATATACAAATTTTTAATGCCCATCTTGCACTATACGAAATATTTCAAATTATAACTGTAATTTGACCTAATTAAGTTTAGATAGTTTAGTTCAAAAAATAATTTATAAATTGTAATTGTTGAGTCAGCATATAAGTGTACTGTTGGGCTCAACATATACCGGAGCTACAGAGGTTGGTATGATTTTACCCTTTAAGCTTTACAGTTTTAATCAACTCGGGGAAGAACTGCTAGCGCTGATGACGGAACTGAAAAGTAGTATAAGAATCAATGAATATCGTGGTAATTCATTTCTGTTGGCATTTGTTCAATTTCCTTTATTGTTCCAGCCCCGTTTCCAAATATGTAGTGTCAAGTGCTTCTGGTTTTTATTATCCTTTAAACTGGTGGCTCCGATTATCGTGCTAGTTAATTTGTGAAACGATTTACTAATATGGTTGGATGCTGTGCCGATAGCGATGATGTGGAGATTTTTGTCTCTTAGTGAACAACCAGCGTTTATAGTCACTAAACCAGATCCCTGAGTATGAAGTTTTATCGTTATGATTAATATCAGGAGTTGGAATTGCGGCTAGCAGGTCATAAACCAGTGCAAAGGACAACGGTCCGATGCTTTTAATTTTCACATTTTGTTGCGTTACTCTGCTACGAATATTCATGCTTTGATATATATGAATGAGGTCATGAATGTTGTGGCCCGATATTGAAGACGGGATTCTGACGAATAAATTGTAGTTGGTCCTATACCCGATGTTGTGATATACGTAATAAACAACATCAAGCAAGCCGTGTTGTGTATCCTCTAGGTTCTCTAGAGATGCTTGTTAATATTTAGTGCACTCTTTCCTCGTATGTTCGATATTCGTCGAGTTGTATCATTTCCAATTTTACCCGCTGTGAAACCTTGACCAGCTTGTTTAATGATGACATTTTAAGGTTAGAACTGTGCTTCACCAGTTTGATTGTATTGCTATTGTTCATCTCTGGTTTCTAATTAATGCCATTAAATACTTCTCGTTGATGTTAATGTTCTCAAACCGAAAATTCCAAACATGTCCCTTAATCTAATGCCTGTTGTATCTCTCAGACCTCGCCTTCCTCGTCGTCGTTTCTTATTGCTTGTTAATAGAGATGATTGTCTGCGATCAAGTTGTTGAACCGCCACTGAAGTTGTTGTAGGATTGTATTCCAGTTGGAACCAGACAATTCCTTGCAGGCTGCTGACAACTCGACTTGTGCTTGCTTAATAGCTTTGTTAAGGACTGTAATAACAACGGAAACTCAAACCATGTTCTCGTTATAGATTCTCTACTAGTTCATGATCCACAAGCGTAACAAGCTGGTTGGACGGAGAACCACCGTGCGGCAAAATCCCGTCATAAAATATGGAAGCTAGAGAGTGTGAGAGATAAAGTGAGAGTCTGTTGTTACCGATTTCGGACATTTCCACATTCTTCTTTCGTTTGTTGAGTCTTAGCCTCTGCCTAACATACTGCCGTTATGGCGGTATGTTGATGTAGTAAGGAATGGTGGGCTCCCTGACAGGTATTATATGGTTTTTTGAATCATATCGTTTGTGGATGAAATGTATTAAACACCTTCTACACAATTCTGCTTTTATTGCAAAATCATGTCTCCATTTTGGACTAAGGTTTTTAACATTTATACAATTTGTGATTAAATGATTACCCTTACAATATCTACAATACTCTTGGATTGTACTGTGGTGCGTATAAGACGAATTCTTTGGGAAGTATTTCACCTTATTGATGTTGTAGACAGCTTCGTCCCTCTTCGATTTAGCCTCCTTGCTCTCGATGATTTCTAATGACAGGAATCGAGATTCTAAGAATCCAAAGAAATTATCCAGTGATGTTAACTCTTTTGGATCTTCCAATTTTTGCTCATATAATTTATGAGTTTCACTGTCTAATTTTGATAGCAACAATTCCAATAATAATGGATCCCACCATGTTTCTCTAGCTGTGTCGACTAGTTTCCTTATTGGGGCTGCTGATTCTGTTTGACACACTGCGGTATGTTTAGCAGTTTCTTGATGTTTGTTGAGACAAGTTCTTTATTATTGTGCACTTCCTGGGTAAATATATCTCTAAATGTTACCCAATTTAGACAATTCGCAGCTTCTGTATGTGATGCAGCTATATTCGACCATTTGCTTCTGATGTTCTGAAGCTTCTGCCGTAAGTATGATTTTGAATTTAGGTCAGTGTCCCAATTCGTTTTAATTGCTTGGATTGTTCGCATTTGATCTCTTGTTGGTCTTTGGAGCTTCCTTGCGTTTTGCTATCAGCTTTATTAGATTAGTTTGACGAAATATTCTAGTTTCGCCTTATGATCTGGACCATATTTTTCAACATTTTCTTTTGTATTACACACTTATTTCCGATAATAACTAATTTTCGAAGTTCAGAAATGTAGTTGCTGATTCGTTTTACTTCGCTCGAAGGACCAATGTTTGTCCGGCCTTAGATGTGCTGCCGGGTAATTAGTTGATTTACTATCAATGTTTTAATTAGGAATAGTGCGCTTACCTCGGGTGGGGGCTTAAACCACTATATTTCCAATTAAATGACGAGGCTTGGATGTTTTGTAAAAGAACTGATTTATTTATTCTAATTATTCTATTTATATACAAAATTACACAACTGATTACACTAACAAATTACGCAATTAGATTGTTTGGCACTTATAACAATTTACACAAAGTTGTAGTTATTTTGTGCTAGGGGTGTTTGGTGCCAATGAAATAAGATCTGTTATTTTCTATCAACTAAGCACGTTGGGCTACATGTTACACATGTTCGTTGGTTTTGTTGTAACGGGTGTCCGCCGGGAAGGTATACTACTTTGTTTTGCTGCCATTTAGGCGCATATTAGTATTGACAGTTCATACTTGACAGTCGTGAAGTAGACACGTGGCAAATTTATTATGGAAAAATATTCGATAAACCATCGTGTTTTAATCGTTAAAACATTTAAACACCGATTTTCATGAAAAAATCATAATGAGTGACGAGGCACATTTTCATTTAACTGGATATGTGAATAAACAGAATAGTCGGTTCTGGGCAATGGAAAACCCTCACATTATTCATCAGTCACCTTTACATCCATTAAAAGTGACAGTCTGGTGTGCAATTTGGTCAGGAGGAATCATTGGACCTTACTTCTTTGAAAATGAAAACGGCGTAACGGTAACTGTAAATGGGGAGCGATATCGTTATATGATTGAAAACTTTTTAACGCCACAACTGCATACTTTGGGCTTGATTAACATGTAGTATCAACAAGACGGTGCCACATCGCATACAGCCAGGATTACAATGGAATTACTGCCAGAACTCTTTCCACAACAAGTTATTTCAAAAAATGGTGATGTTGATTGGCCTCCACGGTCGCCTGATTTGATTGCTCCGAACTTCTTTTTGTGGGGATATCTAAAAAGCAAGGCTTATCCAAACAAACCAGAAACGCTTGAGCAACTCAAACAAAATATTCGTGATGAAATTAATGAAATACCGCGTGAAATGTGTGAGAATGTAATGAAAAATGTACTCAAAAGGGCTCGCATTTGTGAGGCTAACAGAGGCGGACATTTATCTGATATTGTATTCCATACATAATTGCCGACATTAAATAAAACATTTATCAATATAAGATCCATTCTCGTTCATTTAATCAAAAATCATAAACAAACAAAGTTGTATACCTTCCCGGCGGACACCCTGTACAATATTCTTAATTTTTCCGGGAATCTCCTGTTACCAGCACGCGAAGTGACATATATAGTGAAATGCTATTAGGTCCTATCTAATAGAAAAACACGCTTGTTCTGTTCAAATTGGGGGTTTAGGGTGTTTAGGATAGCCAAATTTACCGTGGAGTACTACAAATCGAACGTACAATATTCCTAATTTTTCTGGGGATCTCCTGTTAACCAGCACGCGAAGTGACATATATAGTGAAATGCTATTAGGTCCTATCTAATAGAAAAACACGTTTGTTTTGTTCAAATTGGGGGTTAGGGTGTTTAGGACAGCCAAATTTGCCGTAGAGTACTACAAATCGAGCGTACAATTTTCTTAATTTTTCAAGATAATCCTCCTGTTGTGATTAGCGTTACAGGCTCATATTTGAATTGGCCCATACACTTGATAGGGATTTGCTGGACAAAGAGTTCCTGAAACCAAATCTGGTAGTATCGACTCGTTACTAGGCTCCTTACTCACCATAAAAACTCGAAATCAATCGTAACGTTCTAATTGGCGCTATTGGCTCACATGTGATTGGCCCAATACAAATAACACACATACAAGGTTGTTGTGAACAAAATACATGGCGCATTCGAGTAAGCTCGCACTTTACAAAGCATCTTAAGATTAGATCTGTGCTAAATTTCGGAGCAAGAATTGAACCTTAACCACTAATAATTGTAGATTATTATTTACCTATGACCTCCTCCACATTGAAAGATTCCCATCACGACGAATGATAAGAAATGGGTCCCATCAAAAATCGGTCGGCATACGTTATCGGGGAAGACTTGAATACTCAGCCGCGACAACGTGTGCGATGAACCGAATTAATTGAAAGAGCACTGTGTAGATGACAAAATTTGTTTACGTAATTTGAAACCTGGAGAGAGGTAGAGAGAGAGAACCTTAAAATTTGTACAGGGTGGGCCATAAGTCACTGAACATTTTATTTTTGATATACTTTTTTAATTTTTTATTGAAAATGAATAATTTTGATTACAAAAGATTATTTTAATCATGAAGAGTTAAAAAAAATATCTGTTAGATTCCTGCCATCAGCCTCGTTGCAAGCTGCTGCTTTTTACTGTACCTGATCCATAACTGAAACCAAAACTGGTTGATCAATCGCAATAATTTCATTTAGTATGTTGTCTTTTAGTTGTTACAGTTCTTTCGTATACACGATCTTTCAAATATCTCCTCAAAAAGAAATCTGGTGGTGATAAGTCGGCTGATCGTGATGGCCAATTATCATTTCCAAATCGTGAAACGATACGGTTACCAAAAATTGTGCGCAGAAAATTCATTGTTTCCCTTGCAGTATGGGATGTAGCTTCGTCTTGTTGAAACCACATTTCTTGAGTATTAGCCCTGTAACGCTCACCATATACAGTCAATGCATTGCCATTTTCGTCTTGGAAGAAGTACGAGCCTTAGATCTTGTCTGTTGATATTCCGTACCAAACTGTGACTCTAATTGGAACGGACGCTTTTAAACTCTTGGGTTTTCAGTGCCCCAGATTCTAAAATTTTGCTTATTAACATAACCACTTATATGGAAATGCGCTTCATCGATTATAATTTTTTTTTTCATAAAATCAGGATCATCCGTTAATAATTCGGTCAATTTTAATCTTAAGCGGGTTGCATAGTCTTGCAGCAAAATTTCATGTACCATTTGTACTTTTTACGGAAACAGCAAAACATTTTTTTCATTATTCTACGCAGTGAAGTTCAGGACATTTTGAGCTGAGTGGCACGTTTATGAGTCGATGTTTCAGGGTTCTCATTTACGCTCTCTCGAACTCGTTCGATGTTATCTTGAATTCGTGCTTCAAGCGGTCTTCCACTCCGAGATAAGTCACTAACAGATCCCGATGACTGAAAATGAGCGACAAGATTGCGTACTTGATTTTGTGATGGTGCATTTCTGGCGTTAAACAAATTTCGAAATTTTCTTTCGGCTTGAATTATTGAATTTTGGCTAGCAAAATAAAACTCAACAATTTTTGCTCGTTCCTCAACCGTATACATGGCTACTGAATCTCCCAAACGTTGTTTCTATTTCATTTCGTTGTTTCTTCTTCTTTTCTTCTGTTAAGTGACTTATGGCCCACCTTGTACATTCGAATTAAAGTTACGGTTAATAACTGCTCCTCAACCTGCGTACTATAAACGAATTCTGGAGATACAGCTTCACACACGCTTGTGCGCACGATAGAAAAATCAGTAAACTCGCAAGCATGTGATGATGCGGCTGTGTATCTGTTCCCTATCCTCTGTAACTTGTAATCAACTGTTAGAACTGGAGAGGAGTGAGAGGGAACATCTATGAAAACGATATAGTGATATTTGACTCAGAAAAATACGTAGGCATGAATAGGAGATAATATTGGTTCAGGTAAAACAGGAAGTCTTTAATGATTTTTAATTATCACAAAATCGGCTAGCAGATGTGGATTGGGACATCTAGTGATAGAGGGCGATCTTGATCAAGCTATCTGGAAAAGTGTTGAATTATAGTAACAGAGAGACAAATAAAAGGTTTGCTCTGCAGAGAGCAAATTGAACCCTTCTGAACGGTTATCTTTCTGGTCAACGGGATCACATAAACTGGGAAGGCTGCAACAGCAATGACACCGACATCAAAATCAAAGCCGACGAATTTGCGATACCAAGGCAAAAAGGCTCCAAACGACAAATCGCGTGGGGGACTCCTTGCATTAACAGAAAACGAAAAGAAGTCGGAAAGAATTCCAAAACACTATTTTAATGAGATTGCACGCGAAAAACAAAACAGCTTTGAAAAATTTGTCTCCTTACATGATGGTAACAGTCCCCCCATGGGGATTTTTATATAAATACCAGGCGGGTAAAATTAAATATGGGAAGTCATTAAGCTCAATTTTATCTCATGGAACAACAACATGGTAAGAAACAAACCAACTGCCACTAAACTCTCTGCTACCTGACAATGATCCTGCAAATAATTCAGAAGAGCAAATGAATATAAGAATATTGATGCAGCATGCACCTACGACTGGGACGATCCGCCTTTCAGTCAACAGGAGGTTGAATTAGCACTGATGAGTAGGAAAAATGGTAAGGCATCTGTTCAATTAGTGTTAGAGCTGGGTGTATTTCCGCAAATCTGGAAAACAGGTAAAGTTGTTGTGACCAGAAAAAGGGGAGATAGAAATGAAGCTGACCCTAAAGCGCATAGACCATTAGTCCTTCTTTCGGTAACTGGTAGAAAAATTAGTAACGAACAGGACGAAAGAAAAATTTAACGCTAGCGGACTCTACTCTGCCAAAAAACTCGGGTTCCGCAAAAATAGCTCAACGGAAGGTGCTATCCTAACGCTAATGAACAAAGTTAAAGCCTCAAATGCAAAGTACGTGTTTAGGACTATTCCTGGATATTGCAGGTGCCTTCGACAATGTCTGGTGGCCTTGTATCAAGAACCACCTGAAATCCATTGGCTCTTCTAAAATATTTATAAAATAATACTAGATTATTTAAAAGATCGGATAGCGATAATTGAGGACTGCCATGGAAAAATTCAGAAAACGTTAACAAAAGGGTGCCCGCTCAAAGATCAGTCATTGAGCGCATTCAGGGCGCCCAACAGTTGGCAACATGTTGAGTAAAATCAAAGCCAACGTTATGAAAATATTTAGTACTATGAAATTTTAAAATCATATTGGCGATGATTTTACTAATCATGGATGCCAACAGTTGGCGGTCCTGAATGCGCCCATTGGCTCCAATATTTGGAACATCGTTTTCAACGATAGTTGCTGCAGCGAGGAAGATGAAATTGCCTATGCTGACGATCAGATTATAATCATATATGGGCACTCTAGACAAGATCTTGAAAATAAGACTCAGTTGGCACTAAATCGTATGAGAAAATGGTGCATGGATAATAAACTAGATCTGTTACTCGGAAAAAAATGGATTGATGTTACTTAAAGGTAGATTGGACACTAATAGATCGTCTATTGTAAAATTAAATACTGTGAGAATGAAATTGGCCAAAACTGTCAAACATTTCGGCGTTAGTATTGATGAGCGTCTTCAAATTACAAGTCACGTTAAAACGTTCATACCATTGCAAGAATCTTGCAAGAGGATTAGAGACTTAATAACCGTACGCTGCTTATCTATTATAAGGGAGTAATTGGGCCCGTACTAATACACGGGTGTGCAAGCTGGGTGAACAAATTATATGTTCACCACATAAGGACACTGGAAGGTGCACAAAGACATGCCCTGGTGGAAATAACTAGTTTCTGGGGACACCCGACTATGACAGGGAACGTCATCATTGAAACTGACGATTGATAAGAATTCACATATCCGGAGAATGAAAGAAAATGCAGCAACTTGTGGCAGCAAAAATGCGATATCTCCACTAAAAGAAGATAGTAGGGTGAGGCTCAACACGAGAATTTCACTAAATAACTGCCTATCACAATTCATTACTGGACACGGTAACTTCCGTTAGATTTAAAATAAGTTAAATTTAGAATTAAGGAGAATGAGCTATGCCTCTGCGGTGCAAGTATAGAATCATCTGACCACATAATACTTGAATGTGTACTATATCAAAATGAGAGACGAAGGCTTCATTCTAGCCTAACCAATGCAAATATTACATGGTCGGCTGATATAACCACATTTGAAGGTAACAATGCGATTTGCAGATTTACGGACTTTTGGGTACGTGTCATGCAATCGAAAAATATAACAGTAGATAAAACGCGTATAGCACTGTCGTCTAGAACATGCATGCGTCCACGATGGCCAGGGACGGAAACACATATCCATGTACTCGTGCAATGGATGTGGCTAAAATGCATGTATGAGAATTTAATGTATTAGGGAACGTAGTTATAGTTATAGGGAACGTAGTCACTAGCAGCACATTGAAACGCCATTATAGATTAGTTACCTCGGTGTGGCGTTTCAGCATGATAGCCCAGCTTAATAAATATCTAAATAATAAAAATAATAAAATACTACAAAATCCAAAATTTGGAATAGTACCCCTCTTCTACTTTAAACGGGGCTTGAATCAACTATACCGATAAAGCGGAGATTTGTATTATTTTGAACAGTAAGTGGAGTTGAAAGCAGCCGAATTTAAGTTGAATTCCACTATAATTACCGAAGCAGGAAGGCTATTGGGAGATTAAACCTTAAAAATATATATAAAAAGGATGAAGAAGGTATACAGAAAGGCCTGTATGCAAATTAATTAGGCACTGTGTTATGTTCCACGTTCTTCGTGTCAACATTTTCGAAAGGCAGATGATGGCCAATACGGTTGTGTGATTACCAGCTGCAGTTTAGTATCTTCTGTGATCAAATAAATGTGAGTATCTCACAGTATTCAGCTCACAGTAGAGCTGCATTAAAATGTCCAAGTAGTATGGATCTCTATAGTCATTCACACGTACAGGATAACTGAAGGGCAAATTCCCTCGCGTTAGTACTGGTACCAGTGAACTTCACCATAATTTTGACACCCAAGTAAATTGAAAATGCTTACCGTCTCATTGTCATCAAAATGTTTTCATTGATTCGCCATTTTAGTTCCATCAACAAAGTTAAACAAATTTTTTTAATTATAAATAAAAATTTCTTATAATTTTATTAATATTTTTTTTGTTGTGTTTTTAATAATATTTTGTAATTGTAATAATTAACTAATTTATAATAAATATTTACAAATTATATAGAAATAAAACATTTTTTTAATAACAATTTTCTAAAATTAAAAATTAAAAAATTTACGGTTAAAAACAAAATGGCGTACATATTCATAATAATTATTTAAAATGTAATTTAATTTATTTATTTTAGATTATAACAAATTCATCATCACATATAAATTGATTTGTGGTTACCACAGTCTGATGTCAGTACGGTCGCCAAACACTGCTCGGATCTACCCCGACCACAATATTATTATTAGTCGCATCACGATCATCTGAATGTTCATACTTGGCATCCTCATCGAGTACGGAATGATGGTGAGTATGATGTTCATCACTAACCATAGTGATATCGATTGTGCTATTATCAGGATCGTCCGCAACCGAATTGTGTGCGAGATGGTGCGGTAGATTCGATGCCGATGTTGCATTTGGTAAACCACCAATACCGATTTCGATCGACGGGCCAATCGATCGATTTGGTCCGCCCGAAATCGAACTAATTGTTAACGAATTGTCCGGATTAAAATATTGTTCGAGTTTATCGGCCCCGTGCAAATGCAGATGTATTTGATTTTGATTTACGGTTGAATATAGTTGAGGGTATACGACCATGGTGGTGCCCGGTGTTGGATGCGCCGGATGATGTGGATATTGGGTGGTTAGAGATTGTGGCGTCGCCGGTGGTAGCGTCGGATGCGGTGGATACTGGTAATTATTGTAACAACTATTCGACCAATTATTATAGTAGGACGATGAATTAAGCGGATCGAGCAAATCGGTCGGTGAACCCTTCGTCAAGTAATTGTTTGAGCTACTTAAATTATTATTAGTCGTGCTATTATTATTATTATTATTGTTACTACTATTATTTGTGGTGCTATTACATTGCGCCGACAACGGGCTAACCGTATGATGGTGATGATGATGCGGATAGTCGGCCGGACAATACGGTTGCGGTTCAGGTAAAACAGTTGGTAAATGCGAAAAGGATGCATGATCGAGCGCATGATGATCATATCCGTAACTAGAATTTAAACCACTCGCCATCCCATATGGTTGGTAGGTGGCGGCCGTTTGTGAATAACCAGTCCATTCAGCAGCTCCCATTAAATTATTTTCTGCAAATAAATTAAAAAAAAATATTCAGGTAAATATTTTTAATTGTGTGTGGCTTATTTCCGTCCAGGTAGGGATGGAATTTTTATTTATATTTTATCAATCATAAATTAAAAAGAGATTAAACGAAGGCGATAGCGCGAGAATCTTAAGTGTATACACCAAGACCTCACACATGACCATAATACGTTTTATGAGATCCGGAAAACTATTAATTATCCGATGTTTATGTTACATCTTGTATTGACAAATTCATAATTGGGAATGCCACCCAATAAGATCGCGTTGTCCGCGCTTAATATGCGCGATGTAATTAAGAAATTGGAATTCGCGTTTTTTTATTAGCTGTTGAGAATGTTGTTTCGTTAATGCGATTGGAATGGTGTGTTTTTGGATGACAAAAACACTTAGTAATAAGATTATTTATGGATACGGTTTTAGGACTCAGCATGAAGATTAAATATTTTTTTTCTCGGTTTTACGTAACGCATATACTTAGTTAATATTTCGTGTTGCTCAATAATTCAGGTTTTTTGATATTTAAATGAGGTCTGAGGAGAATAACCAAATCCAATATTTTTTTTTTTCAAACTTGTAATTGTTGTAAGCGTCTACCAAATAATCAATCCTGTATAATATATAATTCAATCTCGCACTATATCTGGTGATCTATAAGGTTAACATGCAACAGCTTCTTGTTAATTTTTCACGAAATTCAATCCAATTTTGATATCTTAACGCGAAAATGATTATAATATGTAAAATCAAGAAAGGCGAAAACCTCAAGATAATTTCTCATATTTTTAATTTTTGCCACTTACAACGTTCATGGTTTCCCTCTTCAATTGTAAATTCTGCTGCTGTTTAATATACATGCACAATATAATATGCAGTTATACCAAGCCAGCCAATAAAATTCCATAACGTGCAAAGTTGATAATAAAATTCAATTCACGAAAATGAACAAAACAAAAGTAATTACTTTTATTTTATTTCAATTTAAGTTATTTATTCTTGTATCATTCTTAAGCTAAACCACTTTGCTTAAACTTAAATTGGTTTATATTTCGACGTAAAATGGTGCGGAATCAAGTACACTATCCTCGGACGATAATTATTCAACAAAATTACAAAAAATTTCCAGTATTTTCTTTATTCCGCAATGTGCGTAAACTTGATATGGATTTAATTCCGCCTGCAATTCATAAAAACGTGATTAATATACGTAGGTAAAGCAATTAAATTTTGTAATGTCACAGCAATTACAATATTTTGCCTTAGGCAAGTTATAATTCGCATATATTTCATTTGACGTTATGTTAATAGGGTGATACATAATATTAACAACGCAGTCGACAATTTAACTATCTTTCGTGAAAAAATTGAAAATTCATATTAACCGATATTTATAAAAATCCATAATAACCGATATTTAAAATTTAGTAAATAATATACACATTTAACTGGCACTGTAGGTAGTGCTAGTCAGAAATAATCACAATATTATTAGAATTCTCTAAAATTCATATTAAAAATACATTTATTTTTATTGAGTTGCTAGCAAAAAATATAAAACCAAAGCAATATTTCAAATTAATTTAAATTAATAAAAAATATTTGTAATATTTTACATTTTTGAAACATCGGTTATTATGAATTTTTGCAACAACCTGTAGGGTTATTCGATATAACGAACATGTTATTTTGATAGTACTTATAAACTTAAAATTTTCTAAATTTTTGTAATTACATAATACTAGCAACATTAGGTTGAAAAAATTATTAGCTAGTAATTTTAATTCAAATCCGTAATATCGGGTATTTTAATTTTTATAATTTAAATTAAGTATATTCTTCGAAGTTCTAAAGAATAATAATAAAGTAACAATTTACTAAATTCTGAAAGTTTTGGATTGCAAACCGTTTTTAAATATCGGTTATTATGTATTTTCGGAATTATAAAGTAATAATTTAAAATAATTCGTGCTGTTTTGGCTGCTAACATTTACAATAATTTGAAAAATTGTAGTTCGATGTAAATTGTATTATCGTTTATTAAGGATTTTTTTAAATACAAATACCATTTTACATTGTTTTATTTAGTTAAATTGTATATAAAGATTTTCTAGCATAATTTATACGGTCAAAAGCACAAAATAAAATGAGTTGCCCTCAAAGTTTCGGGTCACATCACAAAATGTCGGTTATAAGCAAAATCCTAAAGTTTCTAAAGTCGTTTCTGTAATTTTCCCAAAAATAGTTTAAAATCCTAATTCTATTCTACAAATCGTACAAAATTTCGTATTAAACGATATTTGAAATACGAGGTTATGAATATACGATTTTCAAGATTTATGTGTAATCGTTTACAAAATTTACAAATGAAAATAATCCAATTTTTTTTAATTTATTGGTACATTTTTTCAATTTAAAATATCGGTTATTATGATTTTTTAACCTAGAGAGATAACGGGTGGAACAAACATATTATTTCGACAGTATTACTTAAGATTTTCAGAACTCACCAAAATTCATAAATGTTTTATTTTCTAAATTTATCATATGAAATCCAAAATATCGGATATTAAGCTTCTACAACATAAAATTAAATTTTTTCTAATTTATTGGTACATTTTTTCAATTTAAAATATCGGTTATTATGATTTTTTAACCTAGAGAGATAACGGGTGGAACAAACATATTATTTCGACAGTATTACTTAAGATTTTCAGAACTCACCAAAATTCATAAATGTTTTATTTTCTAAATTTATCATATGAAATCCAAAATATCGGATATTAAGCTTCTACAACAAAAAATTAAATTTTTTCTCAATAGTTACAGAAAAATGTTGTTTCTTTGTATTTTTTAAATTTTGCAATCTGACATGGAAGACGGGTCCGCTCATGAGTTATGCACGCCGAAAGTCCTTATCGGGATTCGAACCAGGTAGCTCTCGATCCAAATGCCAAAGCTTTAATAACCACTTTGCCGTTTAGTCACAAAAAAAAATTTACAAAATTATTAAACTAAAATTCTTAGACCTTTGTGTAATATTTTACAATAACGGTTATTTCTAATTTGGGAAACTTTGGTCACAGTAAATACAATATTACCTTGAGTTAATTGTAATTCGTATGAATTGCGTTTTGTTCTAGCTGATTAATTAAATCGTTTAAAATTTTGCGTGATATTACATATAAAAATCCATATTAGTCGATATTTAAAAATCCATAATAACATATATTTACAATTTAATAATTAAAAGTAAACATATTTTATCATTGAAAAAGATACGGAAGGTAGTGCTAGTCAGCAGTAACCAGCCCAACATTATTGGAACTCACTAAAATTCATATTACCCGAAATTCATGAGTTGCTAACAAAATCACTAAAGCCAAAGCAGTATTCCAAGTGTCATATTTAGATTTAAAAAAATTCTTTAAAACTTTTATAAAAAATTTAAATATCGGTTATTACGAATTTTCCTAAAATCTGTAGTAATAATGCAAACAGGTATAAAGTTATCATTTATAAAATGTGAATCGCTTTGCATATCATTTTAAAATATCGGTTATTATGATTTTAAGGAATTACAGAATAATAATTTAAAATCACTAGTAAATTTTTTCACTAAAATTTATAATATTCCTGATTATAATTTAATGTAATTTTTATTACCGTTAATTAACGTTAATTTTTGAAACATTTTTTAAATTTAAAGTCCGGTTATTATGATTTTTTAATTTAAAGAAATAACGGCTGTTACAAACCTGTTACTTTGACCGTAAAACTCGCCAAATTCGTAAGCACTAGTTGTAAGTAAGTTGTGTTTTCTAAATTTATAATATAAAATCAAAAAGTACCGGATATTACGTTCCACAATTATAAGCAAGAAAAATAAAACATTTTCTTACAAGTTATAAACATTTTTTCGTTAGGGTGTGCTTATGTTAGAACAAGTTACAAAATTATTTAACTGAAATTCTCAGAGCTTTGTAAAATTTTCTAGAATATCGGTTATTATGAATTTGTGGATTTTAAAAATACAATTCAAAATAATTAATGCATTAAATCATAAAAATTCACGATAAATTGTTAATGTTGAACATACATTTGAACTTACATTTGTAATGTAACATTTTTTACTTTTTATTATGGATTTTTTAAACTAAAATATGTAATGTTAACGTGGTAATGGTTTTATTAAGCTTGATGATAACTTTTTTGTGAGACCCCGTGAACCTTTCTAGGATCGAAGATTTAAAAGTAGAAACATTGTCTAAAATTAGAGTGGCCAGGCCAAAATAAATTGGGGTACTCTTAAATTAAGCTTTTATTTTCAAAATTAATCCAAAAAATTTGTTAAAAATGGACAATTGTTAGATTAGTTTTAATAAAAAGTTATTTCTTTTATAGGGTAAACTTTCTTTTATAGAGTAGGAATAAGTGTGGAAGTGTGAGGGTTCCGATGTGCTGTCTGTCTGTGTGTCGGTCTGTGTCACCTCTGCAGCCCAAATGAATTGACTTATTTTAATGAAGCTTCATACTTGCGCATTTTCATGTGGGTTTTCAAGTGGGGTTTTGGCTGAGGTTAGCGCACCAAGTGTGGTAGCTTATATTATCTTATTTTGTCTTACGCTTTCTCGTTTTTTGATGTTTTTCTAATTGTTTTGGAAGGTAGCATCTGCGATGGAATCGTTTGAGAGCGAAAGGAATTTGGATTGGATGTGTAATAGGGCTGATCAGGATCATTTTCCAAAATTTAGGCGGAAGTGACGATTTTGGTAGTAAACTGTTATTTCGACACAGTTCAGCTTCTCTGCGTTCCAGGTGGGTTGACTGGTCAGGATAGAACTTCATACTTAGAGGTTTTTGTTAGGTTGGGAAAGCTGGCAACTTCCTTTAGAGGTTTTTCGTTTCTGGCAGTATTTTAGTATAGCATTTGCGAGGGAGTCAGATCGCTGGTCCTGATCATTTTCCATAAATGACTAATTTTGATAGGAACCGTTTTTTGTGGGAGCTTGTTCTTGTTTGCATATGCTTTGGGAGATGCAGGATTTTCCTGGAACTTTGTTTTTTGCTAGTGTTTTGTATTCTGTGGGGTTTACGAAGAAGCCAGGCGAATTTTAAATTGGTCTAGTATATTTTTCGAGAATTTGATCGGAAGTGAAGAATTTTTATAAAAAACTGATTTTCACTAAAATTCGCGCAAGATCTCGTTTTATTTTTGGAATGATTTGTTTCCGAAATAAACTTTTTTTGTTTTTTGTTATTTTGGAGACGAGCCAACGAATACGGTTTGAGATTGTGTGAATGCGATCATACACACACAAAAACAACATTTGACATTTTCTCCTTAGCTGGAGAGAACAGGGAAAGCAATGCGATATCAGGTGTAAAGAGGTCGGTATGAAAATGTTGTACATGGTTTTGGCATGTAAACTTTATGCGAGTCAGATGGTGGCAATCTTAAAACCTTTCAGGCAATTTATGGATTCCCTCTCTGAAGAAATCCTGGTCTTTGGGGGCGATCCAATCAATAAGCCAATTTTCGATATCTGCGCGAGAACTGAACTCTGTTCAGAGACAAAGAGACGACTACATCGACCTAAATAAGTAGTAATCTGAAGGAGCTATGTCTGGTGAATATGGCTGGTGGGGTAAAACTTCATAGTTCTGTCCTTTTAAATATTTGTTCACAGCGTTTGCAACATGTGGTTATGCATTGTCGTGCTGAAAAATTAATTTGTTGTGTATCAGCAGTTCATTAAATACCACGCTTTTCTGATCCCACCATATACAGAGCATAACGTTATTACAATGAATATCTCGCTTTGGTTGCGATGGACCAGTTGTTGTATTTGATGAAGCATGCTCACCGTAAATTTGCACAAGCGAACGATAAGTTTCCTGTTACGTTTTTGTGTTCATATTTTTTAACGGAGGACCTAGAAAATAAAGGATTTTATTGATGCCGTGAACAATATTAAAAACAGAGACACATAGCGGAGAGGTCTGACTAGAATCCGTTTCAAAAATAGAACTTCCGCTGTTCATGCTAAACGCCGTTTGATAAATCCGAGCAAATAGCAAAAATTTACAATATAACTGGCATACTCAACATGCGAGTAAAGATCGAAGCTGTTAAAAGTGGCAGTACAAGAATAGTACAATTCTTGTACCAAAGCTATAACCATACGCAACGATATCACGCGCGCGAACCAAGTTGTGTCAAATGTGATGAAAAGCACCCATCATAAACTTGCAAACTATCTAACTATCTAAAGAAGAACCAGCAAAATGTATAAATTATAATGGGCAGCATCCAACCGAGGATGTGAGATTGCCAGGCAGCTACAGAAAATGAGGGATCAGGCACACAAAACCCCCTAAGTCATTCAAATAAGGATCGAGCAAGAAATGAAGTTCATATGCGTAGGGAGAATTATACATATGCGCAGCCCCTTCAAATTCGAAAGAAAATGACACCAACGGTACCGAAAAATTCAAAAACACTGTCCAATCAATTGTAAATAGCCTTGAGGAACAGAATAAACTAAATAAGTTAATTCTGAATCGACTCAATTTGCTGGAAATTCCAAGTTCGTGACGGTTAAATCTGGTTATCACAACACCTGTAATATATCTGCAATATAGTGTCCCCCACGGTATAGCCTAAAGAAAGAAGACTACATTAACTTGTTCCAGAAATTAGGAAGTAACTTCATTATCGGAGATGACTTTAATGCAAAAATTAACTTCTGGGGTTGCACTTGCAGCTGACCAATACTCAAACTGCGAATTTTAGTCAGGAAGGAAACCAACGTACTGGCCATCTGATCCTAACAAAATCCCAGACCTCATAGATTTCTACTTCACAAAAGGCATACCGGAAAGCGGCATCTTCTTAAAAAATGAAAATGAAAGTCTAATATCTGATCATTCTCCTGTTATTATGACGGTTAGTGAAAATGTAAAAGAAAAAAACAAATTCACCACAGCTCACAAACAACAAAACAGATTTGGAATTATTTAAGCAGGTAGTAGAGGAAAAAATAGAACTTCAAGTGCCAATCAAAAGTGAAAATGAAATAGAAGAGGACCTAGACAGGCTTCCTTCAATAGAAGGAAGAGAACTAGTGTAGGAAAAACGGAAAGCCCGAAGGAAATGACAGACCACGCATGCGCCGCAAGATAAAACCACAACTTGTGCATCAAACTTAAGGCTCTCATAGCAGCAGCGAAAACTGAAACAATTAGAAAATACCTTTGTTCTCTAGCTCCAACTAAAGATACCGACTATTCCCTCTGGAAAACAACAAAAGGTTTATTTTAATTTTTTTTATTATCCCAACTCTTTCGCGGTTTACAGGAAGTACGGTTATAGGTCCGATTTTATCACCATCTGCACATTGCATAGCTCCATGCTAGCCTATACTGGCATGGAAGATCGGTCGGTCCATGAGTTTTGCACTACGACAGGGGGTGTGTGGGTTCCATTTCATCACAGATCGTAATCTGTTGATGAAAATTCCCTTTGCATCCTGTCCCTATCGGGATTCGAACCCGGTCTCTCCCGATCCAAACGCCAAAGCTTTAACCACTGTACTGTGAAAAAACTTCACTTCGCTTTAACCACTGTACCGACCAAATCGGTAAAAAAGGGTTAAACGACCAAAAACGTAGATTCCTCCAATAAAAACAAACGATGGGAAATGGGGTAGAAGTGCGAAAGATAAAACTGTCTTGTTTTCGGAGTATCTTGAAGAAACATTTCAACCTCTAGGTCGGCAGACCAGTTACATTGAAAGAACTAAAATCTGAAATTAAGAACATAAAAGCAGAGATAGCTCTTGATTACGAACTGATAACAGGGCAAATAATAAAGGAGATGCCTGAAAAGGGCACCCATAATTTATTGCACATAATCAATGCTATCCTCAGGCAAAAATATGTGCCAATGCAGTGGAAAGTAGCAGAAGTAATAATGATTCCCGAATGATAGAAAATTTTACCGGCCAATATCACTACTACCAACACTAGCGAAATTGTTTGAGAGGCGTTGCTCAAAAGATTAAAAAGAACCATAGAACAAAGAAACCTGATCCTAGAAAATCAGTTTGGTTTCAAAGAGAAACACTCAACTATTGAGTAGTTTCATTCGGCAATAAAAAACTTCACGAAGCATGTAATAAACTCATAAAGTGGTATCGGGCTCAATGTATCGAAAACCGCGCATGTGGATTTTACTAATCTAAAAGTCAGCTACAAACCTGTAATCATTAACGGTCAGCAGATTCTTTATACCTAGGGATGACCTTAGTATCAAATATCGAAAAATGTATTGGCTGCTCGGAAAAAATCGGAATTGTCAATCGAAAATAAATTGCTATTATATCAACAGGTGCTAAGGCCTATAAGAACTTACGAGATTCAGCTCTGGGGCTGTACAAAGAAAACCAACACCAAAATAATACAAACTTTTCAGAACAAAGTGCTAAGTGGTATAGTTAACGCTCCGTGGTACATTAGGAATGATAACCTTCATTGGGACCTAAATATCTAGACAGTTCAAGAAGAAATAAAAAAACTTGCAGTAATTCATGGACAACGTATTTATCAACACGTAAAATGAAGAGCTTCGTGGTATGTGGGACACACCAGTGCAAAGACTGCTTCAGTAAACAACCATATAAATGGAGCTGGCCAATGGGCCCATTCCCGTTCACAAGTGACTAAATTGATATTTCACTCTTTTTTGTGCTGTACTAAAAATGCAATATTCAAGATTCAAACCAAGAGTGTTACCATCGCACATATCGTGCTAACTTTACGTGTTGGCTTTACAGACATTTACTTTGGCGTCATTCGGCTTCTACGGTTCTTCTCTTTCTAGATTTCAGAATTGAAATCGGTGAACTTCGTACCACCTTAAATTGATTTGATGGCAACTCTTCATAAGCGATTATGATTCCGAATCAACCTTCCAACTCCAATTCATTGAGATTGGCAATATTGGCCGCACTGTGTGCGATTTAAGTCCCGTTTGGTGATTAAATGAAACGCATTCGTAATTCAAATGAATTCAATGTCTTTTATTTACATGGAAAATAAAGTCGTTGTCGATGTGCGAAACACGGAAACTCCAAGTTAAACCCGCAAACTTCCAACGACTGGCCTTGTGGTTTGTTGATGGTCATCGCGAATGCTAGAAGCACGGGGAATTGCAGCCGTTTGTTCATGAGCTTATTCACAGCTAGTCTCGTTCCATTGCACAGTCGAGGTTGAGTGATGCTAAGCAACTGAGAACTTTACATTATTGAAATCCTCGTGTATCAAAATTAATCGAGCCTCGCTAGAAAACATTAGAATAAATTTGTGAAGTCCGCAAAGTCAATCTACGTTGATAGAATAGCTGATCAGAGTGATTGTTCGCAAAATGTAATAGAATTTGGTTTAATCAAACTTGTTCTCAAAAGCCACTAACTTTTTTACGAAATTTTTTTTTTTAAATGTATTAGATTTCACAAATTCTCTTTGGAATGTACGAGTATTAGCACAACCGCACGGCGTGATTAATCGACCCAGAAATATTTAATGAATGGCGCAGCTGTCAAATGATAGATCCGCCACCAATGCCATCTATTGAAAATAATTCGAAGTGACTGTATATTATTCACACCTATTATTCAGATACGAGCTGCTTTTGGTTCAAACGGAAATTTGTCAGTCGTTCAGTCTCAGTTTTGACATGCATGTCAACCAACCGCCCAACCGCGAACTGATGAAAAAGACGGGTGCACTTCAAAATGTGATTTTCTTCATTTTCATGGATCATAAGTCTGTATGAATAAAAATTCATAGCATTGACTTTTTTATTGGTTTCGGCGCCTGCATTAGCCATCGACATACGGTTCAATGCAAGAAAATTAACGAATGAATTCTCGAAATTGTTACCACTTACCTGTTAATACAAACAGAAAACGCAAATTTCGATTTTCCAATTTTTGTAGAATTATCGGATTTTCTCGAGCTTTTGCGAGACTAACACACGGCAATTAATTTTTATAGATTTAGATTTCATTAAATCCGGTAACTTCTTCTTAATATCCGATAAATGTTTATAATACACATTAAGCAATATTTAGCAAATTAAAGTTAGTAGAATGGTTCGCGCATAAACATGGAGATTACCAAAATTTTTAATAACCGATACATAGACGGAACAATCTTGTTCTCATCACAAATTTCTCATGCCATTAAAATTTCGAATTGGTTGTGCTTAACCGTATTTCTTCCTCTTGCATATAAACTTTCCAACATCCCTCAGCCGCAAACAATTTTATATGACAGCGTCAATGGATCCGGGACAAATTTTAAAATACTATTTTATCATCAACTAATTCTAGTAATCACCCAATCAACTTGTTAATTTTCCAAATCAACGTCACTAATCTGTGATGAATACATCGCACGTTCGACACTAATCTCATATTAATGGAATAAATTACCAATATGAATGGCTACAACTTTACACACATGCACACAACTATAACGTAGAATAAAAACCACACATCAAAAAGCTTTTAGTAGTTTGTAGAGACGTAAAAATTTCGCGATTATACGTTTTAAACGTGCTATCGTCACAATATAGACTCGGCTTCATATATGAATCATATATGAAAACAACAACAATTCCGCTGTGTGTAAGTCGCACAGAACAGCTGATCAATTACTAGACTTGTTGGACGTCATCGTTTTATACGATATAACTTAAGATTTCGTCTTAATATGTCTATTTGTTGTTGTCATTGAATATTGTACATGAGATTGCTTATAATTTCACTTTCAATACATCAATACAATTATTTTGTAAGTGTAAGTAAACAATCACACGAAGCACAAAACAAATGACGAAAGCTTTGATTCTTAGCAATTTCTTTGGTTTCTTGTGAAGAGTAGTAAATGAATCATTTGCGTCGACAGTTTTGTTTGTACGCGCGCTATATATAGAATCTCCGTGATACTATTGACAATACATATTGAATTTATATTGATTTGGATTACACATTAGAATTAGGTGTGTGTGTTTATAGTGTTGTTGTTGTTTGGTGGGGGATATTTTTGAATACGGAAGTAAACATAAATTTAATTAATACGGAAATTTTGTGATACTCCGGATTGATTCATGTAATATATTTGAGATTAATAATTCATTTGTTTGGGTTAGGAATTGTCCTTGACCTCGAACATATCAGGTGTGCAACTAAATTTCCGGGTTTCACACATAGATGGTGCTAGCGACACATCTAGTTGCCATTTACGTCGGGAGTTGTGTTTTGTTCATAGCGTGGACAGTTGTTAACGATAACCAGTTGTAATACCAGCATATAGCGTAGCGCAAAAATATTTTTTCTAAGAACGAAAATTTCGAGTTTTAATAACTTGAAAAAAAGCGCAGCTGAAGCACGTCATTTGCTTGGGGAAGCCTTTACGGCGAACATGCATAATCGAAAACTATACCTGTAAAGATTGCGTTTTTGGATGAAGATGATATACGCAAACACAAGATGAGATATTTCCAAACGTTTACATGCTATGGGAAAAATTGAAATGGAGGGAAAATGGGTGCCGCATGAGTTGACTGAGAGACAGATGGAAAATCGAAGGGCCACTTGCGAAATTTTGCTTTCACTCATAAAGGAATCTTGTACTATGAGCTGCTGAAACAGGGCGAAATTGTCAATGAGCAACTCATCAATCTGCACCATGCATTGCTCGAAAAACGGCCAGAATGGGACACGAGACACGAACGAGTGATATTGTAGCACGACATGCTCGGGTGTGGGTGACGGGTGTGGAATCTGCTACCACACCCGTCATATTCGCCAGACTTGGTTGGCCCCCTCGGATTACCACTTCTTCCGGTCGATGACATATGGCTTGGGATGGCTACACTTGGCTAGTTTCGAATGGTTTGAATAAACTATTTTTTATATTTCTATTGAAATTGTTCATTTTTCAAAAACACCCGGAAATTTGGTTGCGCACCTAGTAGTTTTTGATGCACAGAATATTCTTTCGTAATTCATAATATCGTTCGTTTCTTCTAAGGTTTGAATATTATAAGATTTACGTTCGACGTGGGTTATTTTGCAAACTTGGCAAATGTCTTCATAATTTAGTAAGTTGAGTTTGGGGATGCTGGTATCATGGTTCAAATATAAAACCGGACAATTTAATCCGACATTTAGGTTAATTCACGATGATTCATATAAATGACAAGGAGTATTGTTGCAGCGAAAATACGAAGACGAAACAATATGGAAAAGGGCAGATGATTTATTGCGATTCAATGATTTTCGTGCCGTGTTGCTCGGATGAAGGGTTGAATAAGAAGAAAGAGATTTCACATCCAAAAACTTCATGTTGACACGTAGCGAATTGCCCGATGTTGTATTGGATGATGGGTATATATGGTGCCTACCGATAGAATTGTCATCTCCAAAATTGCCTAGGCTGCCCTAAAGTAATTGAATACTTTAGTGTGGATTGTGGCTGTCTGGAGTAGGCAGCAGGCACAGCTTTGTCACTGGTCGCTTGTATACGCCATTTTGGTATCTTAATGTAACGGTGGGATGCTTTCTTCCTTGATAAGGACTAATTGACCGATAGTAAGAGTGTTGTTGGCTCTTCGGTCGTTGCTGTAGGCGGGATAGGTATTCCGCTGACCAAATTTTCCAAAAGGCACAGCAGCGACCACTCCCCGAACATCAGCAAGGTATCGCTCATGATAAGTTGCAAAAGGGGCTTGGCCGATTTTACACCAGCTTCCCACAAACCGCCAAAATGCTTCGAAATAGGGGAATGAAACTTCAGGTGGTGCCATCGTGAGCCAATAATGCAGCGACTTCCGGAGTAACATCTCTCGCGTGCCTTAATGGCAGTTGGTGAGGTGACTAGCTGCAACGAAGTTTGTTGCGCAATCGCTGTACAGGCTGCGGATTTTGCTTCTTCACACGGTAAACCTTTTAAACGGCGCAATGAATGCATTTGTATTGAGTTCGGACTCCAGCTCCAAATGTGGTGCGTTCGTAGATAGGCACACGAAAATACAAATATAGCCCTTTGTTGATGCACCAACACGATCTTTGCGATGCTCGATGAGTATTTGGCCTGTGTAGTCCATGCCAATATGTAGAAACGGTGGCGAAGGTATAACGCGAAGCGATGGGAGATTGGTCATCATTTGCTGGTTCGCCTTTGCGCGATGGCGAAAGCACACAACATATTTATGTACGTGTGAGTGCACCAAGGTTTTGATGCCTAGAACAAAATAGTGCTTCCGTTTGTGTTTCCAGTTGTGTATCACCGTGAAGCTGTGTGCAATATGCTTGCGAGATGAATTGGTTGGTAAGCCCGCACTGTCCTTGAGAAGAATGATCAGATGCTTTCGTGTGTAAGACAGGTTCGATTCGTTGAGCCGCCCTTCGACCCGTAGTACATCGTCGCTACCGATGAAAGGGTTTAGCGGTTGAAGTGCGCTCTTGTCCAATAAATGGTCTCCGGATTGGCATCTTAATATCTGAGCTCGTATGGGTGATTAAGTCTCTCGAATGTGTTGTTGTGCTGAGATGATTATCTTGGATGAAACGGCTGCAGTAGGCCGTAACACGAAATAATTTTCCACGTGATCTTACTCGATAATCAATCGAGTAGATAATATAAGTCGGGATTGGATTTGATTTCGTGGATTCGATTTTTCGTTCGTCGATGCTAGTGTAAGCTTTACTCGTTCTTTCACGTTGCGATTTACCTTGATGTTCTCATAACCAAGCTGAACCGGGCCAGCAGAGCGGATGGTTATGTAACAACAAAGGATCAACACCACGAGAAGCACAATCTACAGGGTTCTGCTTGGTGTTGACATAGTTCCAATTGATAGGTTGGTGTAGTCTAAGATTTGCGAAACACGATTGGCGACAAACATCTTCTAGCGATTGGGTGAGCTCCATAGCCAACTAAGTACGACTTGCGAGTGACTGATCATTTTTAGTGGTGCAACCTTGGTCTTTGAGTTGGACGAACATTTCCCAAAATGACCTGAGCGTGTTGTCGATTTTGTCGTAGACCTCGGTGGTTGCCTTTAAACTAGACGGCTGGTTGATTGTCCTACTCTCCACCATGTCTGAAGAGGATGTAGCCAAGTATCACATCCCGATAACGTCAGCCTAAAATAACTATCTTGTTGGGTCGATAGTAATGAGGAGGGATAAGTTCCAATTGATTCAAGTGTGGCCATTGATGCGTGTCAATTGGAAGGGATGGTAGCGTGACTGTGATCTTCTCGACGACGAGGGCTGTGACCAAGATGGAAAATGTTGAATCGATTCGGGAGTGTAATACGAATACGGCAATTGAACGCGATGTGGGCGCCTTATTCACACAGATTCTACTGATCGAGACTGCGGTTGGTCTTCTCGCTAAACCAATATGATTTGCTGTATACTCTCCGATATACAGCTGACCTGGGATCCCAAATCAAATAGAGCTCGAGTGACGAAGTTTTGGTTTGATTGCGATACAATGGCGATTGCTGTTGCGATGTAACGTGGTTCGCAGTGACTGAAGTTGGTGATGATTCGACGGAGAAAAAAACATGTGGTGTCTTTTGTGGCAAACTCGGTACAAACTGGATTTGCAATTCGAACTGGGCACATTGCGCAGGCAGTCGAACGTAAGAGGTTTGAATTGATTGCACTAGAACAGGTTGTGATTTGCAGCATAAATTTGATACGTAATGCGAATGCTCGAAGTGAGGACGGAACCTCTTTGTGGTGGATTCAATTGTGCTTTGGCCAAGGAAATCGACTCTCCAGTGATTGTCATCTGGTGTTCAGGAAATCGATCAAATCTTTGTATGATGGATATTGCGCTCGGGTTAGTGATATTTCCCAATATCGACGGATTTCTGGACCAGCTTGTCTGCGATGATGTTGTCTAAAATTATATTCCATGATTGCGAATGGTGACGGTCGTAGTATCAATGATCTGACGCAAATTCACAGGCATGGTTCTGAACTTTCGAAGATGGCTGTCGATGATGAACCAACGGTGGTTGTATTGATCTCGCAAAATTTGCGATGCTTCCTCATAACTGCTATACTGATCTCCAAAATTGAGTAACCAATTCATAAGAATGCCATAACCGGATCAGCACTTAAATCCTCGAAATTATTAATTTGTACATCTGAGAGCACACTAACCTTAGTTCAGTAAAACGAACTTACCCCGCTACATTAGGTATAAAAGACTTGTACCTATTATACGAACTCCTCTAGTTAGGGAGTGTCAAGTCAAGTGGTCCATAAACACAAAAAACTCGGAAACCAGAAAAATAACCGTAAGGAGAGTTAGTGCACCTTCGGTTGTTTGTCTTTTATTAGAAGTGCAATTTTTAAGGGAAGCCCACTCGGGCTCCTCATCGAGATCAAGAACATGAGAACACTATTACGCCATGCTCCATTGATCGCCAAAATGTTTATTTCAAATAATGTAAGGCGGTTCACATATTAAGGAACCGTACTAACAAGGACAATTTTATGTGGTGTAATAAAAAATGCATCAATTTGAATAGAAATCATTTGCCTGGTAAAGGTAAATGTATACCGTACCGAGGAGCTTACTTGAAAACAACAAAATTATTGTAACTCAACTTAAATTATTCCTAAGCTGCAGGATTGAGGCCTTCTGGGATGAGATCAAATGAAATTTAGTAAAATTTCGTCCTTATTCCGTTTAACAAGCAGTTTTGTTGGTAAAAAAACTTGCTCCTAGTATTTTTTGGGGATCAGTTGGTCCCTGAAACGCCGAGAAAGTAATCTCGAAAACTTGGTCCTACAAATCGAAGCCCATTTGTTCATTCATCCAGATGTTCTGTCTTTACCGGTGATATTCTGAGAATGGTTTTCGCGATTTAATTTTTATGACTTGAAAAGCTTTTGGAGGCATGATAGGAAATCATCCAAAAAATCACTCAATATCACAATATGGCTTTACATCTTTTTTTGTTCTTCCTATATACGAGTATACTCGTGTAGTATATCGTTTGAAAGGTCTCAGATCGGGCAACAATTTTGACAATATCACTTTAGTTTATAAATCCACCATTATGGCGCTAGTGACAAATTGTTTGTTTCTTATAGAATTTGTACTTGACGTATATCGTTGAAAAGTTTAAAAGAATGAAGCAAAATTAGCTGAAATCAGTGCCGCTGGAAGCAGTTATTTTTCTCATTTTCACGGCACTTTTGATCACATAATCAGTACTAAAAAATACCGTTGAGGCGCTATACGTATACACATATTTTATTACTTCCATATTCATCATGTGGCATATAGTTTGAAAGGTCTTGGGGCGAGCAACAATTCTGTTATCGCATATCATTGAAAAGGTTTTGAAGTATGTCACAAACTTAACTGAATCCCCTTAGTGCTGAACACTATCGTAGTGGTCTTGGTGGCAGATAATCATGTTGCGAAATGTGTAGATGCCTCTATTGGACTCTTAGTCTAGATGAAGGAATTTTTCTTGAATGATCGAAAAACCTGAGGTTGGATTTACTGTAAAAGGAAATCGAAAACGGAAGAACTAGATATCATCTAGACTCGAGGTAGCCGGTGAGAAGGTGGAAATCTAAAATTTAACACTTGCTGGCTGATTAAGGAGGCTGAATTCTGTGCCATAGGTGAGTTGCATTGTAATGGCTTTAGGCTTGGGGTACTAAAATAATCGCAAAATAAAAGTATTGGGTGCAACACTGTGCAATATTATGAACGAAGGGATTTTTTTTTGACAACTGACCAGTTTTCCGTGTGGTGCAGTTATTTGAGCATAAACCAGAGGCGGAATTAATCACGAAAAGAAGAAAGCGGAAAACGATTTTCATCCAACCCTTGCATAAACTTTGCGTGAACAAAATCCGCTAATTGCTCTTCTGACAAATAAATTACATTTAAATGCATTTCTGCACACGCTAAGCATGAGTTGTAGGGGTCCACAAGTATTGACGTGTCCGTGTTTTGAAGAAATAAAACAAATACTCACGAAAGGCAGCGACCGATTTCGCAGAGTTGCAGTTAGGCAGTCTCTTGCTTTTCACGGCCGTTTAAATGAGTGAATAACCCAATCCACAATTCTTAGGCGAGTAAAGGGGGGGGGGGGGAGGAGTCAAACTTCTAATCAAACTACTTGCATTTTTACTAGCCGGATTATTAAAGTTGGACTGCCATTTATTGAAGTTCCATAGACACGATGAGGTGACCGTGACATAGACACGGATCTTTTAATGGCCAACTGGAACAAGTGAAAAAATCTCTACCAAAGATACAGTTTTAACATTTGACGTCCTTGCCTATAAAAAAAATTAAATTTCTCTATGCATTCTTGATATAATGGTCCACATTTAACCGATTGGTTTGCCTCTGAATTAGAGTTATTTATCAACAAAATTAATTCTCTATTAACGTGGTAGGTTATCTGATATGCAAATGAGAAAAGAAGCAACGGTAGCTGTATTTTGTCCTACCCCCCATGACACTTACTATGCTGAGTTATCTAAATCTGTTGAAGGCTACAGGTTCTGGTCATGCTGAGGCATTTTGATTTTGCTAGGTTCGTTCAATTCAAAATTATAGCCGGCCGCTACGTTTTTATTTGCGACACCCATTTCAATGGCCGAGAGTTACAACCTTCACTCGCCATTGAGTTGATACGGTTTGTATACTGCCTTCGTCCTGGTTTGAAAGCAGATTGTTCTTTTCTCACATAAAGTACTACTTGAAAAACACCGTTAGACCGTGGTCAAATTCATGCTTGGTTTTGTGGATTAATTTGGAAGTCTAAAAGACGAATCGTCGAATAGACCTTTTTAGATTAGGACCATCTAAAGATAAAATTCATTCAAATAAGCCAAATCAGTCTATTATAAGACTGCGGTACAATTCGTGATTTATTTTGTGGAGACTGACTTATTTGAAAGTCTACAATAAATCTCCTATTGCATAGCCTTATTGCAAACGTGCTTGAATTATTTTGAAGAATTATCAGTTTGGGCACAAACCCCACTAAAAGTCAAACAGCCTACAGGAAGTCTAGCCGACTGGAGGCTTATTGTAGACTTTCAAAGAAATTAGTCTCCACAAAATAAGTCACAAATTGGCCCGCAGTCTTAGTAGCCTACTCAAGAAAAGACTTCTATCTGTACGGTCCGAACTGTCGAGTATTCATCTCCTTCCTGTTTAACATGGTCTTTAAAATACTGTTATTTTGAACAATATTTTACTATGAACTAATACAATAACTCAAATATGCCACTTACACGTGTATGTGTAGATTTATAAAAAACAAATGAAATGCAAACAAAAAATGTAATAAAATATTTGAAATAATTCAATGCTCCAATAGTATCAGGCAGTACTGCTTAGTGCTTGATACGTCATCAAATTTATGTCTATAGAGTTTCTTTTCTGAACTAAAGTTGCAGTAATGTTTGTAAAAAGTTTATAATGTTATTGAATTTTTTTTTGTTTTTCACCACGATCTTTTGTTTGACTATACTGCCATCTATAATCAAAGATTTGAACCATTGACATAAAATGACGTCATATAGTAAAATTTGTTAAAGAAAAGAGGTCATTGGTATTAGGGTGCACAGTATACACACACAAATACGAATTTTGTCTGTTCTTTCGGTAAAACGTACTTTGATATTTCTGCCGCGTGCACAAGCATTTTCATTATTATATTATAGACAGCCAGGTAAGGGGTTATCAAAACATCGTTATTACCAGACTATTCGCAATTCACCTGCCGTTAATCGATCCATACGCGTTTATTGAACATAACATAAGATCGAAGAATAAGAAATAATTAGATTAGTCTTATTGCCCCAAAAAGGATGTAGACCATGTACTTGTATCGTATATAGTTATTATCGTCAGTATTTACGTTTGGTGTGTAACTAATTTGCTAAAATTATTGTTGTTCTTTGTAAATTAAATCATTCCATGAGAACTCAAATTAAGTATACACACTTAAATCGAAGAAAAACACTTCAAAAGCAGCAGCAACAGCAAAAAAATTTTCTTATAACGTTTGTTGTTGTTGCGCCGCGCACACCTTCGAAATTTAATAAATCCGCATCATTTTTTATGTAACATAATTAAATCTTGTCAAAATTCTAATTTGAAAAATACAAACAAATTTTCACTTTTCTGTTAGAATTTTTTTTTTTTTTGATTAATTAATTCTTAAAATATGTCAAAAGCAAGTACGTACACAACAAAATAAACAATTTTCCGATATACATCGTATATATACACATTGAAATGACAATATGATGATTATCACCAACATCATCTCATCATCATCATAATAATGAGGAAAAACAAGATTTTCCATTAATAAAAATTTGAATAATAAAGGGCACACGTCGATATTATAAATAATAACAACAAATAATTTTCCACCCTCCTCGTACGACACGCCGCCCTGTATACTCGTATATATAACTAACTACGTAAGAATTTGCTCCTTTCGTAAAAAACTCAAAAAAATATTTCGATTAATTATAAGAAATATGTTTTGTTTTCAAAAGAAAATGCGAAAGAGTTAAAGTTTTTTGATTTTCTGAATTTCTTATAAATCAACTATGTACATGACAAATTAGTTTATAATTAATTTGTGAATATCTAAGATTTAATTAAGAAGAAATTACGTAAGAATTTTATTTATAAGGGCAACCCCATGCTATACCTACCTTATTTCTTATTGGACTGTTTGATTGGATTTCGGCCATCAATTGACTTTTGAAATTCTAAACTTAATCATGGAACTACTATACGTAGCCAACCGTCACAAATTTGGAAGACCGCAAGGGAACAGCATAAAAGAAAATGTAAAAGTTTCCTTCACGTCGCAAAAGCTACGTCACTTTAAATATTCAAGTGACGTGTAATGCACTGAACAATTTACCCACAAAATTTTTGCGAAGTTCGACATTATTTTTTATTAATTTACTAGCTGAGGCACCCGGCTTTGCCCGGGTTAAAATTGAACTGCTGAACTTCAACAGGTGTTTTTTTTTGTTTCATAACTAATTAGATTAAGAATAAAATCAATACAAAAATAATTTGTTGGCTTTACCGCAATGTTTGCTTGTAAACCACATTTTCTGATTTTCAATACAGTGGCTTCGATGACATTTTACAAAAAATTTAGGCACAGGGCCGTGTTTCAGATTCCGCAGAAGCATTACTGATGAACCTTTCTTCAATTTCAAGATATGAGAAGGCATTCCAGGTGGCTCGTGACTGTATGTGGTAGCACTCTCTGGTATTTTACTCTGAATGGCTCTCTCGCATAGCCAATCATGATTTTTGACGTTTTTGTCAATGTTTGGGTATATTTTCCGAATCAGCTGCTCACTGGATAACACAGTTTCGCTGCGAATTCCTGTGCATCTGTTCCTTGCTGAATACGAATTCGTATATTTATTGACAATTGGAGTTTCTGTACTTTTTCCCACAGAGCTGCACTCATCAGCCGGTGTTGACCGCATAATTACTTCTCATTTTCTCATTTTCTGTAGCAATATTGAGCGGTAACTTCAAAGCTGATTGGGCTGTTTGTCCTCAAGCCATTATGGTGACCGCTGTACTAGATGATGCAATAGCAAGCGCCATCTCCTTCCTCATACGTATCTCAGCCAGTATTAGATTTATAAGGAATGTTTTGCCTGTGCGGCCAGGAATGCCATCATTCCATGGTGGTATTGTATACTATTCTCTGATCGTCCACCAAAAGTGGCTTGTTCGTTTGAACGTGGTGTGCCTAAGAGCTGGCACGTTGTAATTGTGCAGTAATTGCACTCCGAGCTGTAACAGTGTCTTACCGTTCATCGTTATGCACTTGTCTTCTAAAAGAATTACTGCCTCATTAAATATTTGTGGTAAAATGTTCAAGTTCGGATTTGCGTGTTTCCTAGGGACATCAAAAAGTACACCTTCGCTCATGCTTTCCTTACATTTTTCCTATAGGCTGTTCGGATTTGATGTTCGGAATAAACCCAGGTTTTGGCATGCTTCTCTGAATGTTTCGCAAACTTCGCTATTAACAGTTATCAAAGCCAGGAAAGATGTTGGTCCTCGAATAAGCAACATGCTTAGAAAATAACACTCGCCATTGTTGGGATAGACGGTATACTCGGCCTATCGCTTGCTACAGCATCTTGCCCAGGAATCGGCATGCCTTATTTCCGTTTCCAAAATAATTTCCTCGAAGCATTCCAAGTATAATACTTTGGAACTTCTGGATGCGTCAACGTCCTCGCAAAAGTTGAAAAAACGCGGTTAACGTTGTGTTCAATGGTATGGTCGTAACTCGTTGTGCAGTATTGGCAGTGAAATAGACTCCCTGCCCATTTTCCAAGTGTACACTTACGTGGACAACAGTCGGGTGGAATTCATGGACGTGGAAGTTGCCAGCACAAACACCGCCATATCACTGCCCTTGCTCACATATTTGCAAATGTATTTGATGAGTTTGATCAAATTACAGTACTCAACGTTGATATGAGCTTGGAACATATTCGAAAGCAGCGGCAATCCTCGTCTCTTATACTGAGGCTATCCATAGTCGCCAGTCTGAGTTTCGTGAATCAAGTCTCTGGGATATTTTTTCGTACATTTCCGATCCTTCATGCATGGTGCGTTCGGATTGATCGGTCCATACACTGCTCGTGAATCATGTTTCTCTTAATCACCTCATACAGGATGGCGTCTTGCTCTGCATTGGGAAACTCAGCGGAGATAACAATGTCAATTTGTGTTGGACGAGTTTTGTTATTTAACCACAGAAGTGTCTGTTATTTAACCACAGGAATTATGCAGTCCCCTTTTTTGCTACTCGAGGGAGTACATCCAACAGTGAGCTTCTCCAAATATGTTGTGCTTTTTCTTCGTTAAAACATCCATCAACTTTGATAGCTATTGTTGAAACACCCTCGTTGTTAAATCATGACGATCCGTTTATGAAAGGCCGAATATGAGCTCTTCTTTAATCTCAGGCAAAGTGGGATTACAAGTGAATGTTGTAAAGAGGTCCGGAGGCCCATAATCTCGAACATATGTCATGGCGTCTGGCTATATTCCTACATATATCTCGGACTCCCTGTAAAAGTGGCAGGTACAATTACCAATTTGCCAATATCAGCTACATTCTCATCGTTGGCCACGGCATCTCGCAAATTGGTGTATTCATGCGCGCGAAGCTTCGTTTGATTTAGCCGAATATACAAAAGACGCTTACTTTCGATTTTAGCGTACATATCGACAATGAGCTGGTGGAAGAGCTGGCAAAATTTGAGAATGTGGTTATTTTGTCTTTCACGTATCATTCATTATTCTGTAGGCGTAGAAGTCCATCGCAGAGACTTTTTTGTTGATTGGTTGGCCTGTAGCATGAATTGGTTTGCATGACGTTGAAATGGTAACCATCCTCACCTCGCCATAACATTAACGGGTTGCTGCAGGGCATCGTAGAATCGATGTGTCTCAGAGATCCGTTGCAGCGCTTCACCACGTCGCTGAATAATGATATCCCACCTTTGAGTTTTTTAGTCATCCATCGGCAATTGCTCAAGGGTGGTTCTGAATGTATTAACATATACTGTTGTTCCTTTCCAGTACAAATTTCACTATCATGTAAAATTGTCATGTGCTATTCATGATCCTGTCCAGACTTTTCACGAACGTTTGTAACTCCGCAGCCAATAGTCTCGAAACCATACATTATCTCGGTGGCTCTGGTCAATTTATATTTGTTTCCTTATAATCCTAGAATCATCGCGTTAAAACTGCTTTCGAAAACAAGATTTTCTACAAGATTTTAACAAGAATGTCGTTCTAATGAATATGCATTCGTCGTTTAGATACTCACGTTTTAATAACTAATTACGTATCTATCATTCTTATTTTCATGCAACCGGAAAGCTGAATTAATATTTATACCGACAGACTCTGAGATTAGTCCGCAAAGTGACAGACGATCGAATGAAAATACAGTGAGATATCAGAATCAGAAAGTTGTGTATTGATTTCACCCTAAGAACTCTTGTACTGCGCACGAATATATTTTAAGTGTAATTGCCAGATTCTCGTCGAATACTAATAGCGCGTTCGGTTGCAACGAACAGCAGTCTTAAACGATTTATTTAACTAGCATCTGCAACTATACTGAAACTATACTGAAAGTCGAAAGCCTTCCGTACATGTTTTACTATAACGGCTTATGATCAGCCATAAGCCGTTATAGTAAAACACGTAAAACTAAGAAAACGGAAAACATTAAACAGCAAACTGTTTGGTCTGCCAGTTGGTGATACAGTGCAAACACCTGGAAAGAGATGAACATAATTACACTCAAGCCTGAATCCGAAAGATAACAAAAAGCTACCTTCCTAGTCAGACCGTCAAGTTTAGATATTGGGATACTGACCCAAATTGAGGCAGTTACGAAATATTGCACGAGTTATGTGTCCTGAATACAAAAATATAAATTGATTCCCGTTCTGCTGTGTAATATTTTTTCAATACGATTAAAATTAATGAACCGGAAAGTTTTTCTTCGACATTACTTTTCCGTTGAGAAACTTTTGAATACGAGTATCTAACTTTCCAACCGGGAATTTTCACATCAAAAATCCAGATAAAATTTCGTAAATGAGACATTGGAAATGGTGTTGGTAGCAACTAAGGAAGAAAGGATATTGTTATATAAGAAGGATATGTGGGATATCCTATAAGAAGGATATGGTTCAAATGTTTTTTTTATCATTAAGTGGTAAGAGGAAAATATTACCTGCAACAGACAATTCAGATGTGGGTTGCAACTATTTTATAGAGATTTTTACCCAAAAGTTCTTCGTCTCTCAGTTTTCTAGAGTGACCTATAGTAAGTTCTTCGTCGTTGAGTATAAAGCACAATAAAGCCACCTACAAGCAAATAAAGAAAATGGTTTCTTTAGAAGTCCTTGACTTAAATATTTGAGGTTTTTTTTAAGTTATGCCCAACTCGTATACCCAAATTTCTATTCAACCCTGGTTCCAAACTCCATGTATAAAACACTTATATTCGGAAATCTTTGAATTAAAATCAACATGAGTTCAGTAGCGTAGGATATAACGTTTAATATAATTTTTTACATTGGCCAGGAACAGTTTTCTCCGTTTTACACGGTTTTGTCTAATGTTCGATCCACATCAATATAACGATTATGGAAAACCGCCAGTTTTCCGAATTTTGAAATTACATACATTTTGGTACGTATTCGTCAATTTATAGCTATGCGTGCTGTAAGTATTAAATACGTACGTCTGGCAACCCTAATCTATACATTATCTACGAATATTCTACATACTGTACGAATTGTTGACACCACTTTTCGAGCCATTATTTCTAGTGTCCTACTGAAACCACATACTAGGAGTACATATCATCCAATCGGCTATAAACAATGTTGTGTTATGCCACGATAACTGTAACCGTTGCCCTCAATAATGTTACCGGCATCATTTTCAAAATAATCTTATGACTCCACCAGCTTAAAAGTCAAATCAATCAGTAATTTGTTGGGGATGCATAGATTTTAATTGAATGACATGTGGGTTTTACGCAGAAGATTCGCTTATTAACATATTCCATTAGGTAGGAGTTTGTAAAAAAACCATTTAAGATTTGTTTTGAACAACCGACATCAATCCCATTTGTTATTTAAGCATCAAACTGGTAAATATGTCGCGCTATTAATGATTTCGACGTTTTATAGAATACCGAATTCAACGTAAACCAAATTTGTCCCAATCCTTATATAGCACACGCTAGAATACTGAAGTGTTAACCGCTTCTAAAGACGAAGCCAGCGTTGCTGGTTGTACCTAAGATAAACTCTTCAACAGCTTCTTGCAGAAACAAATGTGGAAAACGTCGTTGTCAAATCCGTTAACATGATCATTTAGCCTTTCCACACATTGCGTTTCGCAATAAAACTCAAGCGGCTGTGTTTGTACTGGTGTTGTTTGTATTGGTATACAAAAGCCGCACTTGAAATTATTGGTGCGACGTCCTGCAAATTACCCCCACTTTAAAATTTAGTATATAGGTTTGGTATTGGTTTTCATTATTCTACACAGATCTCGCAAAAATGAACCGGGAAAACGATTTTGTTGGCCATTACCTATTTATGTTTTATCTTATAACTTTAAAACACCGAAGTCCCATTTCTGCCAAATAACAAAAACTATACAACTGTGCGCATACACACATAGCATACATTTAGGCAGAATAATTGCATTAAAGTACATGCTAAGGCCATCATAAAAAATCAAGTCTATATATGGCACTTTTGACTACTGTAGTAGTACAAAATATTTTCTTGCAATTTCGTCCAACAGTTGTAGCATTGTTATTCATATCACCGTACCCAGGGACCGACTATTTGGCATTTTTGTGTTAATGTACATGGCAAGGCCATCATAGAAAACTATGTCTATATATTGAACTTTTGATTTCTGTAGAACAAAATATTTCATTGAAATTTCGTGCAACAATTGTTGCAGTTATTGGTTTTTATTTATATAACTGAACCTAGAAACCAACCATTTGGCATTTTTGTAATAATGTGCATGGCAAGGCCATCATAAAAACCCGTGTCCATATATGGCACTTTTGACATCTGTAGAAAATTTTTTTTATTGAAATTTCGTGCAACAATTGTTGCTGTTATTGCAGACTATCATAAAAAACCATGTCTATATATGGCACTTTTGACATCTGTAGAACAAAATATTTTATTGAAATTTCGTGAATCAATTGCTGCAGTTATTTCTTGTTATTCATATGACCGAACCCAGGAACCTCCAATTTGGCATTTTCGTTTTAATGTACATGGCAAGGCCATCATAGAAAACTATGTCTATATATGGGACTTTTGACATCTGTAGAACAAAATATTTGATTGAAATTTCGTGCAACAATTGTTGCAGTTATTGCTTGTTATTCATATGACCGTTCTAGGTTCGTATACCAAACATTTGGCATTTTTGTAATAATGTGCATGGCAAGGCCATCATAAAACCCATGTCCATATATTTGGCACTTTTTACATCTGTAGAACAAAATTTTTTATTAAAATTTCCTGCAACACTTGTTGCTGTTATTGCTTGCTTTTATAACACTGAACCCAGGAACCGACCATTTGGCATTTTTATTTTGATATACATGCTAAGACTATCATAAAAAACCATGTATATATGGCACTTTTGACATCTGTAGAAGAAAATTTTTCATTGAAATTTCGTGCAACAATTGTTGCAGTTATTGCTTGTTATTTATATGACCGGACCTATGAACCAACCATTTGGAAATTTTGTAATAATATGCATGGAAAGGAAAACATAAAATTTGTGTTCATATATGGCACTTTCGACATCTGTAGAACAAAATTTTTCATTGAAATTTCGTGCAACAATTGTTGCTGTTATTGCTTGTTTTCATATCATTGAACCCAGGAAAAGACCATTACGTATTTTTATATTGAGGTACATGCCAAGACTATCATAAAAATGTCTATATATGGCACTTTTGACTTCTGTATAACAAAATATTTTATTGAAATTTCATGCAACAATTGCTGCAGTTATTGCTTGTTATTCATATGGCCGAACCCAGGAACCGACCATTTAGCAATTTTTATTGATATGCATGGCTAGGCCATCATAGAAAACTATGTCTGGATATGGGACTTTTGACTTCTGTAGAACAAAATTTTTCATTGAAATTTCGTGCAACAATTGTTGCTGTTATTGCTTGTTTTTATGGGACTTTTGACTTTTGTAGAACAAAATATACTATTGAAATTTCGTGCAACAATTGTTGTAGTTATTGCTTGTTATTCATAAGACCGAACCCAGGAACCTCCAATTTGGCATTTTTGTATTGATGTACATGGCAAGGCCATCATAGAAAACTATGTCTATATATGACATTTTTGACTTCTGTATAACAAAATATTTCATTGAAATTTCGTGCAACAATTGTTGCTGCTATTGCCTGTTATCATATCATTGAACCCAGGAAAATACCATTACGCATTTTTATGTTGAGGTACATGCCGAGACTATCATCAAAATGTCTATATATGGCACTTTTGACTTCTGTATAACAAAATATTTTATTGAAATTTCATGCAACAGTTGTTGCAGTTATTGCTTGTTATTCATATGGCCGAACCCAGGAACCGACCATTTGGCAATTTTTATTGATGTGCATGCCAAGGCCATCATAGAAAACTATGTCTGTATATAGGACTTTTGACTTCTGTAGAACAAAATTTTTCATTGAAATTTCGTGCAACAATTGTTGCTGTTATTGCTTGTTTTTATGGGACTTTTGACTTTTGTAGAACAAAATATATTATTGAAATTTCATGCAACAATTGTTGCAGTTATTGCTTGTTATTCATATGACCGAACCCAGGAACCTCCAATTTTGCATATTTGTATTAATGTACATGCCAAGGCCATCACAAAAAACTTTGTCTATATATGGCACTTTTGACTTCTGTAGAACAAAATATTTCATTGAAATTTCGTGCAACAATTGTTGCAGTTATTGGTTGTTATTTATATGACCGGACCTAGGAACCAACCACTTGGCAATTTTATAATAATGTGCATGGAAAGGAAAACATAAAATTCGTGTCTATATATGGCACTTTCGACATCTGTAGAACAAAGTTTTTCATTGAAATTTCGTGCAACAATTGTTGCAGTTATTGCTTGTTTTTTATATTTCTGTATAACTGTTATACTTTATAACTTATTATTCTGTTACTGTTGTTCTTGTTAACTTGTTATTCTGTATAACTGTTACCCAGGGACCGACCATGTGGCATTGTTGTATTAATGTGCATGCCAAGGCCATCATAAAATTCGTGGTCATATATACTTTTGTCTTCTGTAGAACAAAATATTTCATTGAAATTTCCTGCAACAACTGTTGCTGTTATTGCTTGTTTCTATATCACTGAACGCAGGGACCGAATATGTGGCATTTTTTTATTAATTATTGGAAAAGCCATCATAAAAACCATGTCTATATATGACACTTTCGACATCTGTAGGGCAAAATGTTTTATTGAAATTTCGTGCAACATTGTTGTAGTTATTGCTTGTTATTCATTTGAACGAAAAATCGACCGACCATTTAGCATTTTTATACTTTATAATACGTTATGTTTTATCTGACAATTGTTTTAAACATATATTTATTTTTACATTGGGCATGTTCAGCACATTGAAGTGTTATTTCAAACGAATGTTTCGATCGTGTTACAGAATTTTATTTTTATTCGCCTAATTGTACTCTAATATTTGTATTTTTACTTAAGAGCACCATTTAGGAAAATAACTAACCAGGAACTTAGGATTTGATAGGCATTTTAAAACAGAGTAAGATATCTAGATAAGACAAAGTGTAGATTGCTCTTCTGATTGATAGCTTCAAATGTATTTAAGCTACACTCAAATCGTTCAAGTGGTTTTGGCGTGAAACCTGTACACCAAAACTGGTGAGAGGATGGACAGACACACAGACAGATAGGCAAACATTTAAAAAAATAATGACTACATATCTCGTAAGAGATGCAGAAAACTCAACTACATCATTTTTTTAAATTACGGACAAACACATCATTTTTATTTATATGAATATGTTAACCTCCAAAACTATTTATCTATTGGCTAAACATAACCTCGGTAACGCGATTATAATAAACCAATCCCTAACCTTTTAAGGAAGGATCAATTTTATAAAATTATCAAATTATTTTAAACTAAAATAATATTTTAAGATCAAGTTGCATTTCCCAAGCACTTCCCCCTCACCCATGTCCATTTTAATACTATATAAATCAATATTATAAAACTGTCAATTTAAGTTACAAATCAATATCAAATTTTTATCAACTGATCATGCGAAAAATTTAACAACATTTAGTTAAACCCTGTACAAGCCACGTCTCGATCGTGCTACATGATCACGATATTACCTATATGATCTTCAGGGTTACATCGTATTTAATAAACAGTGGAAAATTTGTAACAAATACGAATCAAATTACACAATAATTATTATTCCTAATGTACAATGACGATCATGCATATTATAAAAAAATAAGATCGTTTGATCGTTTTATTTAAAAATTTTTTTTTATGAAATCGACTTAGATAAGGTTTCTTTGTATAAATTTATTTGATATACCTATAAAAGAAGTTTTACTTACGTGAATATTTATATCGAGTCGAACGAGATGATAAACTTGAAATAATTTATGTATATCTGCTTATAGGGTAGTTAGAGTGCTTCTGTATATTATTTTGGAAGTAAATCATATCTGCACCACCGTCGAGGAAAATTAATCCGTCACCGACGGAAAAATTATTATATTTTTTTGCTGTGCTTACGATTTGGTCAATAAAATTTTTGTAAATCAATTTTTGTCCCAATATGCATAAATAGATATAGTTTTTCGGGGTGTCCTAGAATTATTATCATTATCTCGCATAAAATGTGTTCAATTATTGAACCACCAATTTATAAAACGGATGTTGAATTATTCAGTTGTATTATTTTAGAGAGATAACGTACAACTATGTAACCCTCTCGATGCCACCGTCGATATATTTATTATATTGCATGCAATAATGGGTTTCGTAATATTTACGATTTTATAGTACTACTGTTGTATACGCGTATGGGGAGGTGTATATTTGTGGGGGGATGATATAATTGGACACACCAATAAAAATTATTATTTTCCTGTTTTAGAATTTATGGATTTTAATTGCAGACTAAATTGTTTATTATGCGAGTTTTTGTCTCTCTAGCTGTGTATATTTAAAATACAACATGCTGCTTGGTACAATACAGATAGGGTGTGGGTAAGGGGGAATTTCGAAAACTATACCGAAATAGTGAAAAATACTAAATAGTCAATTCTATTTTGTATAAATAATTAAAATATTTTTTTTGCTTGTGTTGTGTTTGTGTCATGATTTTGATTTGGAACAAATAGAACCATTACAAAATGAAATATGCTGCACATTGAATTTTTTATGGACTTTGGCGGTCTAGCATATAATTATTATACACGTGATTTAGAATATAACGAACTATTGGAAATTGAATTTTAAATTTATGATTGTGTAATCGTCCACAATATCGGTCTGATTGAGTAGGCAAAATAAAAGTTGCCCAGTGCAAATATAATGAGTTGCCCAATTTTTATATTAAATTAGTAAGAACAAACCGATGCTGCATTAAATATTTTGTTTAAACATTAAACTTGAATCTTAACTGATTGAAATTAAAATCGTTCGCTTACGATTAGGTGCGGGTAAATGTGATCATACTATGAAGTTGCTCAATTTTTTTAACACCAGTCTGCTGTATAAAAGGGTCTTGCAGAATTGCAAGTTTATATATTTCTGTTCTTGTGAATTATTTTTTTTATTTTCCGCAAAAACACATTTATAGGCGCATTACATGGTGCTTCATACCTCATATACTAAAAAATTGAGCAACTGATTTTATTAATATATAGTGGCGCATTAGAGCAACGTTCTAATATTGTTTGCTAGACAAATCATGCCCGTTGCTCAATTTATTATTATAAAACACTTCGTATGAGTCGATTTTCCGACTAGCATTTCCTATTGCGCATGGATCTTACTATGTGCATCTGATGACCTTAATCTCAGATAAGACAGATAGAGTTTAGGAGGAAAGGGAGGTCTAATTTATAAGAATTTTCAATATTTTCGAAACTAAACTAAATTAACAAAATGTTCTGTAACTTAAAACTTACGCACTAGTCCAGGCGGAGTTTGGGGTAATTTAAAATTTCGAAAATTTTGCAACTAAAACTAAACTAATAAAACATTCTGTAACTTTCGAATTACTACGGACTTTCCCATGGATAGTCATATGGACGTGTGTGAAGCTGGCTCGAAAACCATCCCGAAAAACGCCTTAAAAACTTAGGTCTATTTCTCCGCTAAATTTATTAAAAGGCCCTTCAGCCCGAAAAATTAAACCAAATATGGAGAAAATCAAATTCCATCCCTAGAAAATAAAACCAAACTCACGTACACACAGCATATTTTAAGTACAAAATCTATTAGAAGAAGAGATTTGCCTTACTTAAAAGAACCTAAATTAAAAATTTTTAAAAACAATACCCTCAAAAAAATTTGATTGACATTTTTTTAACGACCTTAATATTTCGATTCACACGGGTAAGCAGATATAACTGAATATGCCCAATTAATGTACTGATCATCAGCATTCAGCACACAAATGCTCGTTACCTTACAGTGGAAACAAGAAGCCTCCTCAGCTGATTTAATATTCGCTTCTGTCAGATTATGTATCGGAATTATGCTCATATGTCACCATAAATATCTCCGTTCACAGAGTTTGGCAGATGTAACAGTATATGCCTAATTAATGTGCTGACCATCAACATTAAGCACACAAATGCTCATCACCGTACAGTGGGGATAAGGGGTATCCCGAGCTGATTTAATATTCGCTTTTGTTAGGTAACATCTGTTAGGTTATTAAATCAGCTGGGGAGACCTTTTATCCCCACTGTAAGGCAACGAACATTTGTGTGCTTAATGCTGATTGTCAGTGCATTATTTATGCATATACCGTTACATCTGCCAAACTTTGTGAACGGAGAAATTTATGGTGTCATATGAGCATAATTCCGATACATAATCTGACAGAAGCGAATATTAAATCAGCTGAGGAGGCTTCTTGTTTCCACTGTAAGGTAACGAGCATTTGTGTACTGAATGCTGATGGTCAGTACATTAATTGGGCATATTCAGTTATATCTGCCAAACTCCGTGAACGGAGAAATTTATGGTGGCATATGAGCATAATTCCGATACCTAATCTAACTGAAGCGAATATTAAATCAGCTGGGGAGGTCCTTTTATCCTCACTGTAAGGTAACGAGCTTTTGTGTGCTTAATGCTACATCTGCCAAACTCCGTGAATGGAGAAATTTATGGTGACATATGAGCATAATTCCGATACCTAATCTAACTGAAGCGAATATTAAATCAGTTGGGGAGGCTTCTTATCCTCACTGTAAGGTAACGAGCTTTTGTGTGCTTAATGCTACATCTGCCAAACTCCGTGAATGGAGAAATTTATGGTGTCATATGAGCATAATTCCGATACCTAATCTAACTGAAGCGAATATTAAATCAGCTGGGGGGGCTTCTTATCCTCACTGTAAGGTAACGAGCTTTTGTGTGCTTAATGCTACATCTGCCAAACTCCGTGAATGGAGAAATTTATGGTGACATATGAGCATAATTCCGATACCTAATCTAACTGAAGCGAATATTAAATCAGCTGGGGGGGCTTCTTATCCTCACTGTAAGGTAACGTGCTTTTGTGTGCTTAATGCTACATCTGCCAAACTCCGTGAATGGAGAAATTTATGGTGACATATGAGCATAATTCCGATACCTAATCTAACTGAAGCGAATATTAAATCAGCTGGGGAGGCCCTTTTACCTCACTGTAAGGTAACGAGCTTTTGTGTGCTTAATGCTACATCTGCCAAACTCCGTGAATGGAGAAATTTATGGTGACATATGAGCATAATTCCGATACCTAATCTAACTGAAGCGAATATTAAATCAGCTGGGGAGGCCCTTTTACCTCACTGTAAGGTAACGAGCTTTTGTGTGCTTAATGCTACATCTGCCAAACTCCGTGAACGGAGAAATTTATGGTGGCATATGAGCATAATTCCGATACCTAATCTAACTGAAGCGAATATTAAATCAGCTGGGGAGGCTTCTTATCCTCACTGTAAGGTAACGAGCTTTTGTGTGCTTAATGCTACATCTGCCAAACTCCGTGAATGGAGAAATTTATGGTGACCTATGAGCATAATTCCGATACCTAATCTGACTGGAGCGAATATTAAATCAGCTGGGGAGGCCCGTTATCCCCAATGTAAGGTGATGAGCATTTGCGTGCTCAATGCTGATGGTTGGTGTATAAATTAGACATATACCGTTATTTCTGCCAAACTCTGTGAACGGAGCAATTTATGGTGACATATGAGCATAGTTCTGATACATAATCTAACAGAAGGGAATATTAAATCAGCTGGGGAGGCTTCTTGTCCCCACTGTAAGGTAACGAGCATTTGTGTGCTGAATGCTGATGATCAGTACATTAGTTGGGCATATTCAGTTATATCTGCTTACCCCTGTGAATCGAAATATTAAGGTCGTTAAAAAAATTTCAATCAAATTTATTTGAGGGTATTGTTTTTAAAATTTTTTAATTTAGGTTCTTTAAGTATGGTAAATCTCTTCTTCTAATAGATTTTATACTTAAAATTTGCTGTGTGTACGTGAGATTGTTTTTATTTTCTCGGGATATGGAATTTGATTTTCTCCATATTTTTTTTACTTTTTCGGGCTGAAGGGCCTTTTAATGAAATTAGCGGAGAAACATACCTAAATTTTAAAGGCGTTTTTCGGGATGGTTTTCGGGCCAGCTTCACATACGTGTCATATGGTAGGCTCTAATCCCAGATAAACCTAGACGGAGTTAAGGCCAAGCCTCGTACTAAATTACTAAAATATTTTGTAGCTTTAGAATTACGTGCCATAAAACTAGACGGAGCCCAGACGGAGTTTGGAGCAAGTCTAATGAGTATAGAGTAAGGGAGGGAGGGGGGGGGGTGAGAATAGGGTGTAGTTTGTTAAAGATTCCGTAAAATTCGCACCCACCTATTCACGTCCTATGATATTTATTAATTTATTATTTTGCGGCGCTACATCTCTTAAAGGGATTTGGCCGCCACATTAATGGGGTTACATAATGAAGGATGGAAGATCCCGTTCCCTATTATTTATCTATACACTTAAATTTGTACTAACGCGAGCAAACGCCACGCGCCCCCGATACAATGTAAAGAATCGGAAATTAAGATCGTGTTTTTCGCTACAGTACGGGGTGTATTGTCTGAAAAACCCAAATAGAAGCTCTGTAGAATAATATAAACGAAACGACACTGACCAATAATCTCCGGTGATTCTGTTTAGGTCCACCAATATTAGGTCTCACAGTGTTCCTTGAAAGAGAATCTGCATCAACCATAAATTATAAATATTTGCTACAAGGCTTCTCTCTCTGCTGCCTACTCATAATTAATACTTCCTCGGTCTAGCCATTGTCGAATGACGTCCAGCTTTGCTGGTTGAAGCTGCAACTCAGGTATTTTTCTCGATTATTCTTTTTTTAGCCATGTGATTCTTGCCCGTATTTTGCAGTTCATTGCTTTTGAAGTTTTGAAGCGAGTGATGGTGCTTCGGCATACACGCAATCTTTGCTATCAGTCCAGGGAAAAATCGAAGCACGTAGCTTTCATATGTATACAGCTCATTATACCCATCGAATATGTATTTTACCTACGTTGAACATCTTTCACGGCACTGTAGTTTCAGTTTCGCCGTATACTTTCTCAAAGTCTTTATTATGTTGATTGTGAGATCGTGGTGATTACATCTAAAAAATTAATTTCTATTAGAACCTCATTCGCTTCCTACAAATTGCTACAAAGTGCTTCCGTCCTCTCGAACTACGCAGATGCTTGCAACCCAGCTGTATTTTTGCCTGCCGTTCGTTGTAGGAATGAAGCCCCGTCTCGCTCTTATTTCATCTTTAATGGCCATTTCCACCCAACGTTGCCCTCCCGATTTTTCTTTCTGATGAGCTTTTTTCATTTCCTCCTGCGCTTGTGTCGCTTGACGATAAGCGCTTCATATACAGACTAGCAGGCTTCTTACCTCATGGTTAAACAAGTTGGCGCACTGTCAATTTCTTTAATCGAACTCTACAAGCGTCGATTTGATCATTCTTACCGATTACCCCGTTTGTGAGGTACATTGGAAACACTGTATTAGTAGAGCAAAGCGGTGCCCGCGTTCTCTTTCTCTAAGCCCACCTTAGACACTTAAAGACTTGTGCATATTTAGATGAATTACCACTTTGGGTATTGAATTAAATTCACTCCAACAATTTCCTAATTTTGTTTTCCACGAAAAATTTTAATTAATTTAGAAACAAGTATGGATTACAATTGATAGTGTTTTGAAAATATTTGGGCAGTCCTACGGCTTAGTTAATATATCTGCAATATGGTTTTCGATAAAGGTACTTCGCCCCATTCTGCTTCTGAGAAATTGCTCAATTTTCCATCCTTGTTAGAGAAACCAAGTTGTTATTTAATATTTGCAGCAGTTTCTGAATATTGTATGACTCTTTTGACTTCGAGCGAATCAGCCGAAATATCAGGACGTGTATCGATAGCTATATATGAAAGACTACCAACCGCTTTTCGGTAATTTTCATTATTCGGAAGAAAATCACCAAGATCATCTTAGAAAATGAAATATCCATCGGTGTATTAATTCGTTTTGCACGATTTAAACCAAATTCTTGAACTATTAGGTGTGTGAATATGGCTCCGCTCGACTTCATTAAAATAAAACACATTTGCTTGTTTAGAAAATGCAGGAATTATTTATTGAAATTATGCTCCATCTGAAGCTTCAACTTTCCTTCATCTTTCAGGCAAATTACGGATCCAATCTCTGAAGAAGTAATGGTCTTTGGGGGCGATCCACAACTTCCCAGCCCTGTCCTTGCATTGTCCTGCTGAAAAATTAATCTAAAATTAAAAGACACAACCTCGTCACCTATTCTGGTCGTTTTTCCTCTGTAGCTCGCTTCAAACGTATTAGTTGTCGCCGGTAGACATCGCCATTGATAGTTTAACCTGATTCCAGCAGATACAGGGCATATCTCCCTCGATTCGATGCAAAGAAGCTTTTCTTTGTTGTCTTTGATCGATCAAAATTTCATGCTACAGCCAATTCTGCTTGCGTTTGAGAAAAATCTTCAGCCAATAACTTTGCCAATTCAGCGTCTTCAAATTTTTTGGATGGTTTACCATGCTTTTTTTCTTCAGTGTCAAAATCATCATTTTTAAATCGTAACCATTCTTTGCGCTTTGTATCCGATGAAGCGAACGATGAATTTTTGCTGCATTTTTCTTTGCAATAGAGTTAAACAAATGTCACATACTGCGTTTGACAGCTGACATCAACAACAGTATTATCCATTTATAGTAAACGTAAGCAGTAATAGTAACGTTACCTATTGGGAAAGGGCGGAGTCATATTCACACACTCCTCCTTTTTTGTCGTGCCTCATACCGCATATACTAGAAAATTGAGCAACTGATTTTATTTATTTAGTGGTGCATTAGAGCAACGTTTTAATATTGTTTCGTGTAGTTGTAAAATTTACTTGTCTCTGAGACAGGGTGCTCATGGTGTTATAATGGCCATTTCAGAAACTAAACAATTCTAGGTGGAGTTTGGTACATGTCTGCTGAGATTATGGTGGTGTAATTTAAAAATTGAAAAATTGCAATCTGGCAGCCTCAAAGTTCAAGCCTCGTAAGGATAGTTGTAAATTACAAGAAATCCCAAAATTTTCATAATTTCTTCGAGATTCTGCAAAATTCGCACCCATCTTTTGCAAAAGACACAATGAAAATAAAATATGGTACAGGGTACGGGATATGATGGCGCTTTATCCTATAGAGGGATTTTTATAGGATGCCGTTTCCGAAATTTTTCCAAAACTTTCCTAAATATGGGTTTCGGAAACGGCTCGATCGATCGATCGAACCTCACCTTTATTTTTATTTTCTCAGCTCAATCGACATTGAAGATAATTTCTGAAAGCGGGGTTCCGAGTTCCAGAAATCGAATGCGATGGGTCCTGAGTATGGGAAAATTCGCTAAAGGGGCGTTTCGGAAAATGGATTTTTGAGTACCAGGAGTTGATAGCGATGTATATTGTCAACGTATGGTGATTAGAAATTGGATTCTAAAATCAGTTTTGAAGGGAGTTTTAGACTATTTATTAACCGATGAAGTGGCGTTGGGTGACTGAAAATGGGATGTTGTAACAATTTTTTCACGAAACTTTGCGACGAAAATTCAATTAGGTTGCACTCCGGTTGATCCCGGGTTAAATTTTATATTTCCTATGTTGAAATTTAATCGGATACTGGCACAGATGATTTTACGATTTTTAAATTATAGATATTTGATGCTAATTGAATTAGAAGAAAATATTTAAAAACAACTTTTGTTTGAAACGGTTTGAATAGTACTTATACTGAGTTTGAATGTTATTGGATACTAGTTTGAAGATTTTAACTTTGTCAACGAACTTTGTTAATGACTTTGAAGCTTACCAAGTTCAATTGACAAATCAGAAAACTTAAATTGGTTTGAACGGCTTTAAATTGATTGAGATATTTGAAATCAGGAGAAAAATTATATTTGACCACTATAAGGGTTTTTAACCAATGCCTAATTTATTAACATTAGTTTGAATCAGTTTGAATCGTAATAAATTCTGGATGAAATGTTTTACAATCTACCACTCGCTCCAAAGACGTTCCCATAATAACTGGTACACCTTTAGGTTTGTCTGATGATGAATCTTCAGGATGCGTTTTGGCTTTCGGTAATAGCTGTTATATTTTCGTTCCCCACCTCTACCGAAATACATCTCCAAAACACTACCAAAAAGTTCGGCTATCGTTCGAATTACTTCTTTGCCCAAGTGTCTTATCATTGTTTACTTTAATGGTAGCCTCGACCAGCTCATCAAGCGTAACCGTTGTAATGCTACTTGAAAGATCGGATTTTGTTGCGATATTGCATAACATATTTGGTAAGTAGGGGAGTTAAAATAACTGCTTTTCAATTTTTTCATTACTGTTTGGAAATGTCGACCCTACGGCTCTCGACCAACATCATCACACATCACAAAGAGCTAAAAATCCGTCATGGTCAATGAGGAAAACTCGGACCAGTCACAAAAGCACTGTGGGGCTCTTACTCACTAAATTATCTGGGTTAACATCACCGTTACCGACCAGTTTCGTGAGCGCCACTTAATTTCCTTGAATTAAAAATTTGGTAAATCATCATACCTAAAGTAATAAATGTACGATCGAAAGCATTCGTAGCCCTTTTAAATATTTAGTATTTTAGCATTTTAATTATATGCTCGATATAAGAATGGCGCCTTTCGGAAACCGTATTGGCGACAGGTAAGCCCTTTAGATCTGATCTACCGACCACTTTATATCTAACCGGTTACTTAGAGCAGCTTTTCGAGAAATTCTCTAGCTCCAATCCATAAATCAAGATAATGTTGTTAAATATGCTGGTTTTACCATTTGGAAGCAATAACAGCGCTTGCTTCTTCCAAATATTTGGGGACGGGTCTACTTTCAGATAGGAGTTGTAAACCTCGAAAAACTTTTCGGCTTTTTCATGTATGGCAGTCGTCGATTGGCGAGCGATGGCGATCGATTCTATGATATACACCAGGATAGGATATGTTAGAGCTCATCTGTCGAAAGTTTAAGTTTAACCTATCTTCAAAACTCGTTTGGCCTCCTTATTTATTTATTGTAGGATGGTAGAGAAATTGGTATTTTTGTCACGTTTAGAATAGCGTTTAGTTCGCGGAACAGTTTAATTTTAAATTCTACTATATTATACTGACATATAGCGGGTACTTAACATTCATTTGAACATTTTAAGTTTGGTAAAACGCATTCCACGTTTTGGAATAGCCGGTGATTGCTGTGCATCTCGCAGGCTTCCCAATTTATTACTCTTCGAGAGAAAGATTCACTAACAAACGTTAAATTTGGCATAGAACTAGTGTTGCACAGGACAATATCCAGAACCGGGAAGGCCTGATCTCTTATTTTTCTTTGAGAACTACCCCGCTTGCATTGCAGTTGCCGAAAAATATCGTAGGACTACTCGTATGATCTATCGAATCCAGAACGATACAATCCCAGAAATGATTCAATTATCAATTGGCCTGTTTGGAATGAACATATCAGCTGTATATACTGATTTCATTGCCTATTGGTTTGGTATGTTAGTTTAATAACCACTACCTGCGTGTCTTTTTGCACAGATCTAAGACTGGTTAGCTTGTGTTAAGTCCTAATTGATATCTCAAATCTCCGAAATGTACAGTTAACCCTCGCGGTATAATCGCTTGTCAACCTCTGTATTTCAGTAATGAGTACCCCTACTCATTTGAATATATAATTTCGAACTTGGTTCTGTTTCAATTTACTACCGTAAAAATTCAGCTTCAAGACATTGCATAATCTTAGTTTCTCTGAAATTTTTTATACACTCGACCTTAAACCGGTCATTTCAACTTTATTACTTTCCACGAGATCGTTTATTAAATTCATTCATCTACCATTCACACACCTAACCCAAATACTTTCACGAAGTTTAATAAAAGTCTCACGATCAAGGAAAATCGCGAATGCAAATAAGTTCAATTACATATTTAATCGATTATCACCTGTTTCTGCTATATTTGTTCTAATTCAGCTGAGCCCACAAGATCAGAGGAAACGACAGTACACAATAATTAATTTAACAAGTTTACAAAAAAAGTAAAAGATCATTTTTAAGAATTAAAAAACGATAAAAGACAACAACAACGCAACAAAACGATCATGACAAATCAGCACGATCAACTTACCATAAACACACACACACACTCGCATACAAAACACAAAACAAAATGTTAAGAAAACACCGGAAATTCTTAAGTTATTTTGTTAGTGGTTGTTTTATACTACACCATAATATTTTTATTTACTAATTCTGTGCCACCAAAACAAATGTCGAACAACTCTATTATCAAGCGGTGTACAAAAAGACCATCTTCAAAATATTATTATGATCACTCGATCCTCAAGTAGCGGTGCATAATGATCATTATCAAACCAAATCAAAACGTAAGTGCGACAAAATAATGCGAATTGTGCGATCCAACGACCGCACACAATGCGTATAACAACATAATTATGACCCAATTATTATAAAATCATTAGGACTGCAGCAATTTTATGATCACGATCATGTTGATTAATTACTAAAATGTCCGTTTATTGCGTACCACACAGCATCATAAAATGATCGTTACGAACGGAATGAGGAAGATACGAACGAATCGTACAAAAAAAAAAAATAAGAAAAGTTATTTCCGCACACACCAGCTATAAACAAATTACCTGAGTTTGGATATATCGGTAACCTTGAGATTTGGCGGCCTATGTAAATATATGTTCTGAGAATAAAATGATGAGAGGAGTGTATAATGTGAAGGAGATATCAAATATCTTAAACTTTTACATTTTGAATTAATTGTTGTGTGTGATTTGAACTGGCGCCCAAAATCTGAAATATTATTTTGATATACACAAAATGTAGAAGTTGTGGGTGTTTACAATGCCTACTGCTGGTTTTGGAGACGTATATATAGTACAAATATTTGATTGTGAATTAGCAGCCGATTAAAGTGGTGTGATTATTTAAATTTTCTAAAGGCGACAAACGGACGGATGACGAGACAAATAGTGTAGCACGTGAGAGCTGTATGTATGTGATATATATGCGGTCGTGTCGGTTTTGGTGTCGATATACAAGTCTTACTTCACTACCTTTATTCACCACTTTTAATTAAAATTCACTGCAGTCATTTATTTTGACGAAAATTATGTTTCATACTAAAATTAACTTAAGGCTGTATGGTACTGAGAAAAACAAATTTCTTTTTATCGATATTTAAATGCCCCTAAATGCATGTACTGGTTTGTTTCTTTAATAAGTTTGAGTACCATAATTTCGTATAATTTGCTTACTAAACTTTACTTATATTGTTTATATGTGCAAAATTAATTAATAACCACTTATCTTGAACACATTTTTTATTTCGTAATTTGTCGTCTTGAAACAGATAATTTTTCAAAAATAATCGCCATTGCGGCATAAAAGCAAATAAAGACAAATTCTCCCAGCGGTACTTTCATCTTTCAACCCGTCCAAATAGTACTCAGCGTCTTTCTCTGCCAAATAGGTGTTTACAAAGGCGATGGCCTCCTCATTCGAGGAAAATCTCAGTCCTCCGAGCGCAACTTTTAAGCTTAGCGAAAAAAACAGTCGCTTGTGGTTAGATCTGGTGAGTAAGGAGGGTGGTCAAGCAGTTCAAGCCGTAATTCGTAAAATTTCGCCATGGCAACCGCTGAGGCATGAGAGGGCGGGTTATCTTGGAAATTTCTACTTGCATCAAGTAATGATGCGTAATGTTCTCCTGTAAAGGTTTTCCGCTTTTGAAGATAATCGATTAAGATAACTCTATGCCTGTGCTAGGAAAAAATCAGTATCACTTTCACCAGCCGAAGAACCAGCCGTTGCATTTTTTAGAGCCGGTTTCCCCTTGGCAGTCCACTGTTTTGACTATATTTTTGATTCTGGAGTGTGTATCCAAGTTTCATCAACAGTAATTATCCGACCTCGAAACTCTGATTAATTGCGCCTAAACTGCGCCAACAGAGCTTTGGCAATGTTCAATCAAACATGTTTCTGGTCCAAAGTGAGCAAAAGCGGCACCCGAGACACGGGCAGCTTTCTCATGTCGAAATCTTGATTCTACGAGTGACGTTCTTTGGGCATAAGCGTTTTTTGGTTGTCTAGCGCTATTTGGTTAACTTGGGCGATGTTATCGTCGGTGGTTGCAGTTTTTGACGTCCCGAACATTCATTGTCACCCAAGCTGATACGGCCCAGTTTAAATTCAGCTTCCTAATATTTCACGGTGGTAAATAATGGAGCAGATTCGCCGTAGACAGCGTCAAACCCTTTGATTTGCGTAGGCATATTGCCTTTTAAAGGTAGATACTTAATGACAGCTCGATACTCAATTTTTTCTTTTTCACAAAAACACTCACATCAACTCATTCGTTGAGGTCGGAAACTTTTCCGAAAACCTTCGATAACTCTCTGTCGAAGTGCAGAACTCATTGGCCGATCCATCTTGCATGTCAGTATCACAGGCTGATATGGAGTTATGCAATGCTCAGATGGTTCTCCGTAAATTAGAACTATAGCTGTACTTCCTTTATTTGGCTACTGCGTAAGGTATGACGTGAAAAGCGAGCCGCCTTAGAGTTGGGAGTGGTTCGGCCCAAGAACAGATTGCAAAGATTAAAATCGATGGCGGTATCGAGAGGAACAATAATCCTCTCAGACAGGTCAAATATGATTCACCACCCTTATTTAAAATTTACCAAGGTTATTTATTATTAAGAAAGAATCATGTAGCGGTTTAAACAGTTACATCTTATCTTAGATATATTTGACATAAAAATGAATCACCCAAAATTTTAAACTTTATGAAAATTTAATAAACTGACTTCTAAGAGGCTGAGGGACCTGGTGTTTGTGTCAACGAATAGGTCTTTCCGCCTAATAAAAAAGCTTTGATCTTGCCCGTTACTATTTTCTTTTTTCTTGAATGGAATTGCAACTTCTCGAATCTCATCAATAATGATGTGGCTGGTTCTTAATCGATATTATTTGCTTGACAGACCTCCTGATAGCTTTCCAGCTGTATTAAGCATGGATAGATGAAGCCAAGGTGGGGAAAACTCACTGTTCCCTTTTCTTGGCTAACTATAGTACCATTTTTGCTGTTGAAATATTTCAACTCACTGTTACTAAACGTAATTATAATACGTCGGTCGGTATAACGTCGGGTTTTGGCACCTTCCTTTTAACAGCTCCTCTTCGTCAAAAAGCGGCATGATATTCATCTCCACCTCGTTGTAAATTTTTTTTTGTAACTAATTTGTTACACATTCCTCAATGGTTCCCCATAGGTTTTTGGTTCCCTTTGATCATTATGTTGCGGCCTAATCTCGCTGTTACCTCGAGCACCTTGTTACCCATGTACTTAGTGAATGATTTGTCCGGGCTGTTTCTATCATTGAAATAAAAGGTGATTGTACAGTCATACAAAACCGTTCTCAAATTTTAGCCTTTATATTTTTGTAATTTTTCCCTTATAGTTTGTCCTGCTTCGTCTGCATTGGTACATTAATCAAAATTTCGATGGTCTGCTTTAACACCAAATTATCAACATACCAGCAGCCGTATGTCGAATCGAAATCATTTTGACCTGACTTTCTTCATGTTTCGCCTTCCCATTTATTCCGCTCAATATGTTGACGCACGGCTGCTTTTGTCCAATACCACCTGTAAATCTCAGACTCAGTAAGACAGCTGCGAAGGAAGAAACGACTTGATTTTCAAGATCTAATCTAGATCGGCAAAAAATATAATAAAATCGTAAATTGGACTAGCCAAAGGGCTACAACCTTCCAAGCAAAATATAAATTATAAAAGATAAGATAAATTACTAGACGATTTATAAATCAGTTGTAATAAATAAATACAATTGATTTCGCCTAGAAAATGTTGAAGGATGTCTCCCTGAGCCAGTTTAGAATTTCCATTCTGTGTTTTGTTAAAAACAAACAATGTATTTGCAACACTTTCACTTACGATGCTGGATGATGACGTTTGCTAAGCAAACCATAAGCCTCTACTCAATATCAGTATCTCTACACCGTTCCTCTCCTTCCGCACTTGTCATGACACTTTCTTAGAGTTCGCTTCTCTAGAGTGTTTTAAGTATGTTAAGTACTTATTTCTCAGCCATCCCTAACCTAGGAACCAACGGTCGATATCTGGTTCATATCCATTGATACCGGCAGAAAAAATAGTACACAAATCCGCCAGTTTTGACAAACCTTTAATAAAATCTACATTTGTGACCAAATTACTAATTTACAGAGCTCATTTCTGATTTTTTCGCTTTTGAAAAATAATATTCATAACGATTCCATAAACCAATTGTAAAGTGATATTCCGTTCAATCAATTTTGCTTAAGTAATTTCAATAAAAATTTGTATATTTGCTAACGATAAGATTTGAATACGAGTTTAATTCATTAAATCGCTAGATTTAATGAATTGCCTAAGGTCAACACTAATCCCTTGTATCAAAACCATCTTCAATTTGCTGAATTCAAATATTTGAATGAGCTAAATACAAGAATATGGTTAATATCCTTTAAACTTGATACTGCACTTTTAAATAGCTTGTTTTATAACATTCCTTAGGGCATATACGGCTTAATAACTTTCTAAGGGATTGAAATAATGATTAATAAAATGTAACGAACCTAAAACATCTCAGTAAGCTTCAAAAACAAGAAATAAAAACTTTGCTTGCAGTAACTCTGATTAAATTTAATATAAACAACTCAGCAAACACATAATGAACTGACAGACGCTACAAATTCTTCCTCTTTCAACACATTTTATTGAAAGTTGGTACACAAATTACTTTTTCAATAATAAGATGAGTTTAATTCATCAAGTCTCTCTAAACCAAATATTAAGCAAAATTTTACAAAAATTTGTATTCTTTAAATAATTTCAATAAAAATTGATATCTACGTTCGCGTTGCAATTTAAATACGAGTTTAATTCATAAAATCACTGGATTTTTATGTACAAGCAAAAAAATGACAGTTTTTTCATTACTAATTGTATTAAATCATTGATTTCTTTTCAAAATATTATTTCGAATTAGTTAATCTAATAGGTTTCAGTGGTTGCTTACTGCACACTTAGGCCAATTTTTAGGCCCATTGTGATACTACTCATACACTCCACATCATTAACCCACCTACTTCACCTACTCACACAACTACAGTATACCACCTGCACATTGCAAGCTCCATGTCAACCTGTAGTACATTGACATGGAAGGTGGGTCGGCGCGTGACACGGAATTCTGCACTCCATCAGAGGGTCTTAGTTGTATTTATTAGCATCACCGATCGTAATCGATGATGAAAATTCGATTTGCATCTAGCCTCTGATGGGATTCGAACCCAGCACCTCCCGGTCCAAGTGTCGAAGCTTTAACCTCTGCACCACTTGTCCGGTAGTTAATCTAATAAGATAAATTCGAAATAATGAATGGTACAACTTCTTCAACTTTGAACACATTTTGTTGAAAATTGGTTCCCACATTACTTTATTAATAATAATATGGGTTTAATTCATCAAGTTTCTCTAATCCAAATATTTTGCGAAATTATACCCAATTTGTTTTGTCAAGCAATTACATCCAAAAATTATATCCACCCACGTTCACGTCGCGATTTAAATATGAGTTTAATTCATTAAATCGCTAGATTGTTATGCCGAATGTGAATACTCTTCAGGAAATGCTAGTTTTGTTGAGTGATTTGAACGAACCCGAACAACGTTTACAAATTATTAAAAATGTGTTTCGCCGACTTCGTCCATTTTGCATCTTTCGATGATTTCGGACTTTTTTTGCCCAAAATGCATGAACTGAACCTGGTCAATATGTGGTTTCAGCAAGCGAAACCATGGACTTATTGAGAAATGAGTTCGGTGAGCATTTTTTTCCTCTCGTTTCGGTCCGGTGAATTGGCCGCCTAGATCGTGCGATTTGACGCCTCTTGACTATATTTGTGTAGAGCTACGTGAAGTCTCTCGTCTATGCTAATAAAGACAACATTAAACGTGTAAGTTTGTGGATGTTTGAAATAATGCTTTACAATATTAAACGAATAGATAATAAATGCTACAACTTCTTCAACTTTGAACTTTATCAATAATAATGTGGGTTTAATTCATCTAGTTTCTCTAATCCAAATATTATGCGAAATACTACCCAATTTGTTGGTCAGGCAATTCCATAAAAAATTATATCCACGTTCACGTTGCGATTTAAATATGAGTTTAATTCTTTAATCGCTAGATTGTTATGCCCAATGTGAATACTCCTGAGGAAATGCTAGTTTTGTTGAGTGATTTGAACGAACCCGAACAACGTTTACAAATTATTGAATTCTATTATCAAAATTCGTGTTCAGTGAAAAATGTGTTTCGCGTACTTCGTCCATTTTGCATCTTTCGATGGTTTCGGATTTTTTTTGCCCAAAATGCATGAACTGAACCTGGTCAATATGTGGTTTCAGCAAGGCGGCGCCGCATGCCAACAGCACGCGAAACCATGTACTTATTGGGAAATGAGTTCGGTGAGCATTTTTTTCCTCACGTTTCGGTCCGGTGAATTGGCCGTCTAGATCGTGTGATTTGATCGTGCGATTTATCGATTAAACTAAACATTTCATATATTTTTGCAATTTTACTGTGTTTTTTTTGAAAATTGTAAACCAAACGCTTAAAAAATCACCCATTATAATTTAAATATTTCTTGTATTAAATAATTGATTTCTTATCGAACTGTGTTTAATTCGAAAGAGCTATACAACTGTGTTACGGTTTGAAATAATACTTAATAAAATACAACGACTACATAAACAGCAACAGACGCTAGCTACAACTTCTTCATCTTTCAACATATATATTTTACTGAAAGTTGGTGTCTACATTAGCGATTCAATAAAAATATGAGTTTAATTTATCAAGTTTCGTTAATCTGAATATTAAGCGAAATATTACAAAATCGTTAGTTCTTAAGCAATTTCAATAAAAATTGGTATCTACGTTCACGTTGCGATTTAAATACGAGTTTAATTCATCAAACCGCTAGATTCTTAAGTTCAGAGAGAATGTTCATCAGGAAAATGTCAGTTTTTTTATTTGATGTATTAAATCATTAATTTCTTATCAAAACTATCTCAAATTCCAGTGAGCTCATATAATTTCGTTTTTATTGTCTACAGTATAATTTTTTCTGGTATATGACCCAATTATTTGATTAAACATACGCGAGACGTGATTCAAATTTATAATTATCGCGCGTAATTGTTATTCTGACGCCTTGTTGAAATATAAATCAATACAACCTTTATACTACAGATATATACAGTATCAGAATGTTGTCTAATTAATTTACTACGACAACATTTCTGGGAATCTATCCTGTCTTAAAAATATTCTCACAGTACAAGATTTACCGGGCGCGCCGCATCATATTCAAATATTTCTTATGAAACACTTTGCGATCAAAAACACATTTTGTATCGTGCCTATAAAGCCAAATTTGACTATAAAAATAAAATGTGTCAAGATCAATAATAAATTATTATTTATTTATTTATTTAATAATGTCTTCTTTATATACTTTTTAATTGTTTTTGTTTTCTTTTAAGTAACGATATACGCGCGGATAATAAAAAAAGAATATTGTTACTTGTCGCGCGGGTTAGTCATCCGCAGCGCGAACACAAAGATATGAGAATAATTAATTCGCGTTCCTAAAAACAGTAAACTGTATATAAAAATGTCGGCATCATTGTCACATTGATTAAACATATTATCTTATTGATTAGGATTCCGATTAATACGATAAACATCTTGATCAAACCGTTGTGTACGTGACAAAATGTAATCCCTGACCAAATTTTACTAGACTGGTCGACTAGTTAGCGGCGGCTTAATTTCAAGATGCAAGCAATATTATACTAGAGATTGTTGATAAAATATCGCGTTAAACCGCACGTCGCTTAATTAATATTCACCGAGTGTGGTATAATTCTAAAAATGTTTTACTATATACAATTTTTTTAAAATTCGGATTCAAATGAGAAATGGATGAGCAATTGGTAGTAAAAACCCAAAATACTAGTAATAGATTCGACTACGGGCACTTGAGAAACACGAACATGTTATACAAACACGCGCGATCGTTCACAGATCAAAACACAAACCCATTTTTGGTTGTATAATTTTCACGATAATACGACCACAAGAACCGCACACATATACACTTAACACATTACATGCATAATAAATATTTGATGATTGGCATGTTTTTAAAATACCACCCATCATCACTCTCTTTACATATGTATATGACATAATCAGGGTATTGTCCACTTAGTAATGGCATCATCCCATCTTCGAGCCGTATTTACATTTCACAAACAAATAGTAATTTGTACTCATATTACGTATATATTGAACCCCATCAAAAACCACATTTAAACTAAACCACGGTCCATTTATTAATCATCTTAATTAAAAACCGCGAAACAACGCAACTTTATATACCAAACAATAAAAAACAAAACAAACTATTAATCACATATCGCAGTTGAGTCGAGAGAAAAATATTTGAGTGAAATTTAAAAAAAAATGACTCAAAAGAAAAGTCTCCTCGCGAAATGATTAATCCACGGTTATTTGCTTGCTAATTGATTTTAGTTTATTTTTTTTTTGTTTTGGTCAACATACTCGTGTGTATAAACAAAAATGTCAATTAGCACATTTCTATGGTCGATCATACTCGCACATAACTCAACTAGTATGTCTACATTCAGCCAACCAAAAAATAAAATTAATTCTAAATTCTAAATAAATCAAAATTGGGTTAATTGTCGAAACATTTTTTGAGGTTACTTAAAATCATTAATTTTTTAAATTAATTTATTAATTATTTTAATGAGAGATAAAATTAGATTTCATTGTGTGTAGAAAAATTTATTCGTTTTAATTTTTAAAACCTTTAAGTTCGGCCTAGAGTGAGTTAGAAGGTTTTTGTTATTAGGGTTCTGGATCATCTAGACCTTGCATTCTCTATTATTATAGTACAGAACGAGGTTGATCCTAATTGATAGATACCTGGGTATGGTAAATTATAGTTGGTTATTTTTATAGAATCATGCAAATCCTAAAAATGGTTAAGACAAGGCTTAGTTCTATTCAAAGTGTTCATTTTTAAATTTCCATTGGACTCATGGTTTGTTTCATTTAAATTGCATATTTTCGGTTAATGGTCGTCTTCGATTAATTGTCGACGAAACTGTCGTATTCGTTCACTGAGTTGCTCGTTTATGGTGAATTCTCGTTTTCGACGAATTGATTTTTTCAGTGAATTTAGGTTTTCGGTGAATTGGTCAAATTTAATAAATAATTCTATCTAGTAGTTGTAATCATGGAAAATGTTCATCTCGAGATTTTTGCAGATTTGCCTTTATCGCCGAAGACAAAAAAGTTTTAAAAAAAATCTCTGTGTACGTGCGAGTGGCTAAGTGCCTGCAGCTTCACTACAGCCCAGACGGATCGACTGATCGGGATGAAACTTCATACTTAAGCATTTCATATAAATTAGGGGATCCCAAGGATTTTTGAAGGAAATGGAACCTCCATAGAAGCTTTTTCGATTTTTGCACTGGTCCAGAACAGTTTTTCAAAATTTAAGCGGAAATGACGATTTTTGATAAATAAACTGGGTTTCAGCAAAAATTCTCCCCCTGTAACACCCCCATACGAATTGATTGCTCAGGATGAAAATTCATACTTAAGCTTTTTCAGTGATTTTTGGCTAAGATCGGTCCATCGGAAGGGGAAATATTTTGAAAAATACCAGCATTTACGAAAAATGATTAAAAACGAAAATATTGTAAATTATATTTCAAACAAATTTTACCGGAAATGTCGAGCTTTTATAAAACAAACTTGATTTCACTAGAATTCACCAACCCTAGAGTTCAGGTAGATTGACTATTCGGAATAAAACTTCATACTTAAGCTTTTTAGAAAAGTTTGGCTATTACAGAAAACGACAAAGAATTAAAAGATTTAAATAAATTTAAAATAAAATTTTCAAACAACAAGAGTCGACATTGCCGTTTTCTGGAATTGAAGCAGGGAGAATGTTTGAAAATTCCTGTAAGTTTAATTTTACGTCTCTTGAGCTAGCAGAACCCATACAGCATAACATTACAGGATAGTTAGAATAATTATAGGCTAATTAAATGCTCTATCAAAAAATTTTGGGCTTCACCCCATCCAACTAAAACGATGGGTTCTGATAGTTTTAAAAAAGGATAGCAGAACCCATATCAAAAATGATTTAAAAACAATTAGAAAATTAAAGGTTAATTTTAGGCTAATTAACTGCCCTATTTAAATATTTTAACTCTAGAACTCTCCTTCTAGAAAAAGCATAAGGCTTTATCACTTCAAATCTAGCAGAACCTAAATCGAAAATCGGTCCAAAAATGAAATTAGAACGCGAAACATGATCAATTGACATACAAATAATTTTAGGCTCATTATGTCCTAATCAAATGATCCATTAAAAATTTTGGGCTCCACTCGTTGTTGACCAAACTTCAGGTCATTTATTCTAAAGCTCGCAATTAGAACGCAAAACAAAATCAATTGACATACAAACAATTTTAGGCTCATTATGGCCTAATGAAATGCCCCATTAAACAATTTTAGGCGCCACTCGTTGTTGACCAAACTTCAGGTCATTTATTCTAAAGCTAGCAGAACCCAAGTCAAAAATCGCACCAAAAACGAAATTAGAACGCAAAATTAGATCAATTGACATACACATAATTTTAGGCTCATTATGGCGTAATCAAATGCCTCATACTTCAGGTCATCTAATCTAAAGCAACAGAACCCAAATCGAAGATTGAACCAAAAACGAAATTAGAACGAAAAACTCTATCTACTGACAAACAAATAATTTATGCAACAATTTTGGGCTTCACTCGTTCTTGACCAATCTTCAGGTCATATAATCTAAAGCTAGCAGAAGTCAAATCTAAGATCGAACCAAAGCGGAAGTTAGAACGATCTACTGACATACAAATAATTTTAGGCTCATTATGGCATAATGAAATACCCCATTAACATACTTTGGGCTCTACTCGTTCTTGACCAAACTTCAGGTCATCTAATCTAAAGCAAACAGAACCCTAATCGAAAGTCAGACCAAAAACGAAATTAGAACGAAAAACTTGATCTACTGACATATAAATAACTCTAGGCTCATTATGGCCTAATCAAATGCCCTATTAAACAATTTTAGACTCCACTCAATCTTGAGCAAACTTCAGATCAGGTAGTCTAAAGCTAGCAGAACGCAAATCGAAAATGGGACCAAAACCGAAATTAGAACGCGTAACAAGATCAATTGAAATACACATAATTTTAGGCTCATTGTGGCCTAATCAAATGTCCCATTAAACATTTTGGGCTCCACTCGTTCTTGACCAAACTTCACGTCATACATTCTAAAGCTAGCAGAACCCAAATCGAAAATCGCACCAAAACGAAATTAGAACGCAAAACAAGATGAATTGATAAACAAGAATTTTTAGGCTCATTATGGCCTAATCAAATGCCCCATAAACAATTTTAGGCTCCACTCGTTCTTGACCAAACTTCAGGCCATTTAGTCTAAAGCTAGCAGAACTCAAATCGAAAATCGGACCAAAACCGAAATTAGAACGCAAAACAAAATCAATTGACATCAAACAATTTTAGGCTCATTGTGGCCTAATCAAATGCCCCATTTGTTTATCGTTCTAATTTCGCTTTTAGATTTTGAATTTGGGTTGTGCTAGTTCTGGAATAAATGACCTGAAGTTTGGGCAAGAACGAGTGGAGTCCAAAATTTTTTAATGGGCATTTGATTAGGCCTTAATGAGCCTAACGTAATTTGTATGTCAATTGATCTTGTTTTGCGTTCTAATTTCAGTTTTTGGTCCAATTTTCGATTTAGGTTCTGCTAGCTTTGAAGTGATAAAGCCTTGTGGTTTTCCTAGAACGAGCAGAGTTAAAATATTTAAATAGGGGTTTTAATTAGCCCAAAACTAACCTTTAGTTTTCCAATTATTTTTAAATAATTTTTGATATGGGTTTTGCTAACCTTTTCTAAAGCTGTAATGTTCTGCTGTATGGGTTCTGCTAGCTTCAGGGACGTTTAATTTTTCGTTTGAGAAATCAAGTGTGGTATATTCGAGTGTATACATTCGTGGTAAAAGAAAGTCGGGTGTTGGCCATAAACGTAAATTAAGTCATATCCTGAACTTGAGTTATAACTATGATTGTCTGTTTGAGAATTAAAGGTCCATCAACCTCATTATGATAACGCTTACGTTTGATAAGGTAATTTTGCTCCTCTAAGACAAAGCCTAATAAAGCCTCGTTAAAGGCATCACAATAATCTTAACTGAAAACCCAATCTGAATTTCGAGTAAATAAACGATCCTTTAGTGCTGCCACTAAGGCTAAAACTCTCCTTTAAAGAGAACCTTTAGACCAGGTTTTTTGAAATAGCATTGTGTTGAAAAATCCGACGGATTACTATTCAGTGCTTGTTTAATACAAGAAAAGAGTTCTGTTAACGCCCAATGCAGTTTATTAGTTTCGTAGTTTATTTACTGGATAACGAAGTTGAAACTTTTAACCTCGCCAATTTAAAATCCAATAGTCCATACTAGAAAACACGGCTGCGAACATACATTTATATTAGGGGCGGCTGCGTTCTTACCTGGCAATTAAGTATACAATCACATAGGGGAGAAACTCCTAATAATATCGTAAACCAACCATTTTCGGAAAAAGGACGGCATATCTACAGTGCATGTGTCCAGATCCCTAGTACCGGCCCATTAGGATACTATGAAAGAAAAGATGAAGAGGTCAGCCGAGTCACCAACGTCCGGTGGAAATGATCATGGGAAGGCGAGTGAAACTATGATCAGGCGAGTGACCAGCGGGCGAAAAAACACCTGGGTTTAATATCACCACGGGAGATCAGGTTTATCAGCCAGTGGTAGCTAAATTCGATTAAGGTTTAGTTCTTCCAATGAGCATAATAATAACCGAGACTATATAGTATCGGCCTCTAGACAGTAGTGGCGCAGAATGTTCGGCTCAGATAAGATACGTATAGCAGTACTCTTATGAAACGCGCTTCGATTTTTCAAGTGTCTGTACTGTAAGCAAGGGTCGCGTGGCACCTTCAATCGGTCGAAACTCTTCCGAAAAGGCTGTAAAAAGGTCACATTTTTAGAAATTATTTTAATGATACAAACTGTATTCTTTACCGAAAAATAGACATTAATATGGGCAATCAAGTTGCAGTCTACTTTCTGTCTACTTTCTGTCTGATGAAACGAGATCATTTTTGACTTTACGTTCATTAGCAGTGATCTTACGAAGGCTGGAGTCCGTTGGAAAGTCAGTACTTCTCAGAGTTACATAGTCTGAAGTATAGATCGATGGAACTTGTTGGTTGGAAAATCAAAAACCTAATATTACAGAGACGTTGCTATAGAAATAAGAAAGATTGTTATACGAGTATTATGATGCAAAGAATTATCCCACGAGACCGTAGCCTAAAATCAAGGAAGTATTAATTACGAGTAGACAGCAGAGAGAAGACTTGCATTAAATATTTGGGACTTATGATTGGTGCAAGATTCTCTTCAAGAAACACATTGGGTACGTGGTCACTCTTTCGCGTTTAATGCCTAATATTGGTTGTTGGTCAGCGTTGTTACGTTTATCTTATTGCATACAAGCATTGCGAATAAGCAATTTAGTAATCAACGGAATGTTGTCACACCATAACGGAGGTGCGTGGCAGAGAGAGATAATTCGACAACACCTAGACCAGCTAGTTGTTGTCTAGCTTGGTATAGTACAAATTTGGGTGGCCGCATGGGAACCAGCATAAAAGTATTCCCAAAATGGAAGGAAATAAGAATGTGAAATATTTCCTAAATAACTCCTAAGAACTTCCGAAACGATATTTTAATAAACAACAAAACTAGAAACAATCTTTTGCCCGGTTCTCATCAGTTCCATTATGTTTTTCGCTTAGAGGGTTCCGAGTGATGTCATAACTCGTTTGATTTGTATATAATTTACCTGAACAGCTCGACATTTGGCCTCGCCTCGTAATGTTGTCTCATCAATTCCATTTGTTCCTCGGTTAGCTCTATCAAACACGAATTTCATTTAGTAGTTTCAGGATTGCTGTCATCATTGTGGAATATTCAAAGTTGTCCAGATTTCCTTTAAGAATTGGAAAATCGTTTTAAAGCACAATTCACACGATTCGGGGTTATATAAACTCTTGCCAGAATTACGATACAATTTGGAAATCATCATGGACAATGGAATTTGATAAACCTAACTAGAAAACGTAACGGGTTTGATGAGAACTGATTCTCTGATCAAAATTTTGATTAGTGATCATTTGAATTGCAAAAATGTTGTAAATCATCACTCACTCGTTGCGGGACCATATTTGCCCATGTCAGAACTACCATAAAACTATGAAAATCATCACTGGCGTTGGCGTTTGATAGACCTAAATCATAGCTCTCTCGTTTCGGGGCCATATTTGTCCATGTCAGAACTATGATAAAATTTTGAAAGTCATCATGGACATTGGGATTTGATAGACCTAAGAAGAAAATGTTATGGGATTGATGGGAACCGGACAAAATTTTGATTAGAACAAATATTGTAAATCATCACTCACTCGTTGTGGGACCATATTTGCCCATGTCAGTACTACGACAAAACTCTGAAAATCATCACTGGCGTTGGCGTTTGATAGACCTAAATCATAGCTCTCTCGTTTCGGGGCCATATTTGCCCATGTCAGAACTATGACAAAATTTTGAAAATCATCACTGGCGTTGGAACTTGATAGACCCAAATACATAGCTCACTTGTTTCGGGGCCATATTTGCCCATGTCAGAACTATGACAAAATTTTGAAAATCATCACTGGCGTTGGAACTTGATAGACCCAAATACATAGCTCACTTGTTTCGGGGCCATATTTGCCCATGTCAGAACTATGACAAAATTTTGAAAATCATCATTAGCATTTGATAGGCATAAATCATAGATAACTCGTTTCGGGGCCTAACCATGACAAAATGTTGAAAATCATCATGGACATTGGAATTTGATAGACCTAACTGGAGAACATGACGGGATTGATGAGAACCGGACAAAATCTTGATTATTAAACATTTGAATTGCAAAAATATTGTAAATCATCACTCACTCGTTTTGGGGCCATATTTGCCCATGTCAGAACTATCACAAAACTCTGAAAATCATCACTGGCGTTGGTATTTGATAGACCTAAATCATAGTTCTCTCGTTTCGGGGCCATATTTGCTCATGACAGAAAAATTTTGAAAATCATCACTGGCATTTGATAGGCCTAAACCATAGCGCACTCGTTTCGGGGCCTAACTATGATAAAATTTTGAAAATCATCATGGACATTGGAATTTGATAGACCTGACTGTAAACATGACGGGATTGATGAGAACCGGACAAAATCTTGATTATTATAATTGCAAAAATATTGTAAATCATCACTCACTCGTTTCGGGGCCATATTTGCCCATGCCAGAACTACGACAAAACTCTGAAAATCATCACTGGCGTTGGCATTTGATAGACCCAAATACATAGCTCTCTCGTTTCGGGGCCATATTTGTCCATGTCAGAACTATGACAAAATTTTGAAAATCATCACTGGCATTTGATAGGCCTAAACCATAGCTCACTCGTTTCGGGGCCTAACTATGACAAAATTTTGAAAATCATCATGGACATTGGAATTTGATAGACCTGACTGTAAACATGACGGGATTGATGAGAACCGGACAAAATCTTGATTATTAAACATTTGAATTGCAAAAATATTGTAAACCATCACTCACTCGTTTTGGGGCCATATTTGCCCATGTCAGAACTACGACAAAACTCTGAAAATTAGCACTGGCGTTGGCATTTGATAGACCCAAATACATAGCTCACTTGTTTCGGGGCCATACTTGCCCATGTCAGAACTATGACAAAATTTTGAAAATCATCATTGGCATTTGATAGGCCTAAATCATAGCTCACTCGTTTCGGGGCCTAACTATGACAAAATTTTGAAAATTATCGTGGACATTGGAATTTGATAGACCTAACTGGAAAACATAACGGGATTGATGAGAACCGGAAAAAATCTTGATTATTAAACATTTGAATTGCAAAAATATTATAAATCACAACTCACACGTTTCGGAGTCATTTTTGCCCATGCCAGAACTACTCGTATGACAAAATTCTGAAAATCAGTATGAACATTTGGTATGTCTAACATAAAAAATGGTGAGATCGATGCCACTTTGCAAAATCTCGACTATGTAGTAGTAGAAATATTTTTATTGTTTGATATGTCGCTACGACTAAATCTTTTCTTTTTTTGGTGTACACACACAATTTCATGTGTTCATGTTGGTTAAAATATATTATTCAAACCATATTCAAACCACATCAAACTAGGAATATCCTGGATGGTGTAACTTCAGGTAACTTTGTAACACTTTTGAAGTTCATAGAAGACGAGGAGTTGTATATATTCAGGTACAGTAATTTTAACTCTCAAACTAACATCAAATTTCATTCAAACTTTTTATAAACTGAACTTTGAAATAGTTTAAAATTTTTCAAGTGACTTTTCTAAAACTAATAGTTTCAAAACCGCTATAAACAGCATTCAAACCATTTCAAATTAAAACTATCTTGAGCTCCCTTCCTAGGTTCAAATAAAACCTAGAGTTTAGGATTTTTTTAGTGCGATGGATCTCCTAGTAATTCATAGTAAAACATTTCAAAATAACATTTTACTGTCTGTGTATATCTAGGTAGTTTGACAATAATGTCAAACCATTCTCTATTTTTACAATCAAACTATGTTGTCAAACTTAATATCATAAAAATTGGAATAAAATTCAGAAATTTTGTCTGAGTTCAATAATTTTGTAGGTAGCAAAAGGCGACGTTTTTTAAGTCACTCCTCTAAAATCTTGAGGTACTTAATTTATCAATTTAATTTTAAATCATTATAAATGCCGTTCAAACCAATTCAAACTAAGTTTAGCATCGGAATTGTATATTTTTAGTTATGTAAAGTTATCAAACTAGCATAAAAAATAATTTAGTGTTTTTAACCCGATCTTCGATATGTTTTTCGATGAGCTTAATATTTTCCAAATCTTCGTTCATGACCTTCTGGGAAAATCATCAAACTAGGGTTTAACTTTCCATCAAACCACATCAAACTCGGAAACTTTTTTATACCTGTTAGTAAATTTGTGATGATATCACAATATTAACCTGAAAATTGTGCTACCATCATCAATTACCGCTTAGAACCGATTTATATAAGCGGCTTATTTTACTGTCGCGCCACTCATTCATCTCAATTTCTTGTTAAATTAAAAATAAAACAAAAGAAATTATGTTAAGTTCTTATATATCACAAAACAATGTTCATGAAATCGTATGTTTGTAAAACTATTTTTGTAATTTAGCGAATTTATGAATTTAAAACCAACCCAAAATAAAAACTACAATAAAAATAATAAATCGATACTTGATTTGAATATTAATTTGAAATTGTTTTGACTGGTTTTCCCCAAACTAAGTTACTAACACGCATTTAGAAAAACTGTTTAGAGAGTACGTAATTGAGCGGGGGGTCGACTATTAGTGTATCATAGTCGTGAAATGATCGCGGATCATCAATCTACCACCTTTATGAATTATATTCATATTGCACGATCGTGTTCTGTTCGATCGCGCATGCAACACAAACGTGGCGAAGAACAAAATATTTTTCCGCAGCGAAGAAGAGCTACAAACAAATGAATGTAAATAATTTTTCAATTTTCAACTCACCGGATATTAAAAAAAAAAGCAAAAAGCTCTAGATAATCGATACACGGTCGATCAAATTGATTTTATTGATTACATTTTTTGTGTTATTGTTAATAATAATAATCGCAATAATAATGATAGTAATAATAAATGTAATAATAAATAAATAACAACCATTTTGCGATCGTTGCAAAATTTTTATTGTTTTGTGTAATATTTATTTAACGCAAGAATAATTTTTGGTCTGTATGTATATTAGCGATCTATATATATATCACAATTAGTGATCGTACACGAAAAGAGTGAATTTTGTGAGAAACTTTCCCAAAAATTATTAGTTTCCGGCCTCGCGATCATCAAATTTAATTTCAAATAGAACATTCCGAACGATCCTCCATCAAATTGGTTCCCGCGATTGCGTGCGATCTGATCGATATTACATCAAATACATAAATTAATATATATTTAATTTCAATGTATAAAATCTCATCAAATTTCACGATTGGATGCTGTACAAATTTCATCACATCTTTCTACATATAATATATTATGTAAGATGATATCGCGTATAAGTTTAATATAACGTTAAAATATGTCTCATTTAATTAAATTACATATGTAATACGTATATTATATTGATCGAGTGATCGATTGACAACAACAAAATATTTTTATTACTATGCCACAGACGAGACCAAATTTTTTATCCAAACCAATTTTTAAATCAGGAGCTGTGGTTATAAACCAGGTGGTTTTTTAGGTGGATAATTGGTCCATTCACCCGCTGAAGATCGCGTAGTATATAAATTCGCGATCGCGATCATATTTATATAACACAAATATAAATAAAATAAATTATTGGTAATTACGCGCAGATCGCGATCATCCAGCACACAAATCAATTATCATCGACGATCGCAGCTCATATATGCGATCGCATTGATTTCCATTATGCTATATCCTAAAAAAGAATACTAAGTGAAGAAGAAGTTTACTACAAAGGAATATTATGTAAAAGTACAGGTAGCCAGTATTGAAATAATCTTACAACCTTCTTTCGAATATATACATATAAAACGAAACAATTTTGCTGAATTACATTTTTTTTTTTCTCGTATACATATGATTATATGTTATGATGATTTCACGGCAATAATTTAAGAGGATCGAGCTTTTCGTAAAATCGAAGATGTTGAATGAAATGATGATCATATCATATATACTGATCGCATCGTATACCATTTATCTATTTTACTGTGTCTTTATTTATTTAATCTCGTGTGCACCAAAAAGATAATTTATGCAAATTTTCTTTTGCCTCTTTAACGCCCTAACGACATCCAAATCACATAGCGCGCATCGCGTTCGTGGTATATCAAGAATAATATTGTATATAAGATCGCGCAGCACAACAACAAATTAGTTTTTTTTTTTATTTTTAAATTATCATTCTTAAATTGAAAATTCTTTATGATAACGATTTGTTGCTGGATTATAAAAAATTAAAAATTTTAATTGAGTTTTGTGTATCTGCGTATATATCTTAAAGACGTGCGCGCATTACAATACGATTCAATTTTATATAAACAAAACACATTTTGACTTACCATGTATTTGTGGTGCATTTGGTTTATAATCTTGACAGTCGGAATTATTTCCATTTGAATTGGCTAGTGATGGTGTACTGGATAATAAACTGGATAAATTATTAGCGCCGCTACCTTCTCCAACGCCCCCACCACCACCGCCGCCGCCGCCAGCATTTATCGATGAGGACGACGATGAGGCGGAAATTGGGGTAGATTTACGCGGTCTACCCGTAAAGTCTAATTCTCTTAGGTGATTTGAAAACGATGTTTCTAAAAATGGTCGTTGACCGATTCCCATGGCACGAAAGTGTTGTCCACCGGTTGGACCTGTAAAAAATAGAAAGAAAACAGTTTTATTTTACATTGATGTAATGTTTACTTGTTTGATACAAATTGAACGTGAAAAATAGATTAGTTACATAAATTGCCACATTGTCCCGCCGAAATGTTGGCGTATGATGCTACATAAAGTATGACCTGTTTTTAGGCACAGGTGTTCACAGTTAGTGCCGCAACACAAACTCTGCCCCCTAACACGACAAATTATAAATAAGGGATCCAGCAGTTTACGAATTGGTCTAACTTCACCCAGTTCATATCACCCTTAAACATTCGAATTATATGTTCAAATTTTCGGCTAATATGTATAAACAGAATTTTGCACTACCGCCTGATTCAAAATATGTCGATAATGCAGGTTTTTTCCGCTGAAATTTTCGGCTCACTTCAGTAGCATTCGGAAAATGTATATAAAGAAAGTCATTTCAATAGCTAACCAAAAAGGTCTGAAACTTTGTCGACCTCAAAATGTCGATAAAGAAGATCCACTACAATAGCGAGCAGAAAAGTATCGGCAATTCGAGAAGAAGGAGAAAGTAGAAAAATTAGAAGGAGAAAGTAGAAAAATTCTCCAGCCTTAGGGTTTGAAAGGTTCACCAATTTAATTTTGAGTGCGTGTTTTATGGTATTTTACGAATTTGAGCAACGAAAATTAGTCTGGGATGGGCACTTCTATTAAAATGTCCACCGATTTGCCATTTCCGATAGCAACCTGCACCCTGTTGGCCAATTTATGCCCAAACATAAAGTTCCGCGGATCTTGGGAATTCTCGCCTATCGTGGGAATTTCCACTAATCGAATATACGTCACACGGAAAATGTATTGGTTCCGTTGAAAAGATCTATCTACCGAGCGAGTATAATGATCCGCCGATCGTGGGAATTCCCGCTATTTAATTTTGAGTGCGTGTTTTATGGTATTTTACGAATTTGACCAACGAAAATTAGTCTGGGATGGGCACTTCTATTAAAATGTCCACCGATTTGCCATTTCCGATAGCCACCTGCACCCTGTTGGCCAATTTATGACCAAACATAAAGTTCCGCGGATCTTGGGAATTCTCGCCTATCGTGGGAATTCCCACTAATCGAATATACGTCACACGGAAAATGTATTGGTTCCGTTGAAAAGATCTATCTACCGAGCGAGTATAATGATCCGCCGATCGTTGGAATTCCCGCTATTTAATTTTGAGTGCGCGTTTTATGGTATTTTACGAATTTGAGCAACGAAAATTAGTCTGGGATGGGCACTTCTATTAAAATGTCCACCGATTGGCCATTTCCGATAATTTCTGTACTCTGTTGGCCAATTTATGACCAAACATAACAGTGACTATTCCCACTATTCGAATATACGTGACACGGGGAATATATTGGTTCCGTTGAAAAGAAGAATAATCCTGGACTCTTTTGGCTATCTACCGAGCGAGTAAGACAATCCACTGATTGTGGGAATTCCCGCTATTTGATTTTGAGTGCGCGTTCTATGATATTTTGCGAATTTGGCAACGAAAATTAGTCTGTTTCCTCATAAGTTGGCAAACAGAGTACAGCAACTATTTTCAATGACAAATCGGTGGACCTAAAAGGTTGAATTGATGGATAGAAGTATCCATCCCAGAGTAATTTTCATTGCTCAAATAGCGGAAATTCCCACGATCAGCAGGTCGTCATACTCGCTCGGCAGATAGCTATAGGAGTCCTGAACTTATCTAAATCAACAAATTTGCGAGCCTTCTAAATCCTAAGGCTAATACTTCTTGTGCTTATGTGAATGCATTTTTATAGTAAACAATTGAAATTTACTCGAATTTCGGCCAAAAACATGCTTACATGAAGAAAATTGAGTTAACTTTTCTACGACTATTTTAAATACTTCGATAGTATAGTTTTTCTACAGAAAACGGTCAAAAACAACAACAATCTGGTGACTTTTTCTACCAATGTATATAAAGGGTGTCGATAACGCAGTTGTTTCTGCTGATTTTTTCTGCTAACTTCAGTAGCACAGGTTTTAGTCGATGTTAGCCAACCGGTATATGCCTGGAACGAAGATTCAAATTGTTAATATAAATATATCAGTCGACAAATGTCGGTAAAGAAGATCCATTTCAATGGCCAGCTGAAATATTTTAATAATGTAGATTTGGCTTTACCACCAGAATATATTCAATCGAAAAATGTCGGTAATGTAGATTCAAATATTGTTATAAATCGATAAGGAAGATCTATTTCCATAGCTAACCGAAAAAGATCAGTACTTAATTAAGATTTGGTCGTAACCAATAAATTTATTAGCCTAAAAATGACGATAAAGAAGATCTATACAAACCAGAAGAAAAATATGATTATTGTGATTAAAAATAAGCAATCAGTAATCCAAAATACGACAAACGAAGGGTCTCCAAGCTTCAACTATTAAAAAGCAATAAGCAGTAGATTAGTAACACTAATGGATTTTTGGAGTTAAAACCTCGACTAACTATCGACAACTGTGCCTCATGACCTTGGGCATGGTAGGAAAGTAATTTAAATTTTTCCGATTTTATCGATCCGATCCTAGCCTAGCAGGAATTTTATCAAATTTAAATTTATTAAAACGAGAAATGTAAACGATTCTGTCGACGAAACATCGAAAAATTCAAAAGTTCAATCGGATTGACAAAGGCAGATAAATCAGATTGCAGTCCATCTAGTAAAATCTTGAATTGCAAATCGAAAAAAATGTTACCTCCATCGGTTATGAAAAACAGCCCTCATTTCGGCATCCTAAAGCTACTATAAAATTGTAACCATAGGCATGTCCATTCGAATCGGTATAGTCGCGATTGACGTACATTGTTTGATAATGTTTCTCACCCACCTTCCCGGATGGGCAAAATCCCGAATAACAAACAATTTTGTTTTTAAAACAACGAAAAAAAGCCGAAATTTCACTGCTTAATCTGATAAAATTTTACATTAGCTTATGGTCAATCCAATTGGCTTAGTCAGATCGGCAACCGCATGGCAGAATTTCGAATTGCAAACGACTTTGTAGAAAATATATTAAAAAAATAAAAATTTCACTGGCTTAATCAAATCGGTGTCTATCTGGCAAAATTTCGTATTTGAAATGAGTTTTTAGGTTACTTTCGGCAGGAACTGGAATGGCTCTTCATTATCGTTCATAACTTTAATAGGATTAGGTCAGATTGAATCGAACTTGTTTTCTAGCGTTTCTTCATTTTTATTTTTGTTTTTTACAGATTAAACCACTTAAGCCAAGTTTTGGAATGGCATATGATAACGACAAAAAATTGCAATTTGGAAAAGCAAGATGCCTTTGGTAAACTTTTCAAAAATGTTCACTCTAATACCACAATATTTTCAGATGATGGTCCTAGCAACCACAGGAACTACTCTAAATTGACCTTGTAACTTGTGAGTTTAATCCATCGATTATTGCTTGTATCTCCTGTTTATTAAAATATATCTGCAAATTCGTTCGGAGAATAGAAGTAGCCCCAAAAAGGCTCTTGCGATAGGAGATTTTCCAAATTTTTCCACTCTTCTAAAGCTTTGTATTTAATCGAAAAATATTCAAAGAATCTCAGTTCTTTCATTATTCACCAGGTGGGTGAATTTTGAGCATTAAAATATTTAAAAATCACTGTTAATTTAAGTAAATGAAGTATTATGAATTTTGGCCACCCAATAATTGGTTTTGCCCACCCCTTCAAAGCAGTGTTAATATTTTATCATATAAATATTCGAAGAATACGTATTAAAAATATCCACATATTCATATATTTTGCCCACTTGTTTAGTTTTGTTTACCATTCCCTCCCCCCACCCAAAAAAGCAAAAACAAAAGTGTATTGTGCTGAATTTTAAAATGCCGTGAAATGAATTATATTCGTAAACCACACTTAGTCACATTCAAATTAAAGGACTCTGTCTTAGGATTTTCTATGTGTTAATAAATTTTGTCACTCACTAAATATTTTTGTCCATTTACAATACATATAAACATAAAATTTTCGTGAGTATTCTGTAGGTAAATTTAAATATTTGTAAAATTTAAAATAAAAGGGTTATGTTTTAGATTTTGTCCACCCAAAATAAATTACATTTTGTCCACCCAAAATAAAGTTTTGGTTACCTCTCGATTTTCTGATTTTAAACCATTTATTTAAATTGACATATTGGAGGGCTTTATGAGCATTTTTATACTTTAGCTCAAAAAGTTTCATTGAAATTCATTCATTTTAATACTCTATTGTGGTGGACAAAACCGATTATTTGGTGGACAAAATTCATTAACACCTGAACTTAAAATAATGTTTTTAATGGAAGCAAAACTAGGCAAAATTATACAAAACACAATTGTTTAGAATAGACTTTGGAGATGCTGGTTCACAATCAACTAATTTTTTTAGCTTTCGGTAAAACATTTTAATGGGGAGTGGGGGGTTGCGGCGGCAAAACTGTGGCATAACTAACTTCTTTAAATTTGCATTTTGAGTGCTAGTTTCGTGCATCAATACTTTACTATATAATATGACCACAGTTCGATAAAGTGGTCCTTGAAGTTTTCAGAAAACGTTTTTTGTGAAAAGTTATGCATCCTCAAACCTTACGACTAGGGTTAACCTATTCTACCAAAAAAACTATTAAAAGTGAAAGTCTCCAAAGAGCTAGGTATAGACTACTTACTGTTTCAGCGATGTTGATTTGAACAAAAATAAAAATTTAAGATTGAATAGGTGACGAGGGTGCTAATAGAACTTATTTTTAGCCGATTGCTCAATATGACCCGCTAAAAATCGAATACCTTAACCAGCTCAGTTAATTTTTTGAAGGGTACACAGCTTTAGTTTAGCAGTTTACAGTTAAAACTAGATAGTAACAGATCGATTTTGATTTGAAATAATTTTAAAGGATAAAATCGCTCAATATAGCGATGTTGCTTAAATACAAGCAGTTAAATATTTAAAAATATTGTGTTGCTCAATTTACATCCAAAAGAATTTGTAATTTTTTTCAAAAAATTTAAAAAACGCACATAATTGTGCATGATCTGTTGTGCATCAAAATCGCCTTTACTTCTATTAATCATGTCACTAATAAAGTATAAATCACTTAAATTGCATCCTCTGTGAAAAACTGAAGTAAGTGTGTTGCTCAATTGACAATTAAACGATTACCAGCTTTACCTTTGTTATTTTCATGCACTGAACCATCTAAAGCATGAACCATTTGGATTATGCTCTCAAACTTAAGTTTAAAAAGTTGAACAAAATTAATTTAATTAATCTTACGTTTTATCCAATATCATAATTGACATTACAGGCATTGACTGTTGCTCAATTTTCAACTAAAATTGAGTTGGTTGATTGTGCATGTGATATTTATCTTAGTAATCTTAAAGAAAATTCATTTATTCAGTTGCTCAGATTTCAACGGCTATACAAATTTAAAACGTCTAAAAAATATAGCTGAACATAGTGATGTTGCTCAATTTTCGTAAATATTGAAATACAACGTCCTTAATTTTAAAATATTGTTGTAACCAACCCAAACAGCAAAATATCCAACTATAAAATTGGGCCAAATGTGAAATTAACAAATTAGAATAGCTCAGTTTAGTTGTCTTGAGGTCCTCTTGAGCGAGTAACAATATGCTGGTCAGTATCGAATTTGAGCAACTAATACTGTTTCGTTTGAAATTGAGCATAAATAGAGCAACAAAGTCAAGTTACGAGAATGGGATTTAATGAGAATATAGTTGAAACCACTAGCAATAATTCAGAAGTAGTTTCCCAATAAGTCAAAATTTTATTGCTCAGATATTTAGCGTAGCTCAATTTATAATCAAAACTACGTTTACAGATGGTACACGTGATCTCAATAATCTTAAAAGAGACTAGCTATTTATTGTTAGAGATTTAAAAGTGCTCTCTCTAACAATAAAATTTGGATACTGTATAAAACAGCAGAAATTTGCCATCTGAAAATAAGAGATTACGCTACCCGCCACAAGTGGCAGCAATATCCCAAAAGAAGAGTTCTGTTGTTATTTTATAACTAGGGAATTTTTATTTCTTTGAACTATGATGAAATTTGGTTAGTAGTATTTGTTAGCGATTGTAAAGCGAGTTTTGGACAAAATTTTAAGATATGTTCCTGTTGGATTAAACTTGGCCATTTTTAGCCAATCCTTAGGAAATTTGCTTTCTAGGTTGATTTTGTACTGAAACATAAATTTTAGAAGAAGTTCTGGTATCTATTCATTCTTCACGATTAAAATAGTCTTTGACTAGTCTAGAGAGAATTCGGCTAATTGTTAATCAATTATTGCAAAATTTCCTCTGCTTTTAATGTGCATTTTGAACAAGGTTTTCAAATGAGTCAATGATGGGCGCAAGTTTTTGAGATATTGGCCAGAAACGGAAAAGAACTTATTTGGCCGCAGAAAATCACAAAATTATAGTGAACATTTACCCAAATATTCCATGTAGTTTCAGTTAGATCTTTACTATTGGAAAACCAACCGAAAGTGTTATTTACTTGTGGGAGATTTCGAGATATTGGCCAGAAACTGAAAAGAACTTATATGGCCGCAGAAAATCATAAAATTATAGTGAACAATTTGAACGACAAATTTTGCGTTTGACCGATAAATTTTTCGTTGGAAAACCAACCGAAAGTATTGGTCATTTGTTTGAGTTTTTGAGATATTGGCCAGAAACGGAAAAGAACCTGTGAGACAGTAGAAAATCAAAAAATTTTAGTGAGAATTTCAACCGATAAATTTTCCCCAAATTCCCCATGTAGTCTCAGTTAGATCTTAGCTATTGGGAAACCAAAAGAAAGTGTTATTTATTTGTGGGAGGTTTCGAGATATTGGCCAGAAACGGAAAATAACTTTTATGGCCACAGAAAATCAAGAAATTATATTGCAAACCTACCTAACCGATAAATATTCCCCAAATTCGCCATGTAGTCTTATGTAGATCTCAGCTATTAGAAAAACAACCGGAAGTATTGGATACTTGTGGGAGTTTTTAGATATTAGCGATGGAAATTTCACAATAATTCATTTAGAATTAGTCGAGTTCTCTCCAGCATAGACAAAACTATTTTAACCGTGTAGAATGAGCAGATAGCAGAAATTTATGTTTCAATCCAAAATCAATCTAAAAGCCCAAGTTCTTTACAAAAGAAGAGGTACAAAATGAATAAAAATTTCCGCACCAGATATCTCTTTTGTGATTGTGCTGCCACTTGTGGCGAGTAGCGTAATCTCTTATTTTCCTAAATAAAATTTGGCTTGTAATTCTTTTCGAATTTTAAATAAAATCAAATATTTCGTTTAATTATGTTTAAATTCTGTTAAACTTACGACCTCACACATAATATATTTGTTTCCGTCACTGTATAAAGACACACCAAAAACATGTTAACATTACTCCCAACGTACATTACATATTCAGGATAATAAAATAATTTCTATTTCCAACTGTCCCTATATAATCAAAATACGCGGTTTGTGATGACATTTAATTTGTTGTTCTTGTGTTGTTGTCGTCCGTCCATCCAGCATATTTCACCTCCACATGGAGGATATGAAAAAATATTTGTTTTAGATTCCTATATGGACGCGCGATATGAATGCTCATACGATGACGATTATTATCATCGTGATTAGGTGGTATATGGAGCATGCATGTAAATGGTATGATGAGAACGAAGAATAACAATTTACTTGTATGGGAAACAGGATAATCATTAAGTCATGTGTATATGGTTTTGAGTAAAGCGCACGCAGTTATCAACTAAGACAATTGATAAGAAGTTCTATACGTCTATACTGAATCCAGTAGTTTTTCACGGGAACAAAACACATTGTTATCAAACATGCGTATTGTTGTTGTACACATTAGTGATAATTTATGTATTATGAGAAAATATTTAGAATTAGAAGGCTGGTGAAGACGTATAAATATAGATTTAAGCACTCGATAAAGATTAGACGATGTATGAGATTTTTTATGCTTCTTACAAATTTGTTATTTCATAAATTAGACTCGCGCACGATTAAATGTTATTGTAGGAAGTGAAACGGTAATATTTTTTTTATACGCGTAATGAATCAGCTACATCGAATTGGAGGCAAGAAATCATAACAATTCTTAGAAATTTTGTTACAATTAATTGGAAATGTGATTATAGATTTTAACATTCTTACGCAGTATTTTTTTGTTATTTTGGATGGCGGAAAACTATCGGATGTGGTATGACGATTTATTATTGGACGTCATATGCGATTTTATGGTAATTTGATTTGCAGTCGAGTTGTGGTCATTTATTTGCGTTGTTGTTGGACCATCTGTCATCTGGTTTTTATGGTACATAATGTGGTGTGATAGGCAGCACGTAGCACGACTTACTTATTACGACCGTATACAATGTGTGATCGGCATAACTGTCGGCTTGTATTCAGAATCGGGAACTAAGGTCGGATTTTTTTAGATCAGGATTATTTTCTTCCCAGGATATCTTTCATTGAAATATCAATTTTTATATCGTTGACCAAAAAAAAAATCTTAGTCGTTCAACAGCTACAGCATTCTAAAGAGGGATTTTGATTCACTTGTTTGGTTGGAACTGATCACAATTAAAGTTGAGGAATTTATTCAATTCCTCTGGGCAAGTAACTTTGATTGGATCGATCGGTTGAAAGTAAATCATGTGAATCACTGAATCCACTGAAGGAGTCTCCTGCAAAATATAACTGAATTTCCATCGAAATTTGTGAAAATAATGAAGGAATTTTGATCTACTTGCTTATGGTTGGAACAGCATTAAAGTTGAGGTGTTTCTTTAATTTCTCTGGGCAAGGAATTTTGATTGAGTCAATTGTTGGAAGAGGTTCAAGTGAATCACTGAAACCACTAAACTACTCTGCTGAAAAACAAAAAATACATTTTCACCGCAATTTTAAAAATAACGTAGGTATTTTGATCCACTTGATTGGTTAGAACTGATTACAATTAAAGTTCGACAACAAAGTTTCTTCAATTTCTCTGGGCAAGGAACTTTGATTGAGTCGATTGTTGGAAGAAAGTCAAATGAATCATTTAAACTATTAAAGGGGTCTGCTGAAAAATAAAATATAAATCTTCACCGAAATTTTAAAAATAACGGGGGAATTTTGATCCACTTGCTTGGTTGGAACTGATTACAATTAATGTTGAGGTATTCTTCAATTTCTCTGGGCAAGCAACTTTGATTGGGTCGATTGTTTGAAACAAAATCAAGATAATCACTGAAACGACTTAAGGAGATTTCCTAAAATGGAGTCTGAACCACTTGGGGAAGCCGCCTAAAGAGTCTTTGACAGCGAAAATATTGAGGAAATTTTTTTTGGTGGGTTCTGCTGCTTTGGCAAACTGGTGACCAAAAAATCGGAACCTAATTAGCTCGAACGCTGGACAACAGCAAACAAAGTAAATGCTATCGTCGACCTCTTTAAGACAGTCGTCAGACGACGACGTCCCATTCTTTGTAAATGGAGTGTGAATCGGCCATGATACGTAAGAAAGTTCGTGACTCGCCTTAGTTTAGAGACAAAGCATACTTAGTTAACATCAAATTAGGCTCACAAATAAAGTGTTTCGCATTCCGACAGGTAGAGGAAGCAAGCTAATTGTGTTTAGTTTCTTAACGAACGTATAGTTCTTAATAGCTTAATTGCAATACAGGCGGCTAATAAAATGGAAGTGGTTACAGTATTCCGCAATGCATTAAGCATTACGCACAGCTTTATTATCCGTACACAAATCAATATTTTCATCTGAAACAGCGAGGTTAGGCACATCAACCACACACAGTATGATAGCAAACAACTCGAGCAGGAAGACCGTGAATATTGAACTCAGACAGCTGTAAGGTCGAAGATCAAGTGAAGGGCAGTTGGTTCCAGAACCCACACTTAATTCAGAGTGAGGGAACAACCAAAGCTTTCTCGATGGGTAAACCACTGAAAAGGAATTATCAAAGTTGAGTTCTGGTTACAGTTTGTCATTAACCATAATTGTTTCTGGTATAGATGCCCTGCAATCAAACCTAGGTTGTTCCACGCTCTAACGCACCTTAATCTGAACGCGGCGGAACTAGACGTACTCAGAATGAAAGACTGCAGCGAGAGAGCCCTCTATAACCTGTAGACTATTAAGTTTCGCTAAAGCGGGATTCGATTTTACCACGGGCCAGCAAAGGCATAGGTAAGACTAACTATTTGTAAATAAACATCAGTATTTTTGGAGTTAAATCCCAGGGCTTTCCAGACTTTTTGAAGTTTACTTTCAGGATGAATTTTCCAGGAATGTTTACTGTCTAAAGTAACGCTAAGATGTTTGACGGTATCTGATCTGGTGATCGTTTCCCCAAAACAAAGGGGACTAACACCAATGTTCACCAATATTTCTTCGTCCAGTAAAGACCAGTAAACTGGTCTTAGATGAATCAACTCGCAAGCCCTTTTCACTTCATCTCTACAACTTGTAGCGTTTAACTAAAACATGCCAACGAAAAAGACTTTAATGATAAGCGAGAAGTGAATATGCTGTAAGTATACTGCATACTAAAGAGTGGGAAATTATATAAGTGGCGATCGCTGATAAAGCTGTCGTCAATTCTCTCAAGAGCTTTGAGTAACGTTGTGGAGAGACTAATAGACCTAAATGCTTTAGGGTCTGTCTGATCCGACCTGCCAGCTTTAAGGATAACATCACTTTGCTTCTGCTCCACAATTGCGGGGTAATCCCGAAAGCAAAGCAAGCTCGAGAAGCTTGAAGTAAGTGAACCCAAAGGAAAAAAACCATGTTGTAATTTACCAGGAAAGACCATATCAAAACTACATTCCTTATATGGCGCAAGTGAGAAAATACTCCGACGAAATACTTCGAGAGTGACGAGCCTGTCGATTAAGTCCCAGTGGGTTGTAAGTGGCGTTGGGTTTTAGAAAGTGAACAGTCAGTAATAATTCTGGAACTTCCCTATTAAAGGAGATCAACCTCATAGATCTTTAGCTTGTTTTATATACTCTTTATGCTGCTAAGAATAAATCTTAGTGATTCTGAAGGTTGGACCTTTTGGCTCTATTCTTAAGTTTTATAGTAGTTTTCGTTAGTCTTTTAAGATTGGAACACCTAAAAGACTGATTGATTGCTCGCGTCAAAGATGCTAGAGCAATTCAATATCTCGCCCAGTAAAATTATCGGAAGTTGGAGTTGAAAAGATAAAATTTCCCAGTTTGTTAGCTTCTTATTTCGGTAAGGTTTAAGAGGTTGGCTTTAAGGTTTCTGTTTAAAATGATGCGCCAGAATTCACAAAAGTTGGCTCACATACTTTATTGAGAATTTCAAGTTCAGAAGTACTAGGATAGTAAGACAGAGGTGAACCATTAATTTAATTTTGAAGCTGCCCAATAATTAGTGATGAGTATTGCAAACGCAGGCTACTACCAGTGGTACTTGCTTATTCCTGCTCCATTCAATAAGGTTAACGAACTCTTCCGAAAGTGGAGGTGAAATAACATCATAAGGAAGATAAACTGATGTTACCACCAGTATTTTGCATGAAATTGAAAATTTGAACGTGAAAAGCACAGAGCTTCATTCGTGGATGAGAGTTGCACTGATATTATGAGAAATAAACATGCTAACTCTTCGCAACTTTTTCTGTGTGCTTTTCATCTTGTAATAGTGGGAAATTTAATAAAATAAACAGTTTATTGCTACTCAGTTATCTTTTTGTATTGGAGGTACAAATAAGTTTTGAGGGATTTACCCAATTTGAGAGCAGCGCTGCTTTTTTAATTTAATTTGAAGAAAATTGAAGCTGACGGACATCGTTTCCGGTGTGAAGTATATGGGGAACATGCTCCATCAACAAAAACATGTTTGTTCCGCAAAAGTTACGATTTTGACACTAGTTACATGGAATGCGAAGAGAAACCAGTAAAGTTTGAAGACGCTGCGAATCGGAGGCGTAATTGGACCATGATTCATGCCAAACTCAACAAGCGATGCAAAACTGTCTCAAGACCATGAGCATGATGCAAAAACGAGGAAATTGGGTTCCGTATGAACTCGAGCCTAGAGACGCCGAACGCCGTGTTTCACGTGCAGACAACTGCTCGGAAGACAAAATCGGAAGCGTTTTTTGCATCGAATCGCCAGACATTGCTCCTTCCGCCTACCACTCGGTCATAGCCTGACCGAGCAGCACTTCACTGGTTACGAAGAAGCCATAAATTGGGTCGATTTGAATAAAATACGTTGTACCGCTTTCTCCGAATAGAGTATTGAAGTTATACTAAAGCCTCAAAACTTATTTGTACCCCCAACAGTTAATTTTACTTAGTTTTTTAACATTTATTTTGTGTATTGTGAGTGCTGGTTGGTAGTAGTGACTTTGTTTTGGTTTTGTATTCAGTTTGTGTTTTTCATTACACCTGCTCGCTACCTCGCATTTTCGTATTTGTCTTTTTTAAATACTTTGTGAGCATATGTCAAGTGTATAAGTGCATACAACCTCTGTGCTAGAATTTAATTTTGTGATTTTATTTTGTGACACGTGAATTGACAGTCTAGTGCTACATTTGTGTGTTTGCGAATAATTTTTTATGCATTTTTTCACAACGGTACTTTTTATACCATGAGTATCGCTAAATCATCATCAAAAAAAATTTTATGTGCCAACGGATTGTGTATTGGATATAATTTGAAGGCCACACTCTGTAACGAGTGTGACATCAGCTAAGTGAACGGTGTTTGTCGTACACATGCTTATTTTATAAATTTTTTTAGACTTACCGTTTTAAGCCATTTTGCATTTATTTGCTTATCAATTAAATTTTTTTAGCATTTTTCTCCGCTACTTATCAACAGTTGTTTCTCTCACGCAAGTTCCCAATCAGTTTATAATATTGAAACCGCGGAATCCGGTATCGAGTTAGAGAACCTCGACAGCTCAAATGTAGTTGGTTCCAACTCGCATTTAGCATCGGGCTCTGAAAATCCTCTTTTATAATCCTATGTGTCACTTGTTGTGTCTGACAAGACCCCAGAAATGGCTTTGGTTCGAAGCTGCGTTGCTTGGTGTTGGTTTCAGTCATAGAACCAACCGGTTTTGTGAAGTTGTATCCAAAATTACTAATATCTAAAGTGGTTGTGAACTCTTATCTCAGATGATTTCAGGTCAACCCGAAGGACCATCGCTTGGTCTTTAACTTCGTGTTTGTAGCGGATAACCTTATATCCTTTGGTTGACAAATTTGGATTCATTAAATTTATGTTCACATGGGTCTCAGTAGCAAGAAAAAATACTCCAGGCTCACTCGGATAATTTCCTAAAAGCACAAAAGGTCTACAGGCAAGCTCTAAGATCTGTTTACTGATCGTCATAGAAAAAATTCAGCGAAGAAATTGACAGTATGTCAGCAGCCACTAAACTAAATAAAATGTTGGTTAAGATTGGCGGCTGTCGATTTGATTCTCTTCGTCTGCCCAACGGAAACTTTACAATGATCGATGAATGCATCATCATCGATCCGATAGGAATTTAGCCCACATGCTGATGCTTTGTACCGCATGGTTGTAATATTTTAAAGGACCACCTGTTTCGTCTTTTGTAAGCCTGTGTTGCGTTTGGTTTTGTTTCGAGCTCCTGGAACCGGAGCCGGATCATATTTATACTTAAAGCTGGGAACACTGTCTAATCCGATCCTAAAAGTTTCTGCCCAATCAGTCTATCTTCAACCTTTTTAAAGTGCTTAGATAGGATCATTGATAGGTTTATTAGGGGCTACTTTTTGAATATATCGCCACTCAGTATCACGCAACATACTTGCAAAGCTCGGAGTTTCTCATGGGTTCGTTTTTTGACATTGCCGATGTTTAAGTCACGAGTTGTCGAGTTTGAGCTGGATGACTTCTCAGCTTCCGCCAAGGTTGCCAAAGGTTGTCCACAGAGAAGTGTGCTCTCACTCTTACTGCGGCTTTTGATTATTGACGAACTTCTGGTTAACCTTTAGCAATCCGGATTCCAGGGATATGCTGATGATCTAGTGGTTTTTACTGATCGTAGAAACCTTACCGTTCTAACTCTTTTTGGGAGAATAATTAAAAAATCTGATTGTGTTAAACGTTTAGGAATTATCCTTGATTCTAAATTATCATGGACTCCTAATGTACAGCACAAACTACAAAAAGCTACTACTATTTTCTGACAGTACCACCAATGCCCACTTACGCGTCTGTTGGTTGGTGGTCGGAAGTTAATCGGCAATGCACATAGTTATCAAACTTTAAAAATTTAAATTTTCAATACCATAAATTAGTATGCGAGTTTTGATAGATTATTTCCGAAATATCAGTTGTCTCAGAATTTCAAGATCGAACTATCGATCTATACAAGTCTATTGTTTTCTGTTGTGACGGTAAGTGATCCAGTTTACGTATTTTACGCAGAATTTACTTGACTGGGTATGTACAGTACGGTGTTTCAAGCTGAGATCACAGGTTTAATTTTCTGTGTCTTCGAGGCTTTGAAATTGAACGTTATAGAGTCCAATATTGTCATGTGTACTGATAGTAAGGACATGCTTAATTCATTGTCTAACCCTTTAGTCGATTCGAAACTTATCAGGGAGTCTATCAATTATCTCTGTCAAAGGAATAATGTCACGACTGTGTGGGTACCAGCTCACAGTGACACCTAAAGGAATGCAATTACTGGTTTTCTGATCAAAGCTGGTTTACAATTAAAACGTATAGGTCCTGAACCTGGTGTACGCAGGAGTGTCTCGCCGAAATCTAAGGATCGTTCCATTAAATGTTTTCATTAAAAATTCCAGAAATTTTTGCGGTCGAAAGTGTTTTGTGAAATATAAATGGTCAGATTAGGTAGGTCAAATAAAGGTCAAAGGTTTTTGCAATTTATGCTTTCATATGCATGTTAACGCTCTAGTTCCGTGTTTTAGTAGTTCTGCGAGGATTTCGTCGAGATCGTGTGCTTTGAAATTTTTTTTTATTAACAATTTGGTTACTTCCTCTGCTATGCTATATGCGACAAATACCTCCACGCCTGTTGGGACAATGGCTCGAATAGGGGCCCATCGTCCGCTTGGTTTTGTAGATTATCAAGTTGGTTTCTTATACTGAGGGAACATCAGCCACCGAGATTTTCGTGCATTTTCGACGAATTTACGGGACTGATTATCGAACTAATCATTACATGATCTTGATGGTTTTCTTCTAATTGTATATTGACCACTAAGGTTATTATGACTGATTAGAGTCTAGATGTTCAGTGTCAGCTGATTCGTAACTGTGCACGGAGTCTTCATTTTCTAGTATTTTAATAATCCAGCGCATGGTCGTCTCTGCTTGATACGTTCCCTGTGAATATCAGCGGTACGATATGATCTAACGTTAGCTAAATCGGTGGAATGTCTTCCTAGATCATGACATGATCAATTTGATTTAGGTGAAAAATTCCTTGTGCATTTTCTTATGTTGAGGAAATGTACTCGGTACGACTAGGTTTCTTATTATAACAAGTTCGGCGACGAGTTAGCCGTTGTTGTTACTAAGCTAATGTAAGCTATACAGGCTAATAAGTAATGTAGTTTCTGCGTATCTACCATTTTTATATCATGATGCAGGATGCTCGATGATATGCAGCTGCACTCACCAGAGAACGACAAAACCGACTCAAAACTCTCCTTCATTGTAATGGCCACTGTAGTGGAAAGTTTAGCCAATTCTGGAACTATAGATATCACCCCAGACCATCTAAGCTCTTGTAGCTCCCGAAATCTGAAGACAGAAATTTTGAAATATGAAGGCTGCAATAAGCCAATATGTTGTAAATAATTTTTAAACAATTTTAATACCACTTTCATTCGATTGTGCAACAAGTGCTTGTGCAGCATTCGGGTCCTAGCCGCACATCGTTATACTATGTGCTTACACGATATTCTAAGTAAATGTCTGTTTTATATCAAACAGGAGAAACCTCGTGGAATTGTGATTGAGGAATTGAAGGATGATCACCACATTTCTCTGATTTTTCTATGATTTTTCGTGGGGTTTCCTGGTAGGTGTAAGTGTGGCTATATTCTTACAAAAATCTTTATATGTGTGCCAAATTTTAAGCGAAAAAGCAGAACAGTTTTAATTCTCTGTCCCATTGTGCATCATGGAAAAATGAGCAACGATTACCTTAGTATATAGTTTTCCGTTGCCCATTGGCCCTCTGTCCATGGAGTGCTTCAATTATAGTCTATCTCTTCAATAATAGGTGCAGGAATTGCTCCATACGCTCCAACAATCGAAATATTCATTTGAAAGTAAGGCTTTAATGTGCTGAATATGCCCAACGTAAAAATAAAAATGTGTTTAAGATCCTGCGTCACATAGTATAAAGTATAAATATGCCAAATAGTCAGCCCCTGGGTTCGATCACATGAATAATAACAATCACTACAACAGTTGTTGCACGAAAATTCAATGAACAATTTTGTTCTAGAGAAGTCAAAATTCCCTAAATAGTAATGGATTTTGTACTTTCATACAAAAATGTCAAATGGTCGGTCCGTGGGTTCAGTCATAAGAATAACAAGCAATAACTGCAACCATGTCTATATATAGGACTTTTGACTTCCGTAAAACAAAATTTTTCGTTGAAGTTTCGTGCAACATTGTTGCAAAATTGTTGCAATTATTGCATGTTATTCAGATCACCGAACCCAGGGACCGACCATTTGGCATTTTTGTATTAATGTACATACCAAGGCCATCATAAAAATGCAAGCCTATATGTGGGACTTTTGATTTTTGCACGAATATTCCGCCTAAAGGTATACTATATATGTATATTCGCAACACAGAAACTTGACTTCGGTGGATTTTAAAATTAATGATGACAGTAAGAAAGTAGGTTTGGCTTTTATTCTACCTAACCCCAGTAGTTTTCATTTGAAACTCGCGAAAATTCTGGGATTATATAGTTTTTAATAAAATGATTCCTCCACATCCTTATTCTAGCAGGATATTTTTAAAGTTGAATTCATATTTCATTCGCATTAGGTACATCACATCTAAAATTTAAATTTCCCGTACTCTCCGGTCCACATCCAAAATACACAAAAACTCATTGCGTCTGATGATGATTATTTCCAATTCATTTTCCTTTTATATCCGGTGTCTCTCTACACACACACACACACACACATACACACAAACATACATATAAAGGTATTGGGTACACAATTTGAAAAAATTTTTCTAAGCATATTTAGGAAATTTTCTGCACCCATATAGGCGTAATGTGCATATATGCAATGTGATGTGATACACAAAAATGAAAATGATTTTTCCGAGAGGAAGAAAATTATTTTCATTTGTTTTGTATTTAACTTCATCTATTCATTATCATCTCTCTAGTCTATATAATACGGTCGGGATGGAGGAAAATCTATACCTCACCTATGGGACGAGTACGGGTAGGCACATAATCACCGTGACTTTGTATACTCGTATATATATTTTATGTCCTATGCCATGTTATGTTACTGTTATGTTGTTGCCATAAAAATAATAATTTTTTTTTTGTGTACAACATCTGGTAATGATTTGGCCTAATTAATCGCGGGGGGTTCAAAACAAAAAATTCATTTCATTATTCCTCCATATAATAGAATATTTTGGGGTTTGTCAATAGGTTTGTGTTCAATATTTAACAAAAAAAAGGGACAAATCGTTCTCAAAATATCAAAATGATCCGTATATCAGGTACATGGGTGATCAGTATATATACCTAATTATGTTCTTTACCTGCCATAATCCGTCAAAAATTTATTCAATTAGCTTTAAGTGTACCCAAAATTTTCGTTTCGTAAATATTTTGACACCTCTTTATTATCGCCTGCGCGTTCGTACCCATCAATACGATAAGATAATTGGTCCAGATCACGCAACCAAATTATTTTTGTATATGCCAGCAACATGCTAGAATCGATATACGAATCGATCGACATCTATAAAGTGAATACCTTTTGCTTTGTTTCGCACTTGACGTATACATTGTATAAGACGGGATGATTGCATATACGTTATATACCCAGTATTGTTGTTATCGGCATATAAAGTATATATAAATTTGGTGAGAAATTCATAAATTTCTCAAAGAAACAGAAACATGATACACACACACAAAAAAACACTTCCGGTTAATTAGTTGATTGATAAGATTTGCCTAAGTCGTTTGTTTTATATATTACTATGTGTTATATATACACACACGAGTATATACAAGTTTTGAGACATATGTCTGATAAACACATGAGTTAGATCCAGATTGATTGTGCGGCCATCGTATAATTTATTTACTCGAATGAGAAAATGTTTAGTGATAAATTGATATCTGCACTGGAGGAAAATCTAATCAATATTTTATTTGTGTGTGCATAGAAGTTGAGTAAATTAATGGGTAGAATTGGAAAATCACCTGTCATTTGATTTTTTTTTTCTACTATTCAAATGTGCAGAAAAAATATTTGGAAAAATCTCTGCGACAGTAATTTACATCAAAATATTTAATTTAGCATAAAACATAAAACGCGTCATCAACATAAAATTTTATAATCATAAAATGTTCGCGGGTGTTCATAATATATTTAGGATGTACAACAAAATTCAACCCTTTAACCCGTTCGATATGTGTAGGTATATGGCATATATATAAACTGGGTAATGATTTTTCATTGTTATAGCTCAATTTTAGGTGGAATGGCTATGTACAGTACGGGAAACAAAATTTTGAAAAACCAAGCAATGTGATACTCAAAGGTTATTCTACATATTTTTGCGAGTTTTTGGGCTGGGATGTTCTAGCAGCAACCGGTGTGACGAACTTAACAAAATTTGTTATTTTAAAATTTACGCATTCAATATTTTACAGTGAATTGATTGTAAATCGGATTAAAATATTTAGAAGTAAACTCATTTTATTTTTTGTGTTGCTCAATATGTTTTACAATCCGTACATGAACATTAAATAGCCTAACTAATAGGCTGTCAATATAATATGGGAAGATATACCAAACAACCATATGGATGGGTAGGGGAAACTGATGAAATATAACAAAGAAACATTTTGGGTAATGCTCCCATGATGGCAAGTACTGGTAATATGCTTACCACGTATGTGAAGTTATCCCCGGATTTTATCCTCGAAAATAAAAAAAAAATAATCAGGCAACACTAACATAATTATATCTCTCTAACTCTTGGGTGAAGTTATCCCCGCCCTGTTTTATATTATATTTTATTCCAAATACACTTCATATTTATTTATTTATTTGCTTATACAATTTTGAAAAGCTGCTCGTCCTATTTTGAGCTTTAAGCTCATTTACAACAGAACGAGCAGCCCTTAATAAATTACAAATGTAAGATAAATTTCTTCTAATTTCTTTGTAAACCGCAAATTCAATTTATACCATTGCATGTTTTGTATCATGGTAACTGCAGTTATCGAAGCTTCACGAAAACTGTCCATCGAACAAAAGAGTAATACAACAACTCGTAACAAAATTGAACCTCCTCTTCGTCTTCTAATTAACACCTTCGGAATTCATATTATACTTCGGCCGGGCCGATTAGGTCGCATGATTGCCAATATTGAATCACTTATTCAATATAAAAAAGTGACACGTCGACACGAAAGTCATAGCCAACTCCCAGATTTAGGAACACACTAAAAAATCGTACCGTTGCAACCTAGTGATTAGGTTCAGAGCAAAATATTTACACGTAATACATTTTTGACCAAAAATAACATTTCGATTTGACATGTAAAAAGTATTCATTTGTCGGATCAGAGCTGTATGGTTTTGGATCAGCTAGACCCATACGAACCTTATTAAAGTTAGCCGAAAGTTTTCAGCCGAAAGGTAATGCAGATAGTGATTTCGCTATCCCACCCGAAAGATGATAATGCAGATATTGTTTTTGCTATCCAAGCAATGCATCCATTGCTATCCAATTTGCATCCATTTATCATCCATTTTGTTGAGAAATTCTGAAGGGGATGCAGGGGTGTAATTTTGCAAAAATTCGGTAATTCAAAATATCGAAAATGCTTTGAATGGCCTGTCGTTCAAGATTATCGTGCTTTGTCATTGATGCCACTATGGTTATTTGATAGGCCATAATGTTGGTCAACTTCGGCCTAATCGTGGAGAAATTCTGAAGGGGATGCAGGGGTGTAATTTTGGAAAAATTCGGTAATTCAATATATTGAAAATGCTTTGAATGGCCTGTCGTTCAAGATTATCGTGCTTTGTCATTGATGGCACTATGGTTATTTGATAGGCCATAATGTTGGTCAACTTCGGTTTAATCGTGAAGAAATTCTGATGGGGATGCAGGGGTGTAATTTTGCAAAAATCCGCTAATTCAAAATATCGAAAATGCATTGAATGGCCTGTCGTTCAAGATTATCGTGCTTTGTCATTGATGCCACTATGGTTATTTGATAGGCCATAATGTTGGTCAACTTCGGCCTACTTGTGGAGAAATTTTGATGGAGATGCAGGGGTGTAATTTTGCAAAAAATCGCTAATTCAATATATCGAAAATGCTTTGAATGGCCTGTCGTTCAAGATTATCGTGATTTGTCATTGATGGCACTATGGTTATTTGATAGGCCTTGAACGACAGGCCATTCAGTGCATTTTCGATATATTGAATTAGCGATGAATTAGCGAAATTGTTCTAAATTACACCCCTGCATCCCCTTCAGAATTTCTCCACGATTAGGCCGAAGTTGACCAACATTATGGCCCATCAAATAACCATAGTGGCATCAATGACAATGCACGATAATCTTGAACGACAGGCCATTCAATGCATTTTCGATATATTGAAATAGAGAATTTTTGTAAAATTACACCCCTGCATCCCCATCAAAATTTCTCCACGATTAGGCCGAAGTTGACCAACATTATGGCCTATCAAATAACCATAGTGCCATCAATGACAAAGCACGATAATCTTGAACGACAGGCCATTCAAAGCATTTTCGATATATTGAATTACCGAATTTTTCCAAAATTACACCCCTGCATCCCCATCAGAATTTCTCCACGATTAGGCCGAAGTTGACCAACATTATGGCCTATCAAATAACCATAGTGCCATCAATGACAAAGCACGATAATCTTGAACGACAGGCCATTCAAAGCATTTTCGATATTTTGAATTACCGAATTTTTGCAAAATTACACCCCTGCATCCCCTTCAGAATTTCTCAACAAAATGGATGCTAAATGGATACAAATTGGATAGCAATGGATGTATTGCTTGGATAGCAAAAACAATATCTGCATTATCATATTTCGGCTGGGATAGCGAAGACACTATCTGCATTACCTTTCGGCTGGAAACTTTCGGCTAACTTTAATAAGGTACGTATGGGTCTAGCTGATCCAAAACCATATAGCTCTGATCCGACAAATGAATACTTTTTACATGTCAAAATGAAATGTTATTTTTGGTCAAAAATTTATTACGTGAAAATATTTTGCTCTGAGCCTAATTTCGCTAGGTTGCAACGGTACGATTTTTTAGTGTGTTCCTCCCCCGAAATACTTACATACATTTACTACATTAATACTTATATGAATCTTTATCTATATTGACGATCATGCCTCGAACAATACCATCTGCACTAACCTTCCCCATACCTAAAACTTCAAGGTTATGTCTTAAGACCAGTAAGATTTATGGCTATTGAGGCACTATGAATTAACAAGCGCTTTCAATGAAAAATCATAACTCATTCAATTTTTAGTGTTGGAACTGTTTTGTAAAATTTTTATAAGGGGCCTGTCCTGAAGGTTTCCACGAGGCTTCATTATATACATTAAATAGCCTAACTAATAGCCTTTCAAAATATCATGGTAACATTTAGGGCTAAAACAAATTACAAAACGGTTCCAATACATAAAATTGAATCATTTAAGATTTCTTATTGGAAGCTTGTTAATTCACAGGGCTTCTTATTAGCACTAAATCTTATCGTGGTATTTTGAAAGCCTTTTAGTTAGGCGCGAGTATGTAACTGCGAGGAAATATCTGTAATCGGGCTCGTGAAACATATTGACAGTGTTATGCCATATTGTCTACACCGCGTAGATAATTAATATTCTACACGTGTAAACAATGTATGTATAAAATTAAAAAACTGGTGTCGACAATGTAGAGAATGTAGACAATGTCGAAAATTATTATTTCTGTCTATCAGATTATTAATGTACCTACTACAATGTGCAGCTTCATTACCATAATAAAATGGTAAAACACAAAAAAATGTTCAGGTAAATAAAGATATTAGGATTAACAAATGCCAAAATGTGACCGTTGGTTCTCTGGATATTTGAAACAATATTTTCTTCTCTTACCCGTCCAATGGGTTGAAATATCTAACTCTGTTCGGTGCTATTGCTTTGACTTCCACTTTGACTTTCTAAGTTGTTTCGACTTTCCTTTTCCCTTGTGGGTTCCATTCCAGAGAATTGCTCCTCTTATTTCGGCCCATGATTCATTTGGGGCCGAAATAAGGACCAGAAGCAGCTCAGTATTCTCCTAAGGCATTTATTTACTAAATAAAGGGTTATCCAATTCAAGCTTGATAAAATAAACTTAAAAAAAACACACAAAATATTCGGAATGTATTGTAATTTTTATTTCATTTTACAGATTGATCCTTGCCAGTTTTAGTTAAACAAGATATCATTCAAATGTCCTCCACGGGACTTCTTACAGGCCTTGATTCTTTTGCGGTAATTTTCAATGACTTTTCGGCACATTTCGGGCGGTATCTCGGCCATTACCTTACGAATATTAGTTTTCAATTCGTCAAGAGTTTGAGGATTGTTTGCGTAAACACGATCTTTCGCGTAGCCCCACAAAAAGAAATCCAAAGGCGTTAAATCACAGGATCTTGGAGGCCAATTGACATCAGCCAATCGCGAAATCAAACGTCCAGGAAATTTCTCTTGCAAAAGATCTCGATTTGCTCGTGTTACGTGACTGGTTGCTCCATCCTGCTGGAACCACATATCGTCAAGATCATAATCTTCGATTTTCGTAAAAAAATAATCGGTTAACATGCGGCCATAGCGCTCAGAATTGACGGTAACGGTTCGTCCATGGTTGTTCTCAAAAAAGTACGGCCCAATCACACCACCAGACCACAATGCGCACCAAACAGTGACTTTTTCCGGGTGTAATGGCTTCTCTACAATCAATTGTGGATTTTCTGAGCCCCAAATTCTACAGTTTTGCTTATTAACATATCCACCAAGCGAAAAATGAGCTTCATCACTGAAGAAAATTTTGTTCGAAAAATCAGCATCGACGGCCTGTTTTTCCAACACCCAATTTGCGTATGTTAAATGCTCCATATTCTTAAATGGCAGAATGTCAACTAAATAAATGACAGCGTACTTGACGTTTATCTTTGACAGATGTCGGTATACAGATTTCTACTTTATCAACCTCGAATTGGATAACCTTTTATCTTATGTGGATGCTTCCGGGTTTCGCAACCGTACAGCAATCCTGATTTTACATACGAATTGGACATTCTTAGCTTGGTGTTGTGAGATTGGTCAGATGTGACACACAGACTTTGTGTAACATGACGCATGTTGTTCTGGCTTTGTTGATTTGTTTTTTTATATCTTCATCTGTACTGGACCCGTTTTGGTTAGAGTTTTGGTTAGTTAGAGTACAACCAAGGTATATAAATTCATTGACCTCTCCTATTTCTTCTTGGTTGGTATATATTGGTGTGGATATTGCGTTATGTTGCATGTCGACGTGTTTGTGTGTTAGCAGGCATATGTTATCCGCGTAATCTAGATCATTGTTTCTCTGTTAATCCTCACCACTATCTTATGTTATTATTAACAGAAGATGCCAGAATACGCATCCTTGTCACTCCTTTGCATACTGTAACAGCAAAATCTACAGCAAAATCCATCAATCCACTTTTCTTGCCTTTGTATTGAACTCGATTACCTGTTCGATTTTGAGTTCGTTTAATTTCTTTGGGATGCCAATTTTACAAATTGCCTTCCAGATTGCGTTCCTGTGTATTATGGCGAATGAACGTTCGATGATCGATGAAACTTCTCACTGGCCTGAAGCCAGCTTGTTCCTTTCTTAATTTTGGGTTGACTGTTGGTGAAATTCTATGCAGAACGATTATTGCTATATCTTTATTGTATGTTTTGGAGGGATATATCATGCCAAATTTTGTATTCTCTTCTTAGGAATCGTTATAGCCAAGCCTTATTTTTTTTGCGATATTAGACCGGAATTCCACGCTTCTGTTATTACAGTGTTACAGGTTTTGCAATTTCCGACCTGTTTCTTTTCATATTTTAGCTTGTATGTAGCAATTACACCGCTAGCTTCCCGCTCCATTGGTGAATGAGTGTTAACGGTGGAGGAGTGTTCAATATTAACGCCAGTTTTTAATCCGAACGTTTGATCTGGAATCAATTAATTTTATGATTGCGAAGTTGCGATCTGGTGATCAACTCAGTTTGAAATGTAACAAAAGCTAAAATTGTCAATTCGTCAATAATCTGAACGATGTAATCGACCAGTAACAAATGATCCTGTGCAATTATCAAAGGAGTTAAGGTAATAACATCCGATTCAGTTACGGTTAATTACATAAAACCAAACCGGGATCATAATCAACAACGGAAAAGTCAGCAAGAGGTCGGCCGAAGTTCTTAAACGCCATAATTATTATTTCCGCACATCATTTATTTGTAACAAATGTGAAAAGAATGGTCACATTGCCAAAGCGTGCCAGTCAGTAAATTTGGAACTTGTATTTAACCATATTTGGGTAGGAGGACATCACGGTCGGGAATACTTAAACTTTTATAACCTGGAATCAGTTACTCCAGGAGGGGTCGATCGATCAAGTGTCAACCGCTAACCACTAGTAAACAGATTTTTTTTAAAGCCGACATAGGAGCAACTTGATGAGAAAATAAGTAGTGTATGCTATCACTTCTTGTCGTACATTTAGACAAATCGTAGTTTACCTAGTTTATGATCTGTACTGAATATATATATGTTGGAATTACCTGAATTTGTCTTCAGCTCTCCGATTATTTTCAGGCAGTTTTTTTCAGGCTTAAACCTGACACAATCTGCTTTGCAATAAAATGTAAATAAAGAAATTCAGAGATTTGTGTCGTCGTCCCAATTTAAATGTTAAAACCCAAATGATAATGTGCGGATTTGTTGTAATTTTGAGATCAAAATTTCACGGATAGGAGAATTATTTCATAAGCACTAAGAAAGATAATTCTTCACTAAAAATTATGATCCACGCTGCATCTATCTTCAGGTGAGCAGATCAGAGAAGTCCAATCAGTTAAAATCAATTCACCCTATGAAGTTTATTAATACTAATGTTTGCTCTTTCAGTACAACCAGTTCGCTTGGAAGTTTTCATCGACACTGGTACGAGCAGTGAAAAGCATGTGTGGGTTATTGAACAATTTTGGGATTGGATTGACATGGTCCGCGTTGCATAAATTGACAAATGTACGTTAGGTATTTATTTATTCAAAATTTCTCTTCAATGCCGCCCACTTAGTGAACTCCACTACAAGGGTATGAAATTTGATTTGCACCAATCGACAAGAATCTGCTTTCCTCTTCGGATGAATTTAAGCAGACTTTCGCTTTTACATCAACAATATTAACGACAAGTCAGCAAGCTTACGAATCACTAGTCGTTGGCAATAATTTTTCATTCATAGAAGAAGCTGCTAGTCGCAATACTCTAAAAACTTCATCGTTAGACTGAAGAATCGCGAATATAAGTCAAATTTTTTTATCGAGCTTCATTCGATTCGGATGGCCAAGTACTCTTTCTAAAAAGGAGAGCTTGCTGCTCTCTCTGCTTTTTCTTTTGCTTTGATTTAACTAGAATACAGCAGATAGTTCGAAGACATATATTGGTTTCCGAATATTGATAAAGAGATAGAACGTGCCGTATTACAGTGTGGCAGTTAAATATGAGTGATCCTAGGAAGACATTTTTTAGTTCGCCTGCTGCAAAGCAGCCATGAGGCCATGTAAAAATTAAATTTATATGTGCTAAACGATATGAAGCATCTGAAGTGAACCCATTCTCTTTATTTTTTGTAAAGATCACTCCTAATGACTAAAAACCACTTAATGCTGATTTTAATTTAAAAGGCACAGGCCACCGGTTTATCAATTTTGCCCACCAATTAATTGTAGTTTTACCACTTTCCTAACATTATTGCCGGAATACTAGAATATTCCGAAATATCAAAGCAACCCAAAAACGTATAATTTTCTATGTGGGAATCAATTGTGTCCACCCATTAATGAGTTTGCCCCCCTCCATAAATATATCTAGAGAAAATTTAACAAAATATGTTTAAAAAAGTTCGTAAAGCAAGTTGGAATTGAAATTTGAATTAACGAGTTTTGTGTTATAATTGTTCACAAGATAATTAATTTTGCCCACCCATTTTAATTAGTGTTGTCCACCCCAAACTATGTATTGAGCTGTTCCTAACAATATTTGATTAAAACTATATACTGCTCTAAAGTAAACCATGTACAAATTTAAATATATCAGGTATCTCATATGATTTTCTGTAAGTGGGTCACCCATAGATGGCTGGATATTAACCCTTTAATGACGATAATTGTTATCTTTTGACCATTCTCAATAGAATTTTATCTTACGCTTAAGTATGTTGATCATTTGCCTGATTTCTTCCATCTTTGATGACTTTTCCGTCTTGACGAACTGGATGTAGAATTGGCCAATTACAAGCGGCCCTTGGTTGATATCTTAGATTTTCCAATGTTTTCAATTGACTGATGTGGGTTTTCAATTGGTATTCCGTATCAAGCTTTACATGTAGTGAAGATGTCGAGATGTTTAATAATTAATTTTTATTTAACATTGACGATTTGAGCATAATTTTCCGCTTGTCCGTTTGTAGTTGCGGATTTCCAGGTGCAATACATTGTTGAATAATTTTAATTTTTCAATTTTCATTTCCGTTGTTGGACTCAAGTTCTTGATTGCGATTGATATTTTTACTTAGCATCAACTTTAATTATAGAAATAAAATTTGTCAGATGAATACGTTCAAAATTCTCGAAGATCCTTCCGAATGCTGTGTTTTTTCTTTTATACACAATTTTCAATTTTTTCACACGAATTATAACTATTGATGAATATTTAAATCGATGTTGCTCTTCCAATATAGGTTTAGCGTCGAACAAGAATGTTTCACCTTCAAAATGCCGAGATGTGTGCGGTGCAGTTCTTTCAGGATTTCCTTTCGAAAATTTTCTGGAACTCTACCCCATTGTCGTTTATTTCACCATTAACAAAAGATTGTTTAAGTGCCAAAAGACCTGAACCTGTAGTTAATTTTTCGACGCTCTATGTGCAGCAAGCGACAGGACGTCACCGAAGGTAAGTAGCTATTAAATCACGATCTAATTGGCTGTAAGTTTGCTCTACCATACACAGTGATCGAGGAATGAAAGTAACTGGTTCTTCTTACTAATAATTAAACAGATCACTAGTCCCAGAAAGTGCTCTACTTCGTGAAATCGCCTTTACGTCAACTAAATATGTTATAGTACTTTACAGTCCTTGGTTCAACTGATCGAGTATATACCTTTGTGAGAATGTATCCACTTGAAAGTGGTCAATGGTCATACGCTTTGAATAAATTGAGCGCACATAGGTACTTTGTTTGTTAAATTAATGATTTTCCCTACTCTTTGCTCAAAACTACATTTCGTTTGCGCATGATGAAGCTCACCTAGTGAGTCAGATGTTTATGTGAATTTCCGTCCTAAATCGCTTAGGGGTGCCACTTTAGAATAATACTAAATAGGGTTAAAGGTTATTCTCGTCGATTTCACTTATAAGGGAGCAAGATAATAATAATACTGACTCAGTCAACAAGTTTCATAAATTTATCATGGAGCTCACTTAGTAAGTCAGACGTTTATGTAAATTTCCATCTTAAATCGCTTAGGGGTGTCACTTTAGGGTAATACTAAGTAGGGTTACAGGTGATTCTCATCGGTTTAACTTATAATGGAGCAAGATAATAGTAATACTGAAAATTTTAATATTCATACCTAGGTAAAATTACATAAACTAAATCACCAATCTCTTCGAAAAGCCTAATATCCTATATATAGCTGTAGTGAGGTGGGTAAAACTATTTATGGGGTGGACAAAATTGGTGAACGTGTAAACAATCTGATCGGTCGTAAGACAAGCTTTATTTATAAAAATAAATTGCTAAATTGATTTTGTTGAGGTGAGAAAAACTCATTAACGAGTGGACAAATGGTTTTGGTGAGGTGAACAAAACTCATTAACAAGTGGACAAAATTAATCGATATGCAATAAAAATTATTAAACTTAATTCAATTACAAATTTAAATTTATATTTTTAGTTGATTTACGAACATTTATAATTTAGCTTAATTTACAGGAATCTTAATGATCCACGCATAGCATTAGATTGCAGACTTGTCCACTAATTTTTTTGAAGGATCTACTTTTCCACACAAAGTTTTTTGGCCGTCCACTTTTTGATTTCCAAAATATTATAAAGATGCACTCAAGTATGCTGATCATTTTATTCTCGATTTTGAATGGTATTCTCGGACAATTAAATTACTCGAAATTTAAAAAATCGGCTAGTTGGTTGCGATCGACCTTATGGACACCTCTGAGTTAGAGTGTCAAAAAATTCAATTGGTGGGCAAAATTGAATATTATAAGGAAACATTTATTTGAAACAAATAAAGAGTTTTTGAAAAATTTCATATTTTCACATTTCATTTCAAAATTAATTATTGGGTGGACAAGTATGGGGAAAAACTATAGCGATCCTTAATTCTTTAAACTAATCGTTGAGGAGCTAACATTTTTGTGAGAAACTATATTCCTTGTATAGCTTAAAAGTGATGGGCAAGACTCATTAGTGAAGTGAGTTGAGTAGTGAGGTGAACACAACAATTTATTGGGTGGATAAAACTGGTGAACATGTGAACAATCTGGACAATTATAAGGCAAGCTGTATTTTATTAAATTGATTTACTTTGGTGTGTGGTTAATGGACTTTACAAGAACTCGATTTTGGTGAGGTGAACAAAACTCATTAACGGGTGGTCATAATTAATCGATATATAATGAAAATTATTAAACTTAGTTCAATTATTTAAATTCACATTTTCAGTTGCTTTACGAATACTAAGAATTTACCTTAATTTACGGGAATCCTAATGATCTAAGCTACCATTAGGTTGGGGTGTCTAAAAAGTATTCAATTGGTGGGTAAAATTGATGTAATATTAAGGAAACATTTATTTGAATCAAAGAGTTTACAAAAACTTCAATATTTCACGAACTCATTTATTGAATTTGCGACAAAATTAATTATTGGGTAGATAAGTATGGACAAATTTATAGCGATCCTTATTTGTTTAAACTAATCGTTGGGGAGCTAACCTTTTTTGTGAGAAGCTATATTGCATGTATAGCTTGAAAGTGGTGGGCAAGGCTCATTAGTGAAGTGAGTTGAGTATTGGGGTGAGCAAAACAATTTATTAGGTGGACAAAACTGGTGAACATGTAAATAATCTGAACAATTATAAGGCAAGATTTATTTCATTAAATTGATTCGTTTTGGTGTGGTTTGGACTTTACAAGAACTCAATTTTGGTGAGGTGAACAAAACTCATTAACGAGTGGACAAAATTAATCGATATGTAATAAAAATTATTACACTTAATTTAATTATTTAAATTTATATTTCTAGTTGATTTACGAACATTTATAATTTAACTTAATTTACAGGAAGGAATCTTAAATGATCCAAGCATAGGTTAGGCAGGCTTGTCCACTAATTATTTTGATGGATCTACTTTTCCAAACAAAATTTTTTGGCCATCTACTTTTTGATTTCCAAAGTATTATAAAGATGCACTCAAGTATGCTGATCATTTTATTCTCGATTTTGAATGGTATTCTCGGACAATTAAATTACTCGAAATTTAAAAAATCGGCTAGTTGGTCGCGATCGATCTTATGGACATCTCTGAATTAGAGTGTCAAAAAAAATTCAATTGGTGGGCAAAATTGATGAATAATATGGTAAAATTTATTTGAAACAAATAAAGTTTTACAAAAATTTCAATATTTTACGATATTTATTATTGGGTGATTTTAATTGAAATTATTTATTGGGTGGACAAGTATGGGGAAAAACTATAGCGATCCTTATTTCTTTAAACTAATCGTTGCGAGCTACCGTTTTTGAGAGAAGCTTAGGGGTGTGTATAGCTGTATAGCTTGAAAGTGGCGCGCAAGACTCATTAGTGAAGTGAGTTGAGTAGTGAAGTGAGCAAAACAATTTATTGGGTGGACAAAACTGGTGAACATGTGAATAATCTGAACAATTATAAGGCAAGCTTTATTTAATTAAATTCATTCATTTTGGCGTGGTTAATGGACTTTACAAGAACTCAATTTTGGTGAGGTGAACAAAACTCCTTACTTATTAACCCGTTAATGTGGTCATAATTAATCGATATATAAAGATGATTATTAAACTTAATTCAATTATTTAAATTTATAGTATTAGTTGATCAACGAACATTTAAATTTACCTTAATTTACAGGTAACTTAATGATTCAAGCATAGCAGTAAATTAGGAAGGAAAACTTTATTTGAATCAATGAGTTTTAGAAAAATTTCAATATTTAAAAAAAATTAATTATTGGGTGGACAAGTATGGGGAAAAACTATAGCGATCCTTGTTTTTTTAAATTAATCGTTGCGAGCTAACATTTTTGTGAGAAGTTATATTCCATGTATAGCTTGAAAGTGGTGGGCAAGACTCATTAGTGAAGTGAGTTGAGTAATGAGGTGAGCAAAACAATTTATTGGGTGGACAAAACTAGTGACCATGTGAACAGTCTGGACAATTATAAGGCAAGCTGTATTTTATTAAATTGATTTACTTTGGTGTGATTAATGTCCTTTACAAGAACTCAATTTTGGTGAGGTGAACAAAACTCATTAACGGGTGGTCATAATTAATCGATATATAAAGACGATTATTATACTTAATTAGTTGCTTTACGAATACTAAGAATTTACCTTAATTTACCGGAATCTTAATGATCCTAGCTAGCATTAGGTTAGAGTGTCAAGAAAAGTTGAATTGATGGGCAAAATTGATGTGATATTAAGGAAAAATGTATTTGAATCATTTTTTTTTACAAAAATTCAATATTTTACATTATTCTACGAACTCATTTAATGAATTCGCGAAAAACATAATTATTGGGTAGATCAGTATGGGAAGCACTATAGCGATCCTTATTTGTTTAAACTAATCGTTAGGGAACTAACATTTTTGTGAGAAGCTATATTCCATGTGTAGCTTGAAAGTGGTGGGCAAGACTCATTAGTGAAGTGAGTTGAGTAGTGAGGTGAGCAAAACAATTTATTGGGTGGACAAAACTGGTGAACATGTGAACAATCTCGACAATTATAGGGCAAGCTTTATTTAATTAAATTCATTTATTTTGGCGTGGTTAATGGACTTAGCGTGTCAAAAAAATAAAATTTAATTGGTGGACAAAATTGATGTAGTATTAAGGAACAATTTATTTTAAATTGCAAATTGTCAATACTTTACGAGCTCATTGTAAGGAAAACTATAACGGTCCATGTTTTTAAACTTGGAGCAAGGAAAATTCCATGTATAGCTTGAAAGAGGTGGAGAAGATATTAAATGGTCATCAATATTGACCGTTATTAAAAAATCATAATGTGTAACTCGCCCAATAATATCTTTATTATGAGGAACAGTCAGATTGAAATTATGACAGAGGTAAAAGAAAATTGGGCACCAAAACATATGTTTCTATTCAAAATGATAAATAAAAAATAAAATCAGCTTAATATATAATGCTGGTTATCCAAATTATCGTAAAACATATCAAATTTCTTGAAAACGATAAAACACCGACCACGCACTGCGATGATACCTCGGGTGGGTGTGTCTTATATTCGCCTCATAAACCTTAATTAATTACCGCACGCTATAAATTGATTCACTAATCTTCTGGTTTCCATGATTCATAATCGCACAAAAAATAGTTAAATAAGAGAGATGAACGGTTTATAGTACATAATGACTTGTTACACAACATTCTTCTTAAGCGATCTTAAGAATGTTGAATCTACCTTTTTTATGTTTTATTTATATGCATCGCTGCGTATATGATTCACACGAGGCAATTCATTGATCATCATCTTGATATTTTATCATCAAGCGACCTAATTCGATCCAAACTACAAAAAACAGGTGAAATTGACTTTCGATTTTCATTGGAATGCAATTGATTAGAAATCAGTATACGATAACCGGAGAATATCACCAATTTCTCGGAAAATATTGTGATGGACAACATGATTTTGAATCATCATCACCGTCATGTGTGAAATTGCTTCTAAATATTAAAAATCTAATTTTATTGCATGCAAATATGTCTGCCATGTGGCTGAGATCTACAATTTATGTACAAAATATATTTTTTTTAAGTGATTTGACAATATGACGGCTCGATTATAGATTGATCGGTGTAAACTAAAATGCAATTTTGTTGTGATATACAAAAATGAAATGTGAGGCGGCACGCACATCGTATATATAGACCGATCCGGCTTTTTTTCGATGACTTCTGTTATATATACGAACGAGAATATATTGTTAATAATAAAACGGCTTAGAAATATTTACTACACATACCGCGATGACATGTGATGAATGAAACACATATTATAAATATTCGTACTATACAAAAACCTTAATTTCGGCAGTTGCATGTCATAAAATAATTAAGGATACAGTATATAAGTATGTATATATGGTTACAACTCACAATACTCACTTGTTTTCGATCTCGGCTCTCTAGGTCCATCAACTGTTACTTTTATTGCTTTACCATAGGTTGTTACTTGAGGTGGTGATGTTGATATTGTTATTGTTAAGGTAAAACTTTTGCCTGTAAAAAAAATATAAAAGCAAAATTGAATGAATTAATTTTCGCCATTTTAACAGTGGTTGGTTGTTTAATATAAAACGCGTGGTTTCAAAATGAAATAGAATTGTCTTTAAATATACTACGATAGTATTTCTCGAAGTTGCTCAAAGTTGCTCAATTTATGTTATGTGTATAACAATGTTTCTAGAGCTCAAATTCTTTCTGTTTCTTGATAGTTTCGAATATAAAACCATACAATTTCAATATTTAAGTTCTGAAGTTATATTCCTAAAAATTTTCGTACAAAGTTGCTCAATAATATTTTGCTATAATTTGAATGCGAAGTTATGAAAAATTACAAATCAATATATTTTCGATAATTTTACAATTTTAAATTGTAACATTTGATTTTAATGATTTAACATTTAAAAGAGTATCTCACTCCAGTTGCTCAATATTAAGCACGATTTTTTAGTTTATGGCCGCGTTAAGAACTTATCATTAAGGTTTCGGAACTAAAAAGGAGTGGTGGAAACTCAAAAAGAGAGGCAAAACGGAATAATTCAGAGCCGGAATAATGTAGGAGAATTAATAATTTTTTTTAAAGAGCTTAACTAAGTTTATAGCTGAAAACGATTCCTTCAAAATGTAAAAGCTCACGTTCAATCTTCTAAACGAAACGGTTGTCTACTTTAGTGGTAAATTGGGTGCTTTAGAAATTAGTGGATAGCTTTTCAGATAATGCCAAAGAACACAAATATTTCATGCTTAAAATCAATATATAGCCCCAGTTAATTATAAATTAATACAGGGTAACTCTAAAGTTTTCAACCATCTTTCAAAAATTTGAAAGCTCTCAGCTATATTATTTATAGTTTTTTCAAAACTAATTTAAAGTTATAGAACTGTGTCAAATCCAGTAAGGATTTAGCTTTCTAAAAGTTGCTTTAGTTAAAGCTTTATAAATATAGCAAGAGAGCTTTCAAATGATGTTTTGAATAGCAGTAGATACATATTGAAAGCTTTGCGTTGAAGCTTCCTTTGTTTATTACTGAAAAATCTCAGGATGATCGATGCTTTGCTCACAACTACATTTTAAAAGCCAATTCGAGCTGTTGTTGTCAAATTTCTCTAAAATCTTCATTTCCGCTTAAATTTAAAAAAGTTAAGTCAGCTAATTCTAGCAAAATCCTTTTGTTCTCAATCGATTTTTTTGTAAATGTTTGACTTTTTAAAATATTCAATATTAATTTTAATTTTTGTTTTATTAATTAGGTACTAGCCCCACAAATTTGGTGCCATCTGGCCCGATTTCAAAATTTACAATTTTATGTTTTTACAATTTATAATCTTAATTTTTCCTTTTTCCATTTTCCTTTTATTCCTACACATAGATCTCATTCACACTACTACCTGATTCATTTTAATAAAATAAGACACTCAGTTAAATTTCTTGCCCTCGCGAGAACATCGAACATTTGTCTGCTCTGATTTTAGAATTAAATATTCGATGACCTCACAAATTCATCTAAAACATTCGAAATGCATATTTTCATCAATGAATTCATATTCAGTTTGTAAGCATATCGGCTCTTTCATTACCTTCAATCTGTAAGTGTGAAGAATGACCTCACTGCCACAAGATTGAAGGTGCTCACACTGACTACTTAATTCCAACCCACTGTCCCCTCCCTTCCATAATCCCTATCAACTCTGCATTCATTTTAGGAACAGATAAGGGCTGTCATGTATAATTTTAACGTTTTATCCTTTTTCATTTACGGGTGCATCAGTGTATACAACATTTCCACATGTTCAAAATAATTTATATTCATGTTACAAAACACTATCACTTTTGTTGTATCACCAAGATCTCAAGATCTTTGATTGATGAATCTTGCGACATTTGGCCGAGCGTTGTCGTGGGCGTTTGAGCTTCATTGCTCGGCTTCATTGCATCTATTGTTGTTGATAACGTTCTCCAGTGATGGTTTCGGTAGGCAGGAGTATCTTGTAGTAGATCACTCCGAACTGATCCCACCAGATGCACGGCATTAGCTTCTTACAGAAATATTCGGTTTGACAGTTGAATTTGATACCTGACTTACCCCAGGATTTTCTGCGCTTTGGGTTGTCGTAGTGGATCCACTTTTATCCCCCCGTCGCGATTCGATGCAAAAAAACCCTTCCGATTTTGTCTTTGAAGCAGTTGTTTGCTTGTGAAAAAACGGCGTTGGACGTCTCTTGGCTTGAGTTCATACGGAACTCAATATCCTTGTTTTCGCACCATACGCATGATCTTGAGACGATTTTGTATCGCTTGTTGAGTCACTCCCAAAGTTTCAGCGAGCTCCTCTTGAGTTTGACATGAACCATGGTCCAATAACACCTCCAACTCAGCGTCTTCACACTTTACTGGTCTCCCTTTGCGTTCCTTGTTACTGGTCTCCTTCACCTGCGTATTTCTTCAAATTAAAACAAAAAAGTAGCGCTTTACCTGCAAATTGTGTTTTGTTGACACCAGAGTTGATATTATTAAAGCACAAAAAATATGCTGTTTACACAAAAATGATGACGCTTTAACATGAATATAGTAACTGGCTGGTCCGATGCGATTTAATACTAGTTACGCCATCTTTTGTAAATCCCTCAAAACTTATTTGTACCCCCAGTAAGTAGAAGTTAAAAACCGATTATGGGCTGGATTCAGAATAATATTTTGAGTACTAGCTTGGAAAGTTATGATGACCAAAAGGAATGCCATATCTATTTTGATACAGCGAAAACTGTCGGTAAAGAAGTTTCGGAGCTGTGCCAGACAGACACCGATCTGTCTATGACGAATCGATGGGCCGTGGCCGTGGACAGATTTTGATTATAGGTTTGGTGTGGGTCTTATGCAATTTGTAGAGGTGAAATTTTTACTTTCCCCATATTTTGTCGCTAAAGTCGTTCGATATTAGAGAATTTGCCAGATAGGCGCCAGTCTGATTGTGCTGATTCAATGGTCCATGACTATGTTCGAGTTTTATTGTAGGTTTGGGTGGGTCTGATAAGGTTGAGGGGGTAAAACTATTATTTTCAACATGTTTCGTCAATGTAATCATTCGTCACTTGAGATTGTACCAAATGGTCGCCAGTCTGACTATACCGATTCGATCGCGAAAGACCGTGGATAGATTTTGATTATAGGTTTGGGGTAGGTGTTATGTGGTTGTGGATATATAGCTTTGATATTCCCCATTTTTATCAGCGGGATCGTTCGTGATTCGATAAAATTGTTCGTCATTCGAGAGTTCGTTAGATAGACACTATTTTGACTATGCCAATTCGATTCCAATTCATGATCATAGGTACATTTTTATTATAAGTTTTGGGTGGGTCCACGATTTTATCGACGGAACATAGAGAGGATCGGAGTTTTACCAAACATATAATCTGTGCCTACCTATGGTCATGGGCTATCAAATCGACATGGTCGGATTGTTGTCTGTCTGGGGAGGAGATCAGGGTTTCATCCTTGTAACTTCGTCAGACTCACCCCAAATTCTAATTGGCGTGGTCAGGTTGATGTCTACTTGGCAATGTCTCAGATAAGGGACAATTTTCACGACAAAACACGGGTATGATCAGGACCGGAATTTCACCCCAAACAGCCTCATTGTGCTCATCCATGGCCTTTATTAAATCGGCACGGTCCGGTATCTATCTGATCCTCGAATAACGAACGATTTTATCGACAAACATAGGGAAACTCTTCTCATTAAACCCATCCTAAATTTACAATTAAATTCCGCCTAGCCAGACTATAATCAATTTTCTGGCAAAATCTCGAATGGCGGACTTCATCAACGAAACCACGATAAAGGAACATTTCACCTCTATAACCTCTATAAAACTCAACCAAACATATACTCAAATTCTGCTTAGGGACACCATCCATTTAATTGGTACATTCTAATCGGCGTTCATCTACGCTTAAAGTTAGCCGAAAATGTCGATAATGCAGATACAAATTTTATGTCGGAATTATATTTTATATTAGAAATTTTTATTTTACCGTTCCAAAAAAACCACTAAAATAAATAAAATAAGAATCTTTTATTCAAAAAATATAGAACTAATACAACCCTATTATAGTTGGCCGAAAATGTTCAGCCGAAAAATGTCGATAATGTAAATTCGAACTAATCAAACGAAAATGACAGCCGATAATTGTCGGTAACATGTTCATCGAAAACTCCAGCCGAAAATGCCGATAATGCAGATATAAGTTTTATGTCAGAAATCAATTAATTATATTAGAAATTTTTATTTTGCTGATCCTAAAAAACAGCTACAAACGTAAAGTCAATTTTCATGTTGGGAGTCCGGGAAAACTCGATTGAATATATCGCACACACCTAATTTGAAAATTTCTAAAAATTGACCATTTAAAGTGTCATGGCTGGAAATAGATTCAAATGAAAGGTCTAAATAATACTCAGATGTGGAAAAAAATTCAGGTCAATTTTCATGTTGGGAGTCCGGGAAAAGTCGATTTAATATATCGCACACACAAAATTTGAAAATTTCTAAAAATTGACCGTTTAAAGTGTCATAGCTGGAAATAGATTCAAATGAAAGGTCTAAATAATACTCAGATGTAGAAAAAAACTCAGGACTATTTTCATGTTGAAAAAAATTTGTTTGTATCTGCATTATCGGCATTATTCGGCTGCCATTTATTCTTAATTAAATTTAATCTACATTATCGGCATTTTTCGGCTGGGTATTTCTGTGAATTTCTTAACCATTTTATAAGTTTATTCAATCGAGTTTTCCTGGACTCCCAACTTGAAAATTAACCTGAAATTTTTGAGGTTTTGCTTCATATATTTCTTCGAGTTGTCTCAGTGGGAAAATAGTTTTGTATTATAGTTTTAATGCATTTAATGCAACGAACTAAACATTTTGGATTAAAGAAAAAATTACTGTTTAACACCAAATGTATTTATCTGATTTAACAACATTTTTAGGCTGGCTATGTATACGAATCTGTCTTACCGACTTTTACTAGCGGAAAAGTCGTATTGTTTTCAATCTGCATTACCGACAGTTACAACCGAATCTGCATTATCGTCATTATCCAGCTAATTAATTTTAGTTGTTACAGGCAAATCTGTATTATCGACATTTTCCGGCTGGAGCGAGTCGGCTAACTTTAACAGTATACTAATACACCAAACTAAATTTGTCTAAGTTCTTTATTAGATGTTTGGGGAGGTAAGATATGAAGTGCATCTATTAGTGACATGTTACAAAAATATTTTAAATGAAATGCCTTCTAATGATTATCATTTAAAAAATGTCAGGTTAATTTTAATTTGGGAGGTTCAGGAAAACTCGATTGAATATATCACACACACAAAATTTGAAAACTTCTTAAAACTGGATGTACGTATATTCTGTCGAGTTTTCCCAAGCTTTCCACATGGAATGTGATCTAAACTGTTTTCCAGATATAACTACTACTAAGACCCTATATTTGAACCGCTTGCCAGCTATGATACTTAAAACGTTTAATTTTTAGAATTTTTCAAGTTTTGCTTGATATATCCCAAGAGTTTTCTCAGTAACGAAATAGTTTTGTATTGAATTTAATAAAAAAATAATAATTTTGAATAATATATGGAACAAAATAAACATTTTTGATTTAAAAAGAAACTAATTTTTAACCTCACAATTTCTTATCTGCTTTATCGACATTTTCCGGCTGGCTGTTTATACGAATCCGCGTTCCATGTTGTTTTGGATCTACATTATCGATATTTTTTCAAATGGAGCGTTTCGGCCAAATTTAACATTATTGTTCATTTGGCAAACCCTTCATATTCTATTGTACAGATGCCTGGTATTGATATTTATCGGCTGTAAATTTATATTTTCATTTGTTACATTAAAATCTGTATTGCCGACTTTCTTCGGTTGAATATTGAAGTTGATTTCCTTAGTTACAATCTACACCATCGACATTTTTAATTAATAATTTGAATCTGCATTACCGACATTTTATGTTTCATTCCCGATGTTTATTTCGGCTGAATTCTTTCGGCTAACTTTAACATTATGTTGTGCATATAAATGAAAAAAGTTGCCGAAATATTTGTTCTATTTTGATTTTTACGAAAAATTCAATGAATGCTAGTTACCAGTGCTAGAGCTTTCTCTAATGTTGGTACATGTGGACACGTGTAAAACACAACAAAAAACTTATATATGAACCTTTTGTAAGCTATTCTAACCCATACTAGCGTATGGAACTTTGCGGACAACTTCGCAAGGGAAGCCAGGGGTCAATTTAAAACATTTAGCTTAAACTGTTAATACTGCGTATTGAGTTCAAAGAATAGAACGAGATATTTTTAGGCGTACGGCCAAATAATGGCGCAATTGGTCCAGACAATTCGACCACCAAACATAATCGTGTATGTCTCATACTTGTATTCTGTCCTATTGTGTCCAAGCACTGCGAATTTACAAACCCTTTTTTACTCACCCTATCTTTCACATTTAAAAGTTATAAAATCTTAGATTTAGTTATTGTTTTTAAACAAAAGCACGTGCGGTAAAACTCTTTACATCTTTATTTAAAATATAATCACTCAATCATTTATTTTGTACACACACGCAGACGCACACACAAACAATCCAAATTATTTAAAATTTATCATTAGAAGTGGATAAAATAATGTTAAATCTTAAAAGAATAGAATTAATTTAAATTAAATTTTATTATATTTTATAATTGAGATCAAAAACTTTAAAAAATCTAAAAGAAATTTTTATTTTTATTCCTTTGGACAAAAGACACTCAAAAATATTCTTTTTCGGTACTCGCTGGATATAATTTATCGATACCATTAAATCATTTTTGTTGTTGTTGTTGTTGGTTGTTAAATTCCCATAGAAATTTGATGGCCTATTTATAACTCGTACATAACTTATAAGGTGTTTTTGTGTATTTGGACTGAGGCAAGAGATGCACAAAGACAATAAACTCGTATGTAGCTGCACAAAACAAGCCCGAAATTTTGTAACGGATTTTTTTTTTATCTTGTAAGACCATATTTGTTTTATTAAACCAAAGGTTGTAACAAAAAACTATTAGAAGTTATGATAAATTTCGTAACAACTTTAATTATTAGCCAACACAATGACAACAACAAAAACTCGCTCAGCATATAAGAAATATCTTTGAAAAATTGTAATTTAAGATATATTAAGTTAATGATATTCTTATTTGTGGTCATTTAGAAGACAGCATACATATGTACAAAGTCTAGGTATATCATACCCGTACAGCTCTATTATTTATAGTTATGTAGTGCGAGAAATATATTGTAGTTGAAAGGAAAATTAATTGTATTGTTATTAATTTATACTATTTTTTGAAATATTGGATAACATTTTTTCTCAAAATTTTATGTTGAAGGTATCTTCAAAATCGTTTAAGATTGATGACGTGTTAATTTAATTAATAATATAATACGAATTTTAGGAATAGCTTTGCCTGGTATTGTTATGATGGAATCACTCGAACTTTTTACGATTACACGACAATTCGCATTACAATTTACAGAATCACAATTTACAGAAACCCATTTTTGTAAAAACAAAATCGCGTATTTAACCAAGGCTACCATCTGGTCGACCAACACCTAACTTCCTTTTGTCACAATCACGCAAGATTTCATCCCAGATAAATTTAGAAATGTCATCAGGCAACACATCCGCGCGGATTGGTTACTTGGGTGAGACATTAATTCAACATTTGTATAATTCCAACCACAGATTGGAATTAGAATTTTTCTTTTTATCAGGTGGGGGCTTTGACTACTTTTCAATTTATTAGAACTTTAGACGTTTAATTATAAAGTGAGAACAAGAAGGTTGGTTTTTTAATTCGTTTTTAAGGACTCACTCTCAGCCTTGGTAGTGGTGGTAGTTTGGTGGTTATCAACCATTCTGCTGCGTGGGCACCTTGCCATCCAGATTACTCCAATTATTAACATGCGCCAAATAGTATGTGAATCATACTATAGCGATGAATGTGATGGAAGCACTGGTGATTTCATCTACTGAACTGTCGACTCCTGTCTTGTTTTTTGTATGTGAGCTGAAGTCCTTTAAGTGACTACCTCCAAGTAATACCCCATGTGAGGTATGAAATGTTACTGTCATATTAATTCTTTTTCTTTTAATTTGCAGCCGAGATCAATCCTTATTAGTCCAAAGTCCTTGAAGGTGTATAGTTGGATCCCATTCGTACTTTCGTATGGTACTGCATATATCCATTGATTAGGTGTGTGTGGAGCTTAATCCATGTGTGTGAAATACTTCCTAATTCTATCCTAAGTAAAAAAAAAATTAGGAATGGTTTAGGAAAAATTCCATGCTCCTGTACACAAGCATGAAATATCCCTAAAAAACGTAATATGTAAACATTTTGTGTATGTATTAGTAATTAAACATCGAATAAAGCAAACATTTAGGCGAACATATTTTAAGTCTAGTCTTAGTCTTTTTATTATATTTTTTATTTTAATTTTTTTTTTTCAGAATTTGTTTAAATAGAGTTTTCGAATTGAACAGAATAATAGTCGAAATTTTAAGAGGTGATCATCGATTTCACTATGTTTTTATGTTAGATCTAGAAAATGGTGATATCCATGCCGATTTATCAGAATTTTGTCATAGTTGTGAAATGGCCAAACATGGCCCAGAAGCATATAACTACTGCTGTAAGAGTTGTTGTTTTCACGTTAGATCTATCGAATGTCCATATCCACGACAACTTTCAGAATTTTGTCATAGTTGTGGAATGACCAAACATGGCCCAGAAGTATTAACGACAGCTGTAAGAGTTTTTTCGAATTCAACGGAATATTAGTCTAAATATTGCTGATTAATCATCGACCTCACTATGTTCTTATGTTAGATCTATCAAATGCCCATATTCACGACAATTTTCAGAATTTTGTCATAGTTGTGGAATGGCCAAACATGGCCCAGAAGTATTAACGACAGCTGTAAGAGTTTTTTCGAATTCAACGGAATATTAGTCTAAATATTGCTGATTAATCATCGACCTCACTATGTTCTTATGTTAGATCTATCAAATGCCCATATTCACGACAATTTTCAGAATTTTGTCATTGTTGTGGAATGGCCAAACATGGCCCAGAATTATATAACAAATGATGTAAGAGTTTTTTCGAATTCAACGGAATACTAATCGATATTTTGCTAAGGGATCGTCGATCTTACTATGTTTTATATTAGACTTATCAAATGCCCATATCTGTAATTGTTTTCAGAATATTGTCATAGTTGTGGAATGGCCAAACATGGCCCAGAAGCATATAACTAATATGCCCATATTCACGACAATTTCCAGAATTTTGTCATAGTTGTGGAATGAGCATATAACTATTGCTGTAAGAGTTTTTTCGAACTCAACGGAATACTAGTCAAGATTTTGCTAGGTGATCATCGATCTCACTATGTTTTTATGTTAGATCTATCAAATGTCCATATCCACGACAATTTTCACAATTTCGTCATAGTTGTGAAATGGCCAAACATGGCCCAGAACCATATAACTACTGCTGTAAGAGTTTTTACGAACTCAACGGAATACTAGTCGAGATTTTACTAGGAGATCATCGATCTTACTATGTTTTATGTTAGATCTATCAAAGGTTCATATCCAGTACCATTTTCAGAATTTTGTCATAGTTGTGAAATGGCCAAACATGGCCCAGAAGCATATAACTACTGCTGTAAGAGTTTTTTCGAATTCAGCGGAATAATAGTCGAGATTTTGCTAAGTGATCATCGATCTTGCTATGTTTAATGTTAGATCTATCAAATGCCGATATTCACGACAATTTTCAGAATTTTGTCATAGTTGTGGAATGGTCAAACATGGCCCAGCAGCATATAACTACTGCTGTAAGAGTTTTTTCGAACTCAACGGAATACTAGTCGAGATTTTGCTAGGTGATCATCGATATCACTATGTTTTTATGTTGGATCTATCAAATGTCCATATCCACGACAATTTCCAGAATTTCGTCAAAGTTGTGGAATGGCCAAATATGGCCCAGAACCATATAACTATTGCTGTAAGAGTTTTTCCAACTTCAGCGGAATAATAGTCGAGATTTTGCTAAGTGATCATCGATCTTACTATGTTTTATGTTAGATCTGTCAAATGCCCATATTCACGACAATTTTCAGAATTTTGTCATTGATGTGAAATGGCCAAACATGGCTCAGAAGCATATAACTACTGCTGTAAGAATTTTTCCAAATCCAGAGGAATACTAGTCGATATTTTGCTAGGTGATCATCGATCACCCTATGTTCTTATGTTAGATCTATCACATGTCCATATTCACGACAATTTTCAGTATTTCGTCAAAGGTGTGGAATGGCCAAATATGGCCCAGCAGCATATAACTACTGCTGTAAGAGTTTTTTCGAATTCAACGGAATACTAGTCGAGATTTTGCTAAGTGATCATCGATCTTACTATGTTTTTATGGTAGATCTGTCAAAAGTTTATACCCAGGACCATTTTCAGAATTTCGTCAAAGTTGTGGAATGACCAAACATGGCCCAGAATCATATAACTATTGCTGTAAGAGTTTTTTCGAACTCAACGGAATACTAGTCGAGATTTTGCTAGGTGATCATCGATATCACTATGTTTTTATGTTGGATCTATCAAATGTCCATATCCACGACAATTTCCAGAATTTCGTCAAAGTTGTGGAATGGCCAAATATGGCCCAGAACCATATAACTACTGCTGTAAGAGTTTTTCCAACTTCAGCGGAATAATAGTCGAGATTTTGCTAAGTGATCATCGATCTTACTATGTTTTATGTTAGATCTGTCAAATGCCCATATTCACGACAATTTTCAGAATTTTGTCATTGATGTGAAATGGCCAAACATGGCTCAGAAGCATATAACTACTGCTGTAAGAATTTTTCCAAATCCAGAGGAATACTAGTCGATATTTTGCTAGGTGATCATCGATCACCCTATGTTCTTATGTTAGATCTATCACATGTCCATATTCACGACAATTTTCAGTATTTCGTCAAAGGTGTGGAATGGCCAAATATGGCCCAGCAGCATATAACTACTGCTGTAAGAGTTTTTTCGAATTCAACGGAATACTAGTCGAGATTTTGCTAAGTGATCATCGATCTTACTATGTTTTTATGGTAGATCTGTCAAAAGTTTATACCCAGGACCATTTTCAGAATTTCGTCAAAGTTGTGGAATGACCAAACATGGCCCAGAATCATGTAACTATTGCTGTAAGAGTTTTTTCGAACTCAACGGAATACTAGTCGACATTTTGCTAGGTGATCATCGATATCACTATGTTTTTATGTTGGATCTATCAAATGTCTATATCCACGACAATTTCCAGAATTTCGTCAAAGTTGTGGAATGGCCAAATATGGCCCAGAACCATATAACTACTGCTGTAAGAGTTTTTCCAACTTCAGCGGAATAATAGTCGAGATTTTGCTAAGTGATCATCGATCTTACTATGTTTTATATTAGATCTGTCAAATGCCCATATTCACGAATATTTTCAGAATTTTGTCATAGTTGTGGAATGGCCAAACATGGCCCAGAAGTATTAACGACAGCTGTAAGAGTTTTTTCGAATTCAACGGAATATTAGTCTAAATATTGCTGATTAATCATCGACCTCACTATGTTCTTATGTTAGATCTATCAAATGCCCATATCCAAGACCATTTTTAGAAATTTGTCATAGCTGTGGAATGGACAAACATAACCCAGAAGCATTAGTCACTGATGTACTAATCACTAATCAATTACACGATTTTTACTTAGGATTTTATTAGGAAATATTTCACTCCGGTTCACTAGTAGACATTTAACCTGCAGCGAATGTTATTCTGTCCAAACCACCCCATAACTTAACAACTTAATATCGAAAACACTTAAAAGAGACAGTCAATTTGATTAAATTGACTTTGTGAAAATGTGCTATAAATATTTAAAGAAGCACACCAGTATCAAGGTAAATAATCCCAACGCAACAGTAATGAACACAGAATGAAATCGACAGAACTAAAATAGTTTGAGGTTAGCATTTTTTGTGTATTATTCCAACCAACCAACCAACTTTAACATGAAACCAAATTGTGCGGTAAATAACTAAAAAAAAATAAACTAACAACAACAATCTAAAGTAAATAACCTATAATAATTAAGGAGGAATGGGTGGAAGAATTACTATATCATTATTGCCATTATACGTGTATTACTGTTGTTTATAGTAAATTTTGTGGTAATGTCTTAGAAAATATATTTATATTAAAACACACAACCAGTGTACTTGAGTGTCTGGACGACATGTATACGACAATTATCACCTAATCAATATAATATTAGATAGAAGTACCTACTCGTCATCCCCACAGAGCACAACACAGAGGTTATTGTGTTTAATATTATTTTGAGTGTAAATTGCATGCGATTTACCCAAGGCTTTTGTGGTGAATCTCAGTTAATTTGCTGAATTAATTACTTAATGTAGAAAATATTGTGGTAGATCAGCGTACTGGTCATTATACAATGTTGATTTGTATACATAAATCAATCAAAGGTGTCGATCTATCCATGTCTCGCTATACATTATGCATTGTGTTTGAAGTTGAACCGCGCGCGCTCATTTTATTCGCACAATGTATCTATCAATATGTATATACGAGAGGTTTAACGACGGTTTAAATAGATCTAAATATGGTACATCTTAAAGGTTTTTTTTGTGTGTTCCGCGCGCATCCATATATACATTTTAAAAATTTTTTTTGTTACTTTTTAATTAATAATTATCGTAAAAATGATTTAAGGTCTGCGGAGATGGATGCGCACAGAGATGCATATGATGAACGCGCGAAATGGATTAACACTTTATAGTGCGGTTTCATTATCATATGCGCGAGAAAAATCAATGAGCAATTTGTACTCGTAGTAGTAGTGTATATGACAAGTGGTTTAGAGGAATAATCCTTTTTTGTGGTTTGGGGCATCTCTATATCAATAACAAAATGGTCCATACGAAAACCAAAATATTTAATTCTATTAAGTTTGTGCGCATAAATTCACCGCAAGACATTTAAACACTTCATAAAATTTGAGATTAACCCCCACCATATAAATAAAAATAAGATGCACGCACGTCTTTTGTTTGATCGTTATATATATGAAATGCACGCGGATGGATAGTTGAGAGATTTATGATCTAAAGATGGGCTGGGATTTAAGAAGACCGCACAAATTCGTATATTTGTACCAAAACTTTATACTTTGTATCGTGTTTCGCGTTAGTTGGTAGTCGAAATTTTATATTTCTTATCGTGCAGGCCAATTAATTTTCTTATCACTAATTTAATATTTGTGTTGTATATTTTTTTTTTTAATTTATAGTTGCAGAGAATCAAAAACGAATTAGAATTGAACACAACACAGCTAAAATCAAACACAAAACAAAAAATTATCTTTAGTGGTTAATGCGGTTGTTGGTAGCAGCAACAATCAATTTTCTTATTTTACTTATTTTAATTGCATTGCTGAGTGTACGGGCAACAGGAATTGTGTACCTAAAAACTATTTAACCGTTATAATTACGATAGTTGTCAGGTGGCCTAATCACATTGGCATATAATCAAAACCGGATACGAATTTTTACATTTTTACGGTATTTTCAATTAGTTGCTAAAAATTTATTCGGTTTTGTACCGAAAGCGACTTTGTACCGAAAAGCATACAAAAAATAATTTAATGGGTTACAAGAGATTATATAAAAGCTCGGCAGTTTTAAATTTATCGTAAACAGATCTTTTGAAATAATGTTGAACCTCTTAATGAGCTTTATGAAAAATTGAATACAAATATTCCAAATATCCAAAACATGTGGAGCCTAGAAATTACTACCAATTATCCAGGTCCATAAAAAATCCTTGGTGGGCTTTTAGAAGCCTAATGAAATATTACGAGTCAAACCAATAAACAGTGAAACAGTGAAGCTGCCAAGGTCAAAGTTGTACAACATATTTTGTACACTAATTATCGTACTAACTCGAAAGCTCTGTCAATTTTCGAAAGCTCCAAAATATCAAAATTCGTGTTGACGTCAAATTATTTTCAACTTTGTGTCTGCGTAGTTTGAGTCCGAAAAGCTCAGAAACTATATGCACTACGATAAATTAAAGCTTTATTTTGAAATACCGTTAAACGTTAAAAAATTTAGCTTAATCTGAAGAAAATACTGTAGTTAATTACAAATATTTTTGGCAAAAATTAACAAAAGCACAGGAAGCTCAATAAAGTTTGTGTTTATATAAACCAGTTAACGTCTTTTTAAAATATAATGCACTAACCAAGTTTTCCAATTCTAGATTAGGCTACGTTTACGCAAAGCTTAAAACCTAATAGCCTGGGCAGACTAACGATTAGTTAATCTGCTGAAATGAAATTCAATTCAGTTCGATACACTACAAAAAATTTAAAAATCTACTACCAAATTCAAGCTTTTCCATAGGGTGCATCATTGAATTTTGCTAAACCAGTGCCTAACTAATCCGCACTTTGTCCAGGCTATAAGATACTACAAAAACTTTGTAAGTCAATATCTTTCCATAAAAAATCGAAATTAGTTTAAATTTTTTAGCAAGCTTAAATTTTTTTATGTTGGTCTTGAAGAATTCAGTGAGGTTCGAGTTAAGAGTTCTGCAATAGGATCTGAATTACGAAAGATGGATTATAAAGCACAAGTAAAGCTCTACAACTTCTTTATTGTGCATTCGCGTTTGCCAATGAATTAAAACTGCAAGGTTTAACCATCCCATATATATATATATATATATATATATATATATATATATATATATATATATATATATATATATATATATATATATTTATATATATATATATATATATATATATATATATATATATATATATATATATATAAAATTTGGCTGTTAATTAGTTTGGTATTGAAAGCATTGATTAAGTTGTATATTGTTTTTATGTTGTGAAGTGGTCCTTGTACAAAGTGCCCACCTGAAAGGTTTAATACTTTTTTTCTCTATAAAATTTCATTTTTCTAAATAAAATGAAATAGATTTAAATAGGTTTACAGATTATTTGGAATTATGTATGAAGAACAATGTCTGTCAAATGTCCGCCTCTATTGGGTTTAGCAGTCGGGAGTAGTTAAATCGGGCGACCGTGGGTGGCCACGGTTTCTCTAGCAGTATGCCATGTGGCACCGTCCTGATGGAACCATATGTTCACCAAACCATTGGCATTTAATTCCGGTCTAAAAAGTTCCTTACCATATCGTGATAACGTTCGCCAGTGACTGTAGCACATGAACCATTCGGATTTTCGTAAACATATGGTCCAATGTCTCCTCCAACCCAAATTGCACACCATATTGTCACTTCCAAGGGATGAATGGTGAACATTGATGAATATTCTCTACTACCAAGAACCAGCTTTTTTATTATTATTTGCACACGTACGGTGCCGCAAATGATCTATTGGTAGCAGCTCTTGTGGTAATTGATGGGATGAAATCCAAGTCCTTATGCAAAATATTGGTTAGTGTTGATCTTCGAAGTTAAAGTTCCGGTGAATTGTTGGCTTTGAAGGCACCGGGTTTTCACTATTAAAACGCGTTCTTCAATCGAATATTTTTCCATGATTTGTTTGCCACTTGTGTACTTCACGACTGTCGAGTATGGACTGTCAATATTAATATTCGCCTAAATGGCGGCAATTTAAAATTGTAAACCTTGCGGATGGACACCCTGTATCCCGTGCATTTTACTTAAAAGTTTATTTGTTTGGCATATGCTATTTTAAAAATTACGGAATGTTACTACGAAATTTACATTTAGTGAGCGATTGCGTGGTCCGTAGTTTTATGATAGGATATCGTTTTTGGCGTTATCTATCAACAGATATCTTTAAATATTTTTGTCTCGGAGTGATTTTGGACAAATTTTTTGTAGATACGTGGTTTAAATAATACTTCCTTGAATCTGATTAAATGTTGAGGGTACTCCTTAATTATTGTTTGCTCTGCGTTTTTATAATTTGGAGCTTCCAATATAGGTATACAAAAGCTTTTCGTCATTTACTGCTATTTTGGGTATGACATATTGTAGTTCCTCATCTGGTGGAGTGATATTATGCCTTGGTTGATAACTTCGAGCTTTGCTCTGACGATGACATCTTAAATATCTTCCAAAATGGTATTTATGGTATCGATATTGATAATTGTCGCGATCATTTCGACTTCCATGAGAACCACTTTGTTGGTCATGGAACTGTTGCTCACTGCTCTATTAACCGTGATTATTTGTATTGGGTTTACTCCATTCGTCTTATTGTCTACAATAAGAAGGTCTGTAGCATCTGGATAAACTGCCAACCGTTTACCACTGAAAAAATTGCTTAGATTTTTGTAATTTCGTTCTTACCGAATAACATGTTGGAAATTAGGATTCTTTTGAAATTTGGAAATACGTTTTCTGAAATTATTGTGTCTAATTTCGAAATTTTTGAAAATACATAATTTGATTTCTGTAATAATTTATTGGGCGATCTGTAAAATGGATATAGTAGCCATCCGATGTGTTCACTGGCTGAAAATTTTCTAAGCCGCTGTTCTCTGTATTTTCTTCTGTCTGTACAGATTCACGTAAAGTGTTATCTGGTGTCTCGTTAACATGGCAGCCTAGTATCTTTAGGATTTTGTCAGTATTGGGTTTTACTTCATCCTGGGTGATGGAGGTTTCGAGTCGTACTTTTAAATTAAATAGAGTTGATCTTTTGAAGACTGTTTTCAGATTACTTACGTGATTTTCTAAATCTTCGCAATAATAATGTCATTTAAATTAACATGACATATCTTTCCGATTAATCCATGTAAGATATTATTCATTGCTCGCTGGAAAGTAGCAGGACCGATCTTCACTCCAAAAGACATACGAGTAACCTCGAAGTGCCCTTTGTCTGTTGAAAACTCTGCTTTTTCTTGATATTTTTCATCTACGATTTTCTCAGGTTGTCAAGAATTTCCTCAATTTGCGGGATGGGAAATTTATCATCTCTAGTTTTTTCGTTTAATTTTCTGTAATCTGCAACGGCTCATACTTTTTTATTCTGCAACGTCTATTTTCTTCGGGACAATCCCAATTATAATGAATTTTAATATTCGTAATAATTGTTAAAATTAATTGAGAAACGTATTTTTCAGCAACAAATTTAAGCGGGAAATGGCTGATTTGTGAAGACTAAAGGTCAGTTGTCAGCTTGTGACTAGCCGTGGGTTAGGGAAATTCTATAACGTTGATAGGAAATATAATGATTCGAGTAATACCTTATAAGCGATTCACGAGTGTCTATATTATAACTTGAAATATTAAGAGAGATGTTGAGATTGAAGCAGGTGTTAGTGCGACCCCTTACAGCTTAAAAATCAAACTGTACATTTTCGTGAGCTCATTTTGGTTTATCATACCCGACATTGAAATATTCTAGTTTTTCGATTATAAAATAATTTATTATTTGCTTTTGAGATATTGGGGTTTGTATTCGTGTTAAGAGGCAGCCCCCTCCCCTGCACTATTCATTTATTGAAATTACTGCCTAACTGTTCGAATATAAATAGCTCACAATCCTGCACTGATTGGTTTTCCCAATTTTAGAGGTGCGGGGAGCTGGGATTCAGGAACTCGTTTTGCAACAAAAATTTCATTTCAAAGTGTCCTTTTTTCAAAGGTTAATCTGTAATATTTAGTAAATCATTTAGTTTTTATTGGTCTGGGAATAGTTGTTTAAATATTTTTATCCTTAATTTAGAATACTTAAGCCATTTTTTAAAGCTCTAAAATATCAAAATTCGTATTTATGTCTGTTTCGACACTGTGCGATTTTGAAATCGACTTTATGTCTGTAGTCTGAGTACGAAAAGCTTACAAATTCACTATGGATTACGATAATTGAAAGCTTTATTTGAAAACGCCATTAAACGTTAATAAATTTTAAATCTGAAGAAAATACCATAGAGTTAAATATAAATCTTTGACGTCAAAAATTAACTAAAGCACAGAAAGATCTCAATGATGTTTAGATTTGCATTCTCAATTGATTACAACTTTCAACTATAATTAAAATGGAAAGTCAACCGGTTAACATTTAAAAAAATGAAATTTACTAACCAAGGTGTTAGGAATCGATGTTTTAAGAAGTTTAGGTGAGGTTTACATAAAGCTTAAAACCGAAGATATTACCAAAACTTTGCAAATCATTATCTTTCTATAAATAAATCGAACTTTTATTTTGGTTTTGCAGAATTCTGTGAGGTTTGGGTCAAGATAGAGTCCTAAATTATAAGGTTTGTACTATGTAAGACTTTAAAAAGATCATTAGAAAGCTCAAGTATGTTTAAACTTTGAATCTCGTCTTGATCAATGAATAACAATTAAAGGGTTTAAAAGCTGCAGCAACTTTGAACTCAGAGTACAAGAAGACTCATAAGCTTTAAAGTTTGCTTTGCTAAATGGCAAAATAAAATTCACAAAATACAAATTATAATATTTATTTCAATCAGTGCCCAAAAGCTTAATTTCAGGTAAGCTACATTTGGGAGGATCGAAAACTTTGAAAATTGCACTTAAGTGAATTTTAATAAATTTAAGCTTTAATTCTTGTCAGCATAGATAAAACAAAAAGGATTCTGTAAATAGTCAATCAAAATTATTAAAAGTTAATCAACTTTAAACTTTAAAATATCAATGCTTTTTAATAACTTTCATAAATTGCAAATTAAAAGTTAAACTAGGAAAAACAAACAGTTATGATTTTAGCAAGCTTTTAAATTACAAATCCAGTCAAGCTGAATCTTTGAAATAAAATGGAACTTCAATGTGCCTTGACATAAACAAAATTGATTCTAAGTTGCAGTTTTAATAAATCTCAGATTAGGGTAGGGGATTTGTTAAATTTACATAAAAGCCCCTTAGCATAAACTATACGAAACCAATAATACATAAATGAGTAAACCTTTTTCGTTTACTCAAAATTTTGAAAGCTAAAAAAGTTTCAGTTTAATTTTGACGATTGAAAGTTTGAACCAATGAAAGTTTTACCAAAATTCTAATGCTCTAATAGATTCAAGTATCGTAGACAGCCGCATTGAGAACAATCAATTTGATAAATGTAGGATTTGGGGACTCATGCTACAGTTTTATTGTAAAAAGCTCAAAAGCGCTTCAATTGTGTTTATAATGATTTGGGATTTATCATATAAAATTAACATAATGAAACTTTAATAAAGTTAATTATATGTAAATCCAAAGGATATTCAATCAATTATCAATTTGCAATGGCATTCGATTTTAAACAACTTTCATAAATTAAAGAGTTAACATTAAAAGCAGACAACTGCCTATGCTATTGTCTAAATACAAGCTTTTATTTGAGCTTGAGTTAAATGAGATAGAAATTAAATTTTCACTTTCGTTAGTGGTAAGGAAACTTAATACCGCAATAAATAAATATGAAAGTGTCCGAAGATTAAAATTTCATAAGCCAAAATTTACATAAAGGTTAAAAGCTGATAAAAACGTTAAAAATTTCCAAAACAGGAATAAGTTTAAAATTTTATGAAAATAAAACTTAATGAACCAAAAAGTCAATTAGAAGCTTAAGTTTGTTTACAATTTAAAAAACAATTTAAATTCACAGTGTAATGGTTTTAGTATTTCGAAAATCCCTTAATTTAGAACGCCTATCTTTAAGAAAATTTTCGTAATTGATAAAGTTCAGTGAGCTTTTAAATTTTTGTTTTGATGTCTAACCTTAAAGCCTACCTTAAAGCTTTTTGACAGTTTAGTTAACATTCAATTCAATTATCTGTTGAACTTTTTTAAGCTTTAAGCTATTTGATTTTGATTGTGAATATTTGACCGTGGTGAGGTTGTACTGTAGTTGTCAAAAAGCTTTAAGGTAATAATTCTTAAGTTTGATCGAAAGTTTTGTAAGAAGTAAGATTTTAAAAAGTTTACTTTAAAAATCTCAAGTTTAAATAAATGATTTGTTTTATATTTTTAAAATTTCACCGAAATTCTAAATCTCTAAAAGATTAACACAACTTTGAAGTTCAATCACACAAAACCCTTAAAAACTCTAAATTGTGCTTTGCGTAAAATCAATGGCTTAATATTGGTAACTTTAAAAATTGATCCGACTTGAGGTTTAATAAATTTAAGGTAACATCTATAAGGTTGAAATGACGTATAGCGTTTTACATTAAACTAAAAGTAATTCCCTTTATGGTTTTGTGAAAGCTTTATTTAGAAGCTCATATTATTGTAATACAGTTAATTTGAGCCCAAAAGTTAACAAAAGTTAAGAAAGCTCAATAAACTTTAAATTGGAAATCGAATGCAAGTTGAGTAAAAGTTAAAAACCGAGAGACATCCCTTTGTGGTATTTTCTAAATATAACCTTCTTACCGAGTAACCTTTGGAATTCATCTTGCAGGAAGCTTTTTAGACCAGCATGTTCAGAAATAAAAAGCTTGATTATCAGGAACTAGTTATTTGAATGCTATGTGCGTATTTAAATTTAGACGATTACACGATTATAATTTTAGACGTTCACGTTCAGAGATAAAATAGGAACAATTCAAATTGTCACGATTTACATAAAATTCAACAAGCCAAAAGTTCTAAACCCACGGTGTAGTATGTTCTAAAACCAACACTTTTCGAAATACCAAATTTTTGCGAAATGTCAAAACTTAGTAAGTTAAAAATAAAGTCTAAAATTTTTAACCCATATTGCATGTCCTTACTTAAGGCTGGCATAGAGCTATGCAATGTGCAGATGGTTATACGCAAATCGGACCTATAGCCGTACGTCTTCGGTGTGACTGCTGCGTAAGGTATGAGGTTAAAAGAGAACCACGAAAGACTTGGGAGTGCCTCGGCTCCAGAACACATTGCAAATTTAATAAACAAACAAACAGTCAAGAATTCCTTTAAAAATTTAAAAGTTTAATTAAAATTTTATTTAAATTTTTTACAAAACCTAATTTTATTCGTTTCAGCTTGGTTTCTTTTAAGTGATGGAAGCCTCGCAATATTCGATTAATTTTAAACATATTTTAAGCACAGAGCTAATATTTTTCCCTCATGCAAACTGATAAATTTATAAAATTGTTTAGAACTTTGGAGTTAAACTAAATGATGTAAAACTTATGAATAAAATTTAATTTACCTTTTAATTCTAAACGCTTTGGTCTCGCTCTGTATACTTTGAGTCAAAGCTCTCAGCCAATTTAGCACCAAAAATATAAAAGCTAAAGAGGTACGACTAACTTATTCCCAATAACCGTTGGTCTTAAAGAATTTTAAAGAATGTAGATTATTTTTCCAAAATTTGATTCAAATATGCGTTCGAAGAGCTTTTATCAATTATGGCACGTATGATGCGAGGTTTCGGACTTTATCCCGAATATTACCCCTCGGCCAATAGCTTACCGCCATTACCACGGTCAATATCCCCCTATACTCTCCTAGGTCATTACTCTCTCGGGTCATTACGCACTCGATCATTACCCCCTCCAATCATTATTCTCCCGGTCATTATCTCCCCGGTCATTACTCGCAGAAATTTCTATACATATATTTGTTATATCATTTGTTTCCCGTGACCTTAGGCAACAATTATGTTCTTTGTAATTGCTCAACATAGAAAATACCCATGTGACCTTTCTTGACTATTCGATCATTTTTAGAAAATGCAAACTTTTCATGTTTTGCACATTTTTTCCATTTTTTTGTCAATCATCATGTTTTTATTGGAATTTGACATCAAAACTCACGAAATCAGACGTATCAGACGATCTCGTAACCACCTAGTTTTCGCAATAATATGCGTGTTTTTTATAATTTGGTACTTGAGATCAACCACTTTGTCCCTAAGCTTCCGGAGCTTAGTAATTAAATTGCTTAACGAAAACGAGGGTCGATATGAATACCTGTCTTTGTGATTGGACCCTTGGTTGATGAGCTGGTGTGAATCTGTTACCTCCAAGTGATTCCAATGATTAAAATCGCTTCTCCAAAAATTTTAGGAATTGATTTGGGGTTTGAAATTCTTTTGGATTCTCCAGCGAATTTTCATATAGGCGCCTTGATTCATTATCTAGTTTTTTCCATGGAATGGATTTCATGGTTCAATGTTGATTCCTGTGTTTCTTATAGCGCACAAACATTCAGTTGATGTATCATGTATATGTTTGATGGCGCAGCCGCAGATTGACGTTAATTGTTGGTTGACTTGTTCGTTGGTTGGTTTGTTAGATCTGGCAGATTCTAAGTGACTTAACAATTTTTGTGCTGGGCCTCCTATTTGGGTTTTCAAGTAAATCATCTTTTGTGTGTTTGTTAGGTTCTCGTTATCGTGAACCAACCTTTTGAAGGTATCAGCAAATCTGGTCCATTTCATGCAATTACCATTGAATGTTGGAATTTCAACGGCTTGTAGACGAACTTCCATGGGTTTATTGTGCTTCATCGTCTTCTGATGTAAATTGTTTCATGTAGTTCCATGATTTGCATCATCATCCTGCATGTTTCTGAGTTTTAAGTTTAAAGCTGCTCTTGATCTATTTTTGTAATCATAATTTCTTCAGCTGAGAGTATTTCTTGATATAATTCTCGTATTCGGATGTTCTGTTAAGTATTTGTTGGTAGTTAATTGTGACTCAGTTGTGACGATGTGGAGGGGCTCTCAGTTATCTGGTTTTTCATATCCTCCATGAATTTGTTGAACGTCTCCTCGATTTCTGGAGTGCAGGCCCGAATTTTTTCGTGATTCTTGGAATAGTTGTCGTATAGGCCTTGTAGTTGGTGAAAAGGCGTGCTATTTTTCAGCTGTAACTTGTTGTTCATGCAACAGATTATCATTAGCATATATCAATGAATTTATCCGACTTGATAAATTGATTGTTGATAGCCGGTTGCTCGATAGATAGCCGGTTGCTCGATAGAGAGTCGGTTGCGGCTTGGCTTCGAAGGACCAATGTTTTTAGACCAATGATTAGCACAATGTGTTGCTAATCGAAATTATTCATAATGGGGGGAAACGTAAGTAATAATCAAGGGTAATGACCGGGGGCACGACGACCAAAGAGGTAATGACCGGGGGTTAATGACGGCGGGCTAGTGATCGGAGGAGTAATGGCTGGGAGTAATGTCGAGGTGGGGGGTATTGTCCCAGAGGAACATCCGGAGGGTAATGCCCTATTACGGATACAAAGCGATAATCAATTGAGCTTTAACCAATTTTCAAAATTCCAAGAAGCTTTAATTTGAATTTGAGAGATTCGAATGAGAAATTCCATCCACCTGTTTAAAATAGATGCCACTTTTGAAAGCTAGAATACGTTAAAAAATTATTCAAAGCTATGAGTTCGCTCGGTTCAGTGTGCCCTCCCACTTATAAAATGTTTAAAGTTCATTTGAAAATATCTTTGAATGGGTCTAGATATGTTGACCCGGATTTAAGACCATAGCCAAATCGCGCTCGCTTAATAGCAATGAGGTCCCCTACTTTATAAGACTGAAGTTGGTTTTTCTTCAAAATTCGTCGCAAGTTCTGAGTCTTCTACACTCCTCCAAAAATGGCAGCAAACAGCGTAATCTTAATTGTACGTTGCTAGGTCTCATTTATAACCCTCCTCTGGCTACCAACAAGCTTACACCAATCTTGTGGATTCTTTTTGCTTAATTTTGAAAGAGAGTCTACATTTATACCATTTAAACTTTTTATCTTTCCGTTTGCGCGTGGCAACCCTATTGCTGTCAGTATCTGAGAAACGTTATTTTCGTCACAATATTCTTCAAACACATTAGATGTTAAACACGGGTTTCCAAACACACTCTTTCGGTCTTCTAATTTTTGAATTACTTTAGCTTCTGTATCGCCTTTCACCGGATAAAGCCAAACAAATTTAGAACCCATCAGCAAATGATAAGATATATCGATATTTCTTCGGTGTGCTGGGTAATGGTTCTAAGTGATCTAAGTGATAGACAAATAAACAAAAATCACTCTTCGGTATAGGTTATAGAAATCCTTCTTGCTTGCGACCGTTGTCCACCTTAAACGATTGCACTTTTCTTTTCTTTCTTATTAGCCCAAAATGCATCACTTTTTGAATGTAAATTAACGATTATCCATTTTCATCTTGCTGATACAAATTTGCGACATTTGTTTCTGCTTTTTGTACTTGCGTTAAAAATTCATCTTCGACCACCGTAACCATCGGCCTACGGATAAGTGCATTCACATGCTTATTTGGGTCAAAGCCCATCCTCAAATTCTATTATCTATATCCTTTTTTGTCATGGTCAGTTTAAATGACCCTTCTTTAGGGCTTTAACAATTGCAAGAGTCTCAAGGTAGTAACTGCAATAATTGGATTCTGATACTGCCGTCTTGTTCTGGCTGTAAAAATACACTGGATACAATTTTTGTTTCAGCTGTCGATCAATAAATATCTAAAACAGGATTACTACTTAAAAGGTTTTTTCTTCAGCGGAAGACCCTTTAATCGAATATTGAGGGAAATATTTCCTAAAATTTTTTGTAAGACTAAGAAAAGCGAAGAATTGAGCTTCATTTGTGCACAAGGCAAAGTCGGTGTTACGAATGACATAAACTTCTCGTTTTTTTGCAACTTGAACGTTACAAAATCGATTTTCTAGATCGAGGGTGGTGAAAAAGATAAAGTGAATTTATCCATCACTATCTCACTGGTGAGCTTTTGATAATCAATCCATCTTTTTAATTTTCCAGAATGGCATACTCTCCTGGTCAGAAATAACGTAAACTGTGCAGTTACACAGTACTCGTTCGCCATTAAATGATCGTTCCAAAAAATGATGATTGCTCTAAAGTAGTATCATTGCCGATATTTATTAAAGCTTCAACTGGAATTCACTATGTCTTAATCTGACCAACCTTCGGTCATTCTAATTTATCGATTTAGATTTATTATTACAATCTGGTGCTTTGTGTCCGAATTGATGGCATTTAAAACATCTAGCTTCTTTAATTTTCAATGAACAACCTTTCGAAGCATATGGTCTACTATACCACAATTGAAGCACCTCTCTGTTTGCCAACAACAAAGTTTTATTAACTTTCAACTACATTTTGACTACACAACCTCCGCATTGCAAGAAAATAATCTCCAAGAGATTCTACAGGCACCTGACTTGTCCGATGGAAATTCATTCAAAACATATTCCTTCAATTTTTCTCATGAATTTAAATTTATGCGGTCATGATTTGCGTGCCCAGACCAACCACCTCATTGAAGCCAACTGTTTCAGGCTGGTGCTGATCACGTGAAGAATCTACGAGTAAATTTATTTTCGAAATTGAAACACGGAAATCGACTTAGGCTAGTTTATTATCAAATAATTTATATTTAAAACTGACACTGGAGTGAAGAGATCTTTCTATTAGCGTCTGTTAAACGAAACCTAACTGACGAGCTTGTTTGAATTTATAAAATTATAATCCGGGTAATTTTAAAACAGATAATGTTAAAGTCCACATTCATTAGTTCTATAAAGGGGAATACACCTAAATCCATTTACAAGCCCAGATTAAGCTTTAAAGCTAGGTAGCTTTTCAACCCTTGTAGTCCGGAAAGCTTCGTACGCTGGGTTAAGCAAAAAGTCGCTTCAAGTTACTTTAAAATACACTACACACTTATTAAAGCTCTAAAATTTTTAACCAGCTTTAAGTTTATGGGATTTTTTCGAATCTTAATTATGTAATGTAATGATTTACCAATTAAAAGCTTTTAAAAGCACTGAATTTTAATCCACTTTTCTTAGTTAACAATGAGTTGATCAATGTATTTCGAACTAAAAAGTGCAGTCCCTTTTAAAAAGCTCTGAATAAATTCAAGTTAAAATTTGAGAAGGTATATTTCCCGGCAAACGGAGAGAGGTATGAGAGGGAGAGCTTCCAACAGAATAAAATGCTCAGAATTTTTGCCCCCATTCCATATTTCAAATAATTTACTTGGTCAAATAAATTTTGATCATGTAGTCCACGACAAAACCATTGTTCGTTCATTGTTTTGCACAACTCAAATTTTTTCCCATTTGGCTCATTTATTTATTTAAAAACAAAAAGGACTCTAAATTTTTCACGTGCGAGTTTTAAATTTTGTAATTATTTAAGATTTTTCAACAAAATTATCGAAGAAAACATTTATCGAAATGTCTACAACAATGAGGCCACTTACCGAGGAGGAACAGTATAAAGTGAAACAAGTATTCAGTAAATATACGCCAGACGAATTGAACTTGACTCTCATCCAAATGCGTAAAATCGAACGACTCTTGTGTTTAAATCCGCCCGCATTGATCTATAAAATGATTAGAAGCCGTCAGGAGAAAATGCGACAGCAACGACAAGAGGACGCTGAGCTTGGATTTAAGCCGCCGATTATCGACGCAGATGATTTAAAATTCATTAGTATGATGGAGGCCAAGAAAGGGATGTCTGAAGTAAAACCGGGAATCTTGTGTTCACCAAAGAAGAAGAAGAAGAAATCGAAACGGCAAAAACAAAAAATAAGTTTCAAGGATGAATCGCCATATGTTCATCAATGTATACATACTGATTGTGCTGAAGGTGAAAAGCCTGAACAGCTTCAGAAAATTGAACCGCCAAAGCATCCTAAACAATCGAAACAAACTAAAAAACAACAGAAACAAACTGCGCCCCTTGAACATCCAGAACAACCTAAACGCGTTAAATCACCTAAACAACAAAAACAACCCAAACAACCTGAACAACTTGTACAATCTGTACGTAAGATAGCAAAGAAGCCGAGGGGTAAGATGCTACGAGTTATAGAAGAATTTTGCATAAAACGTGAACAAAAACTAAAAACAGAACCTAAACCGGGGCTAAAGCCTTGCCCCAAACCTGAACCTGAGAGCGAAACGGAATGCCGACCAGGGCCAGAACCTGATTGCGAAATTGTATCTGAATTCGAGGAAGATCCTGATACGAAATACTGCCTAGATTGCGGTAAACACGTTGAACAATATAATAAAGGGCAATGTCCAGAATACGATGAGGTTGAACCACAATCTGAAACGGAAAACATGACCGATCTTGTTTATGTTCCCGATTACAACGAGGAGCCACAATCTGAATATGAAGAAGAGCCGCCCGGGATAGTGGAAAGCGTGGAGGAAATTTCAGAATGCGACGAGGAAGAGCAACAACATGTTTATACGCCTCATTGTAGCAACGAGCTTGTAAATGATTATGAAACGGATCAAGAACTAGTGTACCACGATGAATGCTGTGACGTCGAAGATGAAGAACAGAACGAATCTGAAGAGATTTACGTACCAGAATGTGATGATGAACCACAATCGGAATATGAAACGGATAACGAACGTGCCGCCTATCAACTTGAATGCGGTGAGCCAAAGCTCGAATATGGCGACGGGGTTATTTATCAAACGGATTGTGATGACACTGAGTATGAATACCAATTCGCAAATGAGCAACATGTGTGTTAGCAGGCTAGTATAAATTTTTCTCGATACAAATTATGTAAATGATATTTAAATTTTGTTGGTGTACGTAAACTTATAAATTTAAATAGCTGAAATAAATATTTATATTATTATACTGTAGCTCAATGTTTTAATGATCTAAAGGTGAGCTGCTCTATATGTATGTGCGTTTTTTTAAACTAGTATACAACAAAATAAAACTACCGGCCGGTCGTATTACCTCATTCTAATCGAAATATTTTTTTTTTTTTTTGAAAAATCCAATCAACAAGTATTGATTTTTAGATTTTCATCAATTTTCTATTTTTCCAACACAATAATTATTTCCTTTTTCTGATGCATTTTACTTCCGATAATTTCCTAAAATGTATGCACATTCTAACTACATTTTATAGTTCTCGTTTATCCTTTTATATTTTATTTATGTACTCGTAGCTATATATAGAAAAATTGAATCCTTTTTTGCTAAATTGCTAACAACAACAACAACAACAACTAGTTTTCAATATAAGGAATGTAATATGAATTGTCAATAACAGATATTATATGAATATTATTATTACTATTATTATTACTACAATAGTTAATTATCTCTCTGTATATAAGCATATTTTGTAACAATATCCTTGTAATAAATCTCACACCCGACCCCACTGATATATAGATTTCGAGAAGTTAATATACATTTAATTAACTGAAAAAAATGAAACGTGACCCCCCCCCGTTACCAATTCCATGGTAAAAATTTCACCCATGTATAAATCTACCTTGTTCACCGGATGAATTGTGCCCACATAACCGTCATAATAATATAAAGTCGAATAAACAAATAAAAACCACTGAAATATCAGGACTCGCTGTTCGCTTGCAAAAAAAAATGGTCCACATCTCTCCCTCGAAAAAAATTTTTTTTGGTCCGCGATATCGATAATCGTTTTTTATCTACTATTATCGCTTTGTTGTGAGATACTTTCAATTTGGAACACAACTGGACGCAACAAAAAATAAAGGACATTACGCGTTCGTTATATACATATGCGGATATGTCGAGAGATGTATAAATTGTTTGTTACCATTAAACCGCATATATCAATGGTTTGGGATGGTTAAAAAAAATAAATTTCGGATTTTTTGCGAACATATTTTTTATGCGGGTGTAATGCTTTTTATAGGATTTTTAAATGTATGACTGTTTAAATCAAAAATTGGATTGGTGTAGTTTCTGAACTAGGGTAGCTACATTCTGCGTCCAGCCATTTGCACGACGATAACTTTCGTAAAATATTAACAAACGGATATCTAAAAAATCATAATTTAGAGATGTTCGTGTTTGTGTCGAATAACTTAAAACGCACGCAATAATTTATGTTCAACTTAACTCAACTCTTCTTTGTAATTTTAACTCTCCACTCTTCACTTAAATTTTAACTCAACTCCACTCACTCTCAAATAAATTGTAAGCTTAAATTAACTTTCCACTGAACTCATTTTTAACTTAAATCTCAACTCAACTCAAGTATTAATTCAATTATTTACTCTCACCTCAACTCTCAACCCTACTACAAATTCATCTCTTATGTTGAATTCAACTTCAACTTTCTAACACGCTGCTAAATTCTATATATAATTCTGAACTCAACTTTCAACTTAATATGTAATTCAACTCACCTGTGAAATCAACCCTCAAGATTCAAACCAACTTAACTTCTAACTCAATTTCTAACCTGAACTTATATTCGAACTCAATTCTAATGTGAAATTTTGCTTCAATTCAACTTTCACCTTTCCTCCCAAATCAATTCTCATCCTAACTAAAAATTCATTTTATCTTACCTCTCTATTCAACTCTTAACTCATAACTAAACTCTCAAATCACAATCTTATCTCAACCCTTAACTCAGTTTTTAAATAACTATTAATTCAAATTTTAATTAAATTCACAGTTCAACTCTCAACTTAAATCTCAACTAAACTTGTATGTTACCGCTCGACTGAACTCTCACTTGAAATCGCCTTTAATCTGATCGCTAAACTAATCTCACAACTCAATTCAACTTTCCTTTTAATACTCAGCTCAACTTTACCGACATCCCCATTATCAACACAACTAACATAATTCTAATAGGAACTCAACTATGTATTGTTCTCTAAATTCAGCCCTAACTTTTATATGCAGTTTAACTCTAAAATCAACTCTTATTCAGTTCACTTATTTGAACTCTTAAATCAGCTCAAAACATATTTTTCAACTCATCTATTAACTCAACGAACAAAATAACTCTCAACCTAAATAAACATTTAACTCAATCCAACTACCAATTTAATTCTAATATCAATTCTCAACTTAATTTGTAATTCAATGCTCAATTCAACTTTTAATTTAAGACTTAATCGAACACTCAATCCAATTTTCGACTGATCTACTAACTCAACTCTCAAATTAATTCACGATTAATTAAACTTGAAACTCAATTTAACCGTCAGCTCAACTTTACTAACAGCTCAGTGATCAACTATCAACTAAACTTCGAAGTTATGTCTCAACTCAACGCTCAGCTCAATAATAAACTCAAATCTAAAGTGAATTTCAAACTGCTCCCAACTCGCTTAACTAAACCTCAATCCTCAGCTCAACTATACCAAAATTCAAATTATTAATTCAAATTTAAATTCTAATAGGAACACAACTGTCAGTTATTCTCTGAATTCAGTCAACACTTACATCCATTCTAAATCAGCTTACTTATTTGAACTCTCAAATCAGCTTTAAACGCATTTTCAACTAATCTATTAACTTATCTAACAAAATAATTCTCAACTTAACTAAACATTTAACTCAACTCAACTCTCAATTTAACAAGTAGTTGAAGTTTCAATTCAACTATCAATTTAATTCTAAAATTAACTCTTCTTAATTTCTAATTCAACTTTTAACTTAACACTTAATCGAACACTCAGCTCAATTTTCGGCTGATCTGCTAACTCAACTCTCAAATTACTCAACTCGACCCTCAGGTCAACTTAACTAACAGCCAATGATCAACTAAAGTCTGAACTTATCTTTCAACTCCACTCTCAGCTCAAAAATAAACTCAAGTTCCAATTCAAATTTCAACTCAATTCTGAATTTTACTCCCATCTCCACTCAGTTTTAAACGAAATTTTTAAACGACTCAGCTGAACTCTTAATTTAACTCTTAACTTAATTTTGCACACAATTCTCAACCCAATTCCAAACTCTATCCCTACATTTAATGCATTTCCCACTTCCCTGTTTAGTTGAGGGGGGCCAAAACAATTCTTAACTGATCTTTCAACTTCATATTTAATACTGAACTCAACTTAACTCTCAATTAAATTCTCAATTAAACTATCAATTTTACTTTCAAGTTATCTCTGAAACCAACCCTTACTGAATCAACTCAACTCGCACTGAACTCCCACTTAAAATCGCCTTCTACTGAAGTCCAAACTAAACTATTCAGTCCAAGTCTTAATTTCACTTTCAAGTCGATTCTTAGCTTTAAAAACCGCCTAACTTAATTCTTAACCTAATACTCAACTCAACTCGCAGCAGAAACTTCACCTCAAATCGCCTTAATTGTTCTTTAAACAATCTCCCAACACATTAAAACTCAATTCTCAAATCAATTCTCATCCTATCTAAAAATTCATTTTGTCTTACCTCTCTATTCAACTTTTAACTCTTAACTAAATTTCCAAACCACAATCTTATCTCAACTGAATTCTCAACCCAACTCTCAACTAAACTCGCATCTTATCGCTCGACTAAACTCTCACTTCAAATCGCCCCTAAACTGATCTCTAAACTAATCTCACAACTCAATTCAACTTTCCTTTCAGCTCAACTATATCGACATCCTAATTACCAACACAACTTTAAATTCTAATAAGAACTCAACTGTGTCTTGTTCTCTAAATTCAGTCCTAACTTTTATATGCAGTTCAACTCTTATATCAACTCTTATTCAGTTCACTTATTTGAACTCTTAAATCAGCTTTAATCGTATTTTTAACTCATCTATTAACTCAACTAACAAAATATTTCTCTACTTAAATAAACATTTGACTCAATTTAACTCAATTCAACTACCAATTTAATTCTAATATCAATTCTCAACTTAATTTGTAACTCAAAGCTCAATTCAACTTTTAACTTAAGACTTAATCGAACACTCAACTCTCAAATTAATTCACGATTAATTAAACTTGAAACTCAATTTAACCGTCAGCTCAACTTTACTAACAGCTCAGTGATCAATTATCAACTAAACTTTGAAGTTATCTCTCAACTCAACTCTCAGCTCAATAATAAACTCAAATCTAAAGTGAACTTCAAACTCAACCTAACTTTTTTAACTAAACCTCAATCCTCAGCTCAACTATACCCAAACCCAAATTATTAATAATAATTTAAATTCTAATAGGAATTCATCTGTCAGTTGAGTACACGCAGTTTAACTCTTAAATCCACTCTTAATCAGCTTTAAACGCATTTTCAACTCATCTATTAAATTATCTAACAAAATAATTCTCAACTTAACTAAACATTTAACTCAACTCGACTCTCAATTTAACAAGTACTTCAAGTTTCAATTCAATTATCAATTTAATTCTAAAATCAACTCTCTTCTTAATTTCTAATTCAAAGCTCAATTCAACTTTTAATTTAACACTTAATCGAACACTCACCTCAATTTTCGACTGATCTGGTAACTCAACTTTCAAATTACTCAACTTAACCTTCAGGCCAACTTAACTAACAGCCAATGATCAAGGATCAACTAAAGTCTGAACTTATCTCTCAACTCCACTCTCAGCTAAACATAAATTCAAGTCCCAATTCAACTTTCAACTCAATTCTCAATTTTACTCTCATCTCCACTCAATTTTAAACGAAATTTTTCTCACGACCCTCAACTGAACAGTTAACTTTACTCTCAACTATACCCTGAATTTAACACTCAGCTCAACTCTTAACTCTATCCCTACATTTAATACATTTCCCACTTCACTGTTTAGTTGAGGGAGATAAAAACAATTCTTAACTGATCTTTCAACTCCCTATTCAATACTGAACTCAACTTAACTCTCAACTTAACTCTCAATTAAATTCTCAATTAAACTATCAATTTTACTTTCAAGTTATCTCTTAAACTAACCCTTACTGAATCAACTCAACTCGTACTGAATTCCCACTGAAAATCGCTTTCTACTGAAGTCTAAACTAAATTATTCAGTCCAAGTCTAAATTTCACTTTCAATCCGATTCTTAGTTTTAATAACCGCTCAACTTAATTCTCAACCTAATACTCAACTCAACTCGCACCAGAACCTTCACCTCAAATCGCCTTAACGGTTCTATAAACAATCTTCCAACACATTAAAACTTTGAACTCAATTCTCCACTCAACGACAAGCTCAATTTTCAACTATCAACTGCACTGTGAATTTATTTCTTAATTCAACTCTCATTTCAATACCCCAAAATTACACTTAAAATACCAACTCATCTCTGAACTTATACTTACTGAACTCTCAACTCAACCATCGACTCAATTCTCATATGGTATCTCAACTCCAGCTACAATTCAACTTTCAACTTACCTCTCAAATCAATTTTCATTTTATCTAAGCTTTCATTTCAATTTACCTTTCCATTCAACTCTTAACTATTAGTTAAACGCTCAAATCATACTATTCACTCAACTCTTATCTCAATCCCCAACTTAAGTTTTAAACAGCAATTAACTGAACTCTCAACTAAATGCTCAGCTCAACTGAAATATCACTTCAAATTGCCCTTAGTAGATCTCTAAGCTTTTCTGATAAAATAATTTAACTTTCCTCTCAATTCTCAGTTCAACTTTACCCACATCTAAATTATTTTTATTACAAATGCAAATTGTTCCCACAATTCAACCTTCAATTTTAAAAGCAGTTCAACTCGTAATCAGCTCTAAACATATTTTTCAACTCATCCATTAACTCAACTAACAAACTAACAACAAAACATTTAACTCAACTTAACTCTCAACTTAACAACACAACTATCAATTTAATTTTAAAATCAACTAATTTATAATTCGAAGCTGAATCCAACTTTTAACACCACACTTAGTTGAGAATTCAACTCAATTTTCAACTGACCTTAACTCAACTCTTAAATAAATTCATGCTTAATTAAACTTGCAACTCCACTCATCCAACCAAGTTTAACTTTACTAGCAACTCAATGATCAACTTTTAACTGAGTCTCAACTTTACTCTCAGCTCAACTCAATTCTCAACTTCACTTTACTTCACTCAACTTGATCCTGAATTTAGCAATCAGCTCTACTATTATTTTAATTTTCAACTTAATGTTGTTAACCCAATTGTCAAATTAATTCTTAACTCCAGTTCCAATTCAATTTTTATTCCTACATTTAATTCATTGCCGAACCTCTCAGATCAACAATCAATTTAACTGAAATTTCTCAATACTCAACTATCAATTCAACTATCAACTTAGTTTTTAACTTATTTCTTAAAGCAACTCTTAGCATCGCATTTCACCTCTCAACACAAAAAATATTTCAAGTCGCCCTCAACTGAACTCTAACCGGCAACTCAGATCAAATCGCAATTCAACTTTTAATTCCATTTTTTTTCCCTCCTCTACCTTCTCCGGAACGAACTGTAGACATTACGGAATTCCCGGCTCCCACCAAAATCAAACGGATTCAGAAATTTATTAATTATTATTACAATTGATTCATCCCAAAACGGTTCAGGAACACTTGACAAAATTAATTCCCACTTTGCCACTCTTCTGAAGAAGCATCTGCTGAACGACGCAAAATACTGAGTGACGACTGATGCATCGAACACTGCCGTCGGAGCTGTTCTGCAACAGTACAAAAGCGATTGTTGAGAACCATTGGGATTTTTCTCAAAGAAGTTATCAAATGCCGAATAGAAATACTTTGCAAAATATTTTATATACTTTTCAAAGGTCGGGACTTCACCATTTACACCAACCATAACCCACGGACTAGAGTCATTTAGTCTAAAATTGATCGTAATCCTAGACAAGCGCGCCAATTGGATTAAATTGGTCAATTTACGATTGATATCAAGCATGTGAGTGGTAAAGAAAACGTGGAGTGGAAAACCACTTCGACGAAAAATTTATCATTCTTTACACAATATTTCACATACTCGTAAGTTGATTTCGGCTCGCTACTTCTGGCTCAGTATAAACAAGGTTGTCGGTGAATGGACACAATCCTGTTTATTCTGCCAGCGACCTAAAGTTTAAAGGCGTACGAAAACACCTTTAGGCCGATTCGAACAAATCATCTACATGCTCGGAAATCTCTCAGTTTTTTGTTTTCGACAGAGAACATCATCAATGAGTGTAATACGAAAATTCTTGAACAGTTGCAATTATTTATCTCGGTCCCTACGGATTGCACAGATTCGTCACATGCTGGGAAATCTCTGAGATGTATGTTATTTGACAGAGAACTTCATTGAGTGTAATATGAAAATTCTTAAATTTTCATTCAATGATGTTCTCTGTCGAATAACAAATCTCAGAGATTTCCCAGCATGTGACGAAATAAGTTTGGATTCCGACATCAAATACTAATCCAAAACCTCTTTGATCACCTCTGTGCGATCCGTAGGGCCGAGATAAATAATTTCTAATATTTAAAAGTTTTCATATTATACTCATTGATGTGCTCTGTCGAATAACAAAACTCTCAGAGATTTCCGAGCATTTGGATAAATAAGATTTGTTTCTTATATCAAGTACTAGTAACCACTACCATCACCTCTGTGCGATTTGTAGTGTGTTTTGCTGTAAAAAATTCTTATTATAAAATTCACTCAAAACTTTTCACAAAAATTAAATATTTTCTACTCATAGTGCAGAAATATTTGTGTTTATTAAAAATTTTCAAATATTATTATGAAGTTCAATTTCTGAGTGTTTTTTTTAATGCTAAGTACTTAGAGCACACACTGTGTATATTTTGTTATTTTGGCATACACTTCACTCCGATTTAATACCCCCTTTTTATTCATGAACACACCACCCAGTCACACAATTACAGTATACCACCTGCACCTTGCAAACTCCATATCAACCTGTACACTGATATGGTAGGTGGGTTGGCGCCGAACTCTGCACTGAAACAGAGTCTTAATTGTGTTTGTTAAGTGTGTGATTCGAACCCAGTACCTCCCGCCCCAAGTGCCGATCTTTCTCCGTTACCAGCCAAATTAAAAACTTACGTACTACTTTTATGTATATGCATAGGTATTACAAATTTGACAATGGTAAATGGTCAGGACAATTTAAGGACAAACTTCATGTTCGTTGACACAAGCGTGAAGGTTGCCCTAAATTTTAGTTTTGTAATTATAAACAGTTTTTTTATGATTTAATTTTTGCAATTTGTTATGTAGGCGACCCATTCCCAACCATGGAGGGGTCATAGTTATGTGCATTTCCATCACCGATCATAAACAGATAAAGAAAAATCTCGTTTGTATCCTGCCCCTATCGGGATTCGAACCCCGTACCTTCCGATCCAAACACCAAAGTTTTACCTACTGTGCGATTTGGTCGGTTAGGACAAAGTAAGGACTAACTTCACTAAATTTGATTCGTAATTTTGCGTAAATTTCTTGCAGCCTGTTTATTGTAAATTAAAAATGATTAATTTAAAAAAAATATTTTTGATTGGTCAAGCTTCGTTGAAAAGTAAAAGTTGCTCGTGATGTATTAAAAATTGAAGGATTGAAAAATTTTTTGCAATAAACCAAATATTGTAAGTTATCAATTATTTACCGATGTGACAAACTTAGCAAAATTTGTTATTTTAAAATTTACGCGAGTGTGCATTCAATATTTTAACAGTGTAATTCAACAAAAACTTGAACATAAATGATTGAAAAACGCATTAAAATAGTTAAAAGTAAACTCATTCAATTTTTCGTGTTGTTCAATATATTTTAAAAGCCCGATTTTAGATAGTCCCACACATTTATATTTCATACATTAATTAGTTTAACTAATAAGCTTTCAAAATTCAATGATAGGAGTAAGGGCTAACGACTCAGTCAATTTTTGTGTTGGCACCGGTTTGCTGATTGTCACAAGGGTCTAATCCTACAGATTTCCATGCGGTTTCATTTTTTTACGTTAAACTGCCTAGCTAATAGGCTTTCCAAATATCATGGTAAAATTTAGGACTAGTGGCTAGTCAGTGGTTTGCAGATTGTTATAAGGGGCTAATCCTAAACATTTCGTTACATCGCCTAACTAATAGGCTTTCAAATTATTATGCTAAGATTTAGGGCTAGTGAGATGCACTATGAATTAACAAGCTTTCAATGGGAAATCTTAAATCATTCAATTTTTTGTGTTGGCACCGGTTTGCTGATTGTTATAAGGGGCTAATCCTAGAGATTTCCGCGCTGTTCCGTTTTTTTACGTTAAATCGCCTAACTAGTAGGCTTCCAAAATATCATGGTAAGATTTAGGGTTAGTGAGATGCACTATGAATTAACAAGCTTTCAATGGGAAATCTTAAATCATTCAATTTTTTGTGTTGGCACCGGTTTGCTGATTGTTATAAGGGGCTAATCCTAGAGATTTCCGCGCTGTTCCGTTTTTTTACGTTAAATCGCCTAACTAGTAGGCTTCCAAAATATCATGGTAAGATTTAGGGTTAGTGAGATGCACTATGAATTAACAAGCTTTCAATGGGAAATCTTAAATCATTCAATTTTTTGTGTTGGCACCGGTTTGCTGATTGTTATAAGGGGCTAATCCTAGAGATTTCCGTGCTGTTTCGTTTTATTACGTTAAATCGCCTAACTAGTAGGCTTCCAAAATATCATGGTAAGATTTAGGGCTAGTGAGATGCACTATGAATTAACAAGCTTTCAATGGGAAATCTTAAATCATTCAATTTTTTGTGTTGGCACCGGTTTGCTGATTGTTATAAGGGGCTAATCCTACAGATGTCCATGCGGTTTCATTTTTTACGTTAAACTGCCTAACTAATAAGCTTTCCAAGTATCATGGTAAGATTTAAGGCTAGTGAGATGCACTAAAAAGTAACAAGCTTTCAATGGAAAATCTTGATTCATTCAATTTTTTATGTTGGCACCGTTGTGTAGTTCGATATACGGGGCTGATCCTAGAGAATGCCACGCGGTTACAATATAAACGTTACATTGCCTAACTAATAGTCTTCCAACATATCATGGTATGATTTAGGGTTAGTGAGATGCACTATGAATTAACAAGCTTTCAATGGGAAATCTTAAATCATTCAATTTTTTGTGTTGGCACCGGTTTGCTGATTGTTATAAGGGGCTAATCCTAGAGATTTCCGTGCTGTTTCGTTTTATTACGTTAAATCGCCTAACTAGTAGGCTTCCAAAATATCATGGTAAGATTTAGGGCTAGTGAGATGCACTATGAATTAACAAGCTTTCAATGGGAAATCTTAAATCATTCAATTTTTTGTGTTGGCACCGGTTTGCTGATTGTTATAAGGGGCTAATCCTAGAGATTTCCGTGCTGTTTCGTTTTATTACGTTAAATCGCCTAACTGGTAGGCTTCCAAAATATCATGGTAAGATTTAGGGCTAGTGAGATGCACTATGAATTAACAAGCTTTCAATGGGAAATCATAAATCATTCAATTTTTTGTGTTGGCATCGGTTTGCTGATTGTTATAAGGGGCTAATCCTAGAGATTTCCGCGCTGTTCCGTTTTTTTACGTTAAATCGCCTAACTAGTAGGCTTCCAAAATATCATGGTAAGATTTAGGGTTAGTGAGATGCACTATGAATTAACAAGCTTTCAATGGGAAATCTTAAATCATTCAATTTTTTGTGTTGGCACCGGTTTGCTGATTGTTATAAGGACCTAATCCTACAGATTTCCATGCGGTTTCATTTTTTACGTTAAACTGTTTAACTAGTAGGCATTCCAAGTATCATGGTAAGATTTAAGGCTAGTGAGATGCACTAAAAAGTAACAAGCTTTCAATGGAAAATCTTGATTCATTCAATTTTTTATGTTGGCACCGTTGTGTAGTTCGATATACGGGGCTGATCCTAGAGAATGCCACGCGGTTACATTATAAACGTTACATTGCCTAACTAATAGTCTTCCAACATATCATGGTACTTGCCCTAGATCTTTCCATGATATTTTGAAAGCCTACTAGTTAGGTGATTTAACCGCGTGGAAGTCTATAGGATCGGCCCCGTATACCAAACTAGACAACCGCTCCAACACAAAAAACTGAATGGGTCGTTAGCCCTTACACTTATCATTGTATTTTGAAAGCCTTATAGTTAAACTATTTAATGTTTGAAATGTAAATGCGTGAAACTACGAGTATCTATAATCGGGCTCGTAAAATATATTGAACAACAGTAAAAATTGAATGAATTTACTTTTAACTATTTTAATGCGATTTTCAATCATTTCTGTTCAAGTTTTTGTTGAATTACGCTGTTAAAATGTTGAATGCAAGTTCGTCACACCGGTCAATTATTTGAGTGCCCAAATTTTAAAAAGTTATACAATTTTGATTAATGTGACTGAGTAAATTTTTTGGAACATCAGGTTAAATTTTGGGGCACGCATAATTTTGCAATCCAAACAAAGGTTGCACATTATAAAGGAATTCAAATACAATACAAAACCAGTGGTAATTATATAATTCTTTCTTTGGTATAATTGAATTCGCCTCGAAGCATCTTTATATAATATGCAAGTGTCACTCAACCAGGTAATTGAATTTTACAAGACTGTTTAAAATTTATAAGGCGCGCATATAACCAACATGACGCAAAACTTTTTATTTTATTTTAAATTTTAAGTCGCGTGCATCTTTCATATCATAATTGGTTTACGTTTCAATACTCGTACATATAAATTTTTGACTTACCTCGACCACTTCGTCCCACGAATCGTAAATCATTAAATTTTGCTACTTGGTTTTTCATAACCGCGGTACAGTTGCGCAGCTCAGCACAGTAATTTTCATCGTTACCGGCGCGTACCGTAACCATTGTCCCATCGACAATATCGCCCAGTGCGACTACTTTAAATGCCACCGGAAGGGTTTTATTAGATCGCCAATGTGTTGGTAGCGCTGAACAAAGGAAGTATGGACTACCAGTTCGTACTGAAATAATAATAAATAAAAAAAAATTACAAATAAATTTATTTAGGTTAGATTACAGCATAAAACATAAAATTTTTGTGATGTTCAGTGCATTGGAAAATTTAATTATGTTGCTTCGTTCTTATGGCGACGAAACGAAAAGGTTTCGATTTCTTATATACCGTGTCCAAGTATTATATGATCATGATTGCGATCTCCTGAGTATCATCAATATCAGCCGAGATTTTTATTTTGTGTAACGTTTTTGGGGACATATCAATTACGCCAAATAACAATAAACTGCGTACAGCAAATATTTTTTGTATATACTTTTGGGGTATATGGCTTCGGTTAACTATTCATCAGCTTGTCCATCACCCTTTTCCCATAATATTTGTATCTGCATATTGTTTAACTTGTATGTGAAACTGGCTGTAGTTACGTACATATAGTAGTGATATGAGACATGATGACCGAATAAAAATTTTTGGTGTTGATCAATCAGATTTGTTCGATTACTCATGGATTGATATTTAAATATTTGGTTAAAAAACCATAGACTTAGTCATGGTGTATATATGGGTGACAAGAGAACGGGCAGACAAATAGATGCTAATAATTATGTATGATAAGTTTGTGGTCAATTTCAAGATCATAATATATACTAACTGAGATGGGGTTCACTTGGCTTGAGCGCGAGATACAAGATTTATTAATTTGGTATAACATCTTTACTAAATTTAAGATTGCCTAACGGAATTCCTACAAATTCCAATAATTATTAAAAATTAACATTCCAGTAGTTTTGACAGTACTAAATACCTCATCATTCAAGTGTGAACCAAAGTGATAACAAAATTTTTGCTTGGTCCAATACCTTTCTATCGATGTGCCATGTCAAAATTGGAATGAGAAAAAATGTAACTGTTTCCAGGCCACAACGGCAGCTTTGTGTACTAAGATGCTTTAACTAACTTTGTGACATTCAAATGGTCCTCCAATAAGAACTTTTTTTCAATAGAGTATAAAGTAGCTTTTCAAAGCTCGTTATTCATTTTTTAAAAATTAACAGTACAAGGCTGACTTTTAAAAATGTGAATTCAACATTTTATAAAATTTGCGTTATTTGTGGTGCACAAAATAAACCATTGCACCGGTTATTAAAAATTTAGTGCAAAAGTTTGAGTCCACTACGTTTCAGTACCAAACATACCGAGAGCAAAAACTACTTGTTTAGTCGTTCAACCGAAAATATTGCTACAGTAATAGTCTTGCAGAGAATTCAACAATTAAAATTCTCCTAATGACCACATTGCGAATTTTACGCAAGAATTTATCGTTACGTCCTAATAAAGTCTAAGAATTAAAGCCACAAGATCATTCTGAACGTCGAAAATTTGCCGATTGAAACCCAACTGAAATATGTAAAAAAAAATCCCAAATTTGTTGCATGCAATAAATGTTGCACAATCAATAAGTTTTTGCAACAAATTTTAATTAAGAAATATGTTGAAGAAATTTCAAAAGATTGAGATGTAGGGTAGGTTTTCTGGAATACTCGTGATATAGTCTCTTACTGAGACAAACGAATCGAGCAGTTCCTGGGGTCAGCGATATAAATAACGGGTCTTTTACAAAGGGGTTGTTGCAACCAACTTAAATTTAGAAATCTGTTCAACACATTTCTAAAGACATGTGGGTAGGGTTTCTGGAATGCTCATGATACGTTCTTTTACCAGGATAAAGAAATCGAACAATCCCTGGGGTCGACATTATAAATAACGGGTCTTTTACGAGGGCGTTGCTGCAACAAATTTAAATTTAGACATCTGTTGAACAAATTTCTAATGATTGACATGTGGGTAGATTTTCTGTAATACTAATGATATGTTCTCTTAACAGGACAAACGAATCGAACGTTTCCTGGGGGGTCGGCGGTATAAATAACTGGTCTTTTACAAAAGGGTTGTTGCAACAAATTGCAATTTAGAAACCTGTTCCAGACATTTCAAAAGATTGACATGTGTGTTTTCTGAAATGTTCATGAAATAGTCTCTTACCAGGATAAACGAATGGAACGATTCCTTGGGTTGTCGATATAAATTACGGGTCTATTACAAAGGGGTTATTTACACACAAGTCAATCTTTTGAAATTTGTTGAACAGATTTCTAAACTGAAATTTGTTGCAACAACCCCTTTGTAAAAGACCCGTTTTTTATATCACTGACCCCAGGAATCGTTCGATTTGTTTGTCCCAGCAAGAGAACGTATCTCAGGCGTTCTAGAAAATCTAATCACAAGTCAATCTTTATAATTTTGTTGAACAGATTTGAATCTTGTGGGGATGAACCCTGTGTGTATGTGTCTCTAGGAAGTTGACTTTTGTTATTAGCATTTTGAAAACTTACCTGCATATACATTTGCCTTCTTTTTATAATTTGGCGGTTTGATTTTTTATTTCATATTGTGATAAGAGATTTTTTTGAGATTTCCGTGCAACATTTGTTGCATGCAACAAATTTGGGGTTTTTTTTATTGGGGCAAATTTCACATGCATAGATGGGATTATTTATCAAGGTGGTGGTTTTTTAAAATAAAGTTATTTTTTCTGATGCAACTCATTTTCATTTGTGTGGCTATGTAAACAAACAAAATTGTCTCAATTTGGCTTCTAAAGATACTCCGGTGCGATATGAGCCGGAGGTGTCATTGGTCCGCATTATTTCGAAAATGAAGCTAACGCTTTTACTGTCAATGGTGTTTGCTACAGAAACATGATACCAAGTTTTGTATGGCGCATATTTAATGATATAAATATTTGCGACTTGTGGTTTCAACAGGACGGCGTTATTTCGCGCAGAGGGATGTTAGTTAGACCATCTATCACCATTAGATTATTTTTTGTGGGGCTATGTGAAAGATCAGACTTATGAGAATAATCTTCAATTACTCGAAGGTTTAAAAAATAATATCGAAAGCTTCATTCGTGAGACAAATGTGATCGAAAATTTCGTCAAGAGGATCAACTTTTGCAAACGTGTTCTTGGTGGACATTTGACAGATATTATTTTTCATACATAAATGGTCAAGTGTGTACACTCAAAAGCTTCTGAATTCTCTGAATTAAATATAGAAGTCGCTCGTTATTGGCACTTACATCCAGATGGAATCTTTTATCATTTTAGGGCTCAAATCAGTGTTTTTGGACTCCGGACATTTATTTTCGATTTCGTGACACGTGCAAAACACAAAGTAAGGTGTAAATTGGACTCATTGCATGATAGCTTGTTGGTTGATATATAATAACAGTTGGAATTTGAAATCCTGTAGTGAAAAACTTTTATCGGAAGATGAACTTTCGTTTGAGATGGTTATACAAATTTATAGTGCTAATGAACTTACTTCGCAACAATTGGATGGAATACAAAAAAAAATGACGTGGTAGCAGTAACTGAAATTGCAAATAAAAATAAGTTTATGTTGCAAAGTCTAAAGTGAAGAATTTGATTGCATTTAATGTCAAGGAACATTTGGGGAAAATGTGTTGTTGCAGCAGATTCAGTGAAAGAATAGATGATGAAAAAAATTGGTATCAAGAAATTCAGGTTGAAAATTTATTGGTGAAGATGAAGTTAGATTCCGGAGGAGTAAAGTGACTCGAATACGACATCGACTTACTGAATAATCCCAAGTTTGAAGTTTATCCTCCGAACCGTGTAAAAATGAACAAAAACACATGGTGCTACTCCAGTAGTATCTCCAATGGTAATAGTTCGCAAAAATAACAAATATTGGTATGTTTTTATCCAACAGATGTGACCCTTGAAAACCACGAAAAAAATATTAGCTAAAAAATTCGAATTCTTTCACAATTCTTGACTGTAGCCGAGGGTTTTGGCAGATACAAATTAGTCGTGGAGAAGGTGCTCTCACACAAGGTTACCATTCGGACTAGCCTCAGCCCCCGACATCTTTTGAGATATAATGAGTCGAACATTAGAGCGTGGATGATATTTTAATTTTTACGAGCACAAAAGAAGAAAACTTGAAGATAACAAATAAAGTGTGAAAAAAGTTGAATAAAGTCATACTGAAGTAGACTTTGAAAAAATCGAGGCGATTTAAATTTAAAGATTCCAAAAAACAAAATGAAACTGCAACGTTTGTTGTGCATGTTAACAGAACCACTGATACAACTGTTAGCAAACAATCCGGAATGAGTATAGACAGAAAACCAAAAAATGCCTTTCAATGAGCTGACACGGGTTTTTTCTTCTGAACCAGTACTCAAATTTTACGACACAAAAGCAGATGTGAAATGACAAGTAGATGTCAGTTCGTACAGTTTTGGTGGTGTACTCTTACAAAATGATCAGCTAGTTGCACATAATTTTAAAGCACTCTTGCAATAAATATCATGATCACCAAACCGTTAGAAATAACTTTCAACTTAAACGGAGATTACCATAATACACTTGGGCCAGATGAGGAAGAACTGAAGAAGAAGTTGGCCAGATGAAGATCCAGATGTATCACAGTTAGCAAAAAATTATTGGAAGTTCAGAGACGAAATTGCTTATTAGGAGGGAATTTTGTTTAAGTTACAAAATTATTGTACCCACGATCAACACATTAGAGTTCTTCAAAATATTCATCGTTGTCATTTTGGAATTCAAAAATCATTAAGTTCGGCTAGAGAATTTCTCTCTTCTCCAAAGCATGTTAAAAGACATTACAGATTTTATTAATCATTGTGCAATAGGCTACCACGTAAACCCAAAAAATCCGGGAAGTCCGTTTGAAATAATCACTTCGGATATATTTCATTTATTGCCGACTAGCAAAGACTATCTTCTAATTGAACAGTTATTCGGGTTTTTTGATTTTAAGGAACTACAGAATGGTACATCAATTGAAGTCAATTATCATTTGAAAGCATGGGACACAGTACATGACATTCCGGATACATTGGAAACAACTAATGGTCTACAATATTTATCCATCAAAAACTTAATATTCGAGACCCATGAAAATGGAAACACAGCAAAAATCTTCTGTGGGCTGATCCATCATTTTATAGTGTCTTGGCCCAATCGACAAATTATTAGGTTTGAACTATTATGAAGAAATTATAATGAGTAATGTGGTAAGGGTTTCATCCGAAAAATCGCAACACCATCCTATGTATATGTATATGCTCTTTCGGGGTTAATTTTTCTCGTCTTGCTTTACGCAATTTCTGCCAACTCGACGACCGATTTAAATTACCATCTGCGCATTGAATAGCTCCATGCCAGCCTATAGTACTGGATATGAAAGATGGGTCGGCCCATGAGTTTTGCACGCCGATAGAGGGTCGTAATTGTGTTCTTTTTAACCACAGATCGTAATCTGTTGATGAAAAGTTCCTTTTGCATCCTACTCCTATCGAGATTCGAACCCACCACTTTTGTTTACAAATCATACGTTTTGGAGCTGTTGGCAATGAATTCCTTTGTTATAGACTTGTCGTATATCGTTGCAGCACGTTTAGTAATATAAACTGCCTTTGTTCCGCTTTCGAACAATTTCTCGTGGAAATGCGAATATTGCGGGTGTTAAATATCAAACTTTTACAAAATTAGTGAAGAATGATCGTGTGGGTAACTGCAGCAAGGAAAATTTCGAATTTTAAAATGAACTTTGCATACCGATTAAGTACAATTTGTGCTAATTAGTGCTCACGGAACAAAAATAGTGGTAGTCCAGGAGCCGAAAAAACAGGAAAAGCAAATTTCAAATTTCGCCTGAAAGACGAAACAAATAAAACCTGATTTCTAGACTCAAACAGAAATAATTTAAGCTAAACTTATGAAATTTGTGCTTATCGAAGAAATATGATTTTCATAAATTTTCATTCATAAATCGAGGAAAACCAAAGCAGCCCCTGAATGATACTATATTTATAAAAACAGAGATATATCGTTCAATAATATTTGTGTTGAACAACAAATTAAATAATAGAAATAAAATGTTCTAAAATCTAAGTCATAAGCAATTCAGATAGCATATTCCTGTCTGGTATATTCATTGTCAACCTAAAAATAAAGTGGCAGAATTTGTGCTAATCCAAAATTGACCCAATTCCATTGTACAACAGAAACCGTTGAATTAACAATTTTTTGACAAAAAGTGTTCTATAAACCAATGAAGTTGACACTTGTGATTGCTAAATTGTTCATTCAACGGTCGTTGTTGTTCAATTGAGCTGGGCCGATTCCGTATTACCACAAATTCGGCCACTATAATTTTCGGATGGCAATGAACATACCAAACAGGAATATGCTATCTGAAAATTTTCGCTATCTGCGAATTTTTCGGTTTGGGCAAAGGTAATTTATAGTCCTATTGTGTATCTTGAAAAATGGTGAAAACTGATCTAATTTTCCCGATGTTGAAAAACAAAGTTTTTTAATTTTCTTACCGCGTTGTTAATTTTCAAACCGAAATTCTAAATCATCGTGAGATGTCAGCTTCTGGCATTTTAGTATTTCAACACCCTTTACAAATAGAACTGTACCAATAGAATGAAAGGTGTGAAAATTTCACCCGTTTAGTTTCCCACCGTTACCGAGATGAGGCGGCAGTAAACCAGTGTGGTGCAAAATTAGGTTTGAATATTCCGTCAGACGTTCTAAAATTGGTTGGAGGTTATGTTAAATGAACCAATGTGTGATTTTATTTATGACACCTTATTCGAATTGAACATCTTGACACTGACAGGGTTATATTCACACGCTTGTAGTAACAATGTTTGTCGAACTCATTCCATTATCACAGCAAATGCTATATAGGCTCTCACAGTAATCACACCTTCCTTCAATTCCGGATAAAATTTGATCTCTGGTGCATCGATAAGTGTGGATCAGTTGTGATAAGACCTTGAGCACTTTGGTAGAGCTAAAGGATGATGACCGAAATATGCTTTGAGTACTGTACAATATTATGTCTATGTAGAATAATATGGCCGCTCGATGTATTACACGATGCATCAATTGCTGCCGTAAAAGTAATTACGGATGTTAAGAGTACAATACCTATGATCTAGCGCAATTATGACAAGTTAAAATGTCTGAGATTAGGTAGATACCAGTAGATAAGACAGCTAAGTGTTCCGATTTAAAGATTTTTTATAATTTACGTAAATTTCATCGTTACAGTTGGTTATTAATCTTATTACTTAATTCAGATGGCGATTGTTCGACTAACAAGCTTACAACAAGTAGTTTTTGATCTAATTCCAGAACAATAGCCTGAAAAAAGCTTCTAAGCAAGGTCAAGCTGGCTCGGGCATCATTCCAGAAGAACAAAGTCGAAAGTGATCCTTACGGGTTGAACTTAGTCGAGCGTCCTCGATATGATTAAATCGTTAGATATCTACTATAAAGTTCATCTTTCAGCTGGTGATTTCTATAAACCACGCATATTTCACACTTGGATTACATGCGCGTGTGAAACTCTAATTGATAGTATCTATACACTTTGACATCCTTTGGATTCGATCTACTTTAAAATAATCAGAGTGATTTGAATTACGTAAGCTGCTTTCCCTCCGCTTACAGATTTACGTACCTCTCGATCCAGCAGCTTTGATCACTGTGCCACTTGTTCCGTTAATAAAATACATTCGGATTCAAGCGACCTTGTTAACCTGCACCGACCAACTACAAAAATATGGAAAATAGTTTTGTGGGTACGAGTAAATTGAAAGTATAAACATAATGACTTAGCGAATTATTGTAATTTCGCTAAACATTTGTTAACCAGTTTACTTCGATGTAAAATTATAAAATGCGATTTTTACCCAGAATAGTCCAAAATTGCATATGGAAATCGCATGTATGCGTTAAATAATGGGGCGAGGAAACAGAAATATATTATTTTTTCGCTGATCGATTCAGTTGTGAGTTATAGGGAGCGTCATGGATGGAGGTGAATAAAGAGAAAATTTGCTATATTTTACAAATTTGCTTCGATAAAGAAGAAAACGCAGGACAGGCGCGTTAAATTGTGAATGGTGTCTACGGTCCCGATCTGTTTAGTTTCGTTAACTCCGTTCCGGTAATATCGATATCAAAGATGCACCACGCACTGGAAGGTCTATCGTCGAAAATATCGATAAAACCCTGGAAATTATCGAAGTAGACCGCCATGTTAGCTGTTGTAGCATCGCCTAGGAGCTGCAGATCGTTCACAAAAGCTGGCTTCAAAAATAAGCTCGATGTTTCGGTGCCGCACGAGTTGACGCGAAAAAGCTTTATGGACTCTGTTTCCATCTCCAAATCCTTGACCAAACGGATTGAAATCGAGCCATTACTGAAGCGGACGGTGACTGGCAACGAGGAATGGATTACACACGACAATATAAAGTGGAAACGATCATAGTCGAAGTCCAGCGAAGTGGTCTATCAGGAAGATTTTGCTTTGTGTTTGGTGGGATGAAAGGGGAATCATCTACCATGACCTGCTACCCAATGGTCAAACTCTCAATTCGGACCTCTACTGCTAGCAATTGGACCTACTGAAGGCAGTAATAGCCTGCCATAAGCGATTATCATCTCTTTTCATCCATGGCTAATGCTCTTGGAGGAGTAAAAATGGCCTTAATAGAGGCTTGTGAAAACTGGCTCTCAGTTTTATGCTAATAGGGACAAGTCGTTTTGGAAAAGCAGTATAATAAAATTGCGTTCTAAATGGTAATGAGTTATCGAAAGGAAACGGCGTGCATTTGAGCCAAAACAAATGTTTTTAATTTTTTCAACTTTATTGAATAAAATTTGAGATCACAAAGCGTCTCACAAGGTGTATAGTGACATTCAATAATTCGCTAAGTTATTATGTTCCTACTATGAATATACACATGTTGCTATTGATTCTCAATATTGAAGAAAGAATAGAATGGGTCTTACAGGGAAAGCCGTAAGGCCAGAATTCACGGAACCTAAAATATTTCGCCGCAACAACGAGCATCTTATGAATACTTCCATGGATATTGCTGGCTATTACTAATACCTACCAGAATTATGATCTTTATTCAGATTAGATTTAGACAAATTTTTTAAATACTGCGGATCATTTCGCGGTTTCATTCTACAATCGGTGTTTGTGATGTTGCTCTCTTGAGCGTAATTATTGTTCATCATTCGTTTCAGAGTTGCGTTTCATCTGCTGTGTCTTGCCGTGTGGCTAATCTTTCATTAGGGCTATACTATTTTGGCTTGCTGGACGCTCCTTGTTCCTGATAGTCATTCCATTCGCGGAACAGCAATCGTAAACATAGTATTTTGTTTAATCCAGTCTTCAATCATGGAAACTTGGTAAATATTTGGCTAAATGGAACTGAAAATTTTATAAGGTGTGTAAGTAGACACTCGGCTCTGAAGTTGGTTGCATAAAATATACTTGAACGCATCCAAACCGCCTGCTATTTTTCTACTTGCACTCCTAATATAATCTTTAAAAAAGTATTCTCGAGTATCAAATCTTTGCATCAGATCCTGATTGACTTGAACATCAAGCACACAGCAACTATACTATATTTTGATCAACAAGTGGTGCTGATCTGATTTAATACTTTTTATCTTTATACTGCCTCTCGGACCACAATTTTATCTAAAATTGTTTGGTTTTCTCAATTAAACCCTTCGCAGTCATTCTTATTAAAAATAAAAATTAATTTTTTTTTGTTTAAAAAAATTGTAATAGATTTTGAGAACGAGACTGCACTAACAAATTTGTTGCCAATTGGAAGCGAATTGGATATTATTTCGCAACAGATAACCATAGATATTAATTTTAATTTTTAAAAATTATATTCTCAAATCAAGAAAATTGTGCACATTTCAAGAAAATGATTTCTCAAACTTATAATAATACACAAGCAAATATTCTTCGCTTTTATATTTACATTTTAAGAATCCACGCAAAATTTTAATATTAATTTAAAAGGCGATTTCATATTTTTTCTGGTGTTTAGAGAGGATATATGCAGACATTTATACAAAGACTCGATTATGGCAACTTGTAGTTTCGTTAAGTAGAGTAGTACTTGAAGTTTCGTTTAACATAGTGGAACATCGAACAACGATGAAATGAAAACGGAACTTATTTAAAAGCCCAAAATTTTGGGATAGATTTGTTAAAGAAGATGCGGCTTGAAGCTACGTTTCGAAAATTTATCTATCATCAAAGCATCTTCTATCATCTGTGGCTTAACACGTGGTTAAGATTCAATCCTTTTTATTGTTAAACGGCTCTTCAAGTACTGTCCGGCTAACCACAAACTTCGCAGTCAATTATTTCTCATTTCAAAAAGAAGAGCAGAAAATTAATATTTGAGAAAGGATGAGGAATAAATTTTTTAATAAATTTTAATTTGAAGAAATTATTTTCTCAAATCAAGACAGTTGTGCTCTTTTAAGAAACTGATTTCTTAAAGTTATGATAAATTCTTAGGCTGAGAATCGTTCTTTACACAACCCTCATCGCATTTATTTATTGAAATTATTTATATGAAGCAACATTAAGGTAAACAAATATCCTTGCTCCAGCAGACCCTGATTAACATGATCATCAAGCGCAGTTTTGTTCAACAAGTGGTTCTGTTCTGGTTTAAATATTTTTGTTTATAAATAAAATGAGAGTATAAATCTGAACAAAATTTTTATCTAAAATTCCCTACATTAGAAATCAAAATTAATTTACTTTAATTAAATTTTAAAATTGTTTTAAGATATAGATTTTGAGAACAAGAACTACTGCTAAGGATGTACAAGAAAACCCGTAGAAATGAAAATACTGTAAGTGTGGAAGAAACTTCCAAAAACTTCACGAGAAAAAAACAGGAAATTATTATTTATAAAATTTGTTGCTAATTGCAAGAGATGGCCATATAAATTAATTTTATGTTTTAAGAAATTATATTCTCAAATCTAGGAAATAGGGTTCATTTTAAGAAAATTATTCCTCAGAATTCTAATAAATTCTTAGTTTGAGAAATAATTGTTAAAATTGGGGAAAAACAATATTTTTTACACATGCAAATACTCGTCGGTTTTATAGTTAAATTTGAAGAATAAATTAATAAAATTTCCGCGTTCGCTTGGCTTCGAGGTGATCTCATGTTTCTTCTGGTGTGTAGAGAGGATACATACAAAAAAATGTATACAAAGACTCAATTACGGCAACTTGGTTGAATAATTAAAGTAAATTAAAGTTTTCGGATTTTTTCTAACGGCTAAAGAGAATTAATGAAAAAATTGAAAATCGGACAACGATGAGATCGAAACGTATTGAACAGGCCGAAAATTTGGGAAAGTTTTGTTAATGTTATCAAAGCATCTTCTATCATCTGTGGTCTAACAAGCAGTTCCGATTCATAACTTTTTATCGTTAAGCTTTAGGGTATAAGTAACCAGACACTTCGATTTCATACTAAAAATTTGACAATTAGGAATGTCAATTATTTCTTATTCCAAGAAAAAAATAAGGAAACTGAGAAATAATCAATAAAATTAGAGAAAACTACATTCGGTACTCTAGCAAAGGAGGTTCATCGCATTTACACGTTAAAAATATGTACTCGTGTATGAATACGTTGTCTTTAAAACTGCGTCCTAACCTTTTTTGTACAACAAGTGGTTCAGATTCTGAATATATCTAAGATTTATCCAATTAAATACTTCAAAGTCATACTTCAAGCATCTAAAATAAAATGATGAAATTAAAGTTTGGTTAAAGTTAATTTATTTAAATTTTAAGAACAAGAAGTACGGCTCACTAAATACGGCTCACTCTAAATTATTTCTCATTTCAAGAAACAAGCATGAAGGTAATATTTGTCAAAGGACGACTAAGAAATTAGTTTTATTTGTTGAGAAATTATTTTCTCAAATCAAGATAATTGAGTATATTTTATATAATAAATTCTTAGTTTGAGAAATAATTATTAGAATTAGAGAAAACAATGTACGTTAGCACCCATTCGTATGTACTAACGAAATTTTTATGGTTTTATGCTAGAAATTATTTTTGTTCCAAGTCAGGTTTTGTATTAGTAAACTTTACACGAACATTCTCAGTAGCGATCTCTACACCAAGTGGTCAAGCACTACGCTATGTATTTGACGTCACTATTTAAGACTGTTAAATTTTAAAATATAATTAAAGCTTGTTTTAAGTTGGTTTATTTAAATTTTAAGAACAAGAAGTACGGCTCATTAAATACGGCTCACTCTAAATTATTTCTCATTTCAAGAAACAAGCATAAAGGTAATATTTGTTAAAGGACGACTAAGAAATTAGTTTTATTTGTTGAGAAATTATTTTCTCAAATCAAGACAATTGACCATATTTTATAAAATAAATTCTTAGTTTGAGAAATAATTATTAGAATTAGAGAAAACAATGTACGTTAGCACCCATTCGTATGTACTAACGAAATTTTTATGGTTTTATGCTAGAAATTATTTTTGTTCCAAGTCAGGTTTTGTATTAGTAAACTTTACACGAACATTCTCAGTAGCGATCTCTACACCAAGTGGTCAAGCACTACGCTATGTATTTGACGTCACTATTTAAGACTGTTAAATTTTAAAATATAATTAAAGCTTGTTTTAAGTTAGTTTATTTAAATTTTAAAAACAAGAAGTACGGCTCATTAAATACGGCTCACTCTAAATTATTTCTCATTTCAAGAAACAAGCATGAAGTTAATATTTTTCAAAGGTCGGCTAAGAAATTAGTTTTATTTGTTGAGAAATTATTTTCTCAGATCAAGACAATTGAGTATATTTTATATAATAAATTCTTAGTTTGAGAAATAATTATTAGAATTAGAGAAAACAATGTACGTTAGCACCCATTCGTATGTACTAACGAAATTTTTATGGTTTTATGCTAGAAATTATTTTTGTTCCAAGTCAGGTTTTGTATTAGTAAACTTTACACGAACATTCTCAGTAGCGATCTCTACACCAAGTGGTCCAGCACTACGCTATGTATTTGACGTCACTATTTAAGACTGTTAAATTTTAAAATATAATTAAAGCTTGTTTTAAGTTAGTTTATTTAAATTTTAAGAACAAGAAGTACGGCTCACTAAATACGGCTCACTCTAAATTATTTCTCATTTCAAGAAACAAGCATAAAGGTAATATTTGTTAAAGGGCGACTAAGAAATTAGTTTTATTTGTTGAGAAATTATTTTCTCAAATCAAGACAATTGAGTATATTTTATATAATAAATTCTTAGTTTGAGAAATAATTATTAGAATTAGAGAAAACAATGTACGTTAGCACTCATTCGTATATACTAACGAAATTTTTATGGTTTTATGCTAGAAATTGTTTTTGATCTAAGTCAGGTTTTGTATTAGTAAGGTTTACACCAACATTCTCGGTAGCGATCTCTACACCAAATCGTCAAGCACTTCGCTATGTATTTATTCGTAAATTTACTGTTTATTTTTTAAGATATTGACATCATTATTTAAGACTGTTAAATTTTAAAAAATAATTAAAGCTTGTTTTAAGTTAATTTATTTAAATTTTTAAATTTTAAAAGCAAGAAGTACGGTTTACTAAATGCGGCTCAATCTAAATTATTTCTCATTTCAAGAAACAAGCATGAAGTTAATATTTTTCAAAGGTCGGCTAAGAAATTAGTTTTATTTGTTGAGAAATTATTTTCTCAGATCAAGACAATTGAGTATATTTTATATAATAAATTCTTAGTTTGAGAAATAATTATTAGAATTAGAGAAAACAATGTACGTTAGCACCCATTCGTATGTACTAACGAAATTTTTATGGTTTTATGCTAGAAATTATTTTTGTTCCAAGTCAGGTTTTGTATTAGTAAACTTTACACGAACATTCTCAGTAGCGATCTCTATACCAAGTGGTCCAGCACTACGCTATGTATTTGACGTCACTATTTAAGACTGTTAAATTTTAAAATATAATTAAAGCTTGTTTTAAGTTGGTTTATTTAAATTTTAAAAACAAGAAGTACGGCTCATTAAATACGGCTCACTCTAAATTATTTCTCATTTCAAGAAACAAGCATAAAGGTAATATTTGTTAAAGGACGACTAAGAAATTAGTTTTATTTGTTGAGAAATTATTTTCTCAAATCAAGACAATTGAGTATATTTTATATAATAAATTCTTAGTTTGAGAAATAATTATTAGAATTAGAGAAAACAATGTACGTTAGCACTCATTCGTATATACTAACGAAATTTTTATGGTTTTATGCTAGAAATTGTTTTTGATCTAAGTCAGGTTTTGTATTAGTAAGGTTTACACCAACATTCTCGGTAGCGATCTCTACACCAAATCGTCAAGCACTTCGCTATGTATTTATTCGTAAATTTACTGTTTATTTTTTAAGATATTGACATCATTATTTAAGATTGTTAAATTTTATAAAATAATTAAAGCTTGTTTTAAGTTAATTTATTTAAATTTTTAAATTTTAAAAGCAAGAAGTACGGTTCACTAAATGCGGCTCAATCTAAATTATTTCTCATTTCAAGAAACAAGCATGAAGTTAATATTTTTCAAAGGTCGGCTAAGAAATTAGTTTTATTTGTTGAGAAATTATTTTCTCAGATCAAGACAATTGAGTATATTTTATATAATAAATTCTTAGTTTGAGAAATAATTATTAGAATTAGAGAAAACAATGTATGTTAGCACTCATTCGTATGTACTAACGAAATTTTTATGGTTTTGATCTAAGACAGGTTTTGTATTAGTATGATTTACACCAACATTCTCGGTAGCGATCCCTACACCAAGTGGTCAAGCACTACGCTATGTATTTTTTCACAAATTTTCTGTTTATTTTTTAAGATATTGACGTCATTATTTGCCCTATATACAATTTTAATACAGAAGATTTTCGAGATGTTATCAGTACAGTAAAAAACTCAACGTACTCGGTTATCGCGAGCACGGTAGTAAATCGTACACTTTTATAATATTTTGCAAAATAAAAGTTGTATGTATGATTCATGCACGTCCGGTTTGGGCAAAAGAAATTATTTGCACATAAATTACATAAAACATAATTGGTTATGTATAGTGGTAGTTAAAAAATATGAAAACACTGTCGCTCACCTAATTCACCCGGATACTCATTTTGCGCTTCGATCACTAAACGCTCCGTCCACCATAATTCTTGTGATCCCGTTGGTGAATCGGCACCACTGTTATTAATGGGGGGCTCCAGCATGCCCCCCTTTATTGTAATACTATTGTTATTATTATTATTTATATTACTTGTATTATTATTTGTTTCACTTAGTATACTACCCCAATCACTTGAATTTGTAATTGGATTTGTGGTGCCGCTACTATTCGTATTTGTTGTGCTAGCCGTTGAACTATTATTAGTCCGTGGCAAATGCATACGTGATCTTAAATTTGTCGGAGCTATTTTGAATAATTTTTTATAAAAATTTACAGTACACAAACCACTATATATTTATATATTCACTGAATTATATTTAACGGACGCACTGTATATTGGTCACTCTCGCAACAAACTATATAAATTTATCAAGAAACTGTATTAAGTAATAATATTCTGCGATATTTACGTAATCACTAAAGTTTAATGTAAAGCAAATTAAATTTTTTATTTTGTATTTTTTGGGAATTTCCAAAAAATATTCATTCATAAATTTTTTTTGTTGCGCTGAGAGCTTCTTACTACGTCAACAACACTGTACACTAGTTATACGTATTTACACCAAAACTTTACACATTATTTAGTCGATCGTTCAATATAAATTCTCTTGGCACACATCAAAAATCTCGCGATCACTTATTTAGTAAAAGTAAATTATTATTAAAGAGACAACGAAGAAAATAAACAAAAGCGCACGGTTAAGATCTCCACACAATAAAATTATTAGTCACGTTAACGAGAAATTTTTATTTTGTAATAAAATGCGCGATCGAGGAAAAAAAATGTTTCGGCGGGAATTTTAAATTTTTTGTACATACGTAGATTTAAAATCCGCGATCGTTAAAATATTAATATTTTATAATATTTTGGTAAACGTGCACACACAAAAAAAAAAAAAATTTATTTTTTAAACTTTAAGACAAAAACTTGATAACTTTTATACGTCTTAACGCGATCCGCGCACAATTGAAACTAAAAAAGAAAATGTAAAAAAGTAGTTTTTTGTGTATGGATTGTGTTGAATGTACACGATTGATCAACGATTCAAATCGTCTGCATTATATTTAGGGAGGTTGGGAATTTTGTTGAATGAGAATTGTTGTTCGGCGTATATTGGATGTGAGTGCGCGCGCGCGCGGAACACACATTGGTATCTTAGCACTGTGTACAAAATTGTTATTGTAACGAATTCATGAGAAAAGCAATATTTTGACTGGATGGTTTGAAATTTCATCGCATCGTTGAGTCGTCGTCGTCGCAGGAGGAGTGTATATTGTAATACTTTAGTGCATAAGCAGTACGTTTTGTGGGAAGGGCAACATTTTTTTTATTTATATGGATACATTTTTATTATTTTTGATCTTCTTCGGGAGTGGAGAAATCTTAAAACTGAAAAAAATATATTTAGTTTTTATAATTAAAAACTATAAAATGTAGTGATTTATGATTTTATGAGAAATTATCACACTTTCGAATATCTCTTACGAGTATAATGCGATGTATATGAAGCGAAATTTTATAATGAACAACCGCACGGTTTGAACAGTCTATCGAGGAGTCGAGTATATTAAACCGCATTTTGTGTGTTTATGGGTATAAAAGGTTTGGTAACATGGTTTATTATTATAATAAATGTGGAATCGAATATATAAAAATAAAATAAGAAACATCTTTAAGAAGGTAAATAAAATATATAGTCTAACATCTTTTGTTGAAATTTAATTGATTTTTGTATATATTTTGCGTATTACTTTACCTGTAGAGTTGTGTCATTATCGAATTGTAATTTCACACGTTACGAATTTGTATTTGATTGTGGTGTGTGTACGATGCCATTTTTGGGCTGTGGGAAATTCAATGATGGTCGATTGAGAAATTAAATTCTTTATTGAGCAATTCACCTGCAAAATTTAAACTATGAATTACTTAAACATTAAGGCCGCAATCGATAAACGAAACTAAATTCCTAACTCAAATAAATTACCTAATTTGGCATTTTTAGACGACAATAAATTACCAGTTTGAAGTGCAGATTAAAGTTGGAGTAGTGGTTACCGACGACTAAAGATAAGTAAAGTTTGATTCTCGTATAAAGTTTCATGCGTATGTCGTTTTTACAAAAGCATCCAGCTGGTTGATCAATTTTGCAACCTATTAGAAGTGTCCACGGAACCTGAGTTCAAATCTCTGGGAAGGCGTGTTAATAGCCGTTTACCGTTTTCACTCAAACTCTAAATATAAAATCAAAAATTCCTTGTAAATTTGCTGACCTTGTCAGAAAGAGGCCATCTGACTAGCTGGATGAGCAAATTAGCAACCTATTAGACATGTCCACGGAACCTGAGTCTAAATCTCTGGGAAGGCGTGTTAATGCCTGTTTACCATTTTCGCTCAAACTCTAAACATAAATTCAAAAATTTATTGCAAATTTGCTGACCTGGTTAGAAAGTGGCCATCTAACTAGCTGGATGAGCAATTTAGCAACCTATTAGAAGTGCCCACGAAACCTGAGTCCAAGTCTCTGGGAAGGCGTGTTGATGACCGTTAACCATTTTCGACCAAACTCTAATTGTAAATTCAAAAACTCGTTGCAAATTTGCTGATCTGGGTAGGAAGTGATAATCACACGAATTGGATAGACAATTTAGCAACCTATTAGAAATACTCCCAGAACCTGGGTCTAAATCTCCGGGAAGGCATGTTAATGGACGTTTACTATTTTCGTTCAAAATCTAATTACAAAATTCAAAAATTCGTTGCAAACTTGCTTATCTGGTTAGGAAGTGACAATCATACTAATTGGATGGACAATTTAGCAACCTATTAGAAGTGCCTAGGAAACCAGAGTCCAAATCTCTGGAAAGGCGTGTTAATGACCGGTTACCATATTCGCTCAAAATCTAAATATTAATTCAAAAATTAGATGCAAATTTGCTGACTTGATTAGGAAGTGGCAATAAAGCTGGTTTGATGAGCAATTTAGCAAACTATTAGAAGTGCCTTCAGAACCTGAGTCCAAGTCTCTAGGAAGGCGTGTTAATGCCCATTTATCATTTTCCTCCAAACCCAAATTATAAATTCAAAAACTCGTTACAAATTTGTTGATCTGGTTTGGAAGTGACAATCAGACTAATTAGATGGACAATTTAGCAGACTGTTCCAGTTGTTTATGAAACCTGAGTCCAAATCTCTAGGAAGACGTGCTAATGACCGTTTTCCATTTTCGTTCAAACCCTAATTAAAAATTAAAAAATTCATTGCAAATTTGCTGACCTGGTTAGAAAGTGGGCATCTAACTAACTGGATGTGCAATTTAGCATCCTATTAGAAGTGCCCACGAAACCTGAGTCCAAAGGGCACTAAACATGAATTTATATTTAGAGTTTGAGTGAAAATGGTGGACAATAGTCCAACTTGCTGATTTGGTTGGTAAATGGCAAGTAATCAGGCTTGCTGGATGAACAATTTAGCAAACCTATTAGAAGTGCCCACGGAACCTGAGTCCAAATCTCTGGAAAGGGGTGTCAATGGTCGTTTACCATTTTCGCTCAAACTCTAAATATAAATTCAAAAATTCGTTATAAATTTACTGACCTCTTCAGAAAGTGGCCATCTGACTAGCTGGATAAGAAATTTAGCAACCTATTAGACGTGTCTACGGAACCTGAGTCCAAATCTCTGGGCTGGCGTGTTAATGGCCGTTTACCGTTTTCACTCAAACTCGAAATATAAATTCAAAAATTCGTTACACGTTTACTGACCTGGTTAGAAAGTGGGCATCTAACTAACTGGATGAGCAATTTAGCAATCTATTAGAAGTGTCAGCGGAACCTGAGTCCATTTCTCTGGGAAGGGGTGTTAATGGCCGTTTACAATTTTCGCTGAAACTCTAAATATAAATTCAAAATTTCGTTGTACATTTGCTGGACTGGTCAAAAAGTGGCCATCTGACTAGCTGGACGAGCAATTTAGCAACCTATTAGAAGTTTCCATGGAACCTGAGTCCAAATCTCTGGGAAGGCGTGTTAATGGCCGTTTACCATTTTCGCTCAAAATCTAAATATAAATTCAAAAATTCTTTGCAAACTTGCTGATTTGGTTGGGAAGTGGCAATCAAGCTGGCTGGATGGTCAATTTAGCAACCTATGAGAAGTGTCAAAGGAACCTGGGTCTGAATCTCAAACTCTAAACATAAATTCAAAATTTCAAAAACTTATTGCAAATTAGCTGACCTGGTTAGAAAGTGGCCATCTAACTAGCTGGTTGAGCAATTTAGCAACCTATTAGAAATGTCCACGAGACCTGAGTCCAAATTTCTGGGAAGGCGTGTTGATGACCGTTTACCATTTTCGTCCAAACTCTAATTGTAAATTCAAAAATTCGATGTAAATTTGCTTACCTGGATGGGAAGTGGCAATAAAGCTGGCTGGATGAGCAATTTAGCAAACTATTAGTAGTGTCTTCGGAACCTGAGTTCAAGTTTCTAGGAAGGCGTGTTAATGCCCGTTTATCGTTTTCCTCCAAACCCAAATTATAAATTCAAAAACTCGTTGCAAATTTGCTGATCTGGTTAGAAAGTGGCTATCTGGCTAGCTGGATGAGCAATTTAGTAACCTATTAGAAGTGCCCACGGAACCTGAGTCCAAATCTCTGGGAAGGCGTGTTGATGACCGCTTACCATTCTCGCTCAAACTCTAAATATAAATTCAACAATTCTTTGCAAACTTGCTGATTTGGTTGGGAAGTGGCAATCAAACTGGCGAGATGAGCAATTTAGCAACCTATGAGAAGTGCCCACGGAACCTGGGTCCAAATCTCAAACACTAAACATAAATTCAAAATTTCAAAAATTTCTGGTTAGAAAGTGGCCATCTAACTAGCTGGTTGAGCAATTTAGCAACCTATTGGAGTATCCACGAAACCACCGTTTACCATTTTCGTCCAAACTCTAATCATAAATTTAAAAATTCTTGCAATTTAGCAACCTATGAGAAGTGTCCACGGAATCTGAGTCCAAATCTCTGAGAAGGCGTGTTAATGGCCGTTTACCATTTTCGTCCAAACTCTAATTATATATTCAAAAATTCGTTGCACGTTTGCTGACCTGATTAGAAAGTGACCATCTAATTAGCTGAATGAGCAATTTAGCAACCTATTAGGCGTGCTCACGGAATCTGAGTTCAAATCTCTGAACAGGCGTGTTAATGGCCGTTTACCATTTTCGCTCGAACTCTGCATATAAATTCACAAATTCGTTGTACATTTGCTGGCCTTGTCAAAAAGTGGCCATCTGACTCGCTGGATGAGCCATTTAGCAACCTATTGGAGTATCCACGAAACCTGAGTCCAAAACTCTGAGAAGGCATGTTAACGGCCGTTTACGATTTTCGTTCAAAATCTAAATCTAAATTCAAAAATTCTTTGTAAATTTGCTGACCTGGATAGGAAGTGGCAATAAAGCTGGCTGGATGAGCAAGTTAGCAAACTATTAGAAGTGCCATCGGAACCTGAGTCCAAGCCTCTAGGAAGGCGTGTTAATGTCCGTTTATTATTTTCCTCCAATCCCTAATTATAAATTCAAAAACTCGTTGCAAATTTACTGATCTGCATAGAATGTGACTATCTGGCTAGCAGGATGAGCAATTTAGCAACATGTAAGAAGTGTCCACGAAACATGAGTCGAAATCTCTGGGAAGGCATGTTGATGGCCGTTTATCATTTTCGACCAAATTATAAATGCAAAAATTCTTTGTAAATTTGCTGAACTGGATGGAAAGTGAACAACAATATCAACGGTTCTCCATCTGATTTTTACGTGAATTCACGCCAAATAAGTAGACATTTCAGAGATTACTACAAAACGTAATCATATGGAAGTATTTCCGTAGGGACTGACCTATCAAACGATCTGTGAATCATTTCAATATGGACTTGCTCAGCACGATTTATTTTAAGAAAACTTTCATCGGATCTTTTCTATTTTGGAGGGAATCTCATTATGGCCAGTAACAAGACATCACAGAGGTTAAACCAAAATGACACCATATAGAAGTAACTCCAACGGGCTCAACCTTTCAAACGAAGCGTGTTTCTTTCCAATGTGAATTTGATTCTTATAGGCAAAGCCCTCTGAGATGGATAGTGATTGGCCTAAATGTGATTCACTCAAATATCAGAGAGCCGTTGAGAGTTTTGTTCAAAAAAATCGTATTGAGCAAGTGTATAATGAAACGGTGCAACCACTGTTTGATTGCTCAAACCCGTAGGATTTGTTCCTATATGAGGGAATTGTGGTCAGGGATACTTGTAAGGCGCCATCAGGTGGTTACAATAGCTCCATCTACTAAGTAAGGAAAAGCCTATATACCATTTTCCGGCGGTCTCCCGAATTTTCAATTTTTTATTTAATTCGTATGGCATAACGCTTCTCTATGGCATAACGCCTGTTTGAGCAGTTTATATGTTGACTAGGATTATGAGGATCACAGGGATTCTTCTAAGATGTCTAAGATGTTTAGCCGCTTGCTTGTCCTGAAGGTATTTTTCGAACAATTTTCTCATTTCCTTTTTTTCATTTAATTTCTCCACGTAATAATTCTTTTTTCCCCGAACAGTCTCTTTATTTCGTTTTTTACTGTTATAAACCTTAACTTCACCATGTGGCTCATACAGAATCGTTAACACTTCCACATATTCGTTAGAATTGTTAGTGTCTTAATCTGAAATATTTGTGCTGTCGGAAGCTGCATTTGGTGTTTCGTTAATTCCAACAGTTACGACGTTTTTTGAATGGACAGTCGAACTGTCATGAAATATTGTATCCATGTCGTCCAAATATAAAAATATACTCGTGCTTGTTCCAATTCCGCGATCTTTGCCATTTGTATATGCCCCGTAGAGACGCCGCCATGATTTTTCTTTTGTTGATTGGAATAAAAGCGATGTGAAAAAACTATGAAAACGGGGCTTACGTGTCAAAAATCATTTTCCACTTTTTTGCCGATTCGAATAGAGAATGAGACGCCCTTTCGCAGAAAAGTTTACTAAAAATGAAGAGAAAGCAGAGACCAACAGTAACGATACATTAACGTGATAACTAAAAAGACGGCCGGCGCGACAACAATGATAACATTTGCAGACCCAACTTAACGCGAATAACTACGATAATATTCCGAACAGAACAACACGTCAACAAGACACCAGGCAACGCAGATAAAAGGGAACAACTAACGCGAAACTGACGCAACGAGTTTGTTTACCGTTAACAGCTGTTTTTTCGATAACTGGTTTTCACACTGGTAAGCCCCCTTTTCATCGACCAGGTCACATATACTCCGCGACACTTGATTACTCTCACTTGAAATTCTTTTCATGAAATGCGAAGTGAAAACGCCCCATTTCGATTCTTTCGCTTATTTATACTGCGACACTTGATTACTCTCATCACTTTGTTTTTGACGTCGAAGGCGTAAGGTGCGTATAAAGAAATTTAGTTGTGTTCAGTTTAATAGTTCATCATCAATTTATTAAGCTTATTACCAGCTGCAGATAATAGTAGTGAAAATGGGTCGAGAAAAATCCATAACAAACGTAGAAATTGGAAAGATTATTGCGCTTAAACAAGAAAATTATTCCAATCGTGTGATCCCAAAGATCCAGAAAATTACGGCAAAAATCGAAGAGGTCGCACAGCAAAGGCGACAACAGAACGGGAACATAGAGCTTTTTTGCGCGAAGCTTCGAATTCTATGCCAACCCCCAAAAAAAAAATAAAGCAGACAATTGGAGTATCAGCCAGTATCCGTACGGTTCAGAGGAGCAATTTCTTTTCATGGTGCTATGGTTGTCCTGATGAACCAAAAATCAGCCTTAGAAGTGCCAAAAGTCATTTTTGACGAAATGTTTTAAGGCCATCGCTGGATTTTCCAACAGGATAACACAGCAATCCACAGCTCCACGAGTGAAACAGTGGTTTGAAAAAAATAACGTGGCAGTTTTGAATTGGTCGGCTTTGTCTCCGGATTTAAATATTATTGAAAATCTTTGGGGATGGTTATCAAGTCAAATTTATCTGAATGTCAGAATGAGCTTTTCCAAAATCTTTATAGGGCTTTTCCTAATAGAATTTATGATGTTGTGGGAAAAATGGAGGACCCACTAAGTATTAAATAAAGAAAAAATATCAAAACAATAGAACGTAATGGGTTTTATCACTTAATTTTACAGATGAGGGTAACCAAGTGTCGCAGTTAAAATAAGCAAAATAGTAGAAATGGAGAGTTTCCACTATGCATTGCATGCAAGTATGCGTATTAGTCGTTGGAAAGTTAGATAAGATAAAAACAAAGGTGATGACGAATTTTCAAATACTTATTCGTATTATCTTAGGTTTTCTGGAAAATTTTCAAGTTAAGAGTAAGTTAAGTGTCGCGGAGTGTGTATGAATTATTATTCGTTGAATCCAGATGGAGAACTTATCACATTAAAATTTTCCTTTTAAAATAATTATTTAGGACGATAAACATAGAAATCTTTCTGAACTCGATAAAATACTAGACATAGTAAAAAGCCCTTGATAATTTTCTGGCCAGTTTGGCGAGTATAGCTCCTGGAAAAAGAGCGTCGAAAGAATTCTAAAAATTTACGAACACCTCAAAGGATCTCCGAAGTACTACAGAATTTTAGGTGTGATTCGAAACAAAATCGTTGGGCAAGCTGACATTGCCCTCGAATCCTATAACATTCCATTGAATTAAAGTAAAACATCGTACCGTTTGACTCTGCATTATGCGGACAAACGAGATCTAGGTACGTTGGAGCACCAAATGACCACGCTAGTCCAAGGAAGTGTATCAACACCTAACTTTGATCTTAAACAAATTAGCGTGTATGAATATTATCGAATTAAGTGATTTCTTTTTGTTCCCTCTAACTTACGGCAATGAATCCCTAATCAATATGACACAATCATATCGAGCCAAGGCACTCGATACATTTATAAGAGGACTAAAAGGTCTTCTAACAAAATGTTGATTTTCGCACACAATACGCGAACTAGTTACAATCACCATAGCCATAGAAAGCCACTTGCACCGGTCGTCCCTCCAAGAAGAATCAGCACTCATAATCCAAATCCCCATATTCCATTTTACCCACAACTATTGCATAACCCTAGAATATCAAGAAATTCTTTCATTCAACCACCACAACCACAAATACCAACGTTTTTCTACAATCAATATCCTCGTAACCACCCGCAATAACCATATAGACTCCATTTTGGGTATCCGCCTAAACTTTCACCAATAGCACAAATTCCAAACAAGTAAATTATGCGAATCGGCCGCGATTCTATCAATTTCCGCAAAAGCATCCATATGATCAACCAGACGAAATCGACGACATTTCTTTTTTAGACTAAATAACTCGTCGCTCCCTTACTACGAACATCGTGCTAGAAATGGTACTATAAGTTTTTAATTGACACTGGCTCAAATAAAAAATATATTAGACCTAAACACGTTCGTAGTCCCATATTAAACCCAAAACCGTTTCATGCTAACTCCGTCGGAGGGAGCATCCAAATAACCTATCACACCTTCATATATTTATTTAACCAGAATACAGAAAAATTAAAATTTTACATTTTACCTCCTCTAACCTCATTCAGTGGAATAATCGGAAACGACTCATTGAGGAAACTTCAAGCTGTTATTCACACTAATGAAGGACGCATGACTTATCCAAATATTCAAATTTCAATCAAACGGACCTATGGATCGCTCAGCAAAATCAAGATCAAATGCTTACACTTAAAACTATTGTTTTACTATTGTACCAACTCAGACCACGCAGTCTACGCGAGGTCCTGAAAAAATCAGATGCGTCCAGCGAAAGGAAATTTAGAATGGTGATAGATTATCGAAAGCTCAATTCAATCAGCGTTCCCGAGATCAACGAGGTGCTCGCAAATCTCGGTAAAAATAAATTGTTTACTACCATTGACCTTAAAAGTGATTTCCATCAGATTCCGCTCAAGGAGTCCGATATAGAGAAAACCGCATTTTCTATCAACAACGGTAGATCCTAGTTTGTAAGATTCCCCTTTGGGCTTAAAAATGCCCCATCTATCTTCCAAAGAGCATTAGATGACATTTTGAGAGAACACATCGGCAAAAGGTGTTACGTTTACATTGATGACATTATTATATTTGGCAAGAATGAGGAAGAACACTTTCAGAATATTAGAGCGGTGTTTAAAACGTTGGAAGACGCAAATTTGAAAGTCCAGTTAGACAAATGCGAATTTCTACAAGAACAAGTAGAATTCTTGGGCTTCATCGTGGGTACCAACGGAATTAAACCAAACGAGAAAAAAATTCAAGCTATAGCTGAACTGTCCCGACCTTCAAACTTGAAACAACTAAGATCATTTTTAGGCATGTCAGGTTACTACCGCCGGATTATTCGTGATTATGCGAAATTGGCAAAACCCCTGGCATCCCTTTTAAGAGGGGAAGATGGACGAGTGTCTAAGAAAGTCTCAAAATCCATACCTATTTTTCTCGATGTGAAAACCTTAGACGCTTTTAACAAGCTAAAATCCACAGTATAGCGTCTGAAGAGGTAATGTTGGTTCATCCCAATTTCAACAAAGACTTTGAGTTGACTACAGAAGCCTCTGACTTTGCTATTGGTGCTGTCCTAACTCAAGATAGAAGGTCGTTTAATTCTTTGAGAAATTATTCATATGGTTCTAGACGAGTGAACATCTTCACAGATCACCAACCACTATCGTATGCACTCAGCAACAAGAACAATAATGCTAAGATGAAAAGGTGTAAAGCCATATTGGAAGAATATAATTATCAGCTTAAGTATAAGCCCGGTAAAACCAATATAAACGCCGATGCCTTATCGCGATTGCCTGCTAGAATTGAGGGAAATAGTATGTCAATCATTCAACATAGTGATGAGAGATCCTCCCATGACCTAATACCAACTATCGCTTGAAAGTAAAAACTGTTTTCTTATCCTGCCACACTAGCCACAACTTCACAGAGGCCGAACTCATAAGTATCTTTAAACGATACTTAAACCCTAACATTGTAAATGGACTCTTCTTATCAGAAGTATTACTGGGATTTAAGAAATCTACCCTCTTCGTTTTAAAAATTATAAAATCCGGTTCTCACCGAACATCACCGATCATCGCCGAACATAAGCGCGCTAATAGCAATGCATGTGAGAACAGAATGCAAATCCTGCGAAAACATTATTTCCTGCGGATGGCATCCAAAATATTGAACTTAATTAAACCCTGTACAATATGCTAAGAAAACGAGTACGAGCATCACCCCAATAATCAGGAAATTCACGCCACTCCAATTCCTCATTATCCCGGCCATACAATTCATATCGATATTTCCACCACGAAGAAACAACTTGTTCTCACGGCAATCGATCAATTCTCTAAGTTCGCTCAAGCCAAGCTAATTGTATCTCGTGCTATCCTGTGGCCGTTGCGTTTCTGTGGCAGTCATTGACAATGAAAAATCGCTCAATTTCGCGTCCATCATATCAATGACGAAAGATGATTTAAATTAAGATTTTTACAACCCCCCCCCCCCTTCCCGTTTTAAAAGCGAAGTGAATGGACATATCGAAAGATTCCATTCAACGCTGGCTGAAATCATGAGATGTCTCAAAGCGGAAGGACCACCTCGCACTTTCGAACATCCTATTGACAATTCATTCCACGACAAATAGGAAACCCAAAGTTCGATTGAGCAGAATCGAGAAGCTGAGATGGAAACAAGAAATAGATATGAAAAATGACAACAAAATTAGGAAACCCGTAAGACAATATTTCCCCGGCGATATAATCTATGTCAAATATAATAAGCGGTTAGGATCAAAACTAACTGTTCGTTTCGTACAAGAAATAGTTATGGAAAACAAAAATTCTGTCGTTATAACCAACGCAGGAAGAACCGTCCATAAGAGTATTATTCCTACCAACGCTGTATAGTATCCATACATACAGGACAAGCCAAAATACAGACTGGCAATTTTAAAATAAAATACGCTATCGATCTCGACGAATATGAAAAACTTGCAGCGGAAATCCACACACTAATACAGACACTTGTAAGAGACATCACCTTTTCCCCTATATGTTTCCCACGAACTGGGACAAATCCAAAACCTAATCGAAAATATGAAACCAAGAAAATTTAAAAGATCACTTGCCTTCCTAGGCGGCGGCGCATGGAAATGGGTTGCGGGAAGTCCGGTCCATGAGGACTTTGTAACCAATGTGATTGAAAACAATAACAAGCAGGTGTTTATAAACAATTTGTTCGTGGAAAGAATAAATAATTTGACGGCCAAGATTGCAAAACGTTTAACTTTGTTTCCATATGTAGTTAAAAAAACATAGTTAATCTGTCAGAAACGTCTTGTGTCTCGAATACATTAAAGCTTTTAAGAGAAAGCAAGATCAGGTCTCTACGGATACCGCCAAAATCGGAATCAATATCGAATCCCCTAATAACCCAAAAGTTAGATCGGACTGACCCCCAACCTACAATCAAAACCTACCTATGGTTATAGGTTATCGAATCGGCCTAGTCAGATTGGTGTCCATGTTGCAAAATCGCGAATGATGGACGACTTTGCTTGATAAACAATAAACTTCTTTATCGACATTTTTCGTGGCACAACTACAACCTCACCACATTTACCCCTAACCTATGAACAAAATCTACCTATGGTCACGGCCCATCGAATTGACGTAGTCAGATCGGTGTATGGCTGGCATAGTCTTGAATGGCAAACCACTTTAACGATAATTATGAACCATTTAAAGCTTGATAATTTTTAAACTTCTTTGACGGCAGTTTTCGGCTGTATGAAACAGTTTTATTACTATAATTTCTCAATTTATTACCCTTAAAAGTCTCTTCAAATGAGACTTTTTCAATCATAATACTTTTAACGTTGTCATAATAAATTTTTGAAATTTGGCCGTATGTTGCTATATAGACATGAAACAATAAATTAATATCGCTTAAATTGCAAATTGTATTTGTTGTTTGTTATGATACAAATGTTTTCGGCTGGTTAAGTAGGTTAGTTTAACTTTCGGCTGAAGTAGTCAAGTACTTTATGCATTATCGATTTTTTCACTTTCGGCTGGCAACTTTCGGCTAACTTTAACAACGTAACAACACCTCTCTGTATCAGGCCACAAGTATGAGAAAGTGGTCAAACTTGTCTATTATTTCAGTTGGCCATCCCTCTCATCGAAACTCATGCGTTTGGGAAGGGGCAAATAGTTTATAGCAGTTTAGTAAGCGATTAAATAGTTCAAATCTAAACAATTTGAGCGTCTGTCATCAAAACCCATTCGTTTGGGAACGGGCACATTTAACACATATAAACAATTTAAGTAAGGTTTAGTAAGCAAATTATTCAAAATTATGGTACTTAAACTGATTAAAAATCAACCCGTTGCATACATTTAGGGGCATTTAAATATCGATACTAAAGGTGAAATTTGTGTTTTTCACTAGCATACAGACTTAATATCGAAAAACAGGACTTGCAAACAAGATGATCGTAAAGAGATTTCAGAGGGGCGTCTTCAGAAATTTGAAATGCTTAAATTATCGTGGATTTTGAACGGCTGTGGTACGTGGGTAACTGCATCAGGGAAACTTTCGAATTTCAAAATGAAACTTTGGAAACCGATTAAGCCCAATTTGTGCTAATTAGTGTTCACGGGAAAAAGTTAGTGCTAGTCCAGGAGCCGAGAAAACGGGAAAATAAAATTTCAAATTTCGCCTGAAAGACGGAATAAATAAAACCCGATTTCTAGAAAAAACCAAAAATAATTTAAGCCTAATTTTAAAACTTTCTAAAGGCGGCAAACTGATGAAATTTGTGCTTGTCATAGAAATATAATTTTCTCTAAATTTTCATTCATAAATCGAGGAAAACCAAACCAGCCCCTGAATGATACTAAATTTAAAAAAACAGAGTTATTTCGTTCAATAATATTTGTGTTGAACAACAAATTAAACAATCGAAATAAAATGTTCTAAAATCCAAGTCATTAGCAATCCAGATAGTATATTCCAGTCAGGTATGTTCAGTGCCATCCCAAAAATATAGTGGCTGAATTTGTGCTAATCCAAAATTGGCCCAATTCCATTGAACAACAACGACCGTTGAATGAACAATTTTCTGACAAAAAGTGTTCTAGAAACCAATGAAGTTGCCACTTCTGATTACATATTCCTATCACATATGTTCATTGGTATCCGAAAAATATAGTGGCTAATCCAGAATTGGCCCAATTTCATTGAACAACAACGACCGTTGAATGAACAATTTTCTGGCAAAAATGTTCTAGAAACCAATGAAGTTGCAACATATTTTTTGGATGGCAATGAACATGTCTGATCGGAATATGCAATCAGAAGTTTCAACTTCATTGGTTTCTAGAACATTTTTTGTTAGAAAATTGTTCATTCACGGTTGATGTTGTTCAATAGGATTGGGCCAATTCTGGATTAGCTCAAATTCAGCCACTATATTTTTCGGGTGGCAATGAACATACCTGACAGGAATATACTATCTGAATTGCTTATGACTTGGATTTTAGAACATTTTATTTCTATTGTTTAATTTGTTGTTCAACACAAATATTATTGAAAGATATAACTCTGTTTTTTTAAATTTAGTATCATTCAGGGGTTGGTTTGGTTTTCCTCGATTTATGAATGAAAATTTAGAGAAAATTATATTTCTATGACAAGCACAAATTTCATCATTTTGCCGCCTTTAGAAAGTTTTAAAATTAGGCTTAAATTATTTTTGGTTTTTTCTAGAAATCGGGTTTTATTTATTCCGTCTTTCAGGCGAAATTTGAAATTTTATTTTCCCGTTTTTTCGGCTCCTGGACTATGTAGCACTAATTTTTTCCCGTGAGCACTAATTAGCACAAATTGGGCTTAGTCGGTATGCAAAGTTTCATTTTGAAATTCGAAAGTTTCCCAGCTGCAGTTACCCAAGTGGCTGTGGTTTATCATATTTTTAAATTTTCTAAAAAATTTCGAAGTCAAAAATTAGGATATTTTTATGTAGTTTTTTCATTTTTACTGTTGAATTCACTATTTGGCTCCCATTTTACCCTGAAAGATATTTTTTCTAAGCTGTGAGGAATTCAACCTTGCACTTTTAATTAATATCTACGACTACTTCACACGCGGCTATATCTAAAATTTGACTCATAGACTCGAGTGAACACTACTGACGGTACAGCAGTGCTCCAAAAGATACTAAGAAGCATGGAAGCTCTTAACATTCGTCTAGCTAAACAAGAGAAATGCCTTCAACCTCTAAGCAACAGGTTATATTAGCAAGACTCTCTAAATGAAATGAAATCCATGCTCGATTAAATTGATGCAAACAACAACAAATAAAACATTAAGAATAGTAACCTGCAATGCAAATGGGCTAATGCAACAAATTCCAGAATTAGAAATTTTCCTAAATACTGAAAAAATAGATAAATGCCTAGTATCGGAAACCCATTTTACTTCAACTTCATATCTTAAAATACATGGATACAATTGTTACCACGCCATACATCTAGCACAAAGGGCAAGGGGAGGATCGTCGGTGGTTATAAAAGAAAACATCAAACACTTTATAGATCTTAAATTTGAAGAGGAATTTATGCAAGTAGTCACCTTAAAAGTATTTATAAATAACAACAAAGAATATAGTGTATCGTCAATATATTGCCCCCGAAGGTTTAATTTAATTAAACCCGACTATTGCACGTTATTTAAATCACTTGGATCAAGTTTCACAATCGGTGGTGATTTTAATGCAAAAAACACCTTCTGGGGATCAAGAGTAACCTCCAAAAAAGGAAGAGAGCTGGTTGCAGCAAGAAGATTACGCAATTGCGATTTTCATTCTGGAGATCAACCAAGTTATTGGCCTACGGATAGAAACAAAATACCCGATATCATTGACTTCTTTATCACCAAAGGTATAGACGAAAACTACATATACCTAGAAAACAGCGAGGGGATTATGTTGGATGCAACGATTGTTAAAAAAAACTATTCCACCTTCGCTAACGAACAAAAAAACCTGCTGGGAGAAATTCCAGAAACTTGTTGAGGATTATATTGATCTTCAGGTGCCAAGTAAAAACCCGATAGAGCTAGAAGAGGAACTAGAACAACGTAACAGTATACAAGAAGCGGAGTGGAGTAATACCCCCTCAAGTTCTAAGGAAATGCGCCGAAATACTATTTATCCTCTAGAAGTTAGGGAACTGGTTGTAGAAAATAGAAAATCAAGAAAGGCCTGGCAAAGAAGTCGAGCCCAGAATATAAAACAACTCTAAATTTTTTATCCAATAAACTAAAGTTGCTAATTAAAGAAATCAAAAACGAATCCATTAATAAATACTTGAGTGGCCTTACTGGGGAAAAAGATACCGAGTACTCCCTTTGGAAAGTGACAAAAAGTTTAAAACAACCTAAACTACAAATTCCAAAAAGGTTCGTTGTTGCAACCCACCTCGAGAACACGTTCCAGTCTCTACCTAGACAAATTGCAGAGGAAAACATACCACCAGTATATAAAATAGATAACTGCAATATATCTCCTGTCACACTACAAGAATTAAAAGAGGAAATCAATCTCAACCTAAATACAAAGAAATCTCCAGGATATGACTTAATTACAGGACAAATAGCAAAAGCTCTTCCTGAAAAAGGTCTACGTAAACTACTCCAAATAATTAATGCAGTGTTCAGACTTAAACACGTTCCAAGTCAATGGAAAGTAGCAGAAGTAATTATGATACCTAAACCAAAATTCGTATATTCAGATTTCCTTGCTCCCAATAATTTCAAAATTATTCGAGAAACTACTCCTAAAGAGACTAAAACTACTAATAGCAGAAAGAAATCTTGTTCCTCCACATCAATTTGGCTTCAGAGAAAACCATTCAACAATAGAACAAGTACACCGAATTACAAACATAATTGAAGTAGTACTTGAAAAAAAGAAAGTATGTTCAAGCGTCCTCTTGGAAGTAGCACAGGCCTTTGACAGAGTAGGGCATAAAGGTTTGGAATATAAATTACAAAGAGACTTACCAAAGCAGTTTTATGAGATTCTAAAATCTTACATATCTAACCGACACTTTCGAGTTAAATTAGATGGCGAATACTCAGAAATAAAGAAAATATCAGCAAGAGTACAACAAGGTAGCGTTCTGGGACCAACTTTATATGTTCTATACACCTCGGACCTGCCAACGATAGAGGATACTAACATAGCGACGTTTGCGGATGATACGGCTATCTTAGCAGTTGCTAATTGCATAGAAGAATCTACAAGCAAATTGCAAAGAGCTACTAATATTGTCAGTACCTGGACCAAGAGATGTTCACGTAAACTTTACCAACAAGAAGGTCAACTGGATACCAGTAGAATTGAACTCCCAGCAAATTCCCTATGCAAATACGGCAAAATATCTAGGCATGACTCTAGATGCGAAACTAAAATGGAAAGAGCATGTGAAAAAGTAAAAACAAGAGTTAAAGGAAAGAAATTCTGAGCTAACTCTACATAATAAATTGCTACTATACCGGCAAATCCTAAAACCTGTGTGGACTTACGGTATTCAGCTTTGGGGCTGTACAAAGAAAACCAATGTCAATATCATCCAGCCCTTCGTGGAATAGTTAATGCACCGTGGTACATAAGAAATGACAACCTCCATAGAGATCTGAGGATGGATTTCGTTAGTGAAGAAATAAGCAAACACGCGAGAAAACACATGCAACGTATTAGTCTACACCAAAATGCTGAGAAACGTCGTATGTTGGATGATTCAAACCTAGTAAGACGGCTGCGAAGGAAGAAACCGCATGATCTACAAGATCCAATCAGGATCCACTAAAAATATAACAAAATTGTAAAGGGGCCTAGCCAAAGGGCTACAACCCTCCAAACAAGAATATAAATGATGAAAGATAAATTACTAGATCAGAAAGATGTTCTGGGATCGTAAACGTAAAAATGTCTCTGGCCAAGTTCAAAATCATCATAATTAGTTCATTACCCTCATAGCGTTTTGACTGATCTATCTGACCATGTAGGTTAGACCCCGTGAACATCTCTAGATTCGGAGATATAAATGGTGTCTAAAATAACCTTCTTTAGAATTAAAAAACTTTAGTCAATTGTATCACAATTTCCTCGTGTTTATCTAAAATTGCAAACAAATTATTTTATCGTTACAGCGACAATATTAGGGATTCAGGGACTTCTCTAGTATAAATGTTAAAGATTATCTTATTCAATTCACTACAAAACAAATCCAATTGGAATATATTTAAATTTAACAGTGTACATTTTTGGTATTGTTTTTGATATCTATTTCACAATCATAAATAATAACGGTTTTAAGGTTTAGTAAAAATGGAAGAAAATGAAACTTCTGCTCCTTTCTAACCATTGAACTAAAGGGTGTTTTTTTAGAGGTTCACAATTTTAAATTAAAATAGAACAAAGTAAAACATTTTGATTATCAGAGAAAGTAGCTTTATTGGATAGATAATTTTATGCTATTAATGCTTGAATATGAATTCGGCCGTGTGGTCGCCGCGGCAAGCGTGTATACTTGGCGTAATATGGAGGTCCAATTTTCGATCACTCTTCGCAGCAACTGCGGCCGCATCTCGCTAATAACTCACCGAATGTTGTGTTCCAAGTGTTCCATCGTCTCTGGTTTATGGTCGTAGTAAAAAAATAATCTAATGGAGTTAGATCACACGATCTCGATGGCCAATTAACAGGACCATTACGTCAAATTAGTCTTTCATCAAATGTATATTTGAGTAAATTAATTGTATCCCGCGCTGTGTGGCATGTGGCACCGTCCTGTTGGAACCACATATCAGCAAGATTTATGCCAGCCAATTGGGGTACAAAAAAGTTAGAAATGATTCCGTCGGCCCATAAAGCGCACCAAACAGTGATTTTCTCTGGATGTAATGGTCACTCCAAATCCGACAATTCTGTTTATTAACGTACCCATTCAACCAAAAGTGATCAACATCAATATCAATTTGTGCTTCAGCCCATTGGTCGAATTGGCGGCGTGTGTGAATACTCTTAGATAAAATCGTTCATAAAGTGGATGGACACATCTCCAGTGGCTGAGAATTACGTCGAAATGATTGATTTGAGTCTTCCTCAATGTTACGCTGTACAACGACTCGCTTGTTCGGTACGCACTGTTTGACATCTTACTGAATGCGTATTATCATTTAGAGTATACGGTGGTGCGAAAACGATCCGTAATCAATCGAATTACCCGCTCTGATGAACGATTATGACGGCCGGAAAATGGACGTAATGCACGATGAGTATGGCGAACAGAACCAATATTTTGATAACAAATTTCAACAATTTGCACGGGTGTGAAGTTTTTAACGAATAACTTATATTTCGAATGATACCATAAGCACAATGAGAACTCTTCTAAGACGTCATCAAGAAATTACAAGGTTACAATAGCCCCATGTACTAAGTAATAAACTGTCCATATGTCATGACCCAGTGGTCTCCACAATTTCAAATTTTTTATTTAATTTGTATGGCATACCGATTTCATCCGTTTGAGTAGTTTATATGTCGACTAAGATTATGAGGATCACAAGGATTCTTCTAAGACGTCATTAACAGATTACAATAGCCCCATGTACTAAGTAATATACTTTCTATATGCCATGTCCCAGCGGTCTCCCCAATTTTCAATTTTTTATTTAATTTGTATGGCATACCGATTTCACCCGTTTGAGTAGTTTATATGTCGACTAAGATTATGAGGATCACAAGGATTCTTCTCAGACGTCATTAGCAGATTACAATAGCCCCACGTACTAAGTAATAAACATTCTATATGCCATGTCCCAGCGGTCTCCCCAATTTTAAATTTTTTATTTAATTTTTATGGCATACCGATTTCACCCGTTTGAGTAGTTTATGTGTCGACTAAGATTATGAGGATCACAAGGATTCTTCTCAGACGTCATTAGCAGATTACAATAGCCCCACGTACTAAGTAATATACATTCTATATGCCATGTCCCAGCGGTCTCCCCAATTTTAAATTTTTTATTTAATTTATATGGCATAACGATTTCACCCGTTTGAGTAGTTTATATGTCGACTAAGATTATGAGGATCACAAGGATTCTTCTCAGACGTCATTAGCAGATTACAATAGCCCCACGTACTAAGTAATAAACATTCTATATGCCATGTCCCAGCGGTCTCCCCAATTTTAAATTTTTTATTTAATTTTTATGGCATACCGATTTCACCCGTTTGAGTAGTTTATATGTCGACTAAGATTATGAGGATCACAAGGATTCTTCTCAGACGTCATTAGCAGATTACAATAGCCCCATGTACTAAGTAATAAACTTTCTATATGCCATGTCCCAGTGGTCTCCCCAGTTTTCAATTTTGTTAAAATTTGTATGACATACCGATTTGATCCGTTTGAGTAGTTTATATGTCGACTAAGATTATGAGGATCACAAAGATTCTTCTCAGACGTCATTAGCAGATTACAATAGCCCCACGTACTAAGTAATAAACATTCTATATGCCATGTCCCAGCGGTCACCCAAATTTTAAATTTTTTATTTAATTTTTATGGCATACCGATTTCACCCGTTTGAGTAGTTTATATGTCGACTAAGATTATGAGGATCACAAGGATTCTTCTAAGACGTCATTAGCAGATTACAATAGCCCCACGTACTATGTAATAAACATTCTATATGCCATGTCCCAGTGGTCTCCACAATTTTAAATTTTTTATTTAATTTTTATGGCATACCGATTTCACCCGTTTGAGTAGTTTATGTGTCGACTAAGATTATGAGGATCACAAGGATTCTTCTAAGACGTCATTAGCAGATTACAATAGCCCCACGTACTAAGTAATAAACATTCTATATGCCATGTCCCAGCGGTCTCCCCAATTTTAAATTTTTTATTTAATTTTTATGGCATACCGATTTCACCCGTTTGAGTAGTTTATGTGTCGACTAAGATTATGAGGATCACAAGGATTATTCTCAGACGTCATTAGCAGATTATAATAGCCCCACGTACTAAGTAATAAACTTTCTATATACCATGTCCCAGTGGTCTCCCCAGTTTTCAATTTTGTTAAAATTTGTATGACATACCGATTTCATCCGTTTGAGTAGTTTATATGTCGACTAAGATTATGAGGATCACAAGGATTCTTCTCAGACGTCATTAGCAGATTACAATAGCCCCATGTACTAAGTAATATACTTTCTATATGCCATGTCCCAGCGGTCTCCCCAGTTTTCAATTTTGTTAAAATTTGTATGACATACCGATTTCATCCGTTTGAGTAGTTTATATGTCGACTAAGATTATGAGGATCACAAGGATTCTTCTCAGACGTCATTAGCAGATTACAATAGCCCCATGTACTAAGTAATAAACTTTCTATATGCCATGTCCCAGCGGTCTCCCCAATTTTCAATTTTTTATTTAATTTGTATGACATACCGATTTCATCCGTTTGAGTAGTTTATATGTCGACTAAGATTATGAGGATTACAAGGATTCTTCTCAGACGTCATTAGCAGATTACAATAGCCCCACGTACTAAGTAATAAACATTCTATATGCCATGTCCCAGCGGTCACCCAAATTTTAAATTTTTTATTTAATTTTTATGGCATACCGATTTCACCCGTTTGAGTAGTTTATATGTCGACTAAGATTATGAGGATCACAAGGATTCTTCTAAGACGTCATTAGCAGATTACAATAGCCCCACGTACTATGTAATAAACATTCTATATGCCATGTCCCAGTGGTCTCCACAATTTTAAATTTTTTATTTAATTTTTATGGCATACCGATTTCACCCGTTTGAGTAGTTTATGTGTCGACTAAGATTATGAGGATCACAAGGATTCTTCTAAGACGTCATTAGCAGATTACAATAGCCCCACGTACTAAGTAATAAACATTCTATATGCCATGTCCCAGCGGTCTCCCCAATTTTAAATTTTTTATTTAATTTTTATGGCATACCGATTTCACCCGTTTGAGTAGTTTATATGTCGACTAAGATTATGAGGATCACAAGGATTCTTCTCAGACGTCATTAGCAGATTACAATAGCCCCACGTACTAAGTAATAAACATTCTATATGCCATGTCCCAGCGGTCTCCCCAATTTTAAATTTTTTATTTAATTTGTATGGCATACCGATTTCACCCGTTTGAGTAGTTTATGTGTCGACTAAGATTATGAGGATCACAAGGATTCTTCTCAGACGTCATTAGCAGATTATAATAGCCCCATGTACTAAGTAATAAACAGTCTATATACCATGTCCCAGTGGTCTCCCCAGTTTTCAATTTTGTTAAAGTTTGTATGACATACCGATTTCATCCGTTTGAGTAGTTTATATGTCGACTAAGATTATGAGGATCACAAGGATTCTTCTCAGACGTCATTAGCAGATTACAATAGCCCCATGTACTAAGTAATAAACTTTCTATATGCCATGTCCCAGCGGTCTCCCCAATTTTCAATTTTTTATTTAATTTGTATGACATACCGATTTCATCCGTTTGAGTAGTTTATATGTCGACTAAGATTATGAGGATTACAAGGATTCTTCTCAGACGTCATTAGCAGATTACAATAGCCCCACGTACTAAGTAATAAACATTCTATATGCCATGTCCCAGCGGTCACCCAAATTTTAAATTTTTTATTTAATTTTTATGGCATACCGATTTCACCCGTTTGAGTAGTTTATATGTCGACTAAGATTATGAGGATCACAAGGATTCTTCTAAGACGTCATTAGCAGATTACAATAGCCCCACGTACTATGTAATAAACATTCTATATGCCATGTCCCAGTGGTCTCCACAATTTTAAATTTTTTATTTAATTTTTATGGCATACCGATTTCACCCGTTTGAGTAATTTATATGTCGACTAAGATTATGAGGATCACAAAGATTCTTCTAAGACGTCATTAGCAGATTACAATAGCCCCATGTACTAAGTAATAAACTTTCTATATGACATGTCCCAGCGGTCTCCTCAATTTTAAATTTTTTATTTAATTTGTATGGCATAACGATTTCACCCGTTTGAGTAATTTATATGTCGACTAAGATTATGAGGATCACAAAGATTCTACTCAGACGTCATTAACAGATTACAATAGCCCCACGTACTAAGTAATAAACAGTCTATATACCATGTCCCAGTGGTCTCCCCAGTTTTCAATTTTGTTAAAATTTGTATGGCATACCGATTTCATCCGTTTGAGTAGTTTATATGTCGACTAAGATTATGAGGATCACAAGGATTCTTCTCAGACGTCATTAGCAGATTACAATAGCCCCATTTACTAAGTAATAAACTTTCTATATGCCATGTCCCAGCGGTCTTCCCAATTTTCAATTTTTTATTTAATTTGTATGGCATACCGATTTCATCCGTTTGAGTAGTTTATATGTCGACTAAGATTATGAGGATCACAAGGATTCTTCTAAGACGTCATTAGCAGATTACAATAGCCTCATGTACTAAGTAATAAACATTCTATATGCCATGTCCCAGTGGTCTCCCCAGTTTTCAATTTTGTTAAAATTTGTATGACATACCGATTTCATCCGTTTGAGTAGTTTATATGTCGACTAAGATTATGAGGATCACAAGGATTCTTCTCAGACGTCATTAGCAGATTACAATAGCCCCATGTACTAAGTAATAAACTTTCTATATGCCATGTCCCAGCGGTCTCCCCAATTTTCAATTTTTTATTTAATTTGTATGACATACCGATTTCATCCGTTTGAGTAGTTTATATGTCGACTAAGATTATGAGGATTACAAGGATTCTTCTCAGACGTCATTAGCAGATTACAATAGCCCCATGTACTAAGTAATAAACTTTCTATATGCCATGTCCCAGCGGTCTCCCCAATTTTCAATTTTTTATTTAATTTGTATGACATACCGATTTCATCCGTTTGAGTAGTTTATATGTCGACTAAGATTATGAGGATTACAAGGATTCTTCTCAGACGTCATTAGCAGATTACAATAGCCCCACGTACTAAGTAATAAACATTCTATATGCCATGTCCCAGCGGTCACCCAAATTTTAAATTTTTTATTTAATTTTTATGGCATACCGATTTCACCCGTTTGAGTAGTTTATATGTCGACTAAGATTATGAGGATCACAAGGATTCTTCTAAGACGTCATTAGCAGATTACAATAGCCCCACGTACTAAGTAATAAACATTCTATATGCCATGTCCCAGCGGTCTCCCCAATTTTCAATTTTTTATTTAATTTGTATGGCATACCGATTTCACCCGTTTGAGTAGTTTATATGTCGACTAAGATTATGAGGATCACAAGGATTCTTCTCAGACGTCATTAGCAGATTACAATAGCCCCATGTACTAAGTAATATACTTTCTATATGCCATGTCCCAGCGGTCTCCCCAATTTTAAATTTTTTATTTAATTTGTATGGCATACCGATTTCACCCGTTTGAGTAGTTTATATGTCGACTAAGATTATGAGGATCACAAGGATTCTTCTCAGACGTCATTAGCAGATTACAATAGCCCCACGTACTAAGTAATAAACATTCTATATGCCATGTCCCAGCGGTCTCCCCAATTTTAAATTTTTTATTTAATTTTTATGGCATACCGATTTCACCCGTTTGAGTAGTTTATGTGTCGACTAAGATTATGAGGATCACAAGGATTCTTCTCAGACGTCATTAGCAGATTATAATAGCCCCACGTACTAAGTAATAAACAGTCTATATACCATGTCCCAGCGGTCTCCCCAATTTTCATTTTTTTAAATTTAATTTGTGTGGCATAACGCTATTACCCGTTTGAGTATATATAGTATGTTGACTAAGATTATGAGGATATGAGGGATTCGTCTAAGACGCCATCAGGAGGATGATGAATAATTTAAAATTGCGGTACATAGAGATATTGTAATCTAGTGATGACGTTTTAGATGAATCCCTGTTCTCCTCATAATATTAGACGACATATAAACTACTCAGGCAAGTGAAATCGGTATGCCTTACATTTAAATAAAAAATTGAAAGCTGGGGAGACCACTGAGAAATGGCAGTGAGACAGTTTAATACTTAGTACATGAGGCTATTTTAACGTTTAGCCAAAATTAAATAATCGGAAACTTCACTGCCGCCAATTTGTAAGCAAATATCAGCTGTCAAATCGGTTGTCAAACAAAACAGTGTTGCCAACTTAAAGATGTGAACCTCTAAAAAAACACTCGTCATGTATTTACGGCTACATAAACCAAGTTACGAAAACAGACATTTTCCTAATGAATTAGCTCAATTGACTAATATATTTCCATGCCATAATTTCAATAAAAATTTTGCATATTTATACACAAATTTCCAGGTCAAACAAATTTATTGTGGTTTCGTGTATTGCTCAATAATTGTTATAAATAAAAGAAAAAATATTTTCAGCGGTTTTCCAATTTTCATTGTGCATAGGTATCATTATGCGCATATAATATGCTCGTTTTTATGTAAAACGTAATGTCCAAGCTAATAAACAGCTGTTTGGTGTGGTGTCTGTGTATTATTATGTATATTATTAATTAGAAACGTTTATAGCTGATTGTGTGTGAAAAATTATTCGGATTAACGAGTAATTCGTAATATATATATTTTTTTGATTGACAGGATCGATCATAACAAATGGTTCTTCCTGGGTATTTTATTTATGGTTTGTAAATTCTGTATGTTGTATACTCTCGATATAAATGATACCGAAGTTTTGATATTTTATATAAAGTTAACTGCCAATGTATTATATTCTGCGGTTTAGTTTTTTTTTGAATAATTAAAGTCGTCGCCGTGTGATGTGCCATTTTACATATGCTGCACACGTTTTTAATGTTTATGTACACTGTAAATTATGAGCGAGCAGCAGCGCCACAGGTGGTTGACAAATAAAGCAAATCGGTACCGAAAACTTTCTCTGCACCCGTTTGGTACGGCACCGTGTAACAATTCCGCGTAACATTTTACGCCACACTCAAATTTTTTCTAAAATATTGAACAATTTTTGATTCAACACGATGAACAATATTTCTCCTGCTGTACACGCTCGTATTCAATATTGAACACATCTTACTGTTAATTTTCTCTCTTTTCTGTATTTCATTCTTATATATACTTCCTCATAATACTCAGTGATGGGCGTGGCCTATCCCAAACAAACGAGATAGCTTAAATTTGATTTGTGGTTGAATACAACGAATAAGGGGTGCGGTTTGTTACAAAACAAAACAAAAAGTTATCTGCGCACTGTTCAAAATGTAGATAATAAAAAATCGATACTCGATAATCCGTACTTATCAATAAATCTTTTTCGGTCAACATTGATTTAATACAACCAATGTTATTAATGCAATGAAAATTTATGCAAAATGTGTTATTTCTCTAAGCGATTTAGGTAAATTTGTGCTTAATGAAATCGCATTTGCGTCCGTAATAACATTTTGTATGTGATAACGACAAACACACAGGGGACTTATAAATTAGGGTTATAATAATTGACACGTGCGGCGCTACCGCTTAACAGAACATAAAGGAGGTTAACTGGTTTACTGTTTTTAGGACTTAAATGTATAGGAAGTTAGTTAACTATTTAATTAGATTTTTTTGTTTTGAATAATTATTTTAAGCGGATTAAGATGTACAAAGTAAACAAAATAAAAAGGTTCTGTATAGAGGTAAAATATTATTATATACAGTTAAAGGATGACGTTAAAGGAGTAAGGGTGGAAAGAAGTTAAGTTGTTTGTAGGTCAATAATGATGATGATGTTATTGTTTAAGACTTTAGGGGGTATATGGCTACATTCGAGAACGTCCACCGAGGTAAAGTTTTTAATGAAAAGTGTAGCTACTCAAATTAACGAAAAGTGTAGCAATTAAAAGTGTAAATAGCACACCTTTACTTAAAAAGATTGTCAAAAACGTATATTTCATGCAAATGGAGGGGTCAAATTTTATCATAATAATCTAGTCTAAAAATAGTTTTGGGAGGGCCTGTGAAGTATTCCATAGATTAAAATCATATACGTATACAAATCCAATTGGGCTTTTGCAAATTCCAATTGAAATTTTAAAGCATTTCTATGTAGTTGTGTGGAGTACACTGTTATGATTTATAATTTGCAAAATTGTCAATGAAAAGTAAAATAAGTTTAACGAAATCGAGCAAATTTTATCAGTATATTTATTAGACATATGTCAAATTGACTGAATTAAAATGGCAGAAAAATATTGTAACTTATAACTAGTAGAAGTAAAAGTTAAAATTTTAATTGATAAATCACGAAGAAAAAATATTATAGTAACATAATGCTAAATTTTCAATCAAAAGTTTGTACTAAAACAGTCGAGATGCAAACCAAATATACTAAACTCAAACCATTTATGAATTTCCAAGACAATGAAGTTAGCTCGAGCCCGAATTTTATGGTGGGTTTCTTGGATAAGTGTAGCCATCCCGAAAAAGTGTAAATAGATTAAAAAATGTAGCACCATCCAGAAAGAAATTCTTGCATGCGATTATCAATATTGTTTGGACATATAGGGTAGTTTCTATATCTTAGTTAGTACATTGGCCAATCTGGCCGTGTATGCCGCTTGGTGGCTTTATCTCTAAGTATTTCAGTACAGAATATAATGTGGGCCCATGGTAGCTACACAAAAAATCGCCTTGCGGTTAATGAATTAAAAACAAAGGTTATTTCCACCTGATATGGAGATAGAGTAGTCTCTATACCTTAGTTACTACATTGGCCAATCTGGCCTTGTATGCCGCTTGGTGGCTTTATCTCTAAGTATTTCAGTATAGAATTTAATGTGGACCCTTGGTAGCTTGCGTGCCTTGCGGTTAATGAATTAAAAACAAAGGTTATTTCCACCTGATATGGAGATAGGGTTGTTTCTATACCTCAGTTACTACATTGGCCAATCTGGCCTTGTATGCCGCTTGGTGGCTTTATCTCTAAGTATTTCAGTACAGAATATAATGTGGACCCATGGTAGCTACACAAAAAATCGCCTTGCGGTTAATGAATTAAAAACAAAGGTTATTTCCACCTGATATGGAGATATGGTAGTTTCTATACCTTAGTTAGTACATTGGCCAATCTGGCCGTGTATGCCGCTTGGTGGCTTTATCTCTAAGTATTTCAGTGCAGAATTTAATGTGGACCTTGGTAGCTACACAAAAAATCGCCTTGCGGTTAATGAATTAAAAACAAAGGTTATTTCCACCTGATATGGAGATAGGGTAGTTTCTATATCTCAGTTACTACATTGGCCAATCTGGCCTTGTATGCCGCTTGGTGGCTTTATCTCTAAGTATTTCAGTACAGAATTTAATGTGGACCCATGGTAGCAACACAAAAAATCGCCTTGCGGTTAATGAATTAAAAACAAAGGTTATTTCCACCTGATATGGAGATATGGTAGTTTCTATACCTTAGTTAGTACATTGGCCAATCTGGCCGTGTATGCCGCTTGGTGGCTTTATCTCTAAGTATTTCAGTACAGAATTTAATGTGGACCTTGGTAGCTACACAAGAAATCGCCTTGCGGTTAATGAATTAAAAACAAAGGTTATTTCCACCTGATATGAAGATATGGTAGTTTCTATACCTTAGTCACTACATTGGCTAATCTGGCCGTGTATGCCGCTTGGTGGCTTTATCTCTAAGTATTTCAGTACAGAATTTAATGTGGACCTTGGTAGCTACACAAGAAATCGCCTTGCGGTTAATGAATTAAAAACAAAGGTTATTTCCATCTGATATGGAGATAGGGTAGTTTCTATACCTTAGTTAGTACATTGGCCAATCTGGCCGTGTATGCCGCTTGGTGGCTTTATCTCTAAGTATTTCAGTACAGAATTTAATGTGGACCTTGGTAGCTACACAAGAAATCGCCTTGCGGTTAATGAATTAAAAACAAAGGTTATTTCCACCTGATATGAAGATATGGTAGTTTCTATACCTTAGTCACTACATTGGCCAATCTGGCCTTGTATGCCGCTTGGTGGCTTTATCTCTAAGTATTTCAGTACAGAATTTAATGTGGACCTTGGTAGCTACACAAGAAATCGCCTTGCGGTTAATGAATTAAAAACAAAGGTTATTTCCACCTGATATGAAGATATGGTAGTTTCTATACCTTAGTCACTACATTGGCTAATCTGGCCGTGTATGCCGCTTGGTGGCTTTATCTCTAAGTATTTCAGTACAGAATTTAATGTGGACCTTGGTAGCTACACAAGAAATCGCCTTGCGGTTAATGAATTAAAAACAAAGGTTATTTCCATCTGATATGGAGATAGGGTAGTTTCTATACCTTAGTTAGTACATTGGCCAATCTGGCCGTGTATGCCGCTTGGTGGCTTTATCTCTAAGTATTTCAGTACAGAATTTAATGTGGACCTTGGTAGCTACACAAAAATTCGCCTTGCGGTTAATGAATTTAAAACAAAGGTTATTTCCACCTGATATGGAGATATGGTAGTTTCTATACCTTAGTTACTTCATTGGCCAATCTGGCCGTGTATGCCGCTTGGTGGCTTTATCTCTAAGTATTTCAGTACAGAATATAATGTGGACCCATGGTAGCTACACAAAAAATCGCCTTGCGGTTAATGAATTTAAAACAAAGGTTATTTCCACCTGATATGGAGATATGGTAGTTTCTATACCTTAGTTAGTACATTGGCCAATCTGGCCGTGTATGCCGCTTGGTGGCTTTATCTCTAAGTATTTCAGTACAGAATTTAATGTGGACCTGTAGCTACACAAGAAATCGCCTTGCGGTTAATGAATTAAAAACAAAGGTTATTTCCACCTGATATGAAGATATGGTAGTTTCTATACCTTAGTCACTACATTGGCTAATCTGGCCGTGTATGCCGCTTGGTGGCTTTATCTCTAAGTATTTCAGTACAGAATTTAATGTGGACCTTGGTAGCTACACAAGAAATCGCCTTGCGGTTAATGAATTAAAAACAAAGGTTATTTCCATCTGATATGGAGATAGGGTAGTTTCTATACCTTAGTTAGTACATTGGCCAATCTGGCCGTGTATGCCGCTTGGTGGCTTTATCTCTAAGTATTTCAGTACAGAATTTAATGTGGACCTTGGTAGCTACACAAGAAATCGCCTTGCGGTTAATGAATTAAAAACAAAGGTTATTTCCACCTGATATGAAGATATGGTAGTTTCTATACCTTAGTCACTACATTGGCCAATCTGGCCTTGTATGCCGCTTGGTGGCTTTATCTCTAAGTATTTCAGTACAGAATTTAATGTGGACCTTGGTAGCTACACAAGAAATCGCCTTGCGGTTAATGAATTAAAAACAAAGGTTATTTCCACCTGATATGAAGATATGGTAGTTTCTATACCTTAGTCACTACATTGGCTAATCTGGCCGTGTATGCCGCTTGGTGGCTTTATCTCTAAGTATTTCAGTACAGAATTTAATGTGGACCTTGGTAGCTACACAAAAAATCGCCTTGCGGTTAATGAATTAAAAACAAAGGTTATTTCCACCTGATATGGAGATAGGGTAGTTTCTATACCTTAGTTAGTACATTGGCCAATCTGGCCGTGTATGCCGCTTGGTGGCTTTATCTCTAAGTATTTCAGTACAGAATTTAATGTGGACCTTGGTAGCAACACAAAAAATCGCCTTGCGGTTAATGAATTTAAAACAAAGGTTATTTCCACCTGATATGAAGATATGGTAGTTTCTATACCTTAGTCACTACATTGGCCAATCTGGCCTTGTATGCCGCTTGGTGGCTTTATCTGTTAGTATTTCAGTACAGAATTTAATGTGGACCCATGGTAGCTACACAAAAAATCGCCTTGCGGTTAATGAATTAAAAACAAAGGTTATTTCCACCTGATATGAAGATATGGTAGTTTCTATACCTTAGTTAGTACATTGGCCAATCTGGCCGTGTATGCCGCTTGGTGGCTTTATCTCTAAGTATTTCAGTACAGTATATAATGTGGACCCATGGTAGCTACAGAAAAAATCGCCTTGCGGTTAATGAATTTAAAACAAAGGTTATTTCCACCTGATATGGAGATAGAGTAGTTTCTATACCTTAGTTAGTACATTGGCCAATCTGGCCTTGTATGCCGCTTGGTGGCTTTATCTCTAAGTATTTCAGTACAGAATTTAATGTGGACCCTTGGTAGCTTGCGTGCCTTGCGGTTAATGAATTAAAAACAAAGGTTATTTCCACCTGATATGGAGATAGGGTAGTTTCTATACCTTAGTCACTACATTGGCCAATCTGGCCTTGTATGCCGCTTGGTGGCTTTATCTCTAAGTATTTCAGTACAGAATTTAATGTGGACCTTGGTAGCTACACAAGAAATCGCCTTGCGGTTAATGAATTAAAAACAAAGGTTATTTCCACCTGATATGGAGATAGGGTAGTTTCTATACCTTAGTTAGTACATTGGCCAATCTGGCCGTGTATGCCGCTTGGTGGCTTTATCTCTAAGTATTTCAGTACAGAATTTAATGTGGACCTTGGTAGCTACACAAAAAATCGCCTTGCGGTTAATGAATTAAAAACAAAGGTTATTTCCTCCTGATATGGAGATAGGGTAGTTTCTATACCTTAGTCACTACATTGGCCAATCTGGCCTTGTATGCCGCTTGGTAGCTTTATCTCTAAGTATTTCGGTACAGAATTTAATGTGGACCCATGGTAGCTACACACGAAATCGCCTTGCGGTTAACGAATTAAAGACAAAGGTTATTTCCACCTGATATGGAGATAGGGTAGTTTCTATACCTCAGTTACTACATTGGCCAATCTGGCCTTGTATGCCGCTTGGTGGCTTTATCTCTAAGTATTTCAGTACAGAATTTAATGTGGACCCATGGTAGCTACACAAAAAATCGCCTTGCGGTTAATGAATTAAAAACAAAGGTTATTTCCACCTGATATGGAGATAGGGTAGTTTCTATACCTTAGTCACTACATTGGCCAATCTGGCCGTGTATGCCGCTTGGTGGCTTTATCTCTAAGTATTTCAGTACAGAATTTAATGTGGACCTTGGTAGCTACACAAGAAATCGCCTTGCGGTTAATGAATTAAAAACAAAGGTTATTTCCACCTGATATGAAGATATGGTAGTTTCTATACCTTAGTTAGTACATTGGCCAATCTGGCCGTGTATGCCGCTTGGTGGCTTTATCTCTAAGTATTTCAGTACAGAATTTAATGTGGACCTTGGTAGCTACACAAGAAATCGCCTTGCGGTTAATGCATTGAAAACAAAGGTTATTTCCTCCTGATATGGAGATAGGGTAGTTTCTATACCTTAGTTAGTACATTGGCCAATCTGGCCGTGTATGCCGCTTGGTGGCTTTATCTCCCCTAGTAACTACTCAAATTATCGCTATTTGGGTTAAATAAAATTAAAAAAAAATTTAGAACAGTAATTTTTTTTTACTTTAATATTAATTTTCTATATTGTTTGTTTATCGCATGCGTGATTTTTTTTCGGGATGGTGCTACATTTTTTAACCTATTTACACTTTTTCGGGATGGCTACACTTATCCAAGAAACCCGCCATAAAATTCGGGCTCGGGCTAACTTCATTGACTTGAATTTCCCACTAATTTCTAATAAGAATTTTTAGAGTTTCTTCTGAATTAACAAAATTTTCAGAGATTTTGCAGCAGTAAAACTTGACGATAAAAACTCGTAGCAATAAACCTGAAGCAGTGCTTTATTAAAATTAGATGGGTTTAGGTAGATGCTTAATCAACTACTTCACGAATTAGCGAGAATTGTATCACAATCTCCAGATGTGGTCGTCAATGGGCAACAAAATTTAGTATAAAAACCAAAATTCATATGAATCACGATCTCGAATGTTATCAAATTTGAGTAAAAATGATAACATTACATCTAGAAGATCAAAATTCGTAGCAATAAACCCGAAGTCGTCCATTATTAGCAGTAGGTGGTTTTAGTTAGGTGATTCAATAACAAACTTAGTACATGAAATGTAGAGGTCCAGACTTCGAGCTGGCCCCTCAATCATATTAACATCCACTTATTGAAGGTACTGGTACACTAGATCAGCCATATGCAGTCTCGGATTATCCTGCATGAACAAAACAAGATCTGTCTTCGCCTCTAGTGACATACCTCCTCAGAACATGCTCGATCCACCACCATACGAGACACGTTCTTCAATACAACATTGTAAACATTGCTCTCCTGATCTTCTGTACACTCTTCTTCGTCCATCGTTGCCATGTAAACACATGCTGCACTCGTCAGAGAACAGGACTGTTCTCCATTGTTCTTCAGTAAAATCCAAATGCTCTCGAGCGAACTGAAGGCAACCTAGCCGGTGGTCTGGGATCAATTTCGTATTCTCAATATCAATCTCGTATCTCTGCTGCACTCGACGAACGGAGAATCGGCTTAAATTTAGTTATCGAGTCACTTCACTTTGGTTCTACGCCGCATCAGTTAGTGCAACCACTTGAGCAGCTACCTCTGGTGTGGAGGGCAACCTAGCCGGTGGTCTGGGATCAATTTCGTATTCTCAATATCAATTTCGTATCTCTGCTACACTCGACGAACGGAGAATCGGCTCAAATTTAGTTATCGAGTCACTTCACTTTGGTTCTACGCCGCATCAGTTAGTGCAACCACTTGAGCAGCTACCTCTGGTGTGGCACTCATTTTCTTGTTCCGGATGAAGAAAACAAATACAACTGTGTGAAATTTTTGCACCCAAGTGTAGAAAAATTAGAAAAATAATATCAAGCTCCAAAGCCAGGGAACTCCTATTTTTGGAAATCCTATTTTCCTATTATTACCTCAGGTATATGGCGTGTTAGTTGGAGACCATGTCAGTTAAAAAATATATTCAGTTGCTCCCCATTCAGGGAAATGTCCCCTCCCCTGGATTGGGATCAACTAAATATATTTTTAAACTGACATGGTCTCCAACTAACACACCATATACCTGAGATTGTGTTAAGATCTCTAGGGATATCTCATGTGGTTTAAGAATTTTTGTTATATTTAGTCATAATACAAAGTCCTCTAAACTGTTCCCACCCCTGTATGGGAGACTCCTGATAATTTTTTAAAACTGACATTGTTCCCAACTAGCATCCCTTATACCTGAGGTTGTGTTACGATCTGTGGGGATATCTCAGTTGTCCTATCAATTTTTATTATATTTGGTCGTAATATTAAATTGTATAAATTGTCCTCACCGCTAAATGTCTAGCTTCTGATTATTTTACTTAACTGATATGGATTCTAGCTTACACATTATATATCTGAGGTTTTGTTAAGATCTCTAGGGATACCTCTTTTTCGAGAATTCCTTAAAAATTGTTTTAAAAGCCAAACACCAACCGGCCAAACAGTTGAATTACCGTTCGCTCCAATAACTAACAAATCTATCGAAAACAAGGATAAATAACAACCAGCGAAATTCTCAATAATAGTCAAGCGCTACACAGCAACCAGCAAAACCGAGTATCATCATGGATAACTTACTTGATCAACAAGAAATTGTTAGAGGAACATGGTTCAATTCGAGAGCAATTTCAACAAAGATGGACCATCTCATAAGATGAGCAAATATTTGGAGACGAAGGTAGACCAATTAAAAACTCTATATACACAGATCTAGTAAAAACAGATGAACAAATATACAACCTTGTTCCACCAATCAATAAAGATCATCCATATACCAACCAAAGAGCTGCAGTGGCGGCAACATACAAAAAACTTATAGAAGAAATGCGCTAGCAATTAAACAATCCAACACCGCTATCACCAGCGTGCAGCATGTAGTGCATAGCATCCGAGGGAGTTGTACAGAGAAATAGCGAAGGCCAGAAACGTCTTGGATGAAAGACAAGGCAAGCAAGCTATGCAATTTGCCATACAATACATGCAGCGAGCGAATCAAATAATTGAAGAGCTTTGTGTCGAGGCCTCAGACGATGACCTTGAGAGGCTAGGATACTTCGCGAGGGGATTATGAAGCGGTAAAAGAAAGTTACACAAAGTTGACAATCGAAATCACCACTGCGGTGGAAGAAACATTAGCTACCAGTCACACAACATCAGAAATAAAGCTGAAACCGATTGAAATACCCACGTTTTACGGAGATTGCATGAAATGGAATAGGTTTTCTGAAATATTCAAACGTCTGATAGACCAAAACCAAATGCTCTCAGACACGCATAGAATAAACTATCAGATAAACCGTTAACAGCTAAACTAATAGGCCACTTGGAATCAACCGCTGATAATTATAAAATGGCCTGGAGTACCTTAAACAATAGATACAACAGCAATCGCTTTATCATATCACCATCAATTAATACAGAATCAGCAGCCGCAATTAGGAGTTTGCACGACACAACTAATAAGTGCATATACACGCAAACATAAGCCTATAGGCTTATGTTTGCGTGTATATGCACTTATGAATTCCAGGATTCGACGTTTATTCCTATAGGAATAAACGTCGAATCCTGGAATTCATTTCTAATTTTCACATTATGCAAAAAATTGAACAGTGAAACACGACGATTATATGAAAGTTCGCTCCAGGACCCAACTGAATTTCAGAAAATCGAAGTATTTCTGAAGTTTTTTCAACAACGCTTCAAGTCCTTGGAAGCATCAAATAGCCCCAAAAAATCAATCGCAACCACGAAAGCCACAAGAGGTAAGACAAACGTTTGCAACAACAACTCTACGGGAGATTTTCATATATTGCCAGATGAACCATACATTAGACCATTGTTCACGGTTCAAGCAGCTGACAGATAAAAACCAAGTAGTGCTACTAAACAGCTATGTATAAGATGTCTATCGAGAGGCAAAATGCTCGATCAGCAAAGCCCAAAGTACAAACCACGAGCATGAGTGTATTAAAATTTTTTAAACTAATAACCAACGAAGATCACAATAAGGAACACGTGTTGTTAGCAACAGCAATGGTAAAATCCGCTAATAAAAATGGAAGTCACGCAACTTTGAGTCCTGATTGCTCTCGAGTCCCCCAGGTAGTGAGTAGGGAACCCTATAAACGGGTCATCCCTTGAATGGAATGGATCTCATTTGTTTGGGATATCCATATGCATGGCTGAATGGGCGGGTGAATGTTGGAGGAGGAAGAGGTCGCCGGGGGGCCGCGGTTCTCGGTGAGCCAATGGGTCGGATTAAGGTAACTTGCGACCCGTGCTGATGATCGAATAGGCTGGGGCTCATTTAACAAAGCCCAGTAGTGAATGGAGCCCTCTGGATACCAGGCTACCTCCAGTTGTATTCAGCATTACCTGCGTATACAGATCTCTGCACAGGTGAACCTGTATTTCTCCGATACTTGTGGGGAAATGAACGACCAAGAAAAAAATAGAAATAAAGGGCCGAGACCCTCCAACAATCGGAAAAAGGAGAGGAACAAAGAAGGAGCGGAATTCTAACCATAAAGGTGGGTCTTCCTCATCAGTGGCAAGGGAAAGCAACACCATGACACCGAAGCCAGAAGGAAGCGGGCCGCCAAACAAAATAGTGTGGGGTTGAGAAAGATCCCTCCGGTGAAGCGACGGTACAGGGAGAGACGATCGGCGTATAGAAGTTTAGAGAAACTGGCTGCGGCCGCTGAGAAGCAGCATACAGTAGAACAGAAAGAATCTGTGGCATGGGCTAAGAAAACTGTTGGCTGCGATAGCTCGGAAAGGGTCCTTGGGTTTAAAAGACAGAAGTCTCTTGAATGAGCTATGAAGCTATGAGCTTGAAGCGGGCGGCAGTAAGCGAAGCAAGGTGCAAACAGACATGATGTCGGGTGCTCCTAAGAATCAACAACCGAAGCTATTCATTGTGATCCTAACGGAGCACGTGCTGGTTCTAGCCGTCGTTGACAGAAGTCAGGATGATGGGAGCATCACGCTGGAGAAGTGGAAAGTTCTGTATAATGCACTAAACTCCATATTTTTGAGGGTTCTGAGAGAAAATCCGGGATCCCCACGTCCTGTTTAGATGCGGGATGGCACCAGGGGCGCGTTAAGTTAACTGCGTGCTCGAACCAGATATCTGCCGATCTATATAAAAGGGCAGTGACTGTCAGTGACTGACTGTATATAAGAAAGATAAGATCGATACGGGCGCGAAAGACCAGCCTGGGGGCTACAGTGAACGGAGCCAGCGGGAGGCGGTCAAGCGGGCGGGGGATGACCGGGGGAGCGAAGTTTCGGACGCGGTTAGTTTGGTGAGGAGAGGTAGCCTCCTCTCTCTTGAGTCTGCGATGGGCCATTCTGTCGAACTCTCGATGAGAGGCGGATGGCGTCCGAAGCAACGAGCCAGATGGCACTATCCCGATGCAGGGAGTGCAGGAAAAGGTGAGTAAGGCAGATCTCAATGATTAATATTGTACAAATAAACCTGCGTCACACGAAATCTGCCTCGGCAGCTCTCGTTCTCAGGCTGGGTAAGTCACATGAAGACTTGGTGGATTAACAATAATCAGATCTGTGGCCTCAGAACGAACGGGAATAAATTATCATACTCAAGTAATTCTGAGAAGATCAGATCGTGTATTTCAGTGAAAAGTAATTTGAATATTTTTCTTCTTCCTCAATTTAGTAGCCAAGATGTTACAGCGGTGAGCGTTGCGGTTGGCTGTGAAAAATTATGGCTAGCCTTAGTCTATATGGATCTTGAGAAGGAGGTTCCGCCGGATAACCTGAGGGAACTGATCCGGCAAGCAGATCAAAGAAGGGTAGGTCTTATACTTGGATGTGATGCAAACGCGCATCACACAATCTGGGGAAGCACAGACATTAACGAGAGGGGTGAGTTATTTTTTGATTACTTATTAAACACTAACCTGTAGTTTGCAATATTAGACGAGATCCAACATTTATTGTTAAAAATCGACAGGAGGTTTTAGATGTAGCCTTTGCTTCAGCAACAATTTTTCATATGATTAAGGGGTGGAGAGTGACGAGGGAGCACTCATTCTCTGATCACCGATACGTAACATATAACCTCAACGTTAAACCTTTTATCCGGAAAGCCTTCAGGAATTCCAGAAGGACAAACTGGAACAAATATGGGGAGGTGTTGGAGGAAATATTGCCGTTACAGGTCCATGGACTTTCGGCGACAGTAGAAAAATTAAATTGCATGGTTGATATTGTCATAAAGGCATGAAATGTTTTATTTAATGCTGCGTGCCTCCTGATAAAGCCTAGGGGCAGCCAGAAACCAACATGGTGGACCACGAAGTTGGGAACCTATCGGAGGGCGTGTTGGACAGCCTTCAATAAAGCCAAGAACACAAGAGATGTCCGGTATTGGGACTCCTATAAGGAGGATCTAAGAAAGTACAAAAAAGAAAGTACTTCCTCAAGGAAGGCACAAAGGGGTCTTAGAGACTCTTCTGTTGTAGAGTGGAGGAGGTCTCTGAGACTTCTCGCCTTAGGAAAATTCTATCTACTAATCCAGCCAGTCCTAGTTATTTAATTAGACTGGACGGGTCATGGACAGCTTCAAGTGCGGAATCATTGTAGCTTCTCATGGAGACCCATTTTCCAGGAAGCTTTGATGACCTTTGAGGGAGGTCAGAGTAGTCTTTATCCCGAAATCGGGAAAGAGGCGATCATGGAAGGATTGTCATTTTTGAAGGTGGGCCGCCCTATAAGTAGGTTGATAAACCAGATACTGGTAAGTGTAGTGATGAATGGACTGCTGTTGGAACTGGAGAGAGAGGAGACAGACAGGGGTGGTAGCGTATACAGATGATGTAGCGATGCTGTCTCAGGCAAATATCTGGATACGATTAGGGATGGTATGCAGAATTCACTCCTGATCGTTACGAAATAGGCCAGCAAATGTGGATTAGGGGTAAACCCTTCCAAGACGGAGCTGGTACTATTTACTAAGAAATACAAAATTCCAGTAGTTAGCCCTCCTACTATGAATGGTATTAGACTCGCGTTTGCTGACAGAGCGAGATTGTTGGGCATAACCTTGGACAGTAAGCTCAGCTGGAAGCCTAACATTATGGAAAGGGTGCATAAGGCTAATGTAACTATTTACTCGTGTAGGAACGTCATAGGTAAGAGATGGTGTTTGAAACCAGAGCTGGTGTGGTAGCCAGCTCTAGATAAGGTAACATATATAGGGATGATGGACAAGGTGCAAAGAATGGCTTGCATGCTTATAGCGGGGCGCTCAGGACAACACTTAAATGCGCTTTAGAGGTTATGTTCCACCTTTTTCCAATCTAATTTTTTGGGACTCTCGCCTGTCTTTCTGTGGAAGTGTCTTCAGCGGTTCCAAAATCCTTGAAACAATTGCCTTGTATCAATTGCCATCTGCCTTATTGTTGTAAGGTCAGGTTCTGGTATATGGGTTATTGGTTGGCCAATTAAAAAGTGGCCGGGTGGGTATCAGAGGATTGCATTCGCCATCATGAAGGTCCTGTAGAAGCCGGGAATTAAGTAGGGCCTCTATTTGTTAGATAAGAGTGATGTACAATTCGTAGGTGAGTTCGGCCTCCCCAATCACACGGCGTAGAATAAATTTGGCTGCCGTTACGGTGGCTTCCCATAATCCACTGAATGTAGGAGCGGCAGGGGAATAAAATGCCATTGTATTTTTTCGTCTGTGCACCAACTGATTACATTTGCTTTTGCTGCTTGGTTTAGGTACTCCGTGTAAAATCCAGCTAGTTTCCGTTTAGCCCTCACTAAGTTTATGCCGTTGTCACAATATATATCGGTAGGGATTTCTCGAACGGCGCAAAATCACTTTAAGGCTGCTAGGAAACTGTCGGTGTTCATATCCGTGACTAAATCTAGGGTTGTGACCCTCGTTGTCATGCAGACGAAGATGACTATGTAGGACTTGTAGATTTTACTTCCTCGGGAGCTTTAAGGATGAATGGACCAGTCAGATCGATGTCAGTTTGTAAGCATGCTCTAGCGATGAGAGTTACTCGACAAGGTGGCAATTGACCCATAAGCTGTTGCTGAGCCTCAGTCCGATGTCGCTGACAAATGATGCATTGATGAGTTACGCGTCTTATTAGATTTCTGGCACAGTGAATTAACAATCTTTGGGCTCATAAGTAGCTTCGGTCCACTATGCAGGTGCTTAATGTGCAGTTCTTTCACCATTTGCTCGTCTATTGGATGACCTGCTGGCAATATAACGGGATGCTTGGTATCATATGCTAAATTTGCGTGCTCCAATCTTCCTCCAACTCGCATTAGCCTGTGGTCGTCCAAAAATGGAAAAAAGAAATGAAATTAGAATTTAATGGAAGTGGCTTTGATTTTCTCAAGATTTGGATCTAGTACACAGTGAAAACACCTATCCCAAGAGTTGTAACCTCTTAGAAGTATCGTAGGACAAAGGATTTTAACTTCAATTTTTGCCTCTACAACTTTTGAATATTAAACCCAGTGTTCCCCTAATTTTTCCGGGAAACTCATGTTTTCTAGTTTGATTGGGTCTAGTACAAAGTGAAAACACCTATCTCAAGAGTTGTAACCTCTTAGAAGTATCCTAGGACAAAGGATTTTAACTTCAACTTTTGCCTCTACAACTTTTGAATATTAAACCCAGTGTTCCCCTAATTTTTCCGGCAAACTCATGTTTTCTAGTTTGATTGGGTCTAGTACAAAGTGAAAACACCTATCTCAAGAGTTGTAACCTCTAAGAAGTATCCTAGGACAAAGGATTTTAACTTCAACTTTTGCCTCTACAACTTTTGAATATTAAACCCAGTGTTCCCCTAATTTTTCCGGGAAACTCATGTTTTCTAGTTTGATTGGGTCTAGTACAAAGTGAAAACACCTATCTCAAGAGTTGTAACCTCTTAGAAGTATTCTAGGACAAAGGATTTTAACTTCAACTTTTGCCTCTACAACTTTTGAATATTAAACCCAGTGTTCCCCTAATTTTTCCGGCAAACTCATGTTTTCTGGTTTAATTGGATCTAGTACAAAGTGAAAACACCTATCTCAAGAGTTGTAACCTCTTAGAAGTATCCTAGGACAAAGGATTTTAACTTCAATTTTTGCCTCTACAACTTTTGAATATTAAACCCAGTGTTCCCCTAATTTTTCCGGAAAAGTCATGTTTTCTAGTTTGATTGGGTCTAGTACAAAGTGAAAACACCTATCTCAAGAGTTGTAACCTCTTAGAAGTATCCTAGAACAAAGGATTTTAACTTCAATTTTTGCCTCTACAACTTTTGAATATTTATCCCAGTGTTCCCCTAATTTTTCCGGGAAACTCATGTTTTCTAGTTGGATTGGGTCTACTACAAAGTGAAAACACCTATCCCAAGAGTTGTAACCTCCTAGGACAAAGGGTTTTTACTTCAATGTTTGCCTCTACAACTTTTGAATATTAAACCCAGTGTTCCCCTAATTTTTCCGGCAAACTCATGTTTTCTGGTTTGATGAAGTCTAGTACGAAGTGAAAACACCTATCTCAAGAGTTGTTACCTCTTAGAAGTATCCTAGGACAAAGGATTTTAACTTCAATTTTTGCCTCTACAACTTTTGAATATTTATCCCAGTGTTCCCCTAATTTTTCCGGGAAACTCATGTTTTCTAGTTGGATTGGGTCTACTACAAAGTGAAAACATCTATCCCAAGAGTTGTAACCTCCTAGGACAAAGGATTTTTACTTCAATGTTTTGCCTCTACAACTTTTGAATATTTATCCCAGTGTTCCCCTAATTTTTCCGGGAAACTCATGTTTTCTAGTTGGATTGGGTCTACTACAAAGTGAAAACACCTATCCCAAGAGTTGTAACCTCCTAGGACAAAGGATTTTTACTTCAATGTTTGCCTCTACAACTTTTGAATATTAAACCCAGTGTTCCCCTAATTTTTCCGGCAAACTCATGTTTTCTGGTTGGATGAAGTCTAGTACGAAGTGAAAACACCTATCTCAAGAGTTGTTACCTCTTAGAAGTATCCTAGGACAAAGGATTTTAACTTCAATTTTTGCCTCTACAACTTTTGAATATTAAACCCAGTGTTCCCCTAATTTTTCCGGAAAAGTCATGTTTTCTAGTTTGATTGGGGCTAGTACAAAGTGAAAACACCTATCTCAAGAGTTGTAACCTCTTAGAAGTATCCTAGGACAAAGGATTTTAACTTCAATTTTTGCCTCTACAACTTTTGAATATTTATCCCAGTGTTCCCCTAATTTTTCCGGGAAACTCATGTTTTCTAGTTGGATTGGGTCTACTACAAAGTGAAAACACCTATCCCAAGAGTTGTAACCTCCTAGGACAAAGGATTTTTACTTCAATGTTTGCCTCTACAACTTTTGAATATTAAACCCAGTGTTCCCCTAATTTTTCCGGCAAACTCATGTTTTCTGGTTGGATGAAGTCTAGTACGAAGTGAAAACACCTATCTCAAGAGTTGTAACCTCTTAGAAGTATCCTAGGACAAAGGATTTTAACTTCAATTTTTGCCTCTACAACTTTTGAATATTAAACCCAGTGTTCCCCTAATTTTTCCGGAAAAGTCATGTTTTCTAGTTTGATTGGGTCTAGTACAAAGTGAAAACACCTATCTCAAGAGTTGTAACCTCTTAGAAGTATCCTAGGACAAAGGATTTTAACTTCAATTTGCCTCTACAACTTTTGAATATTTATCCCAGTGTTCCCCTAATTTTTCCGGGAAACTCATGTTTTCTAGTTGGATTGGGTCTACTACAAAGTGAAAACACCTATCCCAAGAGTTGTAACCTCCTAGGACAAAGGGTTTTTACTTCAATGTTTGCCTCTACAACTTTTGAATATTAAACCCAGTGTTCCCCTAATTTTTCCGGCAAACTCATGTTTTCTGGTTGGATGAAGTCTAGTACGAAGTGAAAACACCTATCTCAAGAGTTGTTACCTCTTAGAAGTATCCTAGGACAAAGGATTTTAACTTCAATTTTTGCCTCTACAACTTTTGAATATTAAACCCAGTGTTCCCCTAATTTTTCCGGAAAAGTCATGTTTTCTAGTTTGATTGGGGCTAGTACAAAGTGAAAACACCTATCTCAAGAGTTGTAACCTCTTAGAAGTATCCTAGGACAAAGGATTTTAACTTCAATTTTTGCCTCTACAACTTTTGAATATTTATCCCAGTGTTCCCCTAATTTTTCCGGGAAACTCATGTTTTCTAGTTGGATTGGGTCTACTACAAAGTGAAAACACCTATCCCAAGAGTTGTAACCTCCTAGGACAAAGGATTTTTACTTCAATGTTTGCCTCTACAACTTTTGAATATTAAACCCAGTGTTCCCCTAATTTTTCCGGCAAACTCATGTTTTCTGGTTGGACGAAGTCTAGTACGAAGTGAAAACACCTATCTCAAGAGTTGTTACCTCTTAGAAATATCGTATAATAGATGGTTTTTACAACTACAAGTTTTGAATATTAAACCCAGTGAATATAAAACTTGTGGTTCTATTTAACGCATATCGGACAACGGGGTTCTGGCTGGCGGATTGTGGCTACCTTGGATAATATGTCAACAGTTAATCTTTTGTAGGAAACTCGTTTTCTGACGTCTCATATTTCCATATCAGTTTAGATTCTTCATCGAGTTTATTTGTAGCCAAATAAATGATCCAAGGACCACGTTCAATTGCTTTGGGTCCAATCGGTTTTAATCCACGAACGGTTTCATTTAAATTATCGAACGATTTTCATCAAGTGGGTTGAAGAAGGATTCGAACTAATTTTGAGTAGCGATAAAAAATCTCGAATATAGGTTTCGACAATTTGTTTCCTTTTATCATATTTCTTGATAAGACGTTTCAATGGTTCGACATAATTCGCGTCATCTACGCGAAAGTGACATACGGACAAGTATGCTGAACCACGTAGCTGTCCCAATAGATATTTAAATTTCTGAGCGGGTGACAGTGATGTGTTCTCGGGAACGGTTGAAATGAAAATATCATCATTACCGTTGAAAGTAGGAAGCATTAGTCTTGGCAGTTTAAAATCTAATTTGAAATTAGTAAGCACAATATTTCCCACAACCAATGGGAAATATTGGTCATCAAGATCTTCCACTTCGGAATCTAACGAGAATTCAATCCGTCAATATCACAATCATTTCCATTAACGAAATTAGCTATTTTGATTAACTGACCTTTAATCACGGCCTTACGTGTTACAAGCGCACCGGGGCGATCGAGAGCGGATTCTAGAGGCATTTTACCGAAATAAACTTGTACTCAAAGCACTATTCGCAGCGTTAATATGTTGTGCTTGTCCAAAATTATTGGGCTTCGGCTGGCAGCCGTAAGGTTTGAATTTTGTAGCCGGCCATTCACTCTTAGTATTCCAGTATTATCTATAAATGGATTCAAAGATAAGAGTCTATTTCTTTTTTCTAAATGCCTAAAGGATTTGAGGCACTGAATTTCGGTATGGAAGTCTTGTTCCTGGATGATTTTCAGAATTGTAATTTCTGCATCTTGAAGTTCTTTATTCGATGGTATATCTAGCTGGTTGGCTGTGGGCGGTTTGTGGAAAATAAATCTTCTGCAATACGCGACAATGCGTTTTAGTTTGTTGAAGCTTGAATGCCGCTCAAATAATTGTAAGAACGGGCTGACTTCTTTTATGCCAGCCAGATTGACTATTGAGTTTTCTTTTAATTCCTCCAGATGTACGTCATTAGGAATGTTGTTTGGTGTGAGTACATCAAAACCCAACTGTAATTCCTCATGGAGAAAATCTGGACCCTTCCACCATAAGTTGCTGTTAGCGAGAGCTAAAGGGGTTGTTCCACGTGACGCTATGCCTGCAGGATTTTCAATTGACCTTATATGATGCCATTTAGTTGTTGGCAGCATACTTTTTATTGCAGAAATTCTATTGGCTACAAACGTTTTAAATCGGTTCGGCTCCCCTTTAATCCAGCATAATTTAATAGTTGAGTCAATCCAGGCGTAAGTCTTGATGTCATTCAGTTTCAAGGCACCTTGAGTATGGCTTATGAGTTTCGCTAGTAGCAAGGCTGCGTTAAGCTCCAGACGAGGGATTGATAATTTAGTTTTGATGGGAGCGACGCGTGTCTTTGCTGTGAGTAGGTGTGTTGTAATGTGACCCATATTGTGAGTTGTTCGACAGTATACCACCGCAGCATACGCAGACTCGGATGCGTCGGAAAATCCATGCAGCTCAATTGATGATTTTGTTGTTGTGTCAATCCACCGAGGAATCATTATCTGCTTCATTATAGATATTTCTTCCTTGTAGTTCATCCATCTAGCGTTTAGTGTCGCTGGGAGGCAATCATCCCATCCTATTCCCATTTTCCATGCTTCTTGCATCATTAGTTTGGCCGTGATGGTTATTGGTGACAGCCACCCTATGGGGTCGAATAATTTGGATGAATCTGATAACAATGATCGCTTGGTTTGTTGACCATGTGATAGTTGTAATCTTGAGACATCGAACTCAAACGCATCTGTAGAGGGATGATACACGATCCCTAAGGTTTTTACGCTGTCGGATAGTTTGATTTGGACGTTGCCTTTATGATGTAATTCGCCTGGGATATGTTCCAAAATTTCCTCGGAATTGGAAGTCCATTTTCTCAGGTTAAAACCACCTTCCTCCGTGAGTTCCCTTAATTCCTTTATAGTTGAAAGTGCTTCCTCTATAGTGTCACTTCCAGTTAGCATGTCATCAACGTAAAAATCCGACGACAGGATCTTGGATGCCGTTGGATAATTGCTGCTACCATCTTGTGCCAGTTGCAACAAGGATCGCACAGCTAGGAAACTGGCTGCGGTAGTTCCATAGGTAACCGTGTTCAATCTGTAGGTAGCCATAGGTTTAGCGGGATCGTCTCTCCATAATATTCTCTGATAGTCTCGATCTGCCTCACGAATCCATACCTGTCTGTACATTTTCTCGATATCTGCAGTCAGTATGAATTTATGCCGTCGCCATCGGAGCAATATGTCCGCAAGATCTTGCTGCAATTTTGGGCCAGTCATCATTAGATCATTTAATGACACTCCCGTGGTGGTCTTCGCTGAAGCATCGAACACAACTCGGAGTTTGGTTGTTGTACTGCCTTCCTTGATCACACCATGATGTGGTATGTAATACATATTATCGACGCGCTCAACTTCTGGCTTTTCTTGTATTAACTCCATGTGATTCAAATCTATATATTCTTGCATGAATTGTTTATATAATTGTTCGTAGTCCGGATCTTTGACAAATCTTCATCTAGATTCTCCAAGTTTGACGGGATCGTCCTTAAATGGAATTTTTACTATGAATCGTCCATCTGTGTGTCGACTCGATGTTGATTGAAATGTGTCCTCAACTTGATTTTCTTCTGCTGTAAGGCTCCTTTCTTCAGGAATGCTATCAACCTCTATAACTAATTTTAATTGATCTTCGATTGATTTTGTCGTCACCATGGCTCTTCTTACTCGGTTGTCCATGTTACTCATGCTGCCGATTACAATCCATCCGAACTCAGTGTTCTGCGCCATTGGCTCTCGGTGGCTACCTTTGATAATGTTGTTAGCTATTATTAATGGATTGTAATCTGCGCCTAGTATGATATCAATCGGTTGAGATACATTGTAGTGTGGATCTGCTAGTTTTATGTTGTTGAGATGGCTCCATGTGCTATTGTCGATATCAGCTTCTGGTAGTTGTTGAGTTGATTTGTTTAATACCAAAGCTTCCACGTCCGAACTAAATTCTCCATTGAATCTTGGCACCAGCTTTATGCTGATTTTATGTTTGCAGATTCCTGCTTCACTACCGCCAATACCTGAAATGTTCGCATGTGTTTTTCTCTTTTTGATGTTTAGCAGATTGGCAGCTCTCGATGAAATCAATGTAGCTTGGGACCCTGAATCAATTAATGCCCTCATTGTGGTAAGATGTCCAGTGTCCGTTGCTACTCTAACTATTGCTGTTGGTAGTAATACAGGTCCTTGTTGTTTAACTACTAGAGTTTGTGTTGTCCCCATGTTGGTCGATGCCTTGTTGTTACCATGAGCAGAAGAGTGTGGTGATGTCCTTGGCACACAATGCATCGTATTGCGGATCTGCATGGGTTACTCCTTGGATGTCGCGTTAAACAACGTATACACAAGTAGTTGTTTCGTTGACCAATTTGCTTCAGTCTAACGTTGGCATTAGCTTGAACTGATTGCAGTCTTGCAGCTGATGCTTTCCTTGGCATCTCTTTACTACACACTGGCTGTCTACGGTTATAGCGTGTACCCGTTTCAGTGGTACCATTGGTTGCGGTTCTGTGTATACCACCTTGGTGAACCCCATAGCCTCTTGCGATTGGAATCTTCTTTCTATGAAGCTGAAGAATTCATTGATTCGTTTAGTTTCTCTCGGATTCTCTAATGATGTTTCGTAGAGCCTAGTGGTTTCCGGGTCTAGTTCTTTGCCTAGAATGAACATCACTAGGGCTTCAAGAGGAGAGTGTAATTTTAACTTGTTGATGTTGTGTAATATTTCAACTGTAGTATCATGCAAATTACGAATTGCTGCTGCTGATGGTACTTGTATTGTTGGTAAAGTTAGTAGTGAGTTGAAATACTTATTTGCTAATAATCTGGGGTTGTTGTATCTTCCTTGCAGTATTTCCCAGGCCTTGTTGTAATTGTCACCAATTGTTGAGAGGTGACTCATCAACTGGGCTGCTCCCTTTTGTAGATTTGCCTTCAAGTACGTCATTTTGATTGTGTCCGATAGCTTATTGTTGTTGTGGATGAGCTCGGTGAAAATATCGTTGAAGGAGCTCCAATGCTCATAATCGCCATGAAATGTTGGTAGCTCTATCTTGGGTAATTGTATTTTGGCTTCTCCAGCCTGGTTCGAAGTCTCTTCTTTCCGGTTGCGCTGCCATCGCAATGTTGTTGAGTCTACTCTATCCTTGAGAGCCTCATAGTAGTTATTTTGGAAGTAGGGAGCTGTTTGCTTTTGCTCTTCCATTTCTACTAAGAGCTCTATGTGCAAATCGTCATTTGCCCCCATTTCTTGGGATAATTGAGCCATTTTTAGATTTATAAACTCCATTGGAATGTTGTTGTCGTCCAATGCTTCTTCAATCGATTCTAATTTTCTGTGCATCCTCGTCATCAGGACATCTTGCTTTTTGAGCAGCTTCTGGTTGCTGTGTGCTACCCCTTTACTGGAATTTTCAGACTGTTGCTGGTGGCCCTTACTTGATGATTCAGATGATTGATTAGTTTTGTTGGTTGATGAAGTTTCATCTCCTCGGTCGTTGTTATTTGACTCCTCGCCGGCAACGTTGAATTTGAAAGATGCGTCTGAAGCTTGCGTTGATGGTAAGGATGATGAATTTAGGAGTTGACGCATATCTTCAACATATTTTGTAAATCCTTCCCATACTATTTGTCTGTCTTTATAGTATTGGTGTTTTGGATCTAGTTCAGGCTGGAACTCTCTTATTTGATTGTCCACATCGACGTATTCGTTGTACGTCTTTTTGAGAGTTGCTATTTTCGCCTCAAGATACTTTTTAGTTTTCCGAGCTGCACCATCTTTTTTGTAGTTCGAGATGATGTGCTCCAACTGTACTGCCTTGTCATTTTGCTGCTGCAATAACCGCTCCATGTCTATGCTTTTATGGACAGAGGTGTTGGACTGTTGTTGTATGGCGTAGATTGATTTATTTGTCGGTTGTTGATTGGCCGTTGAATTTCGATACCTGTTGTTGTGAGTTCGATGCTTCGACGTATCTTGGCCTGTAGCAATATGTTTGTGGAACTGTTGGCTGCCAGTTGATGTGGTAGCTCGAATTTTCAATGTAAAATCCCTTTACAAGTGAGTTTTATTGTCCGCCGGTTGTTCTGGACGCTCGAAGGACCATGTAAAAATCTGGCCTCTGCCTAGATTTCTGTGTTTAGGTGAGTATTTGGTTTACCACTGGTGAGCTCCAAATATTCACTGAGAATTAAACCAACTGTTGTTATTCGTTCAATAGAATCAATTATGGAAGGATGAATGCAAGATTGAAAAAGGCTATCCGTACACGGATGCACTTGTCGTCCATGACATATAGAACCACAACTAAGGATGTATGGGATAAATTTAATAGAGTGAGAGGATATAGAGCGCAAGGCAGAAATCCAGTGTTAGATGACAGAGAGAATGGAGGTGTCTTTTTACAAATGATTGCGGACGTACGTAGCAATTTGAGCGATAGATATGAATGGGAAGAGTTCCGAGGGGTTTCACTAACAGTCAATATCCAAATCTACTACACCCAGCACTAACAGAGTTAGTTATAAAATGATCGCTAGATTAGAATTCGAAGCCAAGGCGGCCTTGCTTCGAATTCTCAATCAAGTATGGATGAGTATTCATATACCGGAAAAATGGAAGGAAAGCAGAGTGGTACCTATTCCTAAAAGGGATCGGGATAGAAATCTGGCAACAAATTACAGGGGAATATGTATGTTGAATGTATTTGTTAAAATTGTGAATGGTATGATGAAAGGTCGTATAGATAAATTTGTGAATGAGGGATATTTGTTGCCAGAAACCCTGCTAATGAATGTGTAGAAAAGTTTGTGTGGGAAGTACAAAAGGAAAATAAGTATGTTGTGGCGGTATTTTTGGATATAGAAAGGGCATATGATTACTTGGTTCCAGGGAAACTTTATCAGACCCTTATGGACTTGGGGTTTCCTTGGAAAATTTGCAAATGGGTGTATGAGTTCATGAATGAGAGAAAGTTAGTTTTATGTGGTAGAGGGTATAGTTTGGAAGGAGAGGTGATTATGGGCCTCCCCCAAGGCAGTAAAATTTCACCGACTCTCTTCAACATGTACACGAGCTCGATACATAGGTGTAACTCCTCGGGCAAAGTCATTTTGCAATTTGAAGATGACTTTGTCCTGATGGGCAAGGGGAGGACCATCGAGGAGGCCTTCAGTCAAATGTTTGAGTGAATTAAATTTGAGGGTAACTTCGAGTAAATATTATAGTATGGCTTTTAGAACTAATCGGATGGTTGATTGGCGAGTATATAATGAGCGAATTGAGTGTGTGAAATTGACTAGGTATTTGGGAATCTGAATTGACAGAAGAATGAATTTCAAAGTGCATATGGAAAAATTGGCCGATAATAGTAAGAGTAGATTGAACGTGATTAAAAGGGTGAGCAAACCGAAATGGGGAGCTCATCCGGGTGTGCCTGATATGTTACGAAAGGCGCTAGTCTCAACTAAAATTTCGTATGGAATGAGGAGAGTGGAGAATGCGTGTGCTAAAGTGGTATTGGGAGCGATTAATTCGACACCAATACACACTCTGTGGTCTGAATTAGGTGATTCGCCTCTTAATTAAAGGGTGGTTAAATTTTAAGGGCCGACGTTGAATGTGAACCACACCTAAACGTCAAGTATTTTTCTGCATTTAATTTGACATTTCTCAATTTCAGACTAACTCAATTTGAACCATGGAAAGATACACAATCGAGCAACGCGTTAAAGTTATTCAGGCATATTATGAAAATGGGCGTTCAAATCAAAATGCATATCGTGCACTTCGTGATTTTTTCACGTCCACCTCAACTCGTCGTCGTGCCCAACAATTGCACCTCTCACGCTCGTCGTTGATGAACATTATGCATAAAGACTTGCATTTACACGCTTATAAGGTGCAAATTGACTCAAGAACTAAAGCCTCTTGACCATTCTAAACGTCGTCAATGGTCAGAATGGTGGCAAGAAATGGCAACAGTGGATGATCAATTTTCGAAGAAAATCATCTTCAGTGATGAGGCACATTTTGACCTCAGTGGATTCGTCAATAAGCAGAATTTCTGCATTTGGGCGAATCATAATCCAAGAGTGATTGTCGAAAAACCAATGCATCCACAAAGAGTGACTGTTTGGTGCGGTTTATGGGCTGGCGGCATCATCGGGCCGTATTTTTTCCAAAATGAGGCCGGTCAGGCAGTTAATGTGATTGCTGTTCGCTATCGTGAGATGATAACGAACTTTTTATGGCCCGAATTGGAAGATATGGATGTAGACGATATGTGGTTTCAACAGGACGGTGTCACTTGCCACACAGCTAACGAAACAATGGCTCTTTTGCGCGACAAATTCAATGGCCGTGTTATCTCACTTGGTGGTGATGTCTATTGGCCGCCTAGATCATGTGACATTGACACCGTTGGACTTCTTTCTTTGGGGTTATTTGAAAGAAAAGGTGTACGTCGATAAGCCAGCAACAATTCAAGAGCTAAAGGATGAGATAATTCAACACATTAACGGCATAGAACCTCAATTATGCCTAAGCGTCATCGAGAATTTGGACCATCGGGTGAGGTGTGCCGCCGAGATCGCGGCGGCCATTTGGCCGATATTTTGTTCCATACATAATTGAACCATACCATATTATCATAATAAAAAGAATTGACAATAATTTCCTAAATAATTTGTGTTTTATTCAAAATCAACATCGGTCCTTAAAATTTAACCACTCTTTATAAGAGGGAAGGGATCACCGAGCGAGAGACTGTGCGAATGTTAACTAATGGCAATAAATTGATGAATGAAATGAAAGAGAGATTACACAGTGGGACGGTTTACAAAAAGACAACAAGATCACTGGTAATCTTGGAAAATATTAACATATTCTCCAAGATTCGTCCGGCAAATCCGAAAGTCCCTCCGAGCAATCTAATAGTGCGGTTGAAGTTTGGTGACACAACAAAAGCAATGATGAATGAGTTATCGGTATACAGATGCAAGTGTACATGATAATCGAGTAGGTGTGGCAATTTATATTCCTTCAACGAAGAAAGAGAAAATGGTAAGAGTGCATGGCAGTATCTGACAGAAGGGAGAAGGAGAATAGTGTTATTCTCTGACTCCCGGAGTGGGTTGGAATTAATTAGTAAAGGTAGGGGAACTCATGGCAACGTGTATGTGGAAATGCTGTATAAGTATCTTAAATCTTGTGGGAGGGAGGTCATCCTTCAATGGATACCTTCACACCTACAGATTGAAGGTACTGAAATTGCCGATATGCTTGCGAAACGAGGTTGTTTGATTGAGGATGTAAATGAATATGAATTCATGGATGCCAGAGACGTACTTCGCATGTTTCAGGTGAATCTGTGAGAAGTACTTTGAGTTGGTTAGGTCTCCTTTGAGGCAATCGTTCTTTAAGGCGCTCCAAGGAGGTACTAAAGGGTGGTTAAATTTTAAGGGCTGGTGTTGTCTTTGAATAAAACACAAATTATTTAGGAAATTATTGTCAATTCTTTTTATTATGATAATATGGTATGGTTCAATTATGTATGGAACAAAATATCGGCCAAATGGCCGCCGCGACCTCGGCGGCACATCTCTACCCGATGGTCCAAATTTTCGATGACGCTTAAGCATAATTGAGGTTCTATGTCGTTAATGTGCCGAATTATCTCATCCTTTAGCTCTTGAATTGTTGCTGGCTTATCGACGTACACCTTTTCTTTCAAATAACCCCAAAGAAAGAAGTCCAACGGTGTCAAATCACATGATCTTGGCGGGGAATTGACATCACCACCAAGTGAGATAACACGGCCATTGAATTTGTCGCGCAAAAGAGCCATTGTTTCGTTAGCTGTGTGGCAAGTGACACCGTCCTGTTGAAACCACATATCGTCTACATCCATATCTTCCAATTCGGGCCATAAAAAGTTCGTTATCATCTCACGATAGCGAACACCATTCACAGTAACTGCCTGACCGGCCTCATTTTGAAAAAAATACGGCCCGACTGAGGTCAAAATGTGCCTCATCACTGAAGATGATTTTCTTCGAAAATTGATCATCCACTGTTGCCATTTCTTGCCACCATTCTGACCATTGACGACGTTTAGAATGGTCAAGAGGCTTTAGTTCTTGAGTCAATTGCACCTTATAAGCGTGTAAATCCAAGTCTTTATGCATAATGTTCATCAACGACGAGCGTGAGAGGTGCAATTGTTGGGCACGACGATGAGTTGAGGTGGATGGCTCTTCAGCCACACTATCGCGAACAGCAGCAATATTTTCTGCTGTACGAGCTGTACGAGCATGCACTGGTGTTTTAAAATCTCCTACAGACCCGGTTTGCTCAAATTTTTGCACGATTTTTCCGATTGTACGCACATTTGGACGATTAAATTGACCGAAAAAATCACGAAGTGCACGATATGCATTTTGATTTGAACGCTCATTTTCATCATATGCCTGAATAACTTTAACGCGTTCCTCGATTGTGTATCTTTCCATGGTTCAAATTGAGTTCGTCGGCCCTTAAAATTTAACCACCCTTTAGAATGTTAAGAACTATGGAACGAGTGAGATTGAATCATGGAAATTGGAAAGAATGTTTGAAGAAACGCAATTTGGTTGTGTGTGAATTATGTGAAAGCTGTTTGGTTGTGGAGAGGACATCGAACATTTGATTCTGAAATGTTATGCATTTAACCAGAGCAGACAAATGTTCGATGTTCTATTGAGGAGTGCAAGTAGTTTGACTGAATTATTACGAATGGGAATGAACGTATATAAGAATGTGTATATGCATTTTAGAACAAATCAGATAGAAGTGTGAAAGGGGATCGATGTGTGCTAAGTGTATGAAAAGAAATTAAAATTGTAAATTTTGAAACTGGGTCATACGGCACCAAATTTTTGGAGCTAGTGCCAAATAATAAAAAAAAAAAAGTGGTTAGTGTCAGATAAACAAACATCGAATAGAATACAAGCAACCTCTGGTGTACCACAAGGCTCTCACGTATAATAAAGCATTCCAATATCCTGTTGTTCGCAGATGACCTCAAAATCTACAAAGTCACCGAGTTAGTCCACGATGCCAATAAACTACTTGAATATATTGACAACCTCTGAGTCTCAATAGTGGAAAGTGCAAATCTCTATCATTTCACCGAAAAGCTAACCCTATTACACAAGGCTACAAGATAAATGGTGTACTCCTTCAGGTAGTACTTGAAAACGTGAGCTTTACTAAGCACATTGAGCTGTGCATCGCTAGAGTGAACTCCATGCTTGGTTATGTCAAATCTTGGACGGTTGACATTTTTGATGTGGAAACTATTAAGATCCTGTATTGTGCTTACGTTCGATCCCAGCAGGAGTATGCTGTAAATGTGTAGTGTCCGTTCTACGAAGATCATATCCAAAGTATTGAGAAAATTCAATAGAAGTTTATACGCTGCTTGATCTGGAAAGACGGATGGGTTTATGATCATGATCTACCATACACCGTAAACATACAGCGACAACCACCATATTTAGCCAGGGGCAAGAATTGCTAAAAAGTGCATTTATTGGTAATCTCCTACTAGGCCTAATCGACGCACCGGATGTGCTGAAGTCAATTAAAATAAAGGTTCCTGGTAGACAACTATAAGATATCACGACTTCCTCCACTTAGATAGACACAGAACCAACTATGGCGATAATGAACCAGTGAAGATGATGTGTAAGAGTTGAATGAACTATTTATTTGACTTTTGTTTAACTAAAGAAAATTTTAAAAGTAGGTTAAGGCAACTTTATAGTGCTCTTTTACGCGGAATTGGCTCCCAACGGTAGAGGCTACAAATAGGTAATTAAGGTTGACCTACCCTTTACAACGACCACAGAGTAACATTTGACTCAATATCTGGTGGCGGTCTGGTGTAATAAATTATTAAATGTGGTAAAATCGGCCCTTAAATTACCTATCTCAAGCCTCTACCGTTGGGAGCGAATTTCGCGTATCCTGACTCAAAAATATTTTATTACACAACTGGTGTTCAGCACCTAGAAATAAATTACATATTACTTACTGCAAAATATAGCAATTAAAATATACTCATCTTAAGCACCACGGATAATCCATCAAATTGGACAAACATTCAACCTGAAATAAAAGAATTTTTGTCAATCAAATTAGAATAAGTTAATAAATTATAAATATTAGATTTTTTATACTTACATTAGAATTAACATCCATTAATTTGTCAATATTAATGTCATAATATTGTTATTCACAATTATTGTTATTTTTATTCAACCATGTATATGCGATTGTGAATATGTCTTATGGTTAGTAGTTATTCACCTCAATGAATTACCATAATTAGGTTAAAAACCATAGTGTTTAATTAAAAAGTTAACTCAATCAATCACTTTGATAAATAAATTAACTTGGGAATTTTAGCAATCTTTATAATTGCCCCAACAAGATGGTCCTTCGAGCCGGATCGAATTAAGTCCGGAATATTTTTTTTGTTCTCGCCTTGTGAGAAGTATTACTTTGAGGTCGCCATTATATCAATTTAATTTTTTTCTCGCCATTTCGAGAAGTGATACCGTGATCTACGCCGTTGTTATAATTCGCGGCCCTCAATTATAATTGCAATAAATATATTAATGTAAGATTATAGCGTGCAAGCTAAATTTATTGATTCAAAACAATCGTATAATTATATCTTGTGCCTACTCCAAACATGTGGTGAAAACTATCAAGACTATATAGTGCAGTGATCAAGAATTAAAACATAAATCTAAGTGCATCTCAAAACCTCGTATTCTTGTGAACTTGAAAGTAAATAGTGAAGTTTAGATTTATTAAGTTACAATTGTGCTAGCCGTTTGTGATCCCTTACTAACTCTCTGAGCAAAGCACAAATAGCAATTTGAATAAGTGTGTAGGTGATATTATTTTAAAGATGTCCGAGCTAACAAGTCTTAAAAAGCAACGGTCTACGATTAAGGCTAAATTAACCAACATAAGTAAAGTCATCAATGCAAATCCAGCAGATATAGATATTGAAGCGATTAGAACACGTGTGGCTCGAGTTGATATGCTCATGAACGAATTCACTACCATCGAAAGCAAGATATTAAATGTCGACCCTGAAGAAGAACCCGATTTTGAATTCGAAGAAAAATATTACGACGCCAAAACAAAGCTGAATTCGAAACTTCGCAAATTAACAATGATTCCTGGAGGTGATATGCAAGGAATGGACATAACGCTAAACCACTCACATACCGGTCAAGCTGAAGTGAAGCTACCTAAATTAAGCATACCACCATTCTCAGGCGAATATACAGAATGGCAGTCTTTCTACGATCTATTTTCGAGCACGATTCATGATTCAACGATATTAAGCCCAGTTCAAAAGTTCCAATACCTAAAGGGATCTTTAAGGGGTGAAGCTGCCGCATTACTTCACCATATTAGTGTTACCGAGGCTAACTACATGGAGGCATTACACAAACTGAAAGACAGGTATGACCGAAAGAAACATATTATTAATTCGTTCATACGCACTTCCGTGGATCATCCACCAATCCAGATCGCAAACGCTAATAAAATTAAGAATTTGCTAGATACTGCAGATGAAGTAGTGCGTGGTCTAAAATCTCCTGACCCAACAGCTGAATCTCGTGATCCCTGGTTGATTTACTGGTTAGTTAGTAAATTGGATGACAAGAGCAAATGTATGTGGGCGGAAACATCAGCGGAAATGGAACATCCAAAACTTGAAGAGTTTTTCAAGTTTTTACAAATCAGAATTGACTCACTGGAATCATTGAGCTCTTCGGTCAAACTGAGAAATCCTAAAGGTCCTATAAAGGGACACGTAGTCGCAAGTGAATCAACCGTTTTTGAATGTGCTTTCTGCAATAATAAAACTCATTCTCTATTCGATTGTCATCAGTTTAACAATTTGGATGTTAACCAATGCAGGGAATGGGTTAAAAATAATCGAAGGTGTTTTAATTGCTTAAGCCGACGACACGCAATATTTAATTGTCAATCAAGGCGCCGATGCTGAACCTGTTCGGGTAAGCACAATACATTACTCCATGTTAATGTCGCCGAAACCAAAGGGATGCCTGAGAGTTGTGAATCAAGTTCCAAGCATGATGATTCAACCACCAGCTTAAGTTCAACAGTTGTTCAATCCAATTGTGGTAAGGTATTAAAACTCCATTCAATTCCACCTACAGCCCAAATTATAGTATTGGATTGTTATGGGAAACCTCAAAGGTGTCGAGCGTTATTAGATTCAGGTTCCCAAGCCAGTTTTATTACGGAGTCCTGTATACAACGGTTAAATTAAAAGAGATCGAATTCACGAATTGCAGTAAGTGGTTTAGGGCTGACTAAAGCTGGGCTGACAAGAGGAAAGCTGACATTAGTTGTACAACCACCAGATCAACCGGAATTTGAAATCAACGCCTTAGTGTTATCAAACCTAACATTCTGGTTACCATCACAAACGATTAGTGGCATTTCGGTGAACATGTGGGATTCATTGCAGTTAGCAGATCGAAACTTCAACAAACCAATCGATATTTTAATCGGAGCTGATCACTTCTTTGCCATTCTGCTCAACGGGCGAAAACAGCTTGGCGAACATGGGCTCATCATGCAAAATACAATTTTTGGCTGGGTAGTCTCAGGAACAACTGAGGAAGATCAATAAACCATGACGTCAATATTGGTGAATAATTATTTGGATCCCGATGTAAATATTGATAATTCTTTAAAGCGATTTTGGGAAATCGAGTCTGTTGGAGATGAAAAAGCCATTTTATCAGCGGGAGAAAAAATGTGTGAGCAACATTTTAAAGAGAATGTGTCGCGAAATTTGAATGGAAGATTTGTTGTATCCTGATCGTTTAAAGAATCCCCCGATGAGTTGAGTAACACAATGAGCATCGCAATACAGCGTCTGCGGAGCATTGAACGACGATTCGAAAGGGACAACGATTTTAAAAATCTGTATTGCGAGTTCATGACTGAATACGAAGAACTAAAACACATGGAGAAAATTCCAGAAAATGAAATCAAAGCTGATGGATACTATTTGCCACATCATGGTGTCTTAAGAACAGCCAGCTCCACGACGGAACTGCGAGTAGTGTTCGACGGATCGGCAAAGAGCAACGCAGGCCATTCTCTGAACAATTACTTAGCCGTAGGCCCTACTATACAATCAAACCTATTCTCAATTATTTTTCGTTTCAGAGAACACAAAATAGCCATCTCTGCCGACATTGAGAAGATGTATCGTCAGGCATTGATCGATCCTAAGCATAGAAAGTTCCAGCAGATTGTTTGGCGTAAGAATCCATCAGATCCAATTTGCCATTATCGACTATCAACTGTCACTTATGGGTTATTCAGCGCACCATTCCTAGCGATACGATGTCTAAAGCAAATAGGGGAAGAGCAAAAACATTTCAGTCCAATTGCGTGTCATGCAATTGAGAAGAGCATTTATGTAGACGATTTAATGGCTTCAGTAGATACAGAACAAGATGGGTTACAACTCAAATATGACATCTGTAATATCCTAAGGCAATACGGATTTCAATTAAGAAAATGGTCTTCTAATTACCCGAAACACGTGAAGACAGATTCATATTTAAAACATCGCTTCGAAATCATTCAAATTTTACAAAAAGAGTCATTCTTTCTGAAGCCAGCAGATTATTCGAGCCACTTGGTTGGCTAACACCTGTCGTCGTCCAAGTGAAAATATTTATGCAGAAACTTTGAATGAAACTAAACTCCTAAACTCCTAAACTTGAACTGGGATGACGCGCTATCTGAGGAGCAAAAGCAGCAGTGGGATAAAATCCGATGCAATCTAAAAGAAGCTGAACAACTGGATAAGGTTGACTTGGCCACCACAATCTCCAAGGAGTAACATTTGACTCAATATCTTGTGGCGATCTGTGGCCCTATTCTGGCTTTCCCCGGGAATTGGGAATTGGGAAAATATCTTAAATTTTGTAGTAGTTTTATTCCCTTTTCCCCAAAGTGTATTCTGGCTATTGGGAAAGAATGTTTGTTGGGAAAAAGTTATTCCCAATTATAGCAGTTTTGACGTTTATTATTCCATACCTATTTTACGATAGATTTAGCTGGGAATAAATTTAACCGTACATACGCTAGTCATTACTTGTGTTGATTTAAATATAGTATTAAATTAATTTAATAATTTTGACATATTAAAATGACTACATTAACGTCTCGGGTAAGAATGCTAAATGTAAAATATATAGCAAACATTTTTTAAAAAATAATTTAACATCTATTATTTAGGGAAAAAGTGTATCGAAAGACCAAAAATTGCTGCTTGTAACTTTAATGGAGGAAAATATTGACAGTGCAAATGATCGGTAAAACATAAATAAATATTTTGGTATAATTATAAAGATAATTGCAACGTTTTTCTTATTGTTTCAGATTTGTTGGAATTGATGGGAAGGGTAATAATAAAGCAAATTGGATTAAAGTGGCAGCCCAATTAAATTCGATAGGTGGTGCTAATAAAGACGGCGACAAATGGCGTCGTGCCTGGATCGACATGAAGTAGTTATAATGCTTTTAATTGTAAAATAATAATTTTTATATATGTGTATCTTTGTCTGTTTTTAGAAAATACGTTCGTGCACAGTGGACTTCCCTAAAGGAATATGATAATCGCACAGGATTGGGGCTAGTCGCAATATCAAAAAGACCGAGCCCATTGAATGCATTGGATGAGAGAATTTTAAATATCATCACCACAGAAGCGTGTGAAGGTACCAACAATATTGAGGGTGGGTTTGAATTGTCGACGCAGCAGGTATTGTACATTTTTAAATATAAAGCTAATATTTTTGTTTATAAAATAATAACAAAATACATTTGTGTTCCAGCTCAATACATGCGATCTAGATCAACGAGCTGACAATTTAATGCCTGAAAGCAATATTGTTGAACCTAACGAAATGAATGGCTCTATGGCGGAGAAAACAACCAGGCAAATAAGGTCTAAGCGAATACGAGGTTCGTGTATTTAACTATTATGCTTATAGTCGTTATTAAAACTAACAGAAAACGATAATCTTTCAAATTGTTTTACTGTGGTTTTAGGTTCCGCTTATACCAGAGATAAGCTCTTAGAAGAAGCCAACAAAATTGAGAGCCAAAAAGTTAACGCATTGCATAGGATTGCTGCGGCCAATGAGCTGAAAGCGGCTGCTTTAAATCGACAAGCCGATGCTATGGAGGAAAAAAATAAAATTTTAAAATTAATTCTTCAAAGGTAATTTGTTATATTTATATTGGTTACTTGTACCACTTAATAATCTAGAACAATTGAAGTTTTAATATTTCGCCGCGTTCATCAAGCCATGATGTTATATTGTCTTCCATGTTCATCTGCTGGATTGTGAATCAGTGTCATCGGCTACGGAAGGGTGGGCAACCACTGTCCCCTTAGATAACAAACATTTACAAATAAAGTTTATATTTTTATACTTAAATATTATTAATATTTTTAGGAACATGGACAATGCATTATCCTTGCACGGGTCTCCGGAGTATTTGGACCCTATTTACCTAGATGACTAATTTTTTTTTATTTAATTAAATTATTTTGATTAATTTATATACTTACTAGTCATTATACGGTTGTGAATTTAAACCAAAAGTTTATAATTATGAAATAAATTAATAATATATATACCTAACAACCATGTGTTTGATAACTCTCTTGATTTGAATTTAAAAGATTTAAAAGAAAACGAGGTTTGAAATTTAAAAATAGTAGTTTTATTTGTTAAACAAAAGTAGCATCTGTTAAAAGCACTTATAAATAATATATAACTAATCTTATCATTTCATGGTTATGACTATTATTTATATTTAAAAATATGTACCAGCAATATTAGTTCTGATTTGTCGGGCTATTGTTAGTAGCCGCTGTGCTGTGGCATCAGAATCTGTTACCTCCTGTTCCGATGGGTGTTCTAAATCATTGTCATTGTTCGGTTGCGCTAAATCGTGTTCATCAGTATAATTATGCTGTTTAATAAAATTATGCAATGTTGCACATGTGTTTATGATTTGTCCCATCATAAAAGGGGAATATTTTATACATCGATCTTTTGCCAAGCATCGGAATCTCGATTTCAAAACACCATTGCATCGTTCAATGCAATTTCGAGCCGACCGGTGAACCATATTGTACCTCTCTTCTGAGAGATTTGTTGTATTCTCAATCGGAGTCATCAACCATGGTTGTAGTGGATAACCACTGTCACCTTAAATGGTAGAAGAAACCTAAATAATTATATTTTTAAATGCAAGATATATGTATGAAGGTAAATTATATTTTTTTAAAATACATATATTAATAGCAATATTTTCAGTTCTATAAATTCCGAGCGTATAAGAATTATCGGAATATGATGATATAATTGATGTACGTAATATAGTTATATCTATAATAAATGAATTTATACCTAACAGCCATGTGTTTGCCAATTCGCCCGCATCATATTTATTGTGTAGAAAAGCTTTCGCCAACGACTTTCTCCAAATTGTTGCATCGTGATTAGAGCCTCCATAAGAAGCGTTAACATTTAGGATTCGTAGGTTAAAGTCACAAATCTGTAAATAATGTAAATATATATGTAAATAATTAAGTGTAAAATGTATAAACTTGCTTCATTACCAATTGAACATTTTTTGAATGATAATGATGACGATTTAAATAGACGTGTTCAATTGATTTAGCTGGTCTATGCATAGACACATGGGTACAATCGATACATCCTATTATCCCCGGCCAATTAAATTTTTCATAAAATCTGTAAATATTAATAAATTTTTGTTTACAAATTTAAATATCGGATATACAAATTAAACTTACTGGAATTTTATTTGATTCATCTCGGATATTGTTTTTGGAAACTTAATGAATCGATGCATCAAATGATTGGTAACAATTGAACAAAATTCTTTAATTGCGCGACTGATTGATGATTGTGACATACACGACAAGAAATTCAACCCAATTTTTGTTTGAAATGTTCCTAAAAAAATATTTTACTTATTTAGAAATAAAATAGGACAATGACAAAATAAATACCTTCTGCTAAAAAACTAAGTGCCGCAAACATTCTTAATTCCTTTGGAATTAAAGTATCCATCATGTGGGGAGCAACCATTTCCTTTAAAATTAATGCCAGTTCGGGCGACATACGATAAATTTTTACAAACTCTGGCTCATACAAATCAAACGGATTGTTTGAATATCTTAAACGTAGACGTTGAACTCTAAGATTGTGTCGTCTTTCCTCCTCGTCATCTTGAAAATAAATATTTCTTCTTTGTGACATTTTTCTGACGACGTTAAATATATATAATATTAATCTTATATATAAATAAATATACTTAGTATATTAAACGTAAGAGTTGCAATCCAGAAAAAATCTTGTTGTTATGACAGATCAATTGAGTTATTGCGATTTCGTGGTAAACACTTTAACTAAAACATATTTCCCGGGGAATTTATTCCCAATTGAACAAGAACGCACTTTTGGGAAGTGGGGAAAAAACTTTAGGGAAAAACTGAACTGGGGAATAACTGCGGTAAAAATAAATTATTCCCCGTTCCCAGGGAAAGCCAGAATAGGGCCACTGGTGTAATAAATTATTAAAGGTTGTAAAATCCACCCTTAATTTACCAATTTGATGCCTATATCGTTGGGAGCCAATTCCGCGTATCGTGACACAAAAATTATTTATTACACAACTGGATAAGGTTGACCTACCGACCACAATGTTTAAGGAGTAACATTTGACTCAATATCTGGTGGCGGTCTGGTGTAATAAATTATTAAATGTGGTAAAATCGACCTTTAAATTACCTATTCGAGGCCTCTACCGTTGGAAGCCAATTCCGCGTATCCTGGCACAAAAATACTTTATTACACATTTGGATAGGGCTTAACTACTCTCGACAAGACTTCTTGCAACATTTTTCCTAAAATCTGGTGGCGGTCTGGTGTAAAATAATTTGTTAAATTTGGTTAAATTGACGTTTTTGAAATATATAATCGTTTTGGGGTGAAATTTACCCTTAGGCTAGAAGAATGCAGGCTGGCCCATGACCTTCGATACAGGTATGACATTTTTCCGTTACAAAATTTTGTACCTTATCTCTTCTGCTGATCTGCAAGATGATCCCTTTTGACGTAAATATAAAATTGTTATTTTTTAGCTAGTTTTATCCATTTTGAACAACAAAAAAAAATGTTATCGCTAATCTTAATCTCGAATCAAAAATTAATTGGTGAAAGATTAAATTAATCTTAAAAAAATTCTTATCTCGCAACTTAACAAAAATTTAACAATGTTATAATAAAAGTTATTATTAATTTATATTTTAAAATCACACCAAATAAATTTTTTAATTATATCGTATTTCGTAATTTTTTTTTTTTTAAATTTCTGATAATAATTTAATTTAAATTAGTCGGAAGTTGTAGTGTGCGATAAGAAATCCGTGTGTTTCGTTTCTTATGTACTCGTACACTGTACTGGTGTACGTTTGTAATGATTTAAGACGTTTGATTATAATTTATAATCACGGCGACCGGAAATTTTACTTCTTACATACGTGTGTGGTACATTTCTTACAAAATACAATTTTTCATTTTCTTATAGAAGAATCTTAAAGAAACTTTTGTTTTGCAAGAAACTGTTTCTTCGCGACTGTTATCGGAGCTACAAAATGCCTTGATACATTTTTATCAAAATCGTATAATTTTGGTAGAATTGTAAGAAATTGTGTAATCATGCGTGCTTGTTTACAAATAGGATAACGTTGATATCAAGGTCATGAACCTACCATTTCAGAAAAATCATTGATTATCTACTGTACATTGATTAAACTGTCAGCAATGTCTCTACTAACCGGATTCGTTCCATTAAAAATTAAGACAAATTTTATACTTTTTAGAGAATATTTATTTTCGAACTTCAAAATACAAAAACCTCCAATAGTGATACTTCCAATATGTAATGTTTTAATTGTTCTTTGGTCGATATCCTCATCTCAGCACCTAAAAGTTCCAGCCTAACTGATTTTTGACAAATGTATCTGATTGTCACAGAATTTAGAAGTTTTCGTTGTGTTGGAAAACTACAAAATTCTGAATGAAACTACGATTAAAATGCTGCAATATGTCGCCTCGTTTGCCTGCAATCCAGGTTCGGCTGCACAATGTGGCCGAATTTCAAAGTACGACACTTACCATAAACGTGATTTTCGTATGCATCTTACCGGTAGTTTCTTGCTCAACATGCTATAAACAGTACCTATAATCATTTTGAACCGGAATTTGAACAAAAACTTTTTTTCAATTTTTTGCGAAAATCCCTGATGGTTAGCCTTACCGATTTTGAATCGGTAAAATTTATTGTCACCGATTCCGTATGTTTCGATTGTTTCGGGTTCTTGATGTAATTATGAGTAGATCAACGTTTAATTTGCTGCAATATGTCGCCTCGTTTGCCTGCAATCCAGGTTCGGCTACACAATGTGGCCGAATTTCAAAGTACGAGACTTACCATAACCGTAATTTTCGTATGCATCTTACCGGTAGTTTCTTGCTCAACATGCTATAAACAGTACCTATAATCATTTTGAACCGGAATTTGAACAAAAACTTTTTTTCAATTTTTTGCGAAAATCCCTGATGGTTAGCTTTACCGATTTTGAATCGGTAAAATTTATTGTCACCGATTCCGTATGTTTCGATTGTTTCGGGTTCTTGATGTAATTATGAGTAGATCAACGTTTAATTTGCTGCAATATGTCGCCTCGTTTGCCTGCAATCCAGGTTCGGCTACACAATGTGGCCGAATTTCAAAGTACGAGACTTACCATAACCGTAATTTTCGTATGCATCTTACCGGTAGTTTCTTGCTCAACATGCTATAAACAGTACCTATAATCATTTTGAACCGGAATTTGAACAAAAATTTTTTTCAATTTTTTGCGAAAATCCCTGATGTAAGTTAGCCTTACCGATTTTGAATCGGTAAAATTTATTGTCACCGATTCCGTATGTTTCGATTGTTTCGGGTTCTTGATGTAATTATGAGTAGATCAACGTTTAATTTGCTGCAATATGTCGCCTCGTTTGCCTGCAATCCAGGTTCGGCTACACAATGTGGCCGAATTTCAAAGTACGACACTTACCATAAACGTGATTTTCGTATGCATCTTACCGGTAGTTTCTTGCTCAACATGCTATAAACAGTACCTATAATCATTTTGAACCGGAATTTGAACAAAAATTTTTTTCAATTTTTTGCGAAAATCCCTGATGTAAGTTAGCCTTACCGATTTTGAATCGGTAAAATTTATTGTCACCGATTCCGTATGTTTCGATTGTTTCGGGTTCTTGATGTAATTATGAGTAGATCAACGTTTAATTTGCTGCAATATGTCGCCTCGTTTGCCTGCAATCCAGGTTCGGCTACACAATGTGGCCGAATTTCAAAGTACGAGACTTACCATAACCGTAATTTTCGTATGCATCTTACCGGTAGTTTCTTGCTCAACATGCTATAAACAGTACCTATAATCATTTTGAACCGGAATTTGAACAAAAATTTTTTTCAATTTTTTGCGAAAATCCCTGATGTAAGTTAGCCTTACCGATTTTGAATCGGTAAAATTTATTGTCACCGATTCCGTATGTTTCGATTGTTTCGGGTTCTTGATGTAATTATGAGTAGATCAACGTTTAATTTGCTGCAATATGTCGCCTCGTTTGCCTGCAATCCAGGTTCGGCTACACAATGTGGCCGAATTTCAAAGTACGACACTTACCATAAACGTGATTTTCGTATGCATCTTACCGGTAGTTTCTTGCTCAACATGCTATAAACAGTACCTATAATCATTTTGAACCGGAATTTTAACAAAAACTTTTTTTCAATTTTTTGCGAAAATCCCTGATGGTTAGCCTTACCGATTTTGAATCGGTAAAATTTATTGTCACCGATTCCGTATGTTTCGATTGTTTCGGGTTCTTGACGTAATTATGAGTAGATCAACGTTTAATTTGCTGCAATATGTCGCCTCGTTTGCCTGCAATCCAGGTTCGGCTACACAATGTGGCCGAATTTCAAAGTACGAGACTTACCATAACCGTGATTTTCGTATACATTTTACCGATAGTTTCTTGCTCAACATGCTATAAACAGTACCTATAATCATTTTGAACCGGAATTTGAACAAAAACTTTTTTTCAATTTTTTGCGAAAATCCCTGATGGTTAGCCTTACCGATTTTGAATCGGTAAAATTTATTGTCACCGATTCCGTATGTTTCGATTGTTTCGGGTTCTTGATGTAATTATGAGTAGATCAACGTTTAATTTGCTGCAATATGTCGCCTCGTTTGCCTGCAATCCAGGTTCGGCTACACAATGTGGCCGAATTTCAAAGTACGAGACTTACCATAACAGTAATTTTCGTATGCATCTTACCGGTAGTTTCTTGCTCAACGTGCTATAAACAGTACCTATAATCATTTTGAACCGGAATTTGAACAAAAACTTTTTTTCAATTTTTTGCGAAAATCCCTGATGGTTAGCCTTACCGATTTTGAATCGGTAAAATTTATTGTCACCGATTCCGTATGTTTCGATTGTTTCGGGTTCTTGATGTAATTATGAGTAGATCAACGTTTAATTTGCTGCAATATGTCGCCTCGTTTGCCTGCAATCCAGGTTCGGCTACACCATGTAGCCGAATTTCAAAGTACGAGACTTACCATAACCGTAATTTTCGTATGCATCTTACCGGTAGTTTCTTGCTCAACATGCTATAAACAGTACCTATAATCATTTTGAACCGGAATTTGAACAAAAATTTTTTTTCAATTTTTTGCGAAAATCCCTGATGGTTAGCCTTACCGATTTTGAATCGGTAAAATTTATTGTCACCGATTCCGTATGTTTCGATTGTTTCGGGTTCTTGATGTAATTATGAGTAGATCAACGTTTAATTTGCTGCAATATGTCGCCTCGTTTGCCTGCAATCCAGGTTCGGCTACACAATGTGGCCGAATTTCAAAGTACGAGACTTACCATAACCGTAATTTTCGTATGCATCTTACCGGTAGTTTCTTGCTCAACATGCTATAAACAGTACCTATAATCATTTTGAACCGGAATTTGAACAAAAACTTTTTTTCAATTTTTTGCGAAAATCCCTGATGGTTAGCCTTACCGATTTTGAATCGGTAAAATTTATTGTCACCGATTCCGTATGTTTCGATTGTTTCGGCTTCTTGATGTAATTATGAGTAGATCAACGTTTAATTTGCTGCAATATGTCGCCTCGTTTGCCTGCAATCCAGGTTCGGCTACACAATGTGGCCGAATTTCAAAGTACGAGACTTACCATAACCGTAATTTTCGTATGCATCTTACCGGTAGTTTCTTGCTCAACATGCTATAAACAGTACCTATAATCATTTTGAACCGGAATTTGAACAAAAACTTTTTTTCAATTTTTTGCGAAAATCCCTGATGGTTAGCCTTACCGATTTTGAATCGGTAAAATTTATTGTCACCGATTCCGTATGTTTCGATTGTTTCGGGTTCTTGATGTAATTATGAGTAGATCAACGTTTAATTTGCTGCAATATGTCGCCTCGTTTGCCTGCAATCCAGGTTCGGCTACACAATGTGGCCGAATTTCAAAGTACGAGACTTACCATAACCGTAATTTTCGTATGCATCTTACCGGTAGTTTCTTGCTCAACATGCTATAAACAGTACCTATAATCATTTTGAACCGGAATTTGAACAAAAACTTTTTTTCAATTTTTTGCGAAAATCCCTGATGGTTAGCCTTACCGATTTTGAATCGGTAAAATTTATTGTCACCGATTCCGTATGTTTCGATTGTTTCGGGTTCTTGATGTAATTATGAGTAGATCAACGTTTAATTTGCTGCAATATGTCGCCTCGTTTGCCTGCAATCCAGGTTCGGCTACACCATGTAGCCGAATTTCAAAGTACGAGACTTACCATAACCGTAATTTTCGTATGCATCTTACCGGTAGTTTCTTGCTCAACATGCTATAAACAGTACCTATAATCATTTTGAACCGGAATTTGAACAAAATTTTTTTTTCAATTTTTTGCGAAAATCCCTGATGGTTAGCCTTACCGATTTTGAATCGGTAAAATTTATTGTCACCGATTCCGTATGTTTCGATTGTTTCGGGTTCTTGATGTAATTATGAGTAGATCAACGTTTAATTTGCTGCAATATGTCGCCTCGTTTGCCTGCAATCCAGGTTCGGCTACACAATGTGGCCGAATTTCAAAGTACGAGACTTACCATAACCGTAATTTTCGTATGCATCTTACCGGTAGTTTCTTGCTCAACATGCTATAAACAGTACTTATAATCATTTTGAACCGGAATTTGAACAAAAACTTTTTTTCAATTTTTTGCGAAAATCCCTGATGGTTAGCCTTACCGATTTTGAATCGGTAAAATTTATTGTCACCGATCCCGTATGTTTCGATTGTTTCGGGTTCTTGATGTAATTATGAGTAGATCAACGTTTAATTTGCTGCAATATGTCGCCTCGTTTGCCTGCAATCCAGGTTCGGCTACACAATGTGGCCGAATTTCAAAGTACGAGACTTACCATAACCGTAATTTTCGTATGCATCTTACCGGTAGTTTCTTGCTCAACATGCTATAAACAGTACCTATAATCATTTTGAACCGGAATTTGAACAAAAACTTTTTTTCAATTTTTTGCGAAAATCCCTGATGGTTAGCCTTACCGATTTTGAATCGGTAAAATTTATTGTCACCGATTCCGTATGTTTCGATTGTTTCGGCTTCTTGATGTAATTATGAGTAGATCAACGTTTAATTTGCTGCAATATGTCGCCTCGTTTGCCTGCAATCCAGGTTCGGCTACACAATGTGGCCGAATTTCAAAGTACGAGACTTACCATAACCGTAATTTTCGTATGCATCTTACCGGTAGTTTCTTGCTCAACATGCTATAAACAGTACCTATAATCATTTTGAACCGGAATTTGAACAAAAACTTTTTTTCAATTTTTTGCGAAAATCCCTGATGGTTAGCCTTACCGATTTTGAATCGGTAAAATTTATTGTCACCGATTCCGTATGTTTCGATTGTTTCGGGTTCTTGATGTAATTATGAGTAGATCAACGTTTAATTTGCTGCAATATGTCGCCTCGTTTGCCTGCAATCCAGGTTCGGCTACACAATGTGGCCGAATTTCAAAGTACGAGACTTACCATAACCGTAATTTTCGTATGCATCTTACCGGTAGTTTCTTGCTCAACATGCTATAAACAGTACCTATAATCATTTTGAACCGGAATTTGAACAAAAACTTTTTTTCAATTTTTTGCGAAAATCCCTGATGGTTAGTTAGCCTTACCGATTTTGAATCGGTAAAATTTATTGTCACCGATTCCGTATGTTTCGATTGTTTCGGGTTCTTGATGTAATTATGAGTAGATCAACGTTTAATTTGCTGCAATATGTCGCCTCGTTTGCCTGCAATCCAGGTTCGGCTACACAATGTGGCCGAATTTCAAAGTACGAGACTTACGATAACCGTAATTTTCGTATGCATCTTACCGGTAGTTTCTTGCTCAACATGCTATAAACAGTACCTATAATCATTTTGAACCGGAATTTGAACAAAAACTTTTTTTCAATTTTTTGCGAAAATCCCTGATGGTTAGCCTTACCGATTTTGAATCGGTAAAATTTATTGTCACCGATTCCGTATGTTTCGATTGTTTCGGGTTCTTGATGTAATTATGAGTAGATCAACGTTTAATTTGCTGCAATATGTCGCCTCGTTTGCCTGCAATCCAGGTTCGGCTACACAATGTGGCCGAATTTCAAAGTACGAGACTTACCATAACCGTAATTTTCGTATGCATCTTACCGGTAGTTTCTTGCTCAACATGCTATAAACAGTACCTATAATCATTTTGAACCGGAATTTGAACAAAAACTTTTTTTCAATTTTTTGCGAAAATCCCTGATGGTTAGCCTTACCGATTTTGAATCGGTAAAATTTATTGTCACCGATTCCGTATGTTTCGATTGTTTCGGGTTCTTGATGTAATTATGAGTAAATCAACGTTTAATTTGCTGCAATATGTCGCCTCGTTTGCCTGCAATCCAGGTTCGGCTACACAATGTGGCCGAATTTCAAAGTACGAGACTTACCATAACCGTAATTTTCGTATGCATCTTACCGGTAGTTTCTTGCTCAACATGCTATAAACAGTACCTATAATCATTTTGAACCGGAATTTGAACAAAAACTTTTTTTCAATTTTTTGCGAAAATCCCTGATGGTTAGCCTTACCGATTTTGAATCGGTAAAATTTATTGTCACCGATTCCGTATGTTTCGATTGTTTCGGCTTCTTGATGTAATTATGAGTAGATCAACGTTTAATTTGCTGCAATATGTCGCCTCGTTTGCCTGCAATCCAGGTTCGGCTACACAATGTGGCCGAATTTCAAAGTACGAGACTTACCATAACCGTAATTTTCGTATGCATCTTACCGGTAGTTTCTTGCTCAACATGCTATAAACAGTACCTATAATCATTTTGAACCGGAATTTGAACAAAAACTTTTTTTCAATTTTTTGCGAAAATCCCTGATGGTTAGCCTTACCGATTTTGAATCGGTAAAATTTATTGTCACCGATTCCGTATGTTTCGATTGTTTCGGGTTCTAGATGTAATTATGAGTAGATCAACGTTTAATTTGCTGCAATATGTCGCCTCGTTTGCCTGCAATCCAGGTTCGGCTACACAATGTGGCCGAATTTCAAAGTACGAGACTTACCATAACCGTAATTTTCGTATGCATCTTACCGGTAGTTTCTTGCTCAACATGCTATAAACAGTACCTATAATCATTTTGAACCGGAATTTGAACAAAAACTTTTTTTCAATTTTTTGCGAAAATCCCTGATGGTTAGCCTTACCGATTTTGAATCGGTAAAATTTATTGTCACCGATTCCGTATGTTTCGATTGTTTCGGGTTCTTGATGTAATTATGAGTAGATCAACGTTTAATTTGCTGCAATATGTCGCCTCGTTTGCCTGCAATCCAGGTTCGGCTACACAATGTAGCCGAATTTCAAAGTACGAGACTTACCATAACCGTAATTTTCGTATGCATCTTACCGGTAGTTTCTTGCTCAACATGCTATAAACAGTACCTATAATCATTTTGAACCGGAATTTGAACAAAAACTTTTTTTCAATTTTTTGCGAAAATCCCTGATGGTTAGCCTTACCGATTTTGAATCGGTAAAATTTATTGTCACCGATTCCGTATGTTTCGATTGTTTCGGCTTCTTGATGTAATTATGAGTAGATCAACGTTTAATTTGCTGCAATATGTCGCCTCGTTTGCCTGCAATCCAGGTTCGGCTACACAATGTGGCCGAATTTCAAAGTACGAGACTTACCATAACCGTAATTTTCGTATGCATCTTACCGGTAGTTTCTTGCTCAACATGCTATAAACAGTACCTATAATCATTTTGAACCGGAATTTGAAGAAAAACTTTTTTTCAATTTTTTGCGAAAATCCCTGATGGTTAGCCTTACCGATTTTGAATCGGTAAAATTTATTGTCACCGATTCCGTATGTTTCGATTGTTTCGGGTTCTTGATGTAATTATGAGTAGATCAACGTTTAATTTGCTGCAGTATGTCGCCTCGTTTGCCTGCAATCCAGGTTCGGCTACACAATGTGGCCGAATTTCAAAGTACGAGACTTACCATAACCGTAATTTTCGTATGCATCTTACCGGTAGTTTCTTGCTCAACATGCTATAAACAGTACCTATAATCATTTTGAACCGGAATTTGAACACAAACTTTTTTTCAATTTTTTGCGAAAATCCCTGATGGTTAGCCTTACCGATTTTGAATCGGTAAAATTTATTGTCACCGATTCCGTATGTTTCGATTGTTTCGGGTTCTTGATGTAATTATGAGTAGATCAACGTTTAATTTGCTGCAATATGTCGCCTCGTTTGCCTGCAATCCAGGTTCGGCTACACAATGTGGCCGAATTTCAAAGTACGAGACTTACCATAACCGTAATTTTCGTATGCATCTTACCGGTAGTTTCTTGCTCAACATGCTATAAACAGTACCTATAATCATTTTGAACCGGAATTTGAACAAAAACTTTTTTTCAATTTTTTGCGAAAATCCCTGATGGTTAGCCTTACCGATTTTGAATAGGTAAAATTTATTGTCACCGATTCCGTATGTTTCGATTGTTTCGGCTTCTTGATGTAATTATGAGTAGATCAACGTTTAATTTGCTGCAATATGTCGCCTCGTTTGCCTGCAATCCAGGTTCGGCTACACAATGTGGCCGAATTTCAAAGTACGAGACTTACCATAACCGTAATTTTCGTATGCATCTTACCGGTAGTTTCTTGCTCAACATGCTATAAACAGTACCTATAATCATTTTGAACCGGAATTTGAACAAAAACTTTTTTTCAATTTTTTGCGAAAATCCCTGATGGTTAGCCTTACCGATTTTGAATCGGTAAAATTTATTGTCACCGATTCCGTATGTTTCGATTGTTTCGGGTTCTTGATGTAATTATGAGTAGATCAACGTTTAATTTGCTGCAATATGTCGCCTCGTTTGCCTGCAATCCAGGTTCGGCTACACAATGTAGCCGAATTTCAAAGTACGAGACTTACCATAACCGTAATTTTCGTATGCATCTTACCGGTAGTTTCTTGCTCAACATGCTATAAACAGTACCTATAATCATTTTGAACCGGAATTTGAACAAAAACTTTTTTTCAATTTTTTGCGAAAATCCCTGATGGTTAAGCCTTACCGATTTTGAATCGGTAAAATTTATTGTCACCGATTCCGTATGTTTCGATTGTTTCGGGTTCTTGATGTAATTATGAGTAGATCAACGTTTAATTTGCTGCAGTATGTCGCCTCGTTTGCCTGCAATCCAGGTTCGGCTACACAATGTGGCCGAATTTCAAAGTACGAGACTTACCATAACCGTAATTTTCGTATGCATCTTACCGGTAGTTTCTTGCTCAACATGCTATAAACAGTACCTATAATCATTTTGAACCGGAATTTGAACAAAAACTTTTTTTCAATTTTTTGCGAAAATCCCTGATGGTTAGCCTTACCGATTTTGAATCGGTAAAATTTATTGTCACCGATTCCGTATGTTTCGATTGTTTCGGGTTCTTGATGTAATTATGAGTAGATCAACGTTTAATTTGCTGCAATATGTCGCCTCGTTTGCCTGCAATCCAGGTTCGGCTACACAATGTGGCCGAATTTCAAAGTACGAGACTTACCATAACCGTAATTTTCGTATGCATCTTACCGGTAGTTTCTTGCTCAACATGCTATAAACAGTACCTATAATCATTTTGAACCGGAATTTGAACAAAAACTTTTTTTCAATTTTTTGCGAAAATCCCTGATGGTTAGCCTTACCGATTTTGAATCGGTAAAATTTATTGTCACCGATTCCGTATGTTTCGATTGTTTCGGGTTCTTGATGTAATTATGAGTAGATCAACGTTTAATTTGCTGCAATATGTCGCCTCGTTTGCCTGCAATCCAGGTTCGGCTACACAATGTGGCCGAATTTCAAAGTACGAGACTTACCATAACCGTAATTTTCGTATGCATCTTACCGGTAGTTTCTTGCTCAACATGCTATAAACAGTACCTATAATCATTTTGAACCGGAATTTGAACAAAAACTTTTTTTCAATTTTTTGCGAAAATCCCTGATGGTTAGCCTTACCGATTTTGAATCGGTAAAATTTATTGTCACCGATTCCGTATGTTTCGATTGTTTCGGGTTCTTGATGTAATTATGAGTAAATCAACGTTTAATTTGCTGCAATATGTCGCCTCGTTTGCCTGCAATCCAGGTTCGACTACACAATGTGGCCGAATTTCAAAGTACGAGACTTACCATAACCGTAATTTTCGTATGCATCTTACCGGTAGTTTCTTGCTCAACATGCTATAAACAGTACCTATAATCATTTTGAACCGGAATTTGAACAAAAACTTTTTTTCAATTTTTTGCGAAAATCCCTGATGGTTAGCCTTACCGATTTTGAATCGGTAAAATTTATTGTCACCGATTCCGTATGTTTCGATTGTTTCGGGTTCTTGATGTAATTATGAGTAGATCAACGTTTAATTTGCTGCAATATGTCGCCTCGTTTGCCTGCAATCCAGGTTCGGCTACACAATGTGGCCGAATTTCAAAGTACGAGACTTACCATAACCGTAATTTTCGTATGCATCTTACCGGTAGTTTCTTGCTCAACATGCTATAAACAGTACCTATAATCATTTTGAACCGGAATTTGAACAAAAACTTTTTTTCAATTTTTTGCGAAAATCCCTGATGGTTAGCCTTACCGATTTTGAATCGGTAAAATTTATTGTCACCGATTCCGTATGTTTCGATTGTTTCGGCTTCTTGATGTAATTATGAGTAAATCAACGTTTAATTTGCTGCAATATGTCGCCTCGTTTGCCTGCAATCCAGGTTCGACTACACAATGTGGCCGAATTTCAAAGTACGAGACTTACCATAACCGTAATTTTCGTATGCATCTTACCGGTAGTTTCTTGCTCAACATGCTATAAACAGTACCTATAATCATTTTGAACCGGAATTTGAACAAAAACTTTTTTTCAATTTTTTGCGAAAATCCCTGGCCTTACCGATTTTGAATCGGTAAAATTTATTGTCACCGATTCCGTATGTTTCGATTGTTTCGGGTTCTTGATGTAATTATGAGTAAATCAACGTTTAATTTGCTGCAATATGTCGCCTCGTTTGCCTGCAATCCAGGTTCGACTACACAATGTGGCCGAATTTCAAAGTACGAGACTTACCATAACCGTAATTTTCGTATGCATCTTACCGGTAGTTTCTTGCTCAACATGCTATAAACAGTACCTATAATCATTTTGAACCGGAATTTGAACAAAAACTTTTTTTCAATTTTTTGCGAAAATCCCTGATGGTTAGCCTTACCGATTTTGAATCGGTAAAATTTATTGTCACCGATTCCGTATGTTTCGATTGTTTCGGGTTCTTGATGTGATTATGAGTAGATCAACGTTTAATTTGCTGCAATATGTCGCCTCGTTTGCCTGCAATCCAGGTTCGGCTACACAATGTGGCCGAATTTCAAAGTACGAGACTTACCATAACCGTAATTTTCGTATGCATCTTACCGGTAGTTTCTTGCTCAACATGCTATAAACAGTACCTATAATCATTTTGAACCGGAATTTGAACAAAAACTTTTTTCCAATTTTTTGCGAAAATCCCTGATGGTTAGCCTTACCGATTTTGAATCGGTAAAATTTATTGTCACCGATTCCGTATGTTTCGATTGTTTCGGGTTCTTGATGTAATTATGAGTAGATCAACGTTTAATTTGCTGCAATATGTCGCCTCGTTTGCCTGCAATCCAGGTTCGACTACACAATGTGGCCGAATTTCAAAGTACGAGACTTACCATAACCGTAATTTTCGTATGCATCTTACCGGTAGTTTCTTGCTCAACATGCTATAAACAGTACCTATAATCATTTTGAACCGGAATTTGAACAAAAACTTTTTTTCAATTTTTTGCGAAAATCCCTGATGGTTAGCCTTACCGATTTTGAATCGGTAAAATTTATTGTCACCGATTCCGTATGTTTCGATTGTTTCGGGTTCTTGATGTAATTATGAGTAGATCAACGTTTAATTTGCTGCAATATGTCGCCTCGTTTGCCTGCAATCCAGGTTCGGCTACACAATGTGGCCGAATTTCAAAGTACGAGACTTACCATAACCGTAATTTTCGTATGCATCTTACCGGTAGTTTCTTGCTCAACATGCTATAAACAGTACCTATAATAATTTTGAACCGGAATTTGAACAAAAACTTTTTTTCAATTTTTTGCGAAAATCCCTGATGGTTAGCCTTACCGATTTTGAATCGGTAAAATTTATTGTCACCGATTCCGTATGTTTCGATTGTTTCGGGTTCTTGATGTAATTATGAGTAAATCAACGTTTAATTTGCTGCAATATGTCGCCTCGTTTGCCTGCAATCCAGGTTCGACTACACAATGTGGCCGAATTTCAAAGTACGAGACTTACCATAACCGTAATTTTCGTATGCATCTTACCGGTAGTTTCTTGCTCAACATGCTATAAACAGTACCTATAATCATTTTGAACCGGAATTTGAACAAAAACTTTTTTTCAATTTTTTGCGAAAATCCCTGATGGTTAGCCTTACCGATTTTGAATCGGTAAAATTTATTGTCACCGATTCCGTATGTTTCGATTGTTTCGAGTTCTTTATGTAATTATGAGTAAATCAACGTTTAATTTGCTGCAATATGTCGCCTCGTTTGCCTGCAATCCAGGTTCGGCTACACAATGTGGCCGAATTTCAAAGTACGAGACTTACCATAACCGTAATTTTCGTATGCATCTTACCGGTAGTTTCTTGCTCAACATGCTATAAACAGTACCTATAATCATTTTGAACCGGAATTTGAACAAAAACTTTTTTTCAATTTTTTGCGAAAATCCCTGATGGTTAGCCTTACCGATTTTGAATCGGTAAAATTTATTGTCACCGATTCCGTATGTTTCGATTGTTTCGGGTTCTTGATGTAATTATGAGTAGATCAACGTTTAATTTGCTGCAATATGTCGCCTCGTTTGCCAGCAATCCAGGTTCGGCTACACAATGTGGCCGAATTTCAAAGTACGAGACTTACCATAACCGTAATTTTCGTATGCATCTTACCGGTAGTTTCTTGCTCAACATGCTATAAACAGTACCTATAATCATTTTGAACCGGAATTTGAACAAAAACTTTTTTTCAATTTTTTGCGAAATCCCTGATGATTAGCCTTACCGATTTTGAATCGGTAAAATTTATTGTCACCGATTCCGTATGTTTCGATTGTTTCGGGTTCTTGATGTAATTATGAGTAAATCAACGTTTAATTTGCTGCAATATGTCGCCTCGTTTGCCTGCAATCCAGGTTCGACTACACAATGTGGCCGAATTTCAAAGTACGAGACTTACCATAACCGTAATTTTCGTATGCATCTTACCGGTAGTTTCTTGCTCAACATGCTATAAACAGTACCTATAATCATTTTGAACCGGAATTTGAACAAAAACTTTTTTTCAATTTTTTGCGAAAATCCCTGATGGTTAGCCTTACCGATTTTGAATCGGTAAAATTTATTGTCACCGATTCCGTATGTTTCGATTGTTTCGGGTTCTTGATGTAATTATGAGTAGATCAACGTTTAATTTGCTGCAATATGTCGCCTCGTTTGCCTGCAATCCAGGTTCGGCTACACAATGTGGCCGAATTTCAAAGTACGAGACTTACCATAACCGTAATTTTCGTATGCATCTTACCGGTAGTTTCTTGCTCAACATGCTATAAACAGTACCTATAATCATTTTGAACCGGAATTTGAACAAAAACTTTTTTTCAATTTTTTGCGAAAATCCCTGATGGTTAGCCTTACCGATTTTGAATCGGTAAAATTTATTGTCACCGATTCCGTATGTTTCGATTGTTTCGGCTTCTTGATGTAATTATGAGTAGATCAACGTTTAATTTGCTGCAATATGTCGCCTCGTTTGCCTGCAATCCAGGTTCGGCTACACAATGTGGCCGAATTTCAAAGTACGAGACTTACCATAACCGTAATTTTCGTATGCATCTTACCGGTAGTTTCTTGCTCAACATGCTATAAACAGTACCTATAATAATTTTGAACCGGAATTTGAACAAAAACTTTTTTTCAATTTTTTGCGAAAATCCCTGATGGTTAGCCTTACCGATTTTGAATCGGTAAAATTTATTGTCACCGATTCCGTATGTTTCGATTGTTTCGGGTTCTTGATGTAATTATGAGTAAATCAACGTTTAATTTGCTGCAATATGTCGCCTCGTTTGCCTGCAATCCAGGTTCGACTACACAATGTGGCCGAATTTCAAAGTACGAGACTTACCATAACCGTAATTTTCGTATGCATCTTACCGGTAGTTTCTTGCTCAACATGCTATAAACAGTACCTATAATCATTTTGAACCGGAATTTGAACAAAAACTTTTTTTCAATTTTTTGCGAAAATCCCTGATGGTTAGCCTTACCGATTTTGAATCGGTAAAATTTATTGTCACCGATTCCGTATGTTTCGATTGTTTCGGGTTCTTGATGTAATTATGAGTAGATCAACGTTTAATTTGCTGCAATATGTCGCCTCGTTTGCCTGCAATCCAGGTTCGGCTACACAATGTGGCCGAATTTCAAAGTACGAGACTTACCATAACCGTAATTTTCGTATGCATCTTACCGGTAGTTTCTTGCTCAACATGCTATAAACAGTACCTATAATCATTTTGAACCGGAATTTGAACAAAAACTTTTTTTCAATTTTTTGCGAAAATCCCTGATGGTTGTTAGCCTTACCGATTTTGAATCGGTAAAATTTATTGTCACCGATTCCGTATGTTTCGATTGTTTCGGGTTCTTGATGTAATTATGAGTAGATCAACGTTTAATTTGCTGCAATATGTCGCCTCGTTTGCCTGCAATCCAGGTTCGGCTACACAATGTGGCCGAATTTCAAAGTACGAGACTTACCATAACCGTAATTTTCGTATGCATCTTACCGGTAGTTTCTTGCTCAACATGCTATAAACAGTACCTATAATCATTTTGAACCGGAATTTGAACAAAAACTTTTTTTCAATTTTTTGCGAAAATCCCTGATGGTTAGCCTTACCGATTTTGAATCGGTAAAATTTATTGTCACCGATTCCGTATGTTTCGATTGTTTCGGGTTCTTGATGTAATTATGAGTAGATCAACGTTTAATTTGCTGCAATATGTCGCCTCGTTTGCCTGCAATCCAGGTTCGGCTACACAATGTGGCCGAATTTCAAAGTACGAGACTTACCATAACCGTAATTTTCGTATGCATCTTACCGGTAGTTTCTTGCTCAACATGCTATAAACAGTACCTATAATCATTTTGAACCGGAATTTGAACAAAAACTTTTTTTCAATTTTTTGCGAAAATCCCTGATGGTTACCTTACCGATTTTGAATCGGTAAAATTTATTGTCACCGATTCCGTATGTTTCGATTGTTTCGGGTTCTTGATGTAATTATGAGTAGATCAACGTTTAATTTGCTGCAATATGTCGCCTCGTTTGCCTGCAATCCAGGTTCGGCTACACAATGTGGCCGAATTTCAAAGTACGAGACTTACCATAACCGTAATTTTCGTATGCATCTTACCGGTAGTTTCTTGCTCAACATGCTATAAACAGTACCTATAATCATTTTGAACCGGAATTTGAACAAAAACTTTTTTCAATTTTTTGCGAAAATCCCTGATGGTTAGCCTTACCGATTTTGAATCGGTAAAATTTATTGTCACCGATTCCGTATGTTTCGATTGTTTCGGGTTCTTGATGTAATTATGAGTAGATCAACGTTTAATTTGCTGCAATATGTCGCCTCGTTTGCCTGCAATCCAGGTTCGGCTACACAATGTGGCCGAATTTCAAAGTACGAGACTTACCATAACCGTAATTTTCGTATGCATCTTACCGGTAGTTTCTTGCTCAACATGCTATAAACAGTACCTATAATCATTTTGAACCGGAATTTGAACAAAAACTTTTTTTCAATTTTTTGCGAAAATCCCTGATGGTTAGCCTTACCGATTTTGAATCGGTAAAATTTATTGTCACCGATTCCGTATGTTTCGATTGTTTCGGCTTCTTGATGTAATTATGAGTAGATCAACGTTTAATTTGCTGCAATATGTCGCCTCGTTTGCCTGCAATCCAGGTTCGGCTACACAATGTGGCCGAATTTCAAAGTACGAGACTTACCATAACCGTAATTTTCGTATGCATCTTACCGGTAGTTTCTTGCTCAACATGCTATAAACAGTACCTATAATCATTTTGAACCGGAATTTGAACAAAAACTTTTTTTCAATTTTTTGCGAAAATCCCTGATGGTTAGCCTTACCGATTTTGAATCGGTAAAATTTATTGTCACCGATTCCGTATGTTTCGATTGTTTCGGGTTCTTGATGTAATTATGAGTAGATCAACGTTTAATTTGCTGCAATATGTCGCCTCGTTTGCCTGCAATCCAGGTTCGGCTACACAATGTGGCCGAATTTCAAAGTACGAGACTTACCATAACCGTAATTTTCGTATGCATCTTACCGGTAGTTTCTTGCTCAACATGCTATAAACAGTACCTATAATCATTTTGAACCGGAATTTGAACAAAAACTTTTTTTCAATTTTTTGCGAAAATCCCTGATGGTTAGCCTTACCGATTTTGAATCGGTAAAATTTATTGTCACCGATTCCGTATGTTTCGATTGTTTCGGGTTCTTGATGTAATTATGAGTAAATCAACGTTTAATTTGCTGCAATATGTCGCCTCGTTTGCCTGCAATCCAGGTTCGACTACACAATGTGGCCGAATTTCAAAGTACGAGACTTACCATAACCGTAATTTTCGTATGCATCTTACCGGTAGTTTCTTGCTCAACATGCTATAAACAGTACCTATAATCATTTTGAACCGGAATTTGAACAAAAACTTTTTTTCAATTTTTTGCGAAAATCCCTGATGGTTAGCCTTACCGATTTTGAATCGGTAAAATTTATTGTCACCGATTCCGTATGTTTCGATTGTTTCGGGTTCTTGATGTAATTATGAGTAGATCAACGTTTAATTTGCTGCAATATGTCGCCTCGTTTGCCTGCAATCCAGGTTCGGCTACACAATGTGGCCGAATTTCAAAGTACGAGACTTACCATAACCGTAATTTTCGTATGCATCTTACCGGTAATTTCTTGCTCAACATGCTATAAACAGTACCTATAATCATTTTGAACCGGAATTTGAACAAAAACTTTTTTTCAATTTTTTGCGAAAATCCCTGATGGTTAGCCTTACCGATTTTGAATCGGTAAAATTTATTGTCACCGATTCCGTATGTTTCGATTGTTTCGGGTTCTTGATGTAATTATGAGTAGATCAACGTTTAATTTGCTGCAATATGTCGCCTCGTTTGCCTGCAATCCAGGTTCGACTACACAATGTGGCCGAATTTCAAAGTACGAGACTTACCATAACCGTAATTTTCGTATGCATCTTACCGGTAGTTTCTTGCTCAACATGCTATAAACAGTACCTATAATCATTTTGAACCGGAATTTGAACAAAAACTTTTTTTCAATTTTTTGCGAAAATCCCTGATGGTTAGCCTTACCGATTTTGAATCGGTAAAATTTATTGTCACCGATTCCGTATGTTTCGATTGTTTCGGGTTCTTGATGTAATTATGAGTAGATCAACGTTTAATTTGCTGCAATATGTCGCCTCGTTTGCCTGCAATCCAGGTTCGGCTACACAATGTGGCCGAATTTCAAAGTACGAGACTTACCATAACCGTAATTTTCGTATGCATCTTACCGGTAGTTTCTTGCTCAACATGCTATAAACAGTACCTATAATCATTTTGAACCGGAATTTGAACAAAAACTTTTTTTCAATTTTTTGCGAAAATCCCTGATGGTTAGCCTTACCGATTTTGAATCGGTAAAATTTATTGTCACCGATTCCGTATGTTTCGATTGTTTCGGGTTCTTGATGTAATTATGAGTAAATCAACGTTTAATTTGCTGCAATATGTCGCCTAGTTTGCCTGCAATCCAGGTTCGACTACACAATGTGGCCGAATTTCAAAGTACGAGACTTACCATAACCGTAATTTTCGTATGCATCTTACCGGTAGTTTCTTGCTCAACATGCTATAAACAGTACCTATAATCATTTTGAACCGGAATTTGAACAAAAACTTTTTTTCAATTTTTTGCGAAAATCCCTGATGGTTAGCCTTACCGATTTTGAATCGGTAAAATTTATTGTCACCGATTCCGTATGTTTCGATTGTTTCGGGTTCTTGATGTAATTATGAGTAGATCAACGTTTAATTTGCTGCAATATGTCGCCTCGTTTGCCTGCAATCCAGGTTCGGCTACACAATGTGGCCGAATTTCAAAGTACGAGACTTACCATAACCGTAATTTTCGTATGCATCTTACCGGTAATTTCTTGCTCAACATGCTATAAACAGTACCTATAATCATTTTGAACCGGAATTTGAACAAAAACTTTTTTTCAATTTTTTGCGAAAATCCCTGATGGTTAGCCTTACCGATTTTGAATCGGTAAAATTTATTGTCACCGATTCCGTATGTTTCGATTGTTTCGGGTTCTTGATGTAATTATGAGTAGATCAACGTTTAATTTGCTGCAATATGTCGCCTCGTTTGCCTGCAATCCAGGTTCGGCTACACAATGTGGCCGAATTTCAAAGTACGAGACTTACCATAACCGTAATTTTCGTATGCATCTTACCGGTAGTTTCTTGCTCAACATGCTATAAACAGTACCTATAATCATTTTGAACCGGAATTTGAACAAAAACTTTTTTTCAATTTTTTGCGAAAATCCCTGATGGTTAGCCTTACCGATTTTGAATCGGTAAAATTTATTGTCACCGATTCCGTATGTTTCGATTGTTTCGGGTTCTTGATGTAATTATGAGTAAATCAACGTTTAATTTGCTGCAATATGTCGCCTCGTTTGCCTGCAATCCAGGTTCGACTACACAATGTGGCCGAATTTCAAAGTACGAGACTTACCATAACCGTAATTTTCGTATGCATCTTACCGGTAGTTTCTTGCTCAACATGCTATAAACAGTACCTATAATCATTTTGAACCGGAATTTGAACAAAAACTTTTTTTCAATTTTTTGCGAAAATCCCTGATGGTTAGCCTTACCGATTTTGAATCGGTAAAATTTATTGTCACCGATTCCGTATGTTTCGATTGTTTCGGGTTCTTGATGTAATTATGAGTAGATCAACGTTTAATTTGCTGCAATATGTCGCCTCGTTTGCCTGCAATCCAGGTTCGGCTACACAATGTGGCCGAATTTCAAAGTACGAGACTTACCATAACCGTAATTTTCGTATGCATCTTACCGGTAATTTCTTGCTCAACATGCTATAAACAGTACCTATAATCATTTTGAACCGGAATTTGAACAAAAACTTTTTTTCAATTTTTTGCGAAAATCCCTGATGGTTAGCCTTACCGATTTTGAATCGGTAAAATTTATTGTCACCGATTCCGTATGTTTCGATTGTTTCGGGTTCTTGATGTAATTATGAGTAAATCAACGTTTAATTTGCTGCAATATGTCGCCTCGTTTGCCTGCAATCCAGGTTCGACTACACAATGTGGCCGAATTTCAAAGTACGAGACTTACCATAACCGTAATTTTCGTATGCATCTTACCGGTAGTTTCTTGCTCAACATGCTATAAACAGTACCTATAATCATTTTGAACCGGAATTTGAACAAAAACTTTTTTTCAATTTTTTGCGAAAATCCCTGATGGTTAGCCTTACCGATTTTGAATCGGTAAAATTTATTGTCACCGATTCCGTATGTTTCGATTGTTTCGGGTTCTTGATGTAATTATGAGTAGATCAACGTTTAATTTGCTGCAATATGTCGCCTCGTTTGCCTGCAATCCAGGTTCGGCTACACAATGTGGCCGAATTTCAAAGTACGAGACTTACCATAACCGTAATTTTCGTATGCATCTTACCGGTAGTTTCTTGCTCAACATGCTATAAACAGTACCTATAATCATTTTGAACCGGAATTTGAACAAAAACTTTTTTTCAATTTTTTGCGAAAATCCCTGATGGTTAGCCTTACCGATTTTGAATCGGTAAAATTTATTGTCACCGATTCCGTATGTTTCGATTGTTTCGGGTTCTTGATGTAATTATGAGTAAATCAACGTTTAATTTGCTGCAATATGTCGCCTAGTTTGCCTGCAATCCAGGTTCGACTACACAATGTGGCCGAATTTCAAAGTACGAGACTTACCATAACCGTAATTTTCGTATGCATCTTACCGGTAGTTTCTTGCTCAACATGCTATAAACAGTACCTATAATCATTTTGAACCGGAATTTGAACAAAAACTTTTTTTCAATTTTTTGCGAAAATCCCTGATGGTTAGCCTTACCGATTTTGAATCGGTAAAATTTATTGTCACCGATTCCGTATGTTTCGATTGTTTCGGGTTCTTGATGTAATTATGAGTAGATCAACGTTTAATTTGCTGCAATATGTCGCCTCGTTTGCCTGCAATCCAGGTTCGGCTACACAATGTGGCCGAATTTCAAAGTACGAGACTTACCATAACCGTAATTTTCGTATGCATCTTACCGGTAATTTCTTGCTCAACATGCTATAAACAGTACCTATAATCATTTTGAACCGGAATTTGAACAAAAACTTTTTTTCAATTTTTTGCGAAAATCCCTGATGGTTAGCCTTACCGATTTTGAATCGGTAAAATTTATTGTCACCGATTCCGTATGTTTCGATTGTTTCGGGTTCTTGATGTAATTATGAGTAGATCAACGTTTAATTTGCTGCAATATGTCGCCTCGTTTGCCTGCAATCCAGGTTCGGCTACACAATGTGGCCGAATTTCAAAGTACGAGACTTACCATAACCGTAATTTTCGTATGCATCTTACCGGTAGTTTCTTGCTCAACATGCTATAAACAGTACCTATAATCATTTTGAACCGGAATTTGAACAAAAACTTTTTTTCAATTTTTTGCGAAAATCCCTGATGGTTAGCCTTACCGATTTTGAATCGGTAAAATTTATTGTCACCGATTCCGTATGTTTCGATTGTTTCGGGTTCTTGATGTAATTATGAGTAGATCAACGTTTAATTTGCTGCAATATGTCGCCTCGTTTGCCTGCAATCCAGGTTCGGCTACACAATGTGGCCGAATTTCAAAGTACGAGACTTACCATAACCGTAATTTTCGTATGCATCTTACCGGTAGTTTCTTGCTCAACATGCTATAAACAGTACCTATAATCATTTTGAACCGGAATTTGAACAAAAACTTTTTTTCAATTTTTTGCGAAAATCCCTGATGGTTAGCCTTACCGATTTTGAATCGGTAAAATTTATTGTCACCGATTCCGTATGTTTCGATTGTTTCGGCTTCTTGATGTAATTATGAGTAGATCAACGTTTAATTTGCTGCAATATGTCGCCTCGTTTGCCTGCAATCCAGGTTCGGCTACACAATGTGGCCGAATTTCAAAGTACGAGACTTACCATAACCGTAATTTTCGTATGCATCTTACCGGTAGTTTCTTGCTCAACATGCTATAAACAGTACCTATAATCATTTTGAACCGGAATTTGAACAAAAACTTTTTTTCAATTTTTTGCGAAAATCCCTGATGTAACGTTAGCCTTACCGATTTTGAATCGGTAAAATTTATTGTCACCGATTCCGTATGTTTCGATTGTTTCGGCTTCTTGATGTAATTATGAGTAGATCAACGTTTAATTTGCTGCAATATGTCGCCTCGTTTGCCTGCAATCCAGGTTCGGCTACACAATGTGGCCGAATTTCAAAGTACGAGACTTACCATAACCGTAATTTTCGTATGCATCTTACCGGTAGTTTCTTGCTCAACATGCTATAAACAGTACCTATAATCATTTTGAACCGGAATTTGAACAAAAACTTTTATTCAATTTTTTGCGAAAATCCCTGATGGTTAGTTAGCCTTACCGATTTTGAATCGGTAAAATTTATTGTCACCGATTCCGTATGTTTCGATTGTTTCGGCTTCTTGATGTAATTATGAGTAGATCAACGTTTAATTTGCTGCAATGTCGCCTCGTTTGCCTGCAATCCAGGTTCGGCTACACAATGTGGCCGAATTTCAAAGTACGAGACTTACCATAACCGTAATTTTCGTATGCATCTTACCGGTAGTTTCTTGCTCAACATGCTATAAACAGTACCTATAATCATTTTGAACCGGAATTTGAACAAAAACTTTTTTTCAATTTTTTGCGAAAATCCCTGATGGTTAGCCTTACCGATTTTGAATCGGTAAAATTTATTGTCACCGATTCCGTATGTTTCGATTGTTTCGGGTTCTTGATGTAATTATGAGTAGATCAACGTTTAATTTGCTGCAATATGTCGCCTCGTTTGCCTGCAATCCAGGTTCGGCTACACAATGTGGCCGAATTTCAAAGTACGAGACTTACCATAACCGTAATTTTCATATGCATCTTACCGGTAGTTTCTTGCTCAACATGCTATAAACAGTACCTATAATCATTTTGAACCGGAATTTGAACAAAAACTTTTTTTCAATTTTTTGCGAAAATCCCTGATGTAGCCTTACCGATTTTGAATCGGTAAAATTTATTGTCACCGATTCCGTATGTTTCGATTGTTTCGGGTTCTTGATGTAATTATGAGTAGATCAACGTTTAATTTGCTGCAATATGTCGCCTCGTTTGCCTGCAATCCAGGTTCGGCTACACAATGTGGCCGAATTTCAAAGTACGAGACTTACCATAACCGTAATTTTCATATGCATCTTACCGGTAGTTTCTTGCTCAACATGCTATAAACAGTACCTATAATCATTTTGAACCGGAATTTGAACAAAAACTTTTTTTCAATTTTTTGCGAAAATCCCTGATGGTTAGCCTTACCGATTTTGAATCGGTAAAATTTATTGTCACCGATTCCGTATGTTTCGATTGTTTCGGGTTCTTGATGTAATTATGAGTAGATCAACGTTTAATTTGCTGCAATATGTCGCCTCGTTTGCCTGCAATCCAGGTTCGGCTACACAATGTGGCCGAATTTCAAAGTACGAGACTTACCATAACCGTAATTTTCATATGCATCTTACCGGTAGTTTCTTGCTCAACATGCTATAAACAGTACCTATAATCATTTTGAACCGGAATTTGAACAAAAACTTTTTTTCAATTTTTTGCGAAAATCCCTCATGGTTAGTTAGCCTTACCGATTTTGAATCGGTAAAATTTATTGTCACCGATTCCGTATGTTTCGATTGTTTCGGGTTCTTGATGTAATTATGAGTAGATCAACGTTTAATTTGCTGCAATATGTCGCCTCGTTTGCCTGCAATCCAGGTTCGGCTACACAATGTGGCCGAATTTCAAAGTACGAGACTTACCATAACCGTAATTTTCATATGCATCTTACCGGTAGTTTCTTGCTCAACATGCTATAAACAGTACCTATAATCATTTTGAACCGGAATTTGAACAAAAACTTTTTTTCAATTTTTTGCGAAAATCCCTGATGGTTAGCCTTACCGATTTTGAATCGGTAAAATTTATTGTCACCGATTCCGTATGTTTCGATTGTTTCGGGTTCTTGATGTAATTATGAGTAGATCAACGTTTAATTTGCTGCAATATGTCGCCTCGTTTGCCTGCAATCCAGGTTCGGCTACACAATGTGGCCGAATTTCAAAGTACGAGACTTACCATAACCGTAATTTTCATATGCATCTTACCGGTAGTTTCTTGCTCAACATGCTATAAACAGTACCTATAATCATTTTGAACCGGAATTTGAACAAAAACTTTTTTTCAATTTTTTGCGAAAATCCCTGATGGTTAGCCTTACCGATTTTGAATCGGTAAAATTTATTGTCACCGATTCCGTATGTTTCGATTGTTTCGGGTTCTTGATGTAATTATGAGTAGATCAACGTTTAATTTGCTGCAATATGTCGCCTCGTTTGCCTGCAATCCAGGTTCGGCTACACAATGTGGCCGAATTTCAAAGTACGAGACTTACCATAACCGTAATTTTCATATGCATCTTACCGGTAGTTTCTTGCTCAACATGCTATAAACAGTACCTATAATCATTTTGAACCGGAATTTGAACAAAAACTTTTTTTCAATTTTTTGCGAAAATCCCTGATGGTTAGCCTTACCGATTTTGAATCGGTAAAATTTATTGTCACCGATTCCGTATGTTTCGATTGTTTCGGGTTCTTGATGTAATTATGAGTAGATCAACGTTTAATTTGCTGCAATATGTCGCCTCGTTTGCCTGCAATCCAGGTTCGGCTACACAATGTGGCCGAATTTCAAAGTACGAGACTTACCATAACCGTAATTTTCATATGCATCTTACCGGTAGTTTCTTGCTCAACATGCTATAAACAGTACCTATAATCAGTTTGAACCGGAATTTGAACAACAACTTTTTTTCAATTTTTTGCGAAAATCCCTGAAGGTTCGCTTTTTAATTAAGATTTTCGGTTCGCTAATTGCTCTTAATAATGACACTTCCGAAATTTAATATTCCGATTCTCTGTTGTTCCCTGTTTTGCATAAATTATAGAATCCTTAATTGAGCAGCTTTAATGTTGTTGTAATATGTTGTCCAGGTCGCCCGCTAATTACCTTTCGATTAACAAATACTTTTTAAACTTAAAAGTAGTGATAGTTAAAGAGAAACAGAGTAATCGGTTATTCCCAGCAACGACACTTCCGACTGGTATCGACATTGGACAATGGGCAATGGAATCTCAAAATGTAAAAAACATCTATTCGACGTAATGTACATTTGGCAGAGGCACCCAGATCTCTTCCCTTCGATAACATACAGAAACTATACGAAGCAAGGAAACCATTTTGTAATATTCTTTGTACCCATGTCAAAGACACTATTATTAAAAAAAAAATTAAATTAATTCAACCACACAAACATTAAACATAATCTCTATTTTAAAAATTTATCAATTTTTCCTAATCATTATTCGAAATAAAAAGAAAATAATAATTTAAAATTTTTGTTTTCGTTTTAAATAAATACTTCCTTAAGTTATAAGACTATTGTGCGATAAAAACAATTTACTTATTTTAAAATGCGTTTTGTTTTTGTACTTAAGTTTATAAGTCTTAAGGAAAATGTATATAAGAAAAACCGCAAACAAATGAAGAATCACATAAATTTTAAAATTTTATTTGTATTTTTTTTAATGTTTTATCATAAAAATAATAATATTACGATTATTAATAATTTTTATCGATACCGTTCCAAAAAACAGCGACGTCGAACGTCAGAAAGGGAAAGAAGTATGGAAGATGTGTTTCATTGGTGCGACACGTAATCCGATTAAATTTGCATCAAGGGAATTATGGTGTACGCGATCGGACATATTTTGTGTTAACGAGTCGAGGCCATTACATCCCCAATATGTGTACAAATTCTCACATAGTATGCTATCTATATCTCTAGCCGTACATATGTACATCGTATGTACATGTAGATATACGAGTATAAGGAATTTTACTTAGAGATAATTCAAAACGGATTTTTGTGGTTCGATTTTATTTTTTTTATATGCGCGTTCATAATTCATATCCGCACCTAATGGTTTTCATTAAAAACTAAAATATAAAACACGATAAAGATGATAAATTTTAATTTTGGACATACACTGAATATTCGTGGTGAACATGTTTATTATGTAAACCGGAGGATTTTGTGGTCGGACTGCTATTTATTTATATTTAAAATTGTTAAAAATATGTGAGCATACCGTGCGATATCGCTTTAGTCTATACTTGTGATATCGTCAGTTTATTTTCCGTTTGTAATTGCCGAGTGTGAGCAAATGTCAATCAAATGTCAAAAGATCAGCTCATTATAATCTATTACGTGTAAATTCAAAATTTGTCGAATAAATTTTAAATCGTTTTCTAAGTATCTTTTGAAATTTATATAAAAAGTATGTAGGGGTTGAAACCTCATGAGGTAATCAGAACATCTGCCCGAGAAATGACAACTCGGAAAAATCACGCGAAATTGGGGAACATCTAATCTGTTTTAATCTTATTATGATAAACAACGGCTTCCAGAGCTACAACGGTAGTTTTAAGTACTAAGAAGATTCAGCTAAATTTGCTTATTAGGTTCGTGACAACAACAATTCTTGTAATTTTCAACACAATATTCCTGAAAATAGCGAAAATAATTCGTTACTACGAACACTTACTCGTAAGTGGTCAAATTTCACTGAATTTAGCCCAATATTCGAAATCAAAACATTACCACTTCTATGTCTGTTCGTCCCGAAAATAACTCGAACTGCACGCCGGCTGCTGCATTCGTACAGCGCCAACCAAACTAAGTTCACATTTGTCCTCGATTTTTGAGCCTCCCCCATTTTTAATGCGTCCGATAATGTGCTTTAGCACTGCTTGCAACTCGTCTCTTTAATATTTTGTACCACTTTATCGCTTTTTAACTGTGTTGTCACCTTCGACCACGAAAACACCAAACCAACCAACGCCTCTGCTGCCTGCTGCAAGAACCTCTCTCACTAACCAACATTTTATTGGGCTGACCACTCCTCGAACTTTGACGATATATCGTCTAGCTCGCTTCAGTTAATATCACTTCGCTCCATTAGGCTCCTGATCACCATTGCTTTTCACTCGTCTATTCAACAAATCGCTTACGTTAAAGAGCCCTCCTGCCAATCGTTCAATCTATAGAAATGATAATTCATAGACCATTCACAATATTGCTTTCGCCGTCGCCTTATTGCTGAATCGCAATCTTTCGTTTACTTTCTTCGTCGTTTCACTACCTCAGGTATTATCATCACCTTCCAAATATAATTCAATACCGTTGGTATGACTATTTGTTCACGGCTAGCTGCAAAAAGTACTGTAGTCTTATCAGCTGTTTGTATTGTTTTGCGTGATATATTGCGAGTCGTAAAATGTTTAGTGTTTGTGTAGAGAATGCTCGGTAACCTGCTGCGATCCGTGATGTTATGTCTGCTTGAAGATTGAATTTTGCACATTTATCATTGATCCCAAGTATTTAAACATATTCACGTGTTTGCATTATGAGTCCCCTATTAAAACTTCATCACTAAATTTTCAATTTGCCGTTTCTTTACCGCACGCCTGATGTTATTCAAGAAACCTCTGATAGTGTGCCTTCGTGTACCACCTTAGCTTTTTGAGCCACCCATTAATATTTTGCACGTGGTTATCAATTTTGAAGGAATGCCAGAATATAACAGCCGCACTATAACATCGTCTTTGGGATATCCTCAGCGTGGGCGGGTAGGACTATTTTCGACTCGTTTACGATTTTATTTAAAATTTTTGAAACCAGAGCGAACAATTCGTTGCATCCTCACCAGGTATCTTATAATTTTTTGAATTTCATATGATGTTTCGGACCTTATCGTAAGACGAAGCGGGCGATGGTGTAAGGAATAATTTGGCGACACTGTCAGGGCTGTGGTTGTGCCAAATTGTAACTCTCCAGCAATTTTTTTTATTAAACGACATCTGCCTCTTAGACTGGTAGTTCCGATTTTAAACATTTTTTGTTTGTGGCATTCACTTATCGTTCTTTTACACAGTCGCTTGCAGTGCTATTTAGCGACCCTGGTGCATTGTGTGACCATGACAGCCATGAACTTCTATGTTTAGCTGTATTTTCACCTAGAATTATTGTGAAACATTTATTGTCGTCGATTTCTTTATGTTTCATTGTTTTTCCACAGAATGGGGTAGTGGTTGGTTATCAGAGATTTCCGATATGCCAACTTCGAAGTTGCCCGGGATACATAAGTTCATTGGATTCGTTTATTATACGTGATGGACGTCATATTTCGTAACTATCAGAAATCGGTCAGAATGGGTTTTCATATCTTTGATGCTAGAAAAAATCTTTTGGACACGAGGATGTGGTCGATTGACCGGAACTCCATCGTTTAAACCATATTTGAGTATGCAGGTTCTGACATTTATGGGTCTAAGATCCGTTAGGAATTAACGTGAACGATTGCTGATCAGAAAATCAATTCCGAACTCATGTCTATCGTAGTTGGTACATTGTTTCTGGTTCTTGTTTTTGATACATTGATTTTACATACGATAGAGGATCCAAAATCTCAAGCAATTCATTTCCTTCTACTGAATTTTTTATCATCTTCGTGCTGGCTCAGCCGATTTTGACCATGGACAAAAAAATATGATAATCGCTTGATGTCAGGTCCGAACTATAAGGGTGTATTCATAATAATCTCTCAACCAAGCTTCCGGAGGTTCTGGCGGGTCATCATGGAAATGTGAGGCCTGGCGTTGTCCTGGTGGAACACAACGTTTCTCCTTTTTGCTAATTCTGGTCGATTGCCGCCTTCAGTCGACCCAATTGCTGGCAGTAGAGGTCCGAATTGAGCATTTGGCCATTGGGCTGCAGCTCATAGTAGATGATTCCCTTACACACCTAACACGTGGCATAACCTTCCTGGTCGTCAATGCTGGTTTGGCCACAGTTTGGGCCGCTTCGCCGGCCTTCGACCCTAATCGTTTCCACTTGACATTGTTGTATGTGACCCATTTCTCGTCGCTAGCCACCACCCACTTCAGAAATGGCCCGATTTGGTTCCGTTTGGCCAAGGATTCGCAGATGGAAACACGGATCGTCAAGTTTTTTGCGTCAACTCTTGCGGCATCCAAACATCGAGGTTTTTTAAGCCAGCCTTATGAAAATGGAACTGTTTTGTGGTCGATATTCAGTTCCTGGGCCGACAGTTCTACTTCGTTAATTTCTAGGATTTTATCGACATTTTCGACAATAGGCATTCCAGTGAGTGGTGCATCTTTGATATCGAAATTACCGAAACGGAATCGACGAAACCAAAATTGCGCTGTTACAGTATTGCGAAAAATATATCACGACATATATGTCACTAAAGCCATCTAGCGAAAAAATAATGGATTTCTTTTTTCCCAACTCATTACTATCTAGCCATGCACCATCACTCAATTCCACAAAGCCGAATGGTTGCTTGTGACCAATGGCACGCATTCCATCTTATTTTTTATTGCCACTATAGCCATCTATGGATTGCTCCAGTGACAGTTTCTTCCTGTCCGATTCCAATTTTGATTTCCTTTAGTTCTTACACCAAAACTTGGTTCGTTTCTATTGATTTTTTCCATCGACTACCCTTTTTCGTTTTTTGCGTCAGTATTTATATGCCGCGGTGAAAATGCTACACGTCACCCGACTAAACTGTTATAAAACCACTTAGTAGAAGTGGTTTTAAACCTAGATGTCGCTAATTTCATAACCCATATGTGACCAATTTACGATTATCTTAATAATAAATTTAAACCAATTTGTACGCAAGCAGTGCGAATATATATAAAGGGTGTCCCAATAAGAAGTTCAGATTTAAAAATTTAATAAAACAAAAACGTTATTTGGACCTTGCCAGGCAATTTACAACCGATTTCGACATATCAACGGGAAAGAGAATATAACAGCGGACCTCCTAACAAGGATCCAACAAATCGAGATATTGGATTACGATAAATTATCCATGGAACAAGAAATGGACGATGAATTCGCCGAAATCCTTCAAAGTAATTCAACTTCTCTAATTTAAAAAGAAATCTTATACCAGGTTCTAACGAGATGATCTGGTGCGACTCCAAAATTTCGACCGTATATAACACGGAAATTCCGTCAACAAGTGATAGCGCTCATAAGCGTTCACAAGCATAAAAGCGTGTTTTAGACTTGTAACCGGACGATATGTGTGAATAAACATACGAAAAGATGTTACAAATTTCTTGTAAAGTTGTGTACAATGCCAACGTTCCAAGGTACATCGTCATGCGACAAACAAATGCAGCCCGCTAGATCAACGATTTAGCCACATTAACAACGATCTTATTGAACCATTACCCTCGGAAATATGGTTTACGCTACTGGAGACTCAATTCGATATCGGTTACATTTCCGTCAGCGCAAAGTACAAGTATCTGATTGCGGCTCTCAATCCCGATACGGTCAAATGCGTATTCGACAAAATTCTCAAACCCCCACCATACGAGAAATATAACTCTCTCAAAGCAGATCTCGCCATCGCAGTGCATCACGATCAAATAACCAGGTTCAAAAGCACCTAATATGTTGGAATCATTACTGTTTTGGCGCGAAAACGTGAATTGAAGTGCGAAACTTCATCGTTTAATTACCGAAAAGATGGTAATAGCAAAAACAGAAATTAAGGTTTCATTAGGACCATGCGTTTAAAAATAGTGTTCCAGTCCACTCCACATCGTTAAAAAAACGATGTAATTTGGTGACTGCAGCGACCACCACGCTTTTAACGGGAAAACAAAACCCGATCGCTTTCCGATTCCGGTCGAAGATAAAGGCGTCGGAAAACCCGCAATCTGTACACCGTTTGGACTATTTCAGTTCCCTCGTACCATTGGCCTACGGAATGCGGCTCAAACATTCCAGCGGCTAATACATTCTATATTTCGTGACGTACCATTCGTTTTCCTAAATATCGACGATCTTTTGATCGATTTTTTCAAAGCCGCGATGCAGGTTTGGTAATCAACCTCAATAAGTACAATTTTGCAGTCAAGTAAATTAGTGTTCTCGGATTCGGCATATCGGCAAAACGAATTTCACCGGATGAGTCTCGCGTTGTAGCGATTACAAGTTTCCCAGTGCCATATACGTCCCAAAGTTTACACTATTTTTAGGCATGCTAAAGTGACGCATAACCAAGCAAATTTATACGCTTTCTAAAAGGCCTCAAGGAAAGGGGCAACGTGCCACTAATTTGTAATGATAATCACGAATTTATTAGATAATTAGAAACGTCCAAATTAGGCATCACCGACATCTAGAATATTCCTTATCAAACACAAAACGGTATTATGGCCAGCACGATGGCATCAATAGGCGCTGTGGTACAGCAATATTCCTCAGCGATTGGCAGCCATTATCTTTCTCCACGAAAACTTAACGACGCCGAAACTCGATACAATACGTAAGATCGAGAGCTTTTGGCGGCTTATGTAGCAGTGAAACATTTTACATATTTTGTGAAAGAGCGAGAATTTATTATTTCTTTAAAAACAAACCTTTAAACCCTTAACCTTACTAAATGTCAATAGCGATGTGGACCACGTCGGGATTGCCAGGAGACAGACGAACGATGCAGAACTTATTCCTTCAAAAGACACTCTAAAATTCGAAATGTTTTCTATATTCGGGACTGAGAAACAAATAATGTGCGGTTTTGAACGACAAAGCGCGTAACGTGTCGCATCTTGACTTTCAAAGCACATCAAAAGACGTTACAATTAAGTTCGTTTGACCGTCCATAAAAATAAATTTTACTGATTTGGGACACAGAAACAAATAATATGCTATGTTTTGACCGCAACAGCCATTCATCCCAAAACAATTTTGAATCAGCGCATAATGTATCACGTCCTGGGGTAGGAAGCACTGCAAAAGAAGTCGCAATTAAGATCGTTTCGTCGTCCGTGAACAGCACTTCCTTTCATCCCTAAAATTTTTCGACGTCAAATTTTCGAATCGGCGCGTAACATGTCGCATGCTAGAGTGCGAAACACTGCAAAAAGAAGTCGCAATTAATTCGTTTCGCCGTCCACGTTGTCACAAGTTGCTATACTTAAATATGAAAATCTGATTCTTTCGTGATTTGATGCTATCAAATGTAAATGTTGTAAAGTTTTAAATTTTTTATGTCACGAATTCGGAGTGGAATGAATTCCTCTCTGACGGAATAAAATCGCACGGTAGTCGTGTATTTTGCTGTAGATCAACGCTGCGCACGTGCTTTTAAAATCTTGCTATTCCTCAGATGGTGGTGAAATTCACATTGATATGATAAAACCGAATCGAATCGATGTGAATTTAATAAAACGTTTACTGTGGCTCTATTCTGGTAATTCCCTGGAAATAGGGAACTAGGGAAAGAATTTAAATGTAATTTTTATTGTTTTTTCTTGTTTATTCTTTTGAAAACAAATTAAAATTGAGAATAGTTTTCCCTGCCAGTTTCGCTATGGAAATATTAGTTACTTTCCAATCGACCACCGTAAGTACTTGCAAGTGCAAAAAGTGTGTTTTGGGTAAAGTGTCGATTGGAAAGCACAAAAATGACAAAAGCAAAATATAACCTAAAAATGTGTAGTTTATTTGTTCCAGGGCATTATTAACTTTTTAATAAAAAAATATCTGTACCGGAATTTTATTAGCGCTTCACATATGACATTCAATTATATTTTTGACAGAAAAATACTACACACAATCACCTAGCGGATAAGATTAGCGTAACTGCTTCCAACTACTCATAATAAAAAGGTAGAACAATTGTGAGTAGATAATTTGGCAAAGACCGTAAGTGCTTATAATTACTTGAGGTGGTCGATTGGAAAGCAACAATTTGCGAGCATCAAACCACGAAAAGTCAGATGCTCCTATTTACGAATTTATCAATTTGTGACAACGTGTTGGTTTGCACTTCAACCGTCGTACGACGGACCCTTTCAAGTAGTCAAACGCAATTTCAAGTATTTTACGTTACTTGTAAAAGGCGAAGAATCCACCGTTTCCATTAATCGGTTGAAACCTTACTTTACCGGAATTCAACCTTTCTCGAATTACATGCCAACCAAATCAATAAATAAAAAAAAACCGACAAAGAGGGTCACATCTGATTAAAGACCAAGATATTATTGTAAATCACGATCAGGTCAGACAATTAACACACCTGTTCGTTTCCAACAGTACTTGGTATCGTTCTCGATGTTTACACATTCAAATCGTGAAGACATTAAAACATATTAAATGGAATAATCTAGTTCGCGGTTCAAGCGATCGAGCGCTGCTAAAAAGTCAGCGAGACTAAACAAAGTTTTATAACTAGCTAAAGAATTTAATATTTTAATTGCACATCAGCTAGCATCCGACTGCCATCTGATATTTAATATTTCAGAAATAGCTAAGAATTTGTTCTTATTCAAGAATAACATAAATGTTATGTTATAATTCAGCGGTTTACAGATAAATTAGAAGCCCTAGTCCCATTTGGGATTTGGCAAAATAAACAGCTGAATACTATTTTAAACGCTTTTTCTTAAGGTATAAACAGAACCAGAGGTACAGCGACATAACACAACGCCTGTCAAATTAAAATACACATAAACCATATGAGGCTAACGCAACCAATGTCACTGGCGACGACGACATTGTCGCTGAACTGTGTTGTAATTTTGTCGTCGGCGCTGCAGTACTACCAATAAAAGTTTCAGATTATTATGTTGGTAAACATTTTTTAGAACTGTTTTTAAATGAATTTCAACTAAATCTGAATGTTGTACACAGTCGATAAAAATATAAATTAACTATTTTAGGGCACAGTGGTTAAAGCTTTGGCGTTTGGATCGGGAGGTACCGGGTTCGAATCCCGATAGGGGCAGGATGCAAAAGGAAATTTTCATCAACAGATTACGATCTGTGATTAAAAGGAACACAACTACGACCCCCTATCTGCGTGCAAAACTCATGGGCCGACCCATCTTCCATGTCCAGTACTATAGGCTGGCATGGAGCTATGCAATGCGCAGATGGTAACTTAAATCGGTCCTATAGCCGTACGTCTTCGATTTGGCAGAGATGCGTAAAGTAAGACGGGAAAATCAACCGCGAAAGAGCAGGGAGTGCTTCGGCCCCAGAAAAGATTGCATGGATAAAAAAAAAAAAAAAAAAAACTATTTTAGGGTTTTGTTATTATTTTTCGTGTTTCGTGGCTTCAACGCTGCCGCGCTGGTTGTGTTTACCAAAGTGACATCGCCAGCAGGCAAATATATTTTGTCGCTGTATCGCTGGTTCTGTTTATACCTTTAGTTTCATTGGGCATATCCAGCACACTGAGCTCTCACTGAAATCATAGAAAAATTCCATACAAAAATTGATGAGGCCTCACTAAAATCAGAAATATTTTCAGTGTGCTGGATACGCCCATTATTTTCTCTACTTACAATTTATCGAGTTGTCTAGCTACACCCAGCGTCATTTTTATTTGCCGCAAAATTTCTTCAATTGGTTTTTTCTTTAGTCAATAGCATCATATTATCAGGCGTCTAAGGCTTGGGCAATAATTTGATGTCTTCTTATAAATCCTTATGCGTGTATTTTTACTCATAACTTTGAAGAGGCTGAGAACTCGTTTTCCTTCCAGTTTACAATTTTCTTTTATGCTGTTCCCGTGCGGTCGCCCAAAGTACTAACCCAAGCCACAATTGGTTGCTGAACGTTGATGGTGATGATATTGTCGCAGTATTTCTCTCTGCCACGCGCCCCAAGCTTAATAATATGCTATATTTAATTACATATTAAATATATAGTATGGTTCTATTTATTTGTAATGAAATAATTATTTAATTTTAAACAATAACAATTAAAATTAAAAACACGAATCGTGTAATAATAATAAGAACTATACAAAACTAAAAAAAAAAAAAAATTAAACAAAAAAACTCTACGATGAGGTTTTTCTACAAAATAAAATTTCTAATACAACTTTGGCACATAATTAAACAAAATTGATATAAATAAATTAATTAAGTAAATAATACAAATTTTTCTTATGTTTTGTTTGCTCGAAAATAGTTTTTTTTAAATAATAACAAAATTATTTTGAGGTATAGTTTACAGTCATTCACTCACAAAAATATTATAGTTCCTAAGCTTATGTCTCTGGTGCCGGTAACACGTTGACTATATGTGTGATATAAATTCACACACATAAACACATCCTAATGCAGATATATATATATATTCACAATCTTCATGAAAATTTACACATATATAGTTTTTATTGGGGGGATACGCCTAAATATTAATGGAATTTTCATGAAAATTTCTTTTATAATAAAAATGTCTAACTGTATATAGTCTAATACTAGGTACAAAAACAAAAAAACTACTGTTGGGAATTCGGTGATATCAGCCATCGATCATCATTTTGTGGTGATCGTGTGATTTGATTATTGTTCGGACTTTGTTGCTGTTGTGTAGGAGACATTTGACGGTTTAGTTGTTGGTTCGGCAAGTGCTGCTGATGATGATGATTTTTTATTAGATCTAATTGAACTTTTAGATTGGCTTCCAATTTTTGGAGATTTTCCTGCAAGCACCGGAAACAATGAAATCGGCGTTAAATCATAATATTATGATTACGCTATACTTACAATTTCTTCTAATTTTCTACAAATGTCTAGTCTTTCCTCTCTTTGTTCAGGATCCATAGATGCTAATATTTCATCTCGATGCCTTGTCGAGTACGCGATTTCTGTTTGCACCTAAAAACAAAAAACAAAAAATATAAAAAAAATTGCAATTCCCGAGATCATTAAACATTATACCTTCAAATATTCCTGTGCCACTTTTTTATTATCCTCGAATATCTGCTGTGACAGCCGATTATTCGGATCTGGTGTACCCGGCCTTAAATGTGGTTCCAACATTAAATGCATTGTATCTAAATCAAGTCCGCCCGTTTCACCACCATCATCTAGCAAATGATTTGCGGTTAAATTATCAGTTTCATCCAAATGTGTTCCGGATGGTTGTACGGTACGTGTCTCGGTTACTGTTAAATTTTCACGTCCCTGGCTGTTCGCTGTAATCAAAATAAAACAAATCACTCGGTTAGTAAGTAGATTTTGATTAATTTACAAATGTTTTGTGTAAGGACTATAAATATAAATATATACTAAAAGATCACACACGTTTGGCTTCATTGCTAGCCAAGTATTTCTCGATTTCTTTATGTTTTAAAAGATTTTAGATAAAAAACTCTAAACACAACGTCGTGAAAATTTTCATTCAAAAATAATATTTTTGACAAGTTATTGGCATGCGACCTATAAATGCAATTTCCGCCAATATACGCTTTTGGAGACCTGTTCGCGGATCACCCCATAACATGCCATACGTACGCAAATCATAATTTCACGTGTCAGAATCGTTTCATAAATTCTCTGAGATGATGTATAAAATACGTAAACTGGTGCCAACGATTTCAAAACAACTTAGAAATAAAAAAACAAAAAATACTTCTCAAGTCATCCGGTTTTTTGACAACTTGTTGGCTTTTCTACATCGAAAAAAAAAAAAAATTTGCTTGTCGTAATTTTTCACATAACCTTTTATGTCTTTGTTCTCTCGGAACGATATGTAATCTACAGTTTAATCTTATGTATGACCCTGTTTTATTCTGATGCTTCAGGTCAGTTTAGTTTTCAATCGAACTATTCTTGTTGATATAGAACCGAAAATTTCCAGTCAAAAAAACTCCGAAAGTTAGTTAAATTAATAATCCTGGAGTTAGTCCAAATGCTAATGTTAGTTTCTTAGGCAAAGACATTCAGTTCCTTAGGTCTAGAAAATCCTTAAAGTTATAAAATAAAGGTGAAGTATAGACATTACACTTTCATTAGTGTGTTCCTTCCTTTGGCATATGATCAATTTTCGGAGCCGAAAACAATTTTTTTAATTCCATGAGCCATTTTATACAAATTTTGTCACTCTTCCTAAAATTTTTCTTGTCCCTTAAAATTAAGTCAACAATGTTTGACACATTTTCATTTTACATGAAAATTCAGTCACCAATATTTTTATTAGGCATATTTCCAGTCTTAAACTTAAGCAAAATATCGTTTAGTTACAATTTCGATAATTTTAGGCAATTTTAATGTAGATCTATTTTACAAAATAAAACGATTTGGCTTATTTCCGGTCGTCATCACCCCAAAATTTATATAGTCGATTCCGCTTAATCGGGACAGCCGCTTAATTGAGACAAATCTTAAAGAACGGAAACAAAACCAAGCAAATATGTAACACAACTTTACTTCGCTTTTTCGGAACAATATTTCGTTTATTCGGGGCAGTAATCATAAAAAAATGGACTAAAAGAACAAAAAATAATAAAAAATAAAATTGTTTGTGAAACTTCGGATAATTGGGCAATCGGGACAATCCCGATGTGTACCATTTATATATATATATATATATATATATATATATATATATATATATATATATATATATATATATATATATATATATATATATATATATATATATATATATATATATATATATATATATATATTATATCCTAGAAGTCGATATATAGTTCTGGATCTAAGAATAATCCTTTGAAGCTAGTTAAGAACTATTTAGTATATTTCAGTTCCACTCGGGCGTACGAGCGGCCAAATTTCACAACACAAATATTTTTCGTTTCATCCTGAATTTCGACATATCAATGGATGACTCTGTTTTAACTTTCATGCCATGCCATACGTCGGCTTCAATTGAATCTACAATACGTAGTTTTAATGAATAACTTGGCATGTTCCTGATCTCAACCCCTCCAAGAAATTTTTAATATTTTTTATAATTTAAAAATTGTTATAAAAAACCCCTCCAAGAAATTTTTAATATTTTTTATAATTTAAAAATTGTTCAACCATCTTAGAATTTTAATATAGACTAAAATTAAAAAGTTTGGCGTATTTCTAGTAGTTAAAACCTTACTATATTTTCAATAACAAACAAATATGCGATATTTCATGGAATTGGTTCCAGTTCCAAAATCACACAAATTAAGCGATATCGGTACAATTTATTTCCCGTTTCAAAAATCGTCCTAGCATAAAATTTTTTGAAAATATTATTTGTTACATTTTATAGTGCTAAGGAGACTAGTAGACTAAACCATTTAGAAAATTTCTATTCCAGAAATTGCCCAGTCTGGAAATACGCCAAAATATATAATCGCCAAACAAAATTGGATGTTTCAATATAGAATATATAGTAATGTTGTAAACAGATTTGGTGCTGGAGCAATACTTTAGGAATGCATATTTTAAACTGGAAATATGACAAACCCCAAAAAATTTTACTCTGTACCATGAAAACCATAATCTCAGAGAAGGTAAACATATCCGTATTACACGCTTCATCTGTAATTTATTTTTTATATCCGGAAATATGCCAACTTATTAAGTAATTTGCCAAAGTTTAAATCTGCAAAAATAAGGAAGCCTTATAAATTCTAAAACTGGACTTATTCCTCCAGAGACAGTCTATTGTTTAATTTGAAACACTTCCAAACCCATTTTGATAGAGATCATGATTTGCAAAATATCTATTCCAGAATTTTGGCCTCAAGTAGTCATCTGAATTAATTTTTCGAAATTGTAAATATGCCAAATTATACAATAGACTGCATTTGGAGCAGTTCCCTCTGTTTAGCGGAATTAATGATTAGATTCGAAATTTGTGATATATAGCACTGGTAATTTGCGGAGCCTGGGAATTTGTCAAATACAATTAAAATTAGAAAAATATTTAAGGTTGATAGTCACAAAATTGAAAATTGCAATATATGTAAAATATATAATACGAGTATTTCTTATAACGGAAATATGCCAAACTCTAAAAAATATAGCATGCAAAACTAAATCTTATTTGGAAATTATAAACTAGGTTGCTAAAGTAGAAATTAGCCGAATTAATAAAGCATATTTGTCTAATTTTAATCTATTCAACATTTTTTGGCAAATTTCCAGACCCAAATATCAGAAAATCATTAATTCGGTATGCCTAAAATTTTGAGCCGACAGAATTATTCTAAAACTGAGTTTGGTCTATTCCTTTAAAGATATTCGTCCTAAATATGGCATCATGGCTATCTGAATGTAAAATCGTGTATTTAAAAATTGGTAATATGCCAAATTATTCAATAGTAGCAGAATTATTGATTAGGTTTCAAACATTTTGGAATGGACAACTATTAATTTATGGGTCTGAAAATCTACCAAATACAGGGGAGCTAACGAAAATTAGAACAATTTTTAAGACTGACAGTTTCCTCAAGTTATAAAAAAAAATTAAAAGTAACAAGAATATATAGTATTTCACGCAATGTTGTAAGGAGATTTGGTACTGGAGCAATACTTTCGGAATGAATTTTTTAACCTGGAAATATGCCAAACTCAAAAAAAAATTTACTAAGTACCATAAAAAGACGTAATCCCAGAGTAGGTAAACATTTATGTATTACACGCTTCATCTATAATTCATTTTTTATATCCGAAAATATGCCAAATTATTAAGTAATTTGTCAAAGTTTAAATGTACAAAAATAAAGAAGCCTTATAAATTCTAAAATTTGACTTATTCCTCCAGAGATCATGATTTGCAAAATATCTATTAGAATTTTGTGGCTTATGATTAATTCTGAAGTTTGGCCTCAAGTAGAAGTCTGAATTAATTTTTCGAGATTGGAAATATGCCAAATTATACAATAAACTGCATTTGGAGCAATTCCCTCTGTTTTGCGGAATTAATGATTAGATTATAAATTTATAAGATATACAAATGGTAATTTTTGGGGCCTGAAAATTTGCCAAATACAGCTAATATTACAAAAAATTTTAAGGCTGATATATTACGCTAGTTACAAAATTTAAAAATATAACGGAAATATGCCAAACTCGAAAAAGCTTTGTTAATTAAAAACCAAATCTCAAAAATTGTCAACTAGTTTGTTAAAGTATATTTGTCTGTTTTTAGTTTATTATATATTATTTGGCAATTTCCAGACCCAAATGTCAGAAAATCATTAAATCCGTATGCCAAAAATTTTGAGCCGAAATAATAATTCTAAATCTGAAGCTTGGTTGAATATAAAATCAGGCATTTAAAATACAGTTTTATCTGACAGATAAATACAGTTTTATCTGTTTAGTGGAATTAAGATTAAATTCGAAACTTGTCAGGTCTGGGAATTCCAGGTCAGGGCTGATATTTTCCGCTAGTTACGATATTTGTTACAACAATATAAAGAGATTTGGAATTCAGTAGGAATGCTTTGGGAATGATTTTCTTAAAACGGAAATATGCCAAACTCGAGAAAACTTAGTTAACAAGAAAAAAAAAAGATCTCAGAAGTTATAAACTTGTTTGCTAAAGTATAAATTCGCCAAATTAAGAAAGCTTTGTCATGATATTTTTGCTTGTATTCTACATTATTTGGCAATTTGCGGACCCAAAAATGGGAAAAACATTAATACGGAATGACTAAAACTTTGAACCAAAGAATAATTCTAAAACTGGGCCTATTCCTCTAGAGGCAATCTATTGTTTAATATGAGAGTGATAATGTTTTGGAAAATGTCTATTAAAGAATTTTTTGATTTAATGATTAATTCTGAAGCTTGGTCTATCCCTTTAAAGATATTCGTCCTTAATATGGCATCGTTCTAGCAGCTATCTCACTTATACATTAAACAATTAGAAATATGCCAAAATATTCAATAGAATACCTCTTAGGCAATTCTATTAATTTAGTAGAATTAATTTAAGGGTCTGAAAATTTGTCAAATATTGGGGAATATATTCTAAAACTAGTTGGTCAATTTCCAGACAATTAGAACTGAAATATCATTATTTCTGTATGTTCTAAATTTTGAATTATAAAAATGTGTCCCCCCAGACAAAATCTATAGCTTAATTTGGCATATGTTCAAAAACGTTTTTGCATAAAGATAAATCGTTAGGTCTAATTCAATTTGCTTTAAATCGTCATAAGGACGAATTTTGACATTTCTCCTGATACATTCTGTCCGTCAGTTTTGTCTAGTTTTTTTGTGTTTTTGCTTAACAGATGAATGAATATAATTTTGCAAATTGATTGAAAACAGTTTGATTAAAACATTTAAAAAATATTCCATGGACATTTTGGCAAATTTTTATATATATAGCCCTAAATCTTGCATAGTTTGGCTTATTTCCAGATGCTAAAATATTCATTCAATCGAAGACTACCAATAAGCCAGATTACTTTTAGTATATTTACAGCACCAATTCAATTGGTTCGTGGGTATATTAAAAGTTAGTTGGTGCAGAATGATTTGGCATATTTCCGGCAGTTTTAATATCTAAAGTTTTGGTTTTAAAATCAGAAGCATAGTAAAAACTTTACAAATTTAAAAATGTTAATGGTCGCGTTTTATCATATCTAATGATAACGATATGATTTAGATCTAAAGCTTGCATAGTTTGGCATATTTCCAGTCCATGAGAATCAGTTTACTAACTCTACCTTTGATATATTTGCAAAACCAACTCAAAAATGGTTTGACATTTTTCCAGATTTAAAATCTCTAGGAACTAAAATAATAATGGGCGCGTACCATCTCTCATGATAACGACATTACCTATTAGTTTTAAATTCATAGTTTGGCATATTTCCAGACTGATTTACTACTTCTAAAAATTACAAATTATTTTGATAAAAATTTGGAAAATCAATATATTTACAGTATCAATTTGATTGGTTTGTCATTTTAAAATCTGAAGTTGTCATGGTTTGGCATATTTCTAGTTTTAAAATCTGAAGTGTAGTAAAAGCTTAATATCGTAATAAATTTTAATATCTTAACATTTTAAGATTTGGTTTAGTTCAAAAGCTTGCATAGTTTGGTATATTTCCCATTCAGGAACTAGTTCTATATGCCATAAAAATTATGGCATATTTATTGTACCAATTCGATTAGTCGTTGATGCATTCAATTTAGGTTGAATAATGGTTTGGCATTTTTCTATTTTCAAAATCTGAAACTACCAATTCCAGTTATAAAATCGAAAGAATAGTAAAAGTTTGATAAATTTAAAAATTTTAATGGTAGTTTTGATATCTCTAGTTAGTTTGGCATATTTCCAGTTCATGACAATTAGTTTACCATTTCTAGAAATGCCACATTAAGCCAAATCGGCGGTCGGAAGCATAATAGAAGATAGCCAAATTACCTTTGGCATATATTTTCGATGGAGCATGCATTATTTTAAAACTTTTATTAGAATGGTATACACTTGAATTCGCAAAACATTCAAACTGCAATCAAACTTAAATCAAAGTATCAGATATTTCCAATCATTTCACACATTAGCGCCTCCATCACAAATTAAAATGGATACAAAAGAGTTAGACACTGTGTCGCCCGATTTACAAATTAATATTTTATTACTCCATGACATGATCATATAAATAGCATCAACCATATTTTACTGAACTAAAAAAAAGTATTCGGAAATTTTTTAGAATTTCCGCGTAATATAAACAAAACGTTATGAATCCATGACCATTTCCAATAACGCGATGAGTCACTCTATTACACACAAATACATAATAAAACCTACTATAAATAATCCAACAGCATCTTAAACTGTCTCGATTCGAAGTCATCATCGTCGTCGTTGCGCTATCACACATTTTATTTTTATTTATTTTTTATATTTTTGTAAAAAAAATAAATTTTCTTTTTTTTTGTTATGGAAAATTCTTAAATTATATCACAATAAAATTTTATTATAAATTAACACAAAATATAAAACTAATTATCAAATAAATTAAAACATTTTCACATTGACAATTTTACGTTGTCATTTCGATCATAAATCGTTATCAATCATTTTCTGCTGTTGTTGTGCTTTGGTAAATTAAATTTTATGGTGAACATGAAAATTTACACTATTAAAATAAAAAAAAAATCGAATTTACTTTAGAACACACAAGAAAAAAAAACACAAATCATCGGACCATCGAATTAAAATGAACTGAAAATTTTTTAAGTTTTCGTTTTGGGATTTTCTTTTTTTTTATTATTTTGTGAGAGTAAAAAAGAAAATTTTTTCTACTTTTCAACGGGTGATATATAAAAAAGCAAAAAACTAAAAAAAAAATATAAAAAAAATAAACACACGAGTGTATGACTAACGGTTTAATGATTTCATCAGCAGCGTCCAAATTTATTTAGATTAGAGGGTGGTACAAAAGTATAAACTGAAAATTTTATGTAGGTCATCAGCGGAAAATATATCTTATCACCGAGATAATATTTGTTTACTTGTAATAATTTAAATTTTAATTGGACTACCCTATCAACCCCTTCGGATAAATTCGATGTGTTTATTTAAGAAGAATATATTTTTGTCTTTTCACCGAACACCAACAACAATAATTAAATCGTCTAAATACAATTTTTTCCCAAACTTTTCTAATTATTAATTTATTTTATATTTTTGATTAATCGAACGTTAATACTCGCAATAACAATAATCATAAATTATTAGACGTGGCTCGGTGCGTAAGTATGTGCATGTGTGAGTGTTTTGAGAAAACTTCATGTTTTGTATGTAATTTTCTTCAATTTTCGTTTGTTATTTGGAAATATAATTATTCTGTTTTTTTTTGTTCTGAGAAATTTTCTATTTTCCAGGGAAAATTATTTTTCGATATAAGAAATTTTCCAGGAAAGCTGTTTAGTTGAACGTGACATGGATTAGAAAGCATTTCCGGGTAGTATATTTGATGAGACATCATGTTTCAAATGAAAACATAAATATTATTGATTCAAACTCGAATCAAACAAGACTATTGAAATTCAGTACCTACGTCGATGAGATTTATATTAGTCACTTGACATAATTTTGAGTTGTTCTCATTCAAACTGAAATCAAACTTGCAATAAGATTGTAAATTGGATTTAAGACGTAATTTATTGTTAATGTATCATTCAAACTGCAATCAAACAAAATCTAGTAGGGAACTAAAATTTTTGTTAACTCTAAAGTTTGTTGGATCAAAACTGTTAAAATTCAGACGCGTTGGTCGCCAAATTTGATTAATTATTTAATTAGGATTAATTTTAGTTTTTACATTCATATTAAAATAAAATTTGTAACGAGATTGCAAGTGGCTGCCTGCTATAAAATATCTCAAACTGACTTTGAAGAAACTTTAATTGTGGTTTGATTTTAAACTACCAAAGTTCCGTTCAAATTGCAATCAAAGAAGATCATACCGGCAAAGTGAATCAAACTCAAATCAAATTTGTAACGAAATTGAAAGTGATTTAATTATCTATAAAATAGTTGATGTATTTGAAGAAAATTTAATTGTAATTTGAATTCAAACGTAATTTATTTTAAATTCCTCATTCAAACTGCAATCAAACAAGTTCATATCGCATACCAAAATTGAAATTTGCTTTGACGCGCTATTTCTTCTATCAACCTATATGCAATCTCAAGTACGTTATTTCAGTCACGTCTAAAAATCCTTTGATTGCCGGATGAAAGGATGATGCCTGAGCAATGCGTACAGGAGCTTAATAAGTTATGAGTGTGTTTATTAATTTATAGAAATTGTTAGATCGAAAAAAGGCTTTATAAATTTTGAAAAATTATGCCATCCATTTGGTATCATTGTGAAGCCAACTCGATTGAGCTTTTTAGGGTATCTTACACGGAATACCAATAATAAAAATTAACATAAGAATTTGGTAAATTAACGTGTTGATATCTACCGTTTAGCTGCAAAATTGTTAAACCAAAAAAATAAAAAAACTAGAATGTGTGTATTAAAGGCTTTATCCGGTGTGTTAGACCTAATATTATATATATATATATATATATATATATATATATATATATATATATATATATATATATATATATATATATATATATATATATATATATATATATATATATATATATGAAAAGGCCTTATAGGGAAAAGGCCTTTTAAATTTAAATGTGAAATTACGTTCATCATCAAATAAATTAAATTCCAGTACAATTAACCATTATAGTTTAGCAGTTCCTAGTTCCACATACATAGATTCATTTTTTAACGCTTCAAAAGGCTTTTTCATACATTTGTTTCGAATTGGACCTATATAATTTTCTGTATTAAAAGCTCATCAGAGATATAAGTATCATTGTATCACATCCAGCAAAAGCTATTACACGAGCAAAATTTTTTAGCAAAATAGGTACGGCACATATTGAAAAGGCCGTTTTATTCCCGAGTCTATTAAATGTTTTTTGTATTATTTTGCTAGTTGTTAGTTGTTTCTACTATTATATATTTCTTATTTTTGTTATCATTCCCTGTTAGTGTTGTCATATGTTCTTGTATTCACATTCTAGATGTAAATACAAAATAACTAGCAGAATAATACAAAAAACATTCAATAGACTCGGCTATAAAACGGCTTACAAAAACAATAAAATGCAACAGAAACTGAAAGGTAAACGAGTCAGACAATCTATAGATACAAGGGTGTACAAGCAACATGTAATGATTGCACCAAGTTCTACCTTGCTTTAACGGGTTCGAAAGGGTCTTTGGTAACGATTCTCGACTACACGTTCGAATGCTTTATTTCTTCATTGTACGTATTACCAGTCGTCGGTCGTTGTAACATTTGTTAAGTTTAAGCGTAAACCTTTTCTATTTGTTGTATGAGTTTGTTCGTTGGGAAAGATTGCAATGTTGGTTTTACTTGTTCATACTGTCAAAATCCATTGTTCGGTTCTAAACGGCTTTATTTTCACATAGACATATTCCAAAATGTGTTTTGAGTCGGCGATTCCCAAACTATGGCCCGCGATCCTTAGAGGGATCGCTTAGTTTCCACCGAATAATTAATTTTCATTCTCAATTTAACCCCTTGGCATAGACTATTCCTTATATTTGAGCATTATAAAGGGTGATGGAACTTGAGGTATGTATGAATGCTAATGACCTCATCAAGGGAATTTATCGCGATCTATTTCGAAAATGTGTTGTTGCAAACTAACAGGTGTTTTTTTAAGCCTGATAGAACTTGAAATTGTAAAAAATAAAACAAGAAATTAAATTGATCATTATGAATAGACTCACGCTTGAACAACGCTACGAAATTATTAAAATTTACTTTGAAAATCAGGCTAGGATTCGCGTTACGGTCAATGGAGATCGTACCCGCACCACGATCAATTATTTTTTGTTTGAAAATATGGATGACATTGATCTGGACGACGACGTTCCATACGGCGACCGCAACCATCGACTGATTAAAATCAAAATTTGGCGATAAGTTGATTTCGAGAAATGAACCTGTCAATTGACCTCCAAGGTCGTGCGATTTGACACCTCTCGATTATTTCCTGTGGGGCTACGTGAATTCACTGGTTTATGCTGATAAACCAGCAACAATTGACGCCTTAGAGACAGCATTGTTCGTGTTATTCGTGACATACGGCAAGCAGTGCTCGAAAAACAGGCCCAAAATTGGACGTCCGGAATACGTTTCGTCAAGAACAGCCGCGGAGCCCATATGCCCGAAATCATTTTCAAATCTTAATGCCATGTATTGATCTTTCGGATAAAAAATTTTTTGATTATAATTTAATTGTTTGTGTTATTTTTTACAACTTAAAGTTCTATCGGGCTTAAACACCCGTTTTTATTTGATATTTGAAAATTCATTCTCATTGACAGTTCTTTGATTTACAGGAAACACCACCTACAAACTTGCCTAACAATTTTCGTTTTAAATATGGCCGATACAGAAATGGTTTGAGAATTGCTGTTTTAGGTATTCTGATATTTCAAAACCGACCAGGGCTGGGACTATTTTCGACTTTCCGAGTCTCAATTTTCATGAATCAATTAACATTTTATTTCGCGTAAACAATTACGGATTTTATATTGCGATTTCAACCTCTTGCTATAATTGTGACCTTTGTCTCTTTTCAATTTTAATTTTAGAAGTAATAGACTGCCATTTTACTCCTAAAAAATGAGACACAAACTAAGTCGAAAATAGTGAAGGTACAACTTTGGGCTGCGAATGCCACAGTTAGCTCCACCCAGCCAAATATCAACTTTTTTGAAACTGTTTTCAATTGTAAAGCAGTTAGAATTATTGTATTGAAACTGTCACTTAAGTAAAATAATACAATATGGTCCTAGATTATTTTGTACATTGGAATTTATGATTAATTAATTTAAACACTATCACTCTTTTTATCTTTCTTTGGAGAACTCATTTCCATTACAATAAAAATAATTTAAAATTGAAAACACAAAAAATTTTATAAAATTAAAATCGTAACAACCGTAAGTTTTACCTCCGCAGAACTGGACATTTCCTCTGATGACCATTTCGTCAACTGTAACTATACAAAATAACGTTCGAGCAGCAACATCTTCGACTGCTTTAGTAAATTAGGGTTATCCTCCATCTACTAAATCGTACCGACTCCACAATTAATAGGATTTGGATGTGAAAGAGCCATATGGAAGACTTTTTTGACGTATTTATAACCTTTCGGAGACGACAAACAAATGTTCATAGCAAATATTCTTAGGTTCTCTTCATATTTTTCTCTCGACGTTACGCGTGCTCTCACCGCCGGTTCATTTTGTTTTTCATCTTTTATACTTTTTCGATACGAGAGAGACTATCGCAGAGGCTTAATGTATTCTCATTTCCGTTTTCTGGTCGTTTAAAGAATTTGAGAAGAACTACAGAACTTTCAAGACTTTTCATTACTGGCATGATTTATATTTAATTTTAAATTATAGGCTGTAAATTGCCACTGCATTCGGTTTAATTTTCTAATCGTGATCGGTAACTAAATGCTTAGAATTAACGCTACGCTAAATGGCCATATTCGTTATTCGAATATCTCTCTCTCTCTCAGGATTTACCTAGGTGTACTTAGGCAAAACTGAGCACCCTAGGTCGAGAGATAAAAAATAGAAATAAAATAAACAACTCACTCAATTAAAAATACAAATAATAATGCAAACTACGCGAGAATTTGCATAGGTCATCTGAACCCCTCGAAAGAATCCCTTACCTCCAGATTCTGCATTGATAATAGAAAAGCACAGAGCAGAAATGGTAATCCTCGAACTACTTCGATTCAGATTGAACTACAATTTTTTTAAAGCCAATTTTCAAAAATTTGAAGATTGAGAAGAAACCAAAGGATTGGTACTCGGTTTAGTTCGAGGATATTTAAATATTTTTAAAATTATTATTGGATTACAAAAATTAATGAAAAATTTAACAGTGTAAGAAAATTGTAGGGCTTAGAGGCAGTTTGCCACAAACTTCACGCGCAAGTAAAAAATAGTTAAATACATCATCACTTTTCCTTTAAAAAAGCAAATAATCAGGAGTTTTTCATAAAAGAAAGTAAAAATTGTTTAATCGAAAACATGACGGATGAGTGAAAAACAAAATTCTTTCTCGGAAAAATTAAAATAAAATTGGCAGATAAATATCTCCGCAGGGAAAAACACAAACAAATAATCAACCTTTCAACGCAGAAGAATCAATTTTTCAAAAACAAAAAAAAAAGTAAATTTCAAAATTTTATTAATTAAATTCAAAGAAAATTGCGAAACTCCAAGAAAATTGAAACGCGTAAGCTCATAACGCGCGTGTTTTAAAATTAAAATTAAATCTTGTTGCTACAATGGCTTAAAAATTATAAAGATTTGATGAGGTCAAAGACATTTTTTTATTGTAATACAAAATACATTTTTCCGTTTTTCCTCGTCAATTTTTCATTATTCCGATATAAATAAATATTCTGGTGTGTGTGTGTGTGTGTGTAGTGAACCTAATGTTAAAAACTAGTGAAAGTTGCATAGCAATATCGATCTCGGTATATATGAGTCATCCGTTCGGAAAATGCTTAATAGGCATGATACGCTAATCAAACTAATTTCAAAATATGTTCTCAATTATAAATTTAAATTTAAGAAAAGCAGATACCAATTACGAAATCAGTGACGAATTCTGTATATAACTCTGTTGTTGAGTCATCTTGTGTATATCCGAACATGTATACAGATATATTATATTATTGTATGCTCTCAATAAATTTTCTATTTTATATTTTACTTGTGTGAAAAATACAATTTTTCGTAACGCACGATCCGTCGAACGAGGTGTGTACAAAATCTTTCAAAATCATCGGCCAAAAAAATTAAATCAAATTTTTCACAAAAACAGGTGTTTTCGATTTTGTTTATATCGAGAATAAGATTTATTAGAGGGTGTTGTTGTTGTTGTTTTTCTATTTTTTATTGGAAAATTGAAAATAAATTCTGTTCTCAGGTACTATAAAATTTTCGCGTGACTCGGCACGATATATTAATTAATTGTGCAGTATTTCAAACAAAAATTCATCTCTCGCTGGAGGAATATCGTTACATCATTCAAGATTTTATGTTTTATATTGAATTTGAGGAAATTATTGATTAGGGGCGGCACAATTATCGATTACAAAAATTCAAAAATTGTTTGCTTTTGGCCTTTTCGGGAGGGCAATCTTGTTACAATTAAATAAATGTTATAACTTCTGAATTATCGTAATAACCAGCACGATTTAGGCTTTAAATAAGTTTTGGTAACAAATTTAGCAAACCAAATGGTTTCAAATATTTTGCTACCTATTTTAAGTCTATCGTGATTGAATCGCTTTTGTTGGATTTGATATAACGCAAGTTTAACCAAATATCAATGAAGAAAGTTTTGTCCAACCACGAACTATTATATGAAAGGCCTTTTAGAGCTTAAACATACAAATTAAATAAAATTTAAACCCCCTAAAATCAGTGTTGCATTCCCATTTTCATACACTGTTAATTTAAATTAACAGCAACATTAAGCTATAACATTAAGCTAAGTTTTAACTGTTTTAAGTTTTTCTTTGCCATTCACACTGCACAAGTTTTTTTATTAAATATATTCAAATTTCAAACAGTACACTGTTAAAACAAAGTTAGTATTTCTATCTAAAACTCGGTTTGATTTAGTGATTTCTAAAAAAATCACTTAGGTAAATATTTTAAACTAGGAGGTGAAACTTACAGAATTCTCATTTTTATTAACCAGTGATAACCGCAATGATACAAGGTAAGTTCTACCTTTTGATCATATTTCAATGTACAAAGCATTCCAATCAAATCAAATATACTTTATAATAAAATGCCTACTGAAGCGTTTAAAAAAACGAAATTTGAAATTAGAGAAAATTCGTAATCTTTCAATTATCGTAGTAGTTAAATTTTGCTCTAAATCCAACGGTACCATCAGCAATAATACCATTTTAAGCTTTGGTAACAAATTTATCAAACCAAAACGTTTTCAATATTTTTTATCTGTTATCGAAGTTTAATTTAATACATTGCAAATTTTATTAGGAAGAACGGTATCAAATCCAGAACACTTGTATAAAAAGGCCTTTTTGAGCTTTTGTTACATTTTTAAAATAATTAAGTCAGCTGTTTAATTTACATGTTGTTAAATATTTTAAAGTTTGTTAGCCGTTAAAATTTAAAATAAAAGCCACTTCAATGTCACGTCGCCTCAAAAATTACGGTTCTTTTCGGTCACATTTACTTTATTCATTAAAGGCCTTTTGAAGTTTTTCATATGATTTGCTGTTAGATTACTACACTTTCAGAGTACTATTGTAAATAATATTTTGAGCTAACCTATTTGTAAATTTTAATTGTCAACCACTCGCGGCCTTTAATTGGAGATTTCTTTATAAATTATTTTATTTTTAAATAGTTTTGTAGGTAATCGACGCTGCTATAATAGAGTGATTGTTTGCGTCAAAAACTCAGTTTGAGCGATTTCTCAACGTTCAACTTGTAAAGTTGAAAGTTTAAATATTTCAAACAAGTCGGTGTGACATAAATAGCGCTTTATATATTTCAAAGCTTTTAATCAGTGTTCAAAAACTTGGAAACTTGTTGAGCCTTTTTAAGCCGTCGATTTTAAGCTTTTAATTTTAAACACAAGGCAAAACCGAATACACAATGGCATTAAGTAAGAGCCCTTGGGATTTAGAACAAATTAAACAAAATATCTTAAAGCATTGCTCCATCGACAATGTAATTATTATGTTTTAAATGATTAACGCTTTCAGATAGCCATCTCATATACAACGGATTTCTCTTGATAAAACTATCTATGGTTTGAATGAATAGTGTTTCATTCAAACCATAGATAGTTTTATCAGAGCTTTTAATAAGTTTTTGAAAATTTGGAAGCTTGTTAACCTTTTCAATATCGTCTTTTTATTTTATTTTCAAGCTTTGAATTTTAAGCAAGACACAGCTTTGAATTTGCTTCAACATAAAATAAAGCTTTTAAATTATTTTTTATCACTTCTAAGCTTTTTGAGTAGGAATTGGGTTGAAAATTTTAAAATTTTAAAAACTTGATTTACCCGAATTAATTATGGCTCTGACTAAATTAGAGCTTTTGTAATTCAAAACAAATTAAATAAAATGATCTAAAAGCTTTACTTCATCGATAATGTAGTTAGGTTTCATTTGATTTACACTCTTAATGATTCAATACTTCAGAGCTTTTAGCGCCGAAGCTCAATTAACCCGTCTGTTTTTTAATTTCGAAACTTTTACTTTAAAGCCCGTTAAATATATTTTATAGATATGTTACACACCGCGTAGGTTTGATAACTATCGGCGGGTTAAATTTAAGTTATTCAAATACAAGATAGAGCTTAAAACTGGCTTAAAACTTTAAATATTAAGAATCTTGAGTTCCTAGAAGCTTATGACACTTATTTAGAGCCTCTGCACTTTAAAACATTTAAACAATTTAGAAAGATCTAAAAGCTCCGATCTGTCAACAATTTATTTACTCTTCCATTGATCCAGCTTTTAGCTGGCTCTGGGTACGTAATATACAAAGCGCTCCTCTTGGAAAAAATATGTCTATGGTTCAATTTTTCCAATATTTCGGAGCTTTTAGAACCAAAGCTTAACGTGATTTTGAAAATTTTGAATTTTGTTAAAATTATCGAATTTTTGCCAAAATTGGTAAATTAATAAAAAATTATACACTTGAAAAGTTACCACCAAGCTTTAAAACTTTTTCAATTAATGATAGGTTGTGATCACCTCAACGGGTGATCAATAATTTTTTTGACTTATTTTAAAAGCTCGTAGGAATATTTTAAAAATCGCGTACGAATTGCATTGTGTGCATCTTCGACCATTTTATGGTGTTCATAATCGTCCAACTGAACGCACTATTCGCGAAACAATCAATAAATTTCGAATCACTGTTTCATTATTGGATATTCATCAATCGACTAGAGTGCGTACAAGTCGATCTTTTGTGAATATTGCTGCTGTAGCTGAAAGTGTACGTGAAAACCGCAATCAATCAATTCGTCGCCGTTCTCAAGCTCTGGGTCTCTCGTATGGTACATTGTGGCGTATTTTGAAGAGAGATCTTGGTTTGATGGTATACAAAATACAGTTTGTTCAAGAATTGAAGCCGGTTGACCTTCCTTTGCATCAACGATTTGGTTTATGGGCGTTGGAACAGAAACGGACCCGTGAATTCGCCTCCAAGATCTTGTGATCTAACGCCGTTAGATTACTTTTATGTGGGTATTTGAAATCACTTGGTTATATCGATAAACCACAATCGATTCCTGCATTAGTAGCGAACATAACACGCGTAATTAACGAAATATCGGCCGAAATGCTCGAAAATTGGACCCATGGAATGGATCATCTAAGAGTCAGTCGCGGACAACATTTAAAAGAAACTATTTTCAAACATTAAATGTCATAAACGAACTTACGTCACAAATACAATTTTTGATTATTAAATTGATTTTAATGTGTTTTATTTCAAAAAAAACTTCCGGAAGCTCTTATTGGATCACCCTTTAGAAAATTTTTAAGGGATATTTATTTAACTCAATAGTCTCATATTTTGTTATAACTTAAATATTTCTTCGAATTTGTGAATTTGGTAACGTTATTTATATCTGTAAAGCTTTGAAATAATTCAAATTTTAAAATCAAATATGGAAGCTCGTACAAATAAATTAACATGCTGTGAAAATAATAAGGAATAGCTCCATAAAAGAATGATTTAATTACAATTTACGTCGTTAAATAACTTGGAGAAAGCTTTGAAATAAAAAGCAGTAGTTCGCCTGATGTTGAAAATTGTTACTATATTTACCAAATATATTCCATTCTCAAATGATACAGTAACAGTTACTAGTGACCGCTATCAGGACATGTTGGAAAACTTACTTGCGTCCAAACAAGACGATGCCCTTACACACACACACACAACTTGTCTACAAAGCAAATTTTTAATTTAGTTTTTAAACCCAAACGCTTAAAATATTCACCTTAAAATAGAGTTTTTAATAATTTTTCATCAATTTTAAGCTTGCCGAGTAAGATTTGAAGTGAACATATTTAAAAGCTTTGGGTTACTCAAATACACTGTGGCACTAAGAAAGAACGTATGTTTTCGAAAACTTGGAAGCTTGTTAACCTATTTAATATCGCTTTCTTTTAATTTTAAGCATGACACAAAAGCTTTGGATTACCGACCAAATGGCACAGTGGTTAAAGCTTTGGCGTGTGGATCGGGAGGTACCGGGTTCGAATCCCGATAGGGGCAGGATGCAAAGGGAATTTTCATCAACAAATTACGATTTGTGATGAAATGGAACACATCTATGACCCCCTGCCGGAGTGCAGGGCTCATGGGCCGACCCATCTTCCATGCCAGTGTGGGCTGGCATGGAGCTGTGCAATGTGCAGATGGTGATAAAATCGGACCTATAGCCGTACGTCCTCGAATTGGCCGACACTGGCCAAAAAGTAAGGACGTAAATAAGCAAACCGCGAAAGAGTTGGGAGAGCCTTGGCCCCAGAACAGATAGCAGGGATAAAAAAAAAATAAAAAAAAAATTAAAAAAAATAAAAAAAAGCTTTGGATTTGGTAAACACAAAATAGAGCTTTTAAATTATTTCTATCAATTTTAAGCTTGCCGAGTACGAATTGAGTTGAATGTTTTAAAAACTTGATTTACCCAAATTAATAATGACACTAAAATAGAGCTTTTGGAATTTAAAACAAATTAAATAAAATTATCTAAAAGCTTCACTTAATCGATAATGTAGTTAAGTTTCTTTTGATTTACACTCTTATTAATACAAAATATCAGAGCTTTTAGAACCTAAGCTCAATGATCAGACACTTGCTGAACTTTTTCGTATTGTCGTCGGTTTTTAATTTCCAAGCTTTTAGTTTAAAGTCTGTTAAATATATTTTATAGTTATTTGTTACAAACCGCGTGGATTTGATAATCATTAACAGGTTGGATTTAAGTTGTTTAAATACGCGACAGAGCTTTTAATATAATTTTTAACATTAAGCTGAACCATTAAGAATTTGGCCAAAAAGTTTTAAATTTTATAAACATTGAGTTCCTAAATGTTTATGACACTTTTTAGAGCTTCTGTAATTTAGCACATTAAACAATTTAAAAAGTCTAAAAGTTCCACTAGATCCAGTAGTCAATAATATATTTATGCTTCCATTGAGTTACGCTTTTAGATGTCTCTGGGTACGTAATATACAAAGCGTTTCACTTTGCAAAAATATGTGTACGGTTCAATTTATACAATTTTTAAGAGCTTTTAGAACTAAACCTTTACGTTTGATAAAAAACATTTTCAATTAATGATAAAAGTGATCATAATGGATGATCAATATTTTTCTTGGCTTTTATGAAAAGCTCTTGGGAATATTTTAAAAATCGCGTACGAATTGCATTGTACGAATTGCATATCAGAGCTAAACATAATTAGCTGTAAGATTTACTAAACTAGTTCACTTCCAAATATTTTTTTCCTACTATTTCATGGACCTAGTTTGAAAGCTCCATGAACTCTATGCAAAACTTTAGTTCTTTATAGAAGATTTTTAAGGGACATTTATTTAACTCAATAGTCTCATATTTTGTTAAAACTTTAAAATTTCATCGAACTTGTGAATTTGGTAAAGTTATTTATATCTCTAACGCTTTGAAATATTACAAATTTTAATATAAATGTTAAAGCTTTTACAAATAAATTAACCTGCTATGAAATAAACATAAGGATTAGCTCGTCTAATAGAAGGATGGAATTATCACCCAAGTCGTTTAAGAAATTTGAGAAAGCTTTGAAATAAAACGCAGGTTCAAGTTGTTTTTAGACTTTACCAACTTTAGTAGAATGCTCTATATTGATGATCAATATTACTTGCGTTTAGAGTTAGATGCAGAATCAAAACTTTCTCAAAAATTTTGATTTAGTTTGTAAATACGTTTTGTTTGTGTGCCGCTATTGGGGCACTGATAACCCTCAATTGCTACAGTAACAGTTACTAGTGACTGGTATCGGGACATGTTGGAAAATTTTCTTGTGTCCGAACAAGACGATGCCCCTAACCAAAACACACACAACTTGTCTATACAAAGCAAATTTTTAATTTAGTTTTTAAAACCAAACGCTTAAAACATCCACCTTAAAATAGAGTTTTTAATAAGTTTTCATCAATTTTAAGCTTGCCGAGTAAGAATTGGAGTGAAAATATTAAAAAGCTTTGAGTTACTCAAATATACTGTGGCACTAAGAAAGAACCTTTGGAATTTTGAGCAAAGTAAACAAAAAAATTTAAAGCATTGATTGCTCCATCGTTGTTATGTTTTATTTGACGAACGCTGTCAGATGGCCCTGGAATATACAACGGGGTTCCCTTGGTAAAACTATTTATGGTTTGAACAATACAATATATCAGAGCTTTTAGTATGTTTTCGAAAACTTGGAAGCTTGTTAACCTATTTAATATCGTTTTCTTTTAATTTTAAGCATGACACAAAAGCTTTGGATTTGGAAAACACAAAATAGAACTTTTAAATTATTTCTATCAATTTTATTATGGTTGTCGGGCACGAATTGCATTGACAATTTTAAAAACTTGATTTATCCAAATTAACTAAACTTCAACTAAAATGGAGCTTTTGGAATTTAAAACAAATTAAATAAAATGATATAAAAGCTTCACTTCATCGATAATGTAGTTAAGTTTCGTTTGATTTACACTCTTATTAATACAATATATCAGAACTTTTAGCATCGAAGCTCAATGATCAGACACTTGCTGAACTTTTTTGTATTGTCGTCGGAATTTTAATTTCCAAACTTTTAGTTTATAGTCCGTTAAATATATTTTATAGTTATTTGTTACAAACCGCGTGGATTTGATAATCATTAACAGGTTGGATTTAAATTGTTTAAATACGCGACAGAACTTTTAATAAATTTTTAACATTAAGCTGAACCATTAAGAATTTGGCCTTAAGCTTTAAATTTTATAAACCTTGAGTTGATAAATGTTTATGATACTTTTTAGAGCTTCTGTAATTCAGCACATTAAACAATTTCAAAAGTCTAAAAGTTCCACTCTGTCAATAATGTCTCTGGGTACGTAATATACAAAGAATTTCTCTTTGCACAAATATGTATACGGTTAAATTTATACAATATTTAAGAGCTTTTAGAACTAAAGCTTTACGTTTGAAATTAATTGAAAAACTTGAAATTAATAAAAAATTGTATACACTAGAAAAAATTCCCACCAAGCTTTAAAACATTTTCAATTAATGGTAAAAGTGATCATAATGGGTGATCAATATTTTGCTTGGCTTTTTTGAAAAGCTCGTGGGAAAATTTTAAAAATCGCGAACGAATTGCATTGTGCGCCAAATTGAAAATAATAAATATATCAGGGCTTAAGCATAATTAGCTGCAAAATTTGCTAAACTATTTTACTTTTACAAGTTTTCCTATTATTTTAAGGATCTAGCTTGAAAGCTCCATGAACTCTATGCAAAACTTTAATTCTTTATAGAAGATTTTTAAGGGATATTTTGTATAAACTTTTCTTCGAACTTGTTTCTTCGAGCTCTTACAAATAAATTAGCCTGCTGAAGGATGGAATTACCACCCAAGTCGTTTTATAACTTTGGGAAAGCTTGGTAAAAAATCGCAGGTTGAAGCTGTTTTTGGGCTTTAACAACTTTAGTAGAATGCTCTATATTGATGATCAATATTCCGTGCTCTAAACACAAGGAATATTGATCATCAATATAGAGCATTCTACTACGTTAGATGCAGAGAAATAAATTAATTGCGCATACGAAGATCTCGACATTTTTGAAATTGTCCGTCCGATGTTTTTGAAAATTTCGTTATGATATTTTTCAATTTTTATATATTTACCTTATCAGCGATAAAGCAAACTGGTGTGTAAAACACTTTATTTAAATATACGCAACAAAAATTGGAAGAGTACAAAACATTGTCCGGCTACACGGCCGGAAGTTGGCTATATAGACAAACAAAAGTGCAATAAACGTATTGCAAATTTTTATGCCTACACTTAATCTACTTGGATATGCTTTATATAAAAATAATTTAACATAAGTCACATGAAAATCTATTAAAAAAAAAAAAGAAAACGAAAATTTTATTTTAAACAAACAAAATTTTTTCTTTGTACTATTAAAGCCAGTACAAGTGAATGACTAAGCCTATTTAATGTACGCAGTGCGCACGACAAAGAGCGTGGAAGAAAATCCAAATTGTTTCAAAAAAAAATTCGTACTAAATTAAGAATTTATCTAATTTTACCAGTTAGAACGCAAGCGCGCGAGTTTATTTAGTTTTCCCTCACCAAAACAAAATATATTCGTCACAATCATAATCTTCTTCTTACCAGTAAAACTACACAAAAAAAAAGTATATTACATTTTCTTAATTAAATTTTGTGCCAAATTAAATTAAAAATTCACAAGAGACATCGCTCCAACTTCGTCAAGGCGTCTAGGAGACCGAATTTTCTATATACACAACAACACACTGTACAGTGTACACTATACTAGAGGGAAATTTTTTTTGTTTTTTTTTAGTTCATCATCTATACACCGAATGACTCATCATCATCCATTTATAATTAGAATTTTCCGCGATTTTCTTTATTTACAAAAAAAAACAAAAAAAAATCTTAAATGAGTTAAATGAAAATATATCACGGATTGATGTTGTTGTTGTATAATGGCAAATACATGAATAATAATCTTCTGTGTTAAATTCTATCATTAAAAATTTGGTTAAATTGCTCACTAAATTTGTGTATTTTTAGTACAGAGTGCAGAGCAGTAAATTACGGAGGGGGTTTCAAAAATATGGCGATTGTGTAAAACAAAGTAAATCGTAAAAGACTAGGTGATCGATCGATCGCAAAAACAATGGAGAGGGAGAGGGGGAAGTGGAGTTCCGTATGCGTGTGATAAATGTACAACAAATTTTTCATTTTTTACGAGAAAATTTTTGTTTATTTTTCACGCGGACTATAAACTTTTGTTAACGAAATGTGATTCACCATACTGTTATTTTACCGAATAAAATAACACAAATTTCTTTTTTCCATATATAATATGAAATAGGAAAATTTTATTTTATTTTCCAATTTTCACACATTTTCATTTTTATATTATTTTGGGGCTAATTTTAGAAATAAATTTGTTTATTTTTAATTCAAACATTGTTTATTTTTAGTACGCGCGATTTTGTTGTTGTTTTAATAATAATTTTTTTTTTAATATTGTTTTCATACCGTGTATTTTCATAATTTTTCATCTAAGAGATTTTCTTGTTTTCGTTTGTGGAAATTCTTGTCTTGGTTGTGTATACATATAGATATTTTGGTTTATTTCAACATTATGTAATTTATATGGTTTGGAAATATTTTGATGAGTCATCATCACGCAAATTTTTAATGGAGAAAAATTGGAAAATCTCCAATCTCTTAGAGGAACTCCATTTATTTGAGTATTCGGTAGAAATTGCCGCACTATTATGATCTAACGGGATTACATTTACTAGTTTATGCGTTTGTCAACATTTTCACACAAAAGAAACGATAAATTATACAAATTTATTATTATTTGATTTTTTGCTAAATTTTCACCAAATTCTCATCGATAAATCATGTACACGAGAAAAATGTAGGACGGATTTTGGAAGTAAAATTTTATAAGAGGTTAATAAATTATTGAGATTTGTAATGTTGTACAATTAACATGGCCACACACCGTATTAAGTGGTTATGGCAAGGATTCTAAGAAAAATAATATTTATTACTTCCGAACATAATTTTCATCAAATCCGTATGGTGCCCGAAAACTTGTTCGATGCAATAAAAAATATAATTTTTTTATATCCTTTTGATCTAATAGTCTTAAAATTAGTCGTTCGTGTAAATAAGAAAGTCATAAATTTTATTTAAATATACGATGTTATGACATTAAGCCACCTCTCTAGTATAGTTGTACAGATCTGTGATAATCTTGATATACAGCTTTTCACATTTAATTTTCCCAACTGCCGAAATGAATCATGTTATTTCATTAACTGGTTTGTGCTATTGATGAAACAAATGGGAATAAAACAATTTTGGTTTACTGGTTTTTTGAGTGCAGCAACAGCAGTAATGATATGCGAGTACCCATTTATATTATATATAGCAGTCGATCATCCAACCGATCTGGGAACTGGCTAGGATTCCATGGAGTAATCAGACCTTAATCTGAATATAAAAAGCTGATTATGTAACCTCAGAAGTATAAGGCGGCCAAATCCCTCTCTAGGGGGAGTAGCGGCGGTGAAATAGCCCGACAATTATTTGTACTACTAAATATCGTGGACAAATAAAACGAAGGCGTCGATCCGACGGTGTTGCAAATTCTGTAATCTGCATAGATTGTTTACCCGAATCGTAGTAGGTAAACCTCGAAAGTCATAAAGTACAAAATGGCCAAACAAAGGTGATTCAATGATGTTAATACAAAATGTGGATCTAAAATCTAAAACATAAAATATGCCGTAGTACCAAACGTTGTCAAAATAAACAGTAGACGATTGGATACTAAAGCTTCGGAATAGTTAATAATGTAACAATCTTCAAGGAATTTAGGAAAACACCGGGAAGAAAACGAAACAAAAAACTAATTTTTTTTTCTTATGTTTCTTAACAGTCGTAGAGAATGGTCTATAATTTATTATGGAGCATCTAACGCCGCAACAACCTGTTGAAATTATAAAAACATTTTATTTAAATAATTCTTCCATTGTGATTACTGTACAAGCCAACCATACAGCGTGTATAATGAATAATTTCGAAAATTGGCATACATCGGGAGATAACTTAAGGATATATCTCTTAACGACACCGTGCACAAGAACTGGGAATGGCTCCATCATGTTGGTTAATGATTCTCAAAAAAAAAAAAAAAATTGTATTTTTACCCGCATAAAATTCAATTGACTCAAGAGCTACAGGGAAATGACCATGAACGGCGGCAAGATTGAATTTCTCAAGTTTTACAGCTCGGTATAGACGAACATTATTTTTGACAAAAAAAATCATTATGCGCGATGAAGCCGACTTGGCTGGCTTTGTTGATAAACATAATAACCACTATTGGGGCACTTAAAACCCTCACTCTGTTACTCTACAGTTAGTAGTGACCGCTATCGGCCATATGGTTCTAATAATACGATGCCCCGACACACAGGGCTCGTCCTACGAAGCAAATTTTGCAAGAAATTTTTCCCGGCCGAATAATGTTAAAAAATGGTAATATCGACTGGTCCCCACGATTCCCTAATTTGACTCCTCCCGATTTCTTCCTATGGAAGTTGATGGGTAAATTGTACATTAATAAACTCACCGCAACCTCGATGGTTAAGGACCACATTACAAACGAAATTGCTGAAATAATACCTGGAGTCTGAGAAGATGTTATGAAAAATGCATTTAAACGGCTCACCATTGCACCACGGCCAGAATTGCAAAAAATCGCACATTGATCAATTTTCAACAAAAGTTCAATTAATAAGAAGTATTCCCTCTCTTAGCCCGAATGGCAGCTTCCATTCGATGTTTCATTGATTCCACCAAAGTTTTCAATAAATCTTGAGGTATTGCCTCCCATTGCTCTGCGATCGTCTGTTGTAGCTCCTGGAGACTCACTGGAGTAATATCTCTGACTCGATTGAGGTCCGGGCTTCGAGCTGGCCACTCTTGAAGGTACTGGTACACTATACCAGCCGTATGGTGTCTTGCATTATCCCGCATAAACAGTAACTTTCCACCAATAAACCTGACAAAAGGTACGACGTAGTGCTCGAGTATTTCCTCAATGTCCCGTTGAGAAGTCAATCTTGTTGATCGACGGCCAGTATTCGCTCTGGAGATGAACACGAAATCTGTCTTCGCCTCTAGTGACATGCCTCCCCAGAACATGCAAGATGCGCCGCCATACGAAACACGTTCTGCAATGCAACATCGTGCAAATCGCTCACTCCTTATCTTCTATACACTCTTTCACGCCCATTGTTGCCTAAACACAACCTGCACTCATCAGACAACAGGACTGGTCTTCATTGTTCTTCTGTCAAATCCAAATGATCTCGCGAACTGAAGCGGGTCGTCGGTGGGCTGGGATTAATTTCGGCCTGATTGCTGGCCAGTGTGCAGTCAGATCACCTTCTCGAAGTCATCTTCTAAGGACTTGATAACTTAGGGCCTAGTATAGTAAAATTATTAAACAGCTGCTTAAACTTGGTTACCTACCTAAAGTTTGGAAGCCGGGTGAAATGGTTGTAATCAGAAAAGCTGGCGATAGAGATTCACTTTCTTCGAAATCTTGGAGACCCAAAATGTTGCTCCGATTATGGGGAAACTCCTAGACAGGTTACTAACCATTCGCATTACATCTAATTGAAGAGAGCGGACTGTTGTGGGACAAACAATTCGGTTTCCGACGTAGCATGTCTACTGACGTAGATGCGATAGTCCGCCTAATCAAAACCCTGTCAAAACCCAATGTTCGAAATATGTTATGGATATATTTTTGGATATCAGCGGATCATTTAATAACCTAACGTGGCCTAGTGTCATCGCAAGTTTATCGGTCTACAATCTCCCTAGAAACACTACGAATGTTTTGTGGAGCTACTTCAGTAACAGATCCACAGTAATCAGAGATATGTATGGTTCTATATCCAAACCAATTATAAAAGGATGTCCTCAGGGCTTTATACTAGGCCCTTTAGTCTGGAATATCGTGTTTAACACAAGCATGATTGTTGACTTGGACGAAATTGCATTCGCGAATGACAAAGTCATTCTGATGCATGGCAACTCGAGGCTCGAACTTCAGCGTCAGGGTCAAATCGCAATTAACAAAATGAATCAATGGCGTGAAACAAATAAAATGTCACTATCAGCAGAGAAAAAAGTGATGCTGCAGCTAAAAGGCAAATTTGACTCTTGTCGACCTCCAGCAATATTCTTAAATGGTCGAAACATTAAAATGGTGAAGTCTGTGAAATATTTAGGAGTTGACCTAGATAAACGTATGGGCGTAACTTCTCACATTTTAAGGGTCTGTGAAAACGGTTAGAAGCTATTCCACTCTTTGGCGAGAGTGTCAAAACACTTGTAATAATTTACATAGATGTGGTGGAGGCGCTATTCACGTATGCCGCGTCTGGTTGGTATGGCAGGTTAAATTGTCGCCACGTCAGATCATTACAGATAGTAGACATAATCAATATAGCAACAATACTGAAATAGAAAAGATGGCGATTGACTTATGGCAAAGAAGGTGGAATGAATCAGCCAATGGTAGGCATACATTTGGCTTCATTTCAGATATAAAAGCACGACTCAAATTGAAATTACGACTGACGAGCTCGATGAGCCAAGTTATCTCTGGACATGGTAAGTTTAAAGCCTACCTACAGAGATTGAAAATAAAAAATCAATGTCAATGTTTATGCGGATCGAAAGTAGAAGACGTTAAACATCTACTTTTTGGTTACGTAAGCTCATTAATTTAAAAAATTATTCTTAGTTTAAGGTTAAACAAAGGTATCAGAATTAATGTTAAATTTTCCTGGAATGTTGACTACGGTTACCGACAATTTAAAAAAAACTGTCCATCGACCAACTTCGACTTTACGAACTTCTTGGATCCGCTGTTCGAGTTAAACTGCATTTAAACGACGATTTCGCAACGAAGTCGTCACAAGAAAGCGGTCATCACGCTGTGTTGTAACAAAAGGTCGGCCAGATCCTTGTTGCCGCCTGTAGCCACCAGTTTCTTGATCTCTGCGGTGCCACTTCACTTTGTTTCTGCCCCGCATCAATTAGTGCAACCACTTCTATCTGGTGTGTTATTCATTTTCTTGTTCCGGATGAAGATGTAATCGATAGAAGACCGTTCAGGCTAAGCGTTGATACGTCTCCCTTAAAACGTAACTTTTATACCTACCACAAGTGCTCCACAACCGGTGGTACCTGGAACGAGCGTTTTCGGGTTGTTGCGTTCTATTGCTGTTATTGTCCTGGTTTTGAACAGACAATACACTTGTCTGTTGTGGTGTGAAATTAGTAAAAAATGGCAAATGGTCGATGCACTAAACCACATAAATCAATATCATATACCGGGCGATATTTTAAGCTGAAACTTTCAAATATCTCGGAAAATAAGCGCTCTACGAAAAAAATTTCCATTATCAAAATTTAATCAGTCCGGGGGGGAGGGGGACATATATTAGTGCTACAATTAGTACCCCTTCTACCCTTCTTGTAGGTTGGGCGGGGGGTAACTTTGAAATTAAAATAGGAACCTCTATTTTGTATTGCAGATTCGGATTCTACGGCTTAAAGTACGTAGGATTTCTTTAAAAAAAAATTTTCGATTCATAATAGATGGCGGTGTCATAACGATATTAATTTTTTCGATTTCTCCTACTGAGAACCTATGCATACGATTCTGCAATACGTTTACGTTTAGCCAAGTACATTTCTACAGGTAGCAATTTCCCAATTATTCAGATATTTTTAAAACGAAATCAAAAAATAATCAATTATTTGAAAGCAGTTTTCTCGCAGGTTCTTGGGCAAAACACGGGAGAATTAATGCTTTATTCGTTATCGAGCTGATATTTCAAGCAAAAATTTTCGCCAAAATGTATGTATTTTGTATACACGAACACATACACAGATATTGTTATTTAGGAAATATTTCACTTCCCAGTAAGAAAACGTTAGTTATAAATGAAAGTTATGACAAGAGCTAAACCCTCAAAATAACTTTCAAAAATAACGAGAATGCCATAATGAACCATTCTTCACATTAAGTTGCTTCACAGTATTGTCCTTTGTACTATAACTCCGCCTACAGCAGATTGCACCCCCAACATCCCTATTGCACCCGTAGGTGACGGTAATCTGCGAAAAGCAAAACAAAGAAATTTACGCCATAAGGCTCGATATGATCGCATTTGGCTAGTATATTCGAGTAGGTTTCGAACTAAAAAGTTGAAATAGGAGCCGTCTTAACAGAAGAATCATCCAATTTTTTCGACCAACGCTTTAAATCGAGCGCGGAGTTTGTTTGATCGATAATACGATCAACGTGATTTCTAAAGTTCAATTCGCTATTCCAAATGACTCACGAACGAAATTGGCTTTGATACCGGCATCGTTGTAATATAATAGCCCTAATGCGCCTAGAGTACCAGATAGTACTGCTACACACGCCATACAATGTATGTGCAAAGTTTCATTTCTGAACTGTAGATGGCAGTAATTTTTGTAAAAAGTACCTGGCAATTAGGGGTTTAACTGAATTAATTAGTTAATTCAGTATTAAAATAGAAAATTTAATTTACTTGCACGAGAATCGATCCTCATACGAAATTCATGGTAATGAGATTTTCAACGCCCGAGCTGCAACCTTTTTGTATAGATGACACGCCATTAACGTATATATCGACCAATCCAAGGAATTCGTGCAATACAAATTTAATATACCCTGAAAATACGCCTTTTATGAGTCACTAATACCTGGGAACCCTTTTCGACAAAATATAAATCTCGAGTATTTATTGTCCTAGGTAGCCGACAAAACGAAATTTTTTTTTTTTTTAAGAATTAGTATTTTACTGAAGAATTTCAGTCTCGTTTGTGACTTTGAAAAGTGAAAGTGAAAGTGTTTTTGTAATATTAGTAAAATTCACTATACGTAAAGCAAAGGACATCAGTGCTGTAACCAGAGCCAACATTTCGACGTATTTGGAAGTAGGAGTTAGCCAATCATTCGTCAGCAAATTTTCGCAAACATTAACATCTCAGTCTTCAACAAGTCTCAGAAGAAGAGGAAAATCTGATCGCAATCGTAAAATAAGTCAGCCAGGACAGATTTTTAATCGGGAAAGCTAAAGATGATCGAACGTTATCCAGTAAGTCTCTGAGGGATACAATGCGTAACGTTGGTGCGGAAATATCAAAGAGAACAATGAGACGTAGACTTTTTCAATATGGGCTATGTGCAAGACAACCTCGCGAGAAGCAAAGGTTAAACACTAGGATGATACAACAAAGAAAAACATTGACGTTTTACATGATTTAGAGAGGACTGGGAAAAGGTACAAATAATAAAAGTTCTTCTTTTAATAATATTTTAAAGTTACACTTTTCAATCAATTTCTCTTTGAACTTTATCTTTTCCTATTCCTTGATTAGGTTGTATTCAGTGACGAGACTATGTTGACTTTGATACTACCAATGTCCAGAACCGTTCGTAGATCAAAAGAAGAAGAATATTTACCTTCTTGTGTCTGGTTTGGTCAGAAATATCATTAAAAGGACTCTTCCCACTTCATGTAGTAAACGGGATAATTAACGCGAATAAATATTTAACTGTTCTGCAATCACAACTGGTACCGACTATGAATGAAAAATTCAATGAATCTCATCGAAAATATCTGAGCTATTCTTAAAGAGAAAGTAGCCGAAAAGTGCCCGCGCACCAAATCAGAATTGATCGAAGTGATGAGGGAGGTCTGGGAAAATGACGCCTCTCCAAAGCCAAAAATGCAATAAGTGGAATGTCCCGTATGACACAAATATTAAAAAATTCTAAAGGAATGTTCACCAAGTGGCCACATCTGTGTAGTACACAAAGTGGGGTCAGCCCGATGAGATGATTGACAATTTAGCTTCAAAATAACTTGATCAAAAAATCAAAATAGGGGTTGCTTTGAAATAGGGAGAAGCTACATGTTGCCAGAAAGTACAACGTAGTGCCTATTTGGTTATATGATAGACTGGTGAATCCGAAACTTTCTTTTTTATAGAGCGAATTTGAAAATTTTGATGAAATACACCTTTAAAATATTTTGACCGTGTTGCAACACACATTTCGAGTGGGCTAAGTTACAAATATCAATACAAACCAAATTCCATATGGTTGTTAAACATGTGTCCTAAATCACGCTACAAAATTCCCGAGGGACACACCAAACAAAAAAATAAACGATTAATTAGCCAGCGCAATTGATATATTTTGACTGCTTTTTCCGCAAAAACATAACATATAATTCACCTGTAGCAGTAATTAATCAATTTGTATGTAGTGTGGACGAAATTGTTATTTGTTATTTTTATATTTTGCTTTAACAAACAACATGACTTTTATCCGTCAGAACAAATAGCCCACTCGGTAAATACAATCAATAATAGAAATCTCTTTCGAAAAATAAGATATATTTAATTCAACAAACGGGTAAAATTGGCAATCACATCGTGTATGCGCTACAAGATTAGGATTAGATATAAAATATCGAGAACAAAGTCGCACATTAGTCATCATAATTTACGATCACGACCACCATATATGATAAAATATTGTAAAAAATCACCTCTCATTACCGATACTTTTGTGTCTTCTATATTACGATCAAATCACTTCACTTTAAATGTGAGGGAATCCTTACACAATTATTTATTACTTCACAATATATTTTTTATTTTATATTATAAAAGAGAACACGACACGATGTCTATTCTAATTCTTATACTGCACTAAACATATAAAATTGTAAAACAACATTAGCGCAAATTAAATATATATATATAAAAAAAATCTACCAACAACAACAATATTGCAAAATAAGATTTTCCGCGAGACATGAAGACGTTTAGTTGAGCGAACAAGAATAAAAAATTGTCATGCGAAATTTTATTTTTATATTAAAGGCACACCGTGTACTTTGCATGAATTGTGTGTACATTCAATCAATAACATGCAGGTCATTAAAATACTGAGATTTTACATAGTTTCTACATTTTTTCTCTCTCACCATAATACCTAGTTATAAACAAAATATTTGTATAATTTGTCATTATTCTGAATAAGTTAAATTTCAATTAATCGTGAAACAAACTTTTTATGTAATTTAATGCATATTTTAAAGCTAATTAAATCCTATTGTGTGACTGAGTAATTGTAAATAAAACAATTATTAGTTTTTGATCGATATAAAAATTTATTCAATCGGCAATTTGAGGTGTGATAGACTTTAAAATAAAATTGAGGTAATTGTTGTTGATTAACTTTGATTAACTGGCATGAAAAACAGGTGGAATGTTAAAGGTACTAGTTGCGTTGAACAGGCCTTTTTATATTTAGAATAATATAATTTGTTGTACTTAATCTGTTCGATTAGAAACAATTTCTTGTTTTACATACTAAATATTTCTATCGGAAAAGGCCTGTTGGAGATCTAAATTCCTTTACACATATTCAAATAAAAAAGGTTGTCATAATCTGTCGTAACTTGAAATTAATTACGCTGATTACCAACCTGCGACTCCTTACAATTGAGTAAGGGAAACAATCACTAACTAATGCTAAGTGTTTTGGAATAAAAAGGCCTTTACAAATTTTGGGGTAATTTGGAAAATTATATCAACGATCTTTTGTTTTATGTAATCTAAATTGTTGTGTCAAAATTATTTGCGTAGTGTTGTGTATTTATTGAGGAGTTCGGTGTCTAAAATTATCTGTAAAGAGAATTAATGATGTTTCCTCTAACTCGTATTGGTTGGTGGGATTTTGTTGTATATTTTATAATAAGCCTTTTACCGATGTCAGTTTTATGGTCTAATTCACAAACACAATTTAATTAAGGCCACCCTTAATTTTTTTCATATGAATGTATGGGTTAGAGTTTGAACTTCATCTTGAACAATTTCTTGTTTTAGATACTAAATATTTACATAAGAAAAGGCCTGTTGAAGATCTAAATGGCTTTACACATATCCAAATGAAAAGGGTTGTTATAATCTGTCGTAACTCGAAATTAATTACGCTGATTGGTAAACTGAGAATCCTTACAATCGAGTAAGAGAAACGATCACTAACTAATGTTAAGTGCTTTGGAATAAAAAGGCCTTTACAGATTAGGTTAATTTGGAAAAGTATATTTTCACTAAATTTTATTATTTGCAAATTATCAAGTGTGTTACAAAGTATGTTGTTACAGCGAAATGCCAGAAAACTATCATAGTTCGATCATGATCTTGTTTATTCTCGACGTTCTTTTGTTTTATCTAATCTAATATGTTGTGTCAAAATTATTTGAGTAGTGTTGTGTATTTATTGAGGAGTTCGGTGTCTAAAATTATCTGTAAAGAGAATTAATGATGTTTCCTCTAACTCGTATTGGTTGATGGGATTTTGCTGTATACTTTATAATCAGCCTTTTACCGATGTCAGTTTTATGGTCTAATTCACAAACTATACGTAAACTCTGTAACTGTAAAATTTCCGATATGTACTAAAATGGAATTCATAAAATGTAACGCGGTTCTATAAACGTTTGATTTGTTGTGTAACTTTGCAGCACCAAATTTTATTGCGAAAAGTGACATATCAAGATTTCGATAGCGAATAACTCAAAACAATTGTCATTTTCTGAAAGGGTTTTCGCTTATATACACTACGCGAAATTCAATTAATGCTACCCTTCATTTTCTTGATATGAAAGTATGCCTTAGAGTTTGAACTTGATCTGGAACAATTTTTTGTTTTAGATACTATATATTTACATAAGAAAAGGCCTGTTGAAGATCTAAATGGCTTAACACATATCCAAATAAAAAGGATTGTCATAATCTGTCGTAACTCGAAATTAATTACGCTGATTGGTAAATGAGAATCCTTACAATCGAGTAAGGGAAACGACCACTAACTAATGTTAACTGTTTTGGAATAAAAAGGCCTTTACAAATTTCGCGTTAATTTGGAAAATTATTTTTTTATTTTTTTTCAATCATCATCTTGTTTATTCTCGACGTTCTTTTGTTTTATGTAATCTTAATGTGTATATTTAGCGAGGAGTTCGGTGCCTAAAATTATCTGTAAAGAAAATTAATGGTGTTTCCTCTAACTCGTATTGATTGGTGGGATTTTGTTGTATATTTTATAATAAGCCTTTTAGAGATGTCAGTTTTATGGTCTAATTCACAAATTATACATAAACTCGGTAACTGTAAAATTTCCGATATGTACTAAAATGAAATTCATAAAATGTAACTCGGTTCTATAAACGTTAGATTTGTTCTGTAGCTTTGCAGCACCAAATTTTATGACGAAAAGTTACTTATCAAGATTTCGATAGCAAATAACTTGAAACAATTGTCATTTTCTGAAAGGGTTTTCGCTTATATACACTACGCGAAATTCAATTAATGCTACCCTTCATTTTCTTGATATGAAAGTATGGCTTAGAGGTTGAACTTGATCTAATATCAGGTTTTAATTGGGATGTCAATATACACATTCTGTACGATTAGAAACAATTTTTTCGATACTAAATATTTACATAGGAAAAGGCCTGTTGGAGATCTAAATGGCTTTACACATATTCAAATAAAAAGGGTTGTCATAATTTGTCGTAACTCGAAATTAATTACGCTGATTGGTAAACTGAGAATCCTTACAACCGCGTAAGGGAAAGGAACACTAACTAATGTTAAGTGTTTTCGAATAAAAAGGCCTATACAAATTTTAGGTTAATTTGGCAAATTATATTTTTAAAGTATGTTGTTACGGCGAAATGCCAGAAAACTATCATAGTATGATCATCATCTTGTTTATTGTCGACGTTCTTTTGTTTTATGAAATCTAATATGTTGTGTCAAAATTATTTGCGTAATGTTGTGTATTTATTGAGGAGTTCGGTGTCTAAAATTATCTGTAAAGAAAATTAATGATGTTTCCTCTAACTCGTATTGGTTGGTGGGATTTTGCTGTATATTTTATAATAAGCCTTTTACCGATGTCAGTTTTAGACGTTCGTCTAAATTAAACTTCTTCTCGTCCAATAAGATAACATTTTTCTTAATTGGTCCTACAGACATGTATTTTTTGGCCAAGTTTAATCTATTGATTTTATGTTGCTTTCGTTAAAACTGATTTTATTAAACTTTTGACCCATTTAACACGATTGCTCTGATACAAAATTTGTTGTATACGGCGGATACCAACTGGCAGATCAAGTTCCGCAACAATTTTTTCCATAATTCTCGTTTTCATTCATAAAATTGTTGATAGCCGTTCGTAATCTGCGTTTTAAGACTTGAATTTTTGCTATTTAATCGGCTTTTATTAAAATTTTATAAAATACCAACTAACAATATACTAACTAATTAGAAAACTCGTTAAAAATACACTGATTGTAAACTAATTAAATCAAACGCCTAAGATATACTAACTAGCTTTAATTGAATTTCGCAGGATAAAATCAAATTTTGATTATAAATTAGCAAAAAAACCTTACTTAAAAGCTTTACTTTCATATCAAAAAATTAAGGGTGGCATTAATTGAATTTCGCGGAGTGTATGTTGTTACCAATAGCATCTCTATTCCAACAAAAGTTTATTTGTTTAAGATTTTTTACTTTTCTTAAATACGCCTAAAGGTTGATAACGAAATACATACACGTACAGTCGAAACAATTAGTTTGTCTGCGATATACACAGAACAAATATTGTTCTTAAGGTAATCAAACGAACGTCGCCTAACTGTACTAATATGTTGTTTGACAACTGTACAATACATTCGTAGTTTTATTTATTTCCTAATAAATTTACATAAAATCCAATATGTTTATGATGCTGACACCTAGCAAATTTTATTTATAACGTGAGATTATGCCAATATTCGAGAGCCACCATCAAATTTGATAAATTTCTTTAAAATGAAGTGCAATTTGGTTACGGCGAAAAAATTACAGTTTGTGAATATCACTATGTCGAACACTGTACCGTTAGGTAAACAATTTCTATAAAGTTGCAGCTATAAAATTTTTACATTGTCAGAATCAATCGATACGGTTTTTGGAGGATGCTCTTCGTTCTGCTACTCAATAAATTAATATTAATAGGTAATTTCAACCTTAACTTATTTGTGTCATTGCCCGCATCGAAAAGGCTTTTTTATGTGGTATGTTTTTCCACGATAAATTCAAATCTCAGCCCGATATTTTGATATTTTATTAAGATTTAGGTTTAATAGTGTACTAAATGAGCCTATAAAAGGATTTCATACTTGCTCCGGTATGAAGTTTGATTTCCGAGTAGGGTCCTCCATCATTATTGGTTATGCTGAGCATGGCGAATCAGATGCTTTTTTGGTTCACTGTGGTAGTTATAATCTGAATAGGACACATATTGCTATCCAAGCCGAACTTGGATATAGCCGTTTTGGACCTACAGGAGCATATGGCTTAAACCCTCTACTTTTTGTTAAAGATTAGGGACCGAATTCATCTGATTTTGTTCGACCTCTTTCAATAGGGTTTAATGTAGATCTCTTGTAATTGGTGTAAGATTGTTTTATTAAGTTCATATTTCCCTTCTTTCTATATTTTAGTGGTATTTTTTATCTTGCTTATTTTATTGTAAGAAAGAAATGTTATTCGTAAATTTGTTTCACTTAGTTGATGGCGTGTTCCGGTTTTTGGGTCATGTCTTTTTATTTTATTTGTTTGGGGAGATGCCAGAGCGGCCAATTGTGGTGGACTGTAAATCCGTTGAGTATACGAGTAGTATAGCTTCGAATCCTTCTCTCCACACTCAACTTTTTTGTTGCGCTATTTTGGATCTTGAGGCGTATTATTCATGTTAAAGCGGGAGTAGCTCAGTTGGTAGAGCGACAGCCTTCCAAGCTGTAGGTCGTGAGTTAGAGGCTCGCCCCCACTCTTTGGGCTTTGTAGGGCCGGTGTAGCTCAGTGGTAGAGTGCTTCCTTCGTAAGGAAGAGGTGACGGGTTCAAATCCCGTCATTGGCTCCACATTGGGGGGAGGAGGGGGGGTGGATCCAAAGAGCTATTTGTTTAAATTATTTTATTGAAAATTTAAAGAATGTTATGGCGAAGGAGACATTTAATCGATCAAAATCGCACGTGAACATTGGTACAATTGAGCACGTCCATCATGGTAAAACAACCCTTCCCGCTGCTATTACTTCTGTTTTGGCTAAAGCAGGACTAGCAGAAAAACAAGAGCTCTCAGCTATTGATGCCACTCTAGAAGAAAAGAAGCGAGGAACTACTATCAATACTGAGCATATGGAATATCAAATAAAAACCAGACACTATGCCCACGTAGACTGTCATCATGTTGATTATGTTAAAATTATGATTACAGGTGCTGCCCAGATAGAATCCCTGAAATGCTTGAGTTGGTAGAGCTTGAGGTGCGGGAACTCTTGACTGTCTATAAATTCGATGGCGACAATATTCCTATTATTCGTGGCTCTGTTTTGGGTGTTTTTTTGCCGAGAAAATATTTTTTTAAATTATTGACTAACTCACTATCCATATTTTCTAAATTCAAAAGTACACAATATACAAATAAAAGTAATGAAGTATTCTGCCTCTTGCGTACTATGAATTACTTCGAATTTCTTCAAATTTGGAATTTTCGAACGCCGATCTCAGACATGTCTACGCCAAACGAGTAGTGGTTTCAGGCACCTAAATCACTAAAAATTTAGACAGAGACACTCATTACGATATCACGGGGATTGCTGTTAGAAATAATTTATGGAATCATTCTACCACTTGCGTATTATGAATTAATTTGTAATTTCTGTAATTTTGGAATTTTCAAGCACCGATTTCAGAGATGTTTACGCCAAGCGTGGTTTCCGCACTTCAAACGGTAGATATGGTTTGGTTATAATAGTTGTCTTAAAGGCCCGGCATAGACTACTCATTAAAACTATTCAGAGGTTTCAGTTGACATAGAATAGCTCTGAAGTTCACCCTGCAGAAGTTCGTCAGGTCATTTAAATGGGGAGCTTCCAGAAATTAATTAAGGTTTAATTCAACAGGTGTTGATGAAAATGGTGTTGGAGTGAGTATGCTTCTGAGTGCACTACCGTTGTCGTGACATCAGACAATAATAGCATATCATAACTTAGGTCTTATGGTGAGGTGTGAAGTCTTTGAATGGTGTGGTTCCTCTCAACACCTTATTTTTTGCTCCATGACATTTTCACAAAATAAAGTGAAAATGTGGCTTTCGTGGATTGACGTTAACCATAGCTGTTGGCTGAATTTGAAACGCAACCTCCCAGGTTGAGTAGCAAATCATAGAGGATAAGAGAAAACACGCCTTGAGGTATAGCCACCCAGACTAGTCGTCACAATCCTGCATTCCAGCATTCGATCTATTCAATGTCTGACTGAACGTTGTTGCAGGCTCCTCTCTACTCAAAAAGGTGGTCATAAAAAATCTATATACTGAAGGCATTTCTCAATAGAACACAAAAGTAATTTATATTGTAAAAAATATAAGAGAAAAGAAAATGACTTTGTAGGCCTGATGTTTTTGAGGAGTTTTTCCATCGTTCGTTATAAATAATACATTTACGTCAGTCCATTTACTCGGAATGTGACATAAAAATAACAAATTCTAACGACCATACCGTTAAGTTCGTTAAGGCATACGTATGGATGTTGACATTCGATCGCTCTGATTTAAATGACTTAATACTATTTCTATATTGAGAGACCGCGGCCTTGGTCTTTGTGGCGGATCTTAAAGGCGGAATGGCCTAAGCGCAATATTTTGCAATAGTTTTAATGAATACTATTCGTTTTAAAGCCTTACATTTAGCCAATTCCAGTCACCACCTTTTATTTTACTGCCTGTTCTGAAAAGGCCTTTTCGTTTTTCACCGGTTCTATGGAGTTATTTCTACCACCGAGGTTTGCTCAATAATTTGCTAAGAAGGGGCGCATCATTTAAAGCGTCTTATAACTTATTCAATAGATCATCAATATATGTATTGAAACGGGGGGAGGGTTTAGGGACTTATGCCGAAAGTGAATTCCATAGAATAGTTCTGAATAGGTATCCTGGTCGGATTTCTTCTGGAAGAGTTCAAAAGGTATCCCAGTTGAAAATTTTGCGAATGACACAAGTCGCTGGACTTGATTAAACCATAGATTCGCTCATACCCGAAAATCTATTTTTTCTTTTGTGTATTGCCTGTGGATAAAATAATAAGTAGGGGAAAGAGTTCGTGCCTTTTTCCCGGTAGATAGATGGCTTTACATTCATATATCTCAGTAACCATTGACCGTATAGGGCAACTCTTATGTTTGTTTGAAAGGTGACATTTTAACTTGTACTTTGACATACATTAACATGAAAATATTAAAATCGGTGAAGTGAATAAAAAGTTACAACATTTTAAACATGGAGATAAATTATGATAAAATTCGATATATTTTACAATTTTATTACGACAAAGGTAAAAACGCAACTCGTAGGCTTACGAAAAAATTTGTGCTGTTTATGGAGAAGATGCTTTATTAAAATCAGCAGCAAATAAATGGTTCAAGCGCTTTCGTTCTGGAAATATGGATGTCAAAGATGCACCTCTCTCTGGTCGACCGACCAACCACTGGAAAAGTCGATGAAATCATTCAAAAAATTGAAAAAGACCGGTATATAAGCAGCCATGCAATTGGTAAAGAACTAAATATCAATCGCAAAACAGTTTTAAACCATTTGAAAATGGCTGAATACAAAAAAGCTTGACGTTTGGGTACCACATTAATTAACAATTAACAATTTATTGGACCGGATTTCTATCTGCGAAACGCTGCTGAAACGGAACGAAATCGAGCCATTTTTAAAGCGAATGATTACTGGTGATGAAAAGTAGATAAGATACGACAACGTTGTGCGAAAAAGATCATGGACGAAACAAAGTGAAGCTACCCAAACGGTATTAAATCCAGGATTGACGCCAAGAAAGGTAATTCTGTGTGCTTGGTGGGATTGGAAAGGAATCGTGCATTATGAGGTGCTGCCACCGGGCCAAACGATTGATTCTAATTTTTACTGTAAGCAACTAACGCGTTTAAGGCAAGCAATTCAGTTAAAACGCCCAGAATTGATCAGTAGAAAGGGCGTTGTGTTCCATCATGATAACGTTAGACCACACACACCATTGATTACCCGGCAGAAACTGAGAGGACTTGGCTGGGAAGTTTTGATGCACCCACCATATAGTCCTGACCTTGAACCATCGGACTACCATTTGTTCTCGTCCATGCAGAACCATCTTAATGGTTTAACATTAAATTCAAAAGAGGCCTGCGAAAATGACTTGCATCGATTTTTCGCCTCTAAACTGCAGAAGTTCTACAGTGATGGGATCATGGCTCTACCAGAAAAATGGCAAAAGGTCATCGATCAAAATGGCACATATTTGGTTTAATAAAGTTCATTTGAAATAAGAAAATTCTTTGTTTCAATATCACACAAAAAGGCCCCGAACTTTTTCCCTAACCCTTTATTTTATAAGATTTATTTACCATATTAGGTATATGGTATTATCACCACTTTCATAAGAAATTAATATTTACTTCTGTAGACGTTTAAATTTAGTCAGTATGTTTTCAGGTATGGTTTGCACCCAAATGTGAATGAACTCACCTGGATGGAAAGTTTCGTACATTGTCTTATTATGTCCTACATCATCAATGATTTACTTCATTTTACCTCGCAAACTAGAACTAAACTAAAGCGATCATTAAACCTGCTAAATCAAATGAGATCGCTCGAACGAACCACCCGCATTATTTTTCATTTAATTTGTGATCATTTTACTTGAAATTGTTCAGCACGGCTAAGTACTAATTTAGTCAATCGAAAAAAAAATTTACCTAACAATTGCAAGTGGCAATCATTAGGTAGCAAACCTAGTACAGCGGAATTGTGATCAGATCGAGAAATTGTAATTATTTTATTGAAAATCTACACCATTCGTTACGGTTGTTAAATTATTTTAATCGCCGTTAAATTTAATAATAATTGAAAACGAAAGACCTAAATTGATCATTACTCACTACCCTGAGGTTAGATCACTCGATCGCATCTAAAACAAATAAAACATTTATTACAAAATAAATCAATAATTAAACGTAAATTAGCTCAAAGCCCCTCAATTAGCGATGCGATGCGTCATTCGGCCAAATAAATAATTACGTTAGTACAAACCAAATTTCGTTTGTACAAAAATATTATGAAGGTTCGCGCACACCGTTTTTAGTTTTCGCGTGGGAAAAGCAATTTGTCATTTTAATAATGCATTTAAATTATCAAAGTGATGTTTTAATGGCTTTTTTATTTGATGATTTATTTAATTACACACCGCAGTTATAATTAGATCAAAAGCACCACACGGTATTCTATATCATATGCGAGGAGAGTATAATGAATGCGGTTATGCATTTGATTGAGCGGGGTACACGCACCAACCAATAAACAATTTAGCATAACCATTAAGCGACGTTTTGTCTAAACAAAAAATTTACTTATGTTTTGTTTTTTGTAAATTGCATTGGCCTAAATTTTTCTGTAGATCTGCGTTATTTTCAAGTCGAGTTGAAATTCATTAATCATCGGACATGATGTAACCCAAAAATTGTTACATTACATTCGAGTAAACAAGAGTGAGATTTGAACACGATAAATTGCAATATTATGTATGTACACCTCGCCTAATGTGTACTATATGAACAAGATTAAAAAATCACTCAGTGTACAACAGTCTTGATGATTTGCCCATTTTTTATATTTTTTTTTAGTTTTTTTATTAAAATTAAATTTCTTGTAGATGACCAATGTTGTGATTTTAATTTAAACATTTTTTTATGTTGCTTTCATTATATACGCGAAAATTATTTTTAGAGGGGGGAAATATCTATTTTCAATGAGGAAGAAAATTAATTTAATTTTTATTTTTGCTACATACACACAAAATGATGAATGAAATGTATATTTGATGAAAATTAATAAACATTTTCGGTGTCATTTTGGTGCATATGTGGTTTAATTTTATGGGCACATGTGGAAATCTTGATGGTTATTGCGGGTTATTACTCTAAAATCGAATATAACTTATTGTGTAAAAAGGCTTTTTTGTGTATTATGGATTAAACAATACGTCAATTCGGTGTAACATCAACTATAATCTCTGGATTAAAAATGGGGTTCACCTGCACGTGGTGCTCCCTGCTACCAAAACATCGAGGCTCTGAATCTAACAAATAATGATCTCTCCACTGACCGACTACCAATTTCACTGGTTGTGTTCGACTGGTTGGTAGCTCCACTGGTTGGTAGCTGTTGCAATAACCAGTGCTTAAAGCAAACACAACAATAAAGTAAATAAAGAAAATTTTTCTCCAGGTTAAGATCCAAGATCTAACGAGCCCTACCCATTCATAAGCAGCTCAAAATTATTTAGATCACGCAACTATTTTGCACATTTACCGTAACATATGCACATATTTATGAGGAAAAAATCTAAGGGTTAGATTGGTAATTATTAAAGATGTATTGAAGAAAACTGAGAGACCGACAGAATTTCATGAATTAGTCTTTTTTGGGAATCCAACTTCAAACCTAAATATTTGAATGAGTTTACGCTTTCTATAAGTACACACAGAGTATTACAGTTAGACTATTTACAAGCTGTGTGAATGAACAGTTAAAGATGATGGTCTCGGATAGCACTATATTCATCCAGAACAATGTCAGGAACCTTTAAACATTTCTAGAAATCAAAGAAATGTTATTAGAAGCACTGAGTGATCGCCAAGAGGTTTCTTAAACTGGTAAAACTGGCACAAACGACTTGTAACCAAAGAAAACAAGTCTACATAATCACGAACAAATTCCGACAAACCATCTTTTATGTTTTATTTTATTTTAGAAAAATCTACAAATGTAACTTGAGAACATACAAAATTTCTCAATTTCTCAACTTTGTCGTATTTCCAGTCATCTTTCCAAGATAAGTATCGTACACACTTCTTTCGGATACTCTATATCTCGAAATCTTTATGGTATCTATAACTTCGATATCCCCAGTTCACCGTTTAATAGAGCAAAACATAGAGTTAGCTCGATGTGAGTAAATGTGGGTGTCGTTGATCTTCTCAACGACTTTAAAGATTTTATGGTCATCTATCTGTAAACATTAGGACCCTTGAATAATAAATTACTGCGGTGATTCCGTTAATAAAATTGGCGAAGATCCGATATGGGAGCCTTGAGACACGCCGGAGATGACTGAGAATAATTCACACCTTTTGTTCCCAACTTCGGTGTAATGAGAGAGGTTGCTCAAGTATGATTTAAACCAGGTTACAAACGGACTGCAGAAACAGAATTTGTACAAACATTCAAATATTTTATATTGACTGATGGTCTCCAAGGCCATATAAACGTCTGTGTATATCACATCAATCTGCTTGTGATTTTCTATTTCTTTTATAATGTTGCTGGTGAATTCTGTATGGTTGGTTGCAGTTTATCGTTTTGGCGTAAAACCATGTTGACTTAGTGATATGTATCGTGGTGAATGAAAAGAAGGCAAAAAGGAATTACCAAATTTTTGAAGTCTTTTAATAATGTGGCTGGTATACCATCCGGCCGGCATCCATCAAACCGCTGGAATTTGTATGGATACATTGTTGGTGCTATCACTTGGTTTTATGTATTTATCGATGTCTTCTGGCCTATACACTGGTTGAAAAAATTGAATAAACGTGTTTGATATGAGTTGATGAACATATGTTCCTGGTAACCGTCACTGCTTAGTTTATCTTGAAAGCAAGAGATATCTCTTTGCATGTTTTAAATTTGTGTTTACTAGTCCCGGAGTAACCTATCAGTTTCTCTTTGTAAGCCTTATCCTTTTATTTCAGATTTATCAGATTATTATCGTACCACGGAAGATTAAGCTTAGTGACAGCGGTGGGGGCACATACATCTATTCCGTTACAGAGCAGTGTGTGGAATTTGCCTGCCTTTACATCATCGCTGTTGTTGTTTAATTCGTCGGCCCAGTTGATATTTTAGAGTATAAATTCAATCAAGTTTACTGCGTCCGCTTTTCTGTAGTTGTGATTTGGCCTATCGTTCACTTGGCTTTTCATACTGGTCATGATCTTTAGAACAATTTCAATATCTTTGTGATTAATATCGTTAATGATGAATGGTGATACTGATTCGAATATTTTAAAGAAATCAGGTAAATTAGTAAAAATAAAGTTTAAAACTCTGTTACGACCAGATTTTTGACTCAGGTGTAAGTGTCGCAAAATGTTTATTCTGTAGGGTCAAACCCAGATAAAATATATCGATAGACTAAACTTCGCCAACATGCACTATTTTTGTGATAATAAATTTGCAACCAATTCTAGAAACCTTAATAGAACCTTTAGATGTCCTGCTACTGAAACTACGTCAGTTTCCATCAAAATCAATTAATCGCTGATATTCCAGTATTAACGAACACACGAAAATCGTCAAAAACACTTAGCATTCAAACTGAAGTTACCATATTCAAGCAAATTATTACTATAAATGAGACACAAGGTCTAACTTGGGCTAACCTAATCTGCGTGTGATTAACGGGCCCACTCATAATTTAGTTACTACGTACTAGTGGAAGGAAACCAATTGTATTCAGTTTTATGTATGGCCATCTCAGAATCTGCAACATATCACTATGAAATCCAGAGTGACTAAAGAGAGTAACGTTAAACCTGTTATTGTCACACATGAGCCGAGTTATAGTAAGAAGAATAATCTGCCAATCTACTTCCAAAATGTAAACAGAATGGCTTTAAACACATTACAATTACCCAATTTTGTGGTAAAGACTTTTTTGTTTCTGGTTTACATACTATGTGGGACGTCCTTAAATAAAATCTGCAGCTCCGAATTCCTTCCATCCCAATACGTGGTGTGCAGATGTGATCTCTCGCAACTAACAAGCAACAAAAAATGCGGAGGTGTACTGACAGCGATTGACAAATCAATTTCATATGAATAGATTAATCTATTCAACTAATCCACCGAGCAGGGATGTGTTTAAGTAATGATCAACAAAATGTAATTTTGTAACATCTTATATGCTTGCTGCCACTTCATCGTAGAATTAGAAATAAACAACAGGACCATTCCATCCAACACTCTTCTAATAACGGGTTATTTTAATTAATTGAACCTTACACTAATTCTGTATAACATCAATTGGTTTGTATATCGAACTTAAAGGCCTGAAGTTGTACGTTCAGATGCCGTATGTTGGTTATCTGGAAAAGGCATTTTAAGCTTCATAAGAGTTAAACATTTAAGCTTTGTCGACTCGATGAGGAGGAAGAAACTGAAAAGGCCTTTTCATTTCGATATATTATTGGTCTAGGGCTGCACCATTCGATTTGACAAATAGATTAACGAGAGCATTTTCGTTTTTTGTAATAAAGAATGTATTAACAGCCAATGCATTTAATGTTCATTTAAGATTAATTAAGGCTCTTCTTTTCGTTCACGTATACACCACCCATTCACTTACTCACACAATTACAGTATACTACCTGTACGTTTTTGGAGCAAACTACCATAATACGTCTAATTGAAAAATGTTATCCCTCTGTCAAAGTATATGATCAGGGACTATCAAGGAAGATTTGGTCGAAAAGGTACCTCACTATCAGGTATTTATTGCAAATCAAAATAATTTGCTACAAATTATTAATGATAATCGGACGGATGAGCCACCGGCCCTTTAACAAAGTCTAGTCACGATCGGAGCTTCGAAAAGCCGCGGACCATTTCATCTCGGATACTCGTAAATCTAATGCAAGCATTAAAATAAAATCAAAACGCCTAAGCGAGACCAAGACAAGTGCACCCAAAATCATTTCATGGCAAGTAAATCAAACCACAACAATGGGGCTCCCTCTAAGCACTGCGATCCCAAAGCACATAAACCGAGAAACGGTTATCGTATAGAAACCTAAATAAAATGGCTGCTACTCCAAGCAATAACTAATCCAGGAACATAAAAAATCTGATGCATGAACCGGGGAAAGTGTGGAATATACCAATAACTCAGAGCGAGACAACTCATTGAATTAAAAACAGTTAGTGAACCTGGGAGAAGGGACATTAAGGCACACAAATAACCGAAGCTATCAGACAAGTGATACGGCAATTAATGGCTCGGATTACTGAGTTCGAATCCCACCAGAGGTAGGATGTAAAATAAAATTTCGATCTTTTTTTCAACGATAGTTGATGTTGATAATCAACGATCGTTGAAACACAACTAAGACTTTCTAATGAAATGTGACTGTCACTGCCACTGTACAGACGGGCATGCAGCTTGCAATGTGCGGATGATATACTGTACTCGTATATCTATGAATAGATTAATGGGTTTAGTTGTGCGAATGAAAACTATAATGGACCACAGAGACTGAGTAGTTTAAGAAGAACATCAGTCGAGAGTATTTAGCAAAATTTTAGTTTAGCGCCGAGCTTGGTTCCCGGGGTTCTCACCCATTTTCACCAATTCTAATCAAATTTGTTTGAGATAAGGAAAAATTAAAAAGGTACCAAGGCCCCGGAGTAGCTTCTAAACAAATTTTTCCGAAATTAGGACCCATCGCAATCGATTCTTGGTATTCGTAATCTCCCTTTCAGCAATTTTAATCAAAGCCATTTGAGATGAAAAAAAATATAAAAAAGTCCGAGCCCGATTTTGAGAAAACTCTGGACCTCCCCCCATATTACAGGGATGATGATATCAATGGCATGTTAGCCAAATTTCGTGCTCTGACTAGAGGCTAATGGCCAAAAGACGAGGTGCGCTCGCCACACGCCATAAGTCTGGACGAAATATAAAAAGAAAAGAAATACAACGGCAAAAGGAGCTATCAACTTTGAGTTTCGGCCGAGAACTCTTACGGTTTATACCGGCTAGCAAAAGAAGACTAACTCAGAGACGAGGAGAACTTACCGTTGAGAGAATAAGCCTTTATGGGATCGAACGGGAAAAACGACCCTGTGTTGCGTCAATAAGAATAACTTATACGAATTATTCAAATTATCTTTCATGATACTAAATCGGCGCAGGTCTCCTTCTCAAACCGGTCAAATGAGTAAACATTTGGTTCATTTTAAGAAATTTGGACAAATAACAATAGCATTAGCATGGTCAAAATGAAAGAATTGTAAAATAAAGTAAACCCACGCAAATCAGATCTATCTATTCTTGGGAAAAAGAAATAATTAATTTGAGTATTTTGTATTAATTTGAGCCTTTAGGAATCGTAGGCAAACAAACTACCACATATATAGAGAATTTCCGAAAAAAATTTCCACTGAAATTCCAAAGTCCACGAAGACAAAGGGACTGAATTGCTGGCGTGTACTACTCTGTCGTAAAGGCTAAGAGAAAGCTAAATCCGATTTGATGAATTGTGGAACTGAGGATCTATCAAAGTTTATAGGAAAGCCTTCGCCAAAAGCAAAACAAAAACGAAGCATTAGACTCTTCAGTGAAAAACTGAGGCGTCTCCAAGACCTCTCGATAAAGAAAGATTCTAACCACTCTCTGTTACTTTATAAAACCGGATAGTTCAAGAACCACTTCAAGTGGTGATTCCTCAAACATTTTCATCAAAAATCACTTTTCAGATAACTTCGAAATTTGCTAAAATATTTAGTCATCGTTAATTAAATTAAATTCGTGAACACTAAATTATGTCAAACCATACAAATCAGTTGGTCCAAATCGGATACCAACAGACCTCTAGAATAACTTGGAGGTTGTTATTTCCAGGCTGGAAATTATCTTTAAAAAAAAGTTAGAAGGTGATGAAAATTTCTAGGAAGTGGATGGAGATCAAGGTGATTTTTATTCTTAAGGCTAGAAAGAGTTCACTTGGCTACCTAAATAGCCTACGAACTATCTCTAAAAATCTCCCTATGTGTGTCTTTAAAACTAAACTGTAATTTAATTTAAAATTTTAATTTAATAATTGATCAACAATTGCTCCTAGATGAGGATTAGAGAAAGGTCGCGTTATGGCCGATGTCGAATACATTTGATGAAATGTGTAGTGACAGTCTTTTTGTGTTGCTTTAATGCTGAGATACAGTATTTTTGTGAGAGCATCCTTCCTTGAAAAATGCTCACGTCTGTGAGAGTACTCGAGAAGGAATTCTTTTAGAATTTCTTTATGTTTAGAATTCAAAATACAGTCTCAAAGTCCCATACTAATCTCAATACGAAATTGAACAAAATTTTAATTTTGAACGCACTAAATCTTCCTCAATCACCGGGCGAAATCCACATCAGTTTTAAACAAACAAAAATTCTTCTTATATTTCCTCAAATTTATCAAGTCTTTATCACCTGACGCAGCCACCCACTACTATAATACTAAAGAAGTTTTGCTAAATGTCGGGCACGATATCCGGATGCTAGACAAACAATAAAGCTAAAAATTTACATCGCCGTCAAAATGCTTCTAAGAAATTCATTTTTCAAATTAGAAAATAGGTAATTATTTATTTATTATTTATTAAAGTTGGCTGGAACCCAAGCAGGTTTCGCACCCAATGCCACACTGGATCCATGGTATGAACGAAGGATCCCATCACAACACACAAAAGCGCTCGACAGCTAACTAGCAAACTGCATAAGCTTGAGACGGGGCAGAGAATGCAGTTGACATACATTGAGAGAATTATAGTTAAGAAACCAGGACCGAGCTACCTCGAAAGCTGGATAACTACAAAGAAAGTGAATGCTGTCATCGTCCTCTTGAAGGCAGTTGTCACACAAGGAATCTGGAAAAAATCCCATTCGTTCTAAATGGAGTATAAAACAGTCATTGACCGGTCAAATAGCGACCAAAACACTTAGCGGGTCTATCTTCAAAGCGAAAGAGTACTTAGTAACTCTAAGATTAGGTTCACAAATGAAGCACTTTGGCACTCGGCAGGTAGTACAAGCAAGCCAATTACGCTTAGCCTGGTAATCAATGTAGTTCTTAAAGGCTTTCGTACCATAATTAAAGGCCAAGAGTGCCGTTGGTTCAGGTCTAATCAATTCCAGAAGTGAGGCCGCTTTAGCTAAAGCTCAGTTATCTCATTTCCCTCAATATTACAATGAGTCGGAACCCACATAACCTTAAAGTTAGTCTACCGAGAGTATTCCACTCGCCAATACACCACAATCAAAAGGCAGCGGAGCAAGCCACACGATTTTCTGCTATGCAAGTATAGGAGTCGAAACCATAGCACAAGTAATAGCGCGGCGCACGTTTTTTAAGAGAATCAAGCTCGGCCACAGCATTGCTATATCTAAGTTTAAAACGATGGTTTGGTCGAAGCCACAATTTGTACAGGCCTCAGTGATGGTAGAAAAAGATGTACTGTCAAAAGCACTCGTAATATCCAGGAAAGCACTCCCAACGCAGTTTCACACGACTTTCCAACTCTGTAAGCATGTTGAGCGCCGCTGATTGGAATGATAGATAAATGACGGCCTTATTGATCCCAATCAACATGAAGGTTAGATCTTTTGGCTTTATTTTTGAATTTCCTCGCAGTTTTTCTAAGTTTTTTAAGTCAAAACGAATCTTGCCCAAAGACATCAGCAGGGGTAGAAGCTCAGAAGAAAATAACCAGTTGGTAAGCTTCTTATTACGGTAAGGTTTAAGAGTAGGCCTTTTAAGGTTTATGTTAAAAGAGATGCACTTGTGGTCAGAGGCGAGAATATCATTGGTCACGTTCCAATTGAAGATTAAATCGATAATCGGCATAAATCACACACTAATATCAATCACTTCTTTGCTTACTGAATTGATGAAAGTTGGCTCTTACTTAGTTAGATAGTTGAGACAAACCCCTGTTATTAATATTAGAGCTACCTCATAACGTGATCACTGGCATCGAAACCTACGACAAAAGATATTTGGTTTCGCCTGCTCCACGAAACAAGGTTAATAAACTTCGCCGAATTCGCCAATTCAAGAGTGTCTAACACACCTGCAACATCTGTTCAACTGCATTCATGATTAAGAGGCCACTAATATTATGGGAAACAAGAACGCAAGCGCAAACCTTAACGTCGGATAATAGAGAAGATTATGCCAACGATTGGATCTAATTCAGAAACCACACCGTCGCGAAGATATATGGTTCCTAAATTGGACATATGTCTGGCTGAGATGCAAGTAGCAACTTAAGCTCAAAATATGCTGCTTTGCTGTGATGTAAGTTGATCTGTTTCAGTTCAAGCATGAAAGCCAACCAAGATCGTCTCAAGGAAACAGTAAAGCACGGCAAATTCTGTAGAAAGCGTTGTCGGTTATTTTTAAAACATTTTCCGGATTTCAACCTACTAGACTAATTTGGGGAAGCGGTCACCGTACGATGCTGGAACCTCTCAATATTCCTATTCGGTACGTATACTACAAAGAATATTTGGAACCTGTGATGGTCTCAAAGGATATCTGATCGACCCGGAGTACAATTGATTGAGTCAACACAGTCGTCTTCATTAATCTCCAATAATGCTTTAGGAGAATCGCATACTGTCAGACAGGTAACATTCCAGCAATTGCGGAATAAATTTATCCGTTCGAACAGAAGCTAATACGTTACGTCGAAGATCCAAGCGAAAGACGTCTTTGACCGCATCCAGCATAATATCCGGATAGTTTTCGCGTATCACTACTTTTCTCATCGTAGACTCAGCGACAGCATGTACCGCAGCATGCCAGATGGGACATGGGAACATTTATGAGTGATCACGGCAGATACCTCGCCTACCGAATCAAGTAACGTACGTGCCATTCTCCAGAGCGACTAGTTGATATCGCCATTTCGGCTGATAATGCGATTTTTGAAAATTGGGCGCACAACGTCAATTGTATCGTTGGTTGTGTGAGCAGTGGCGCCATTCTGTTGAAACCACATATCTGCCAAGTCTTGGACCATATTCCACATACAACAATCACTCGTTTTGGGTGTATTGGATTCTCAACGGAAATTTTGTTTGTTCACAAAAGATGGTATTTTAGTAAAAATGCTCATCTTCTTCCAACCGAGAATTGGCCCATTCAGCGAAGTGAAGGTGCAAAGGTTGATCTGATGTATCTATTAAGGTGCCAGTCGAATGAGCTTTATTCACAAATTCTCTCACACTGTTCTCAATTGGCGCTACATTTCTACCGAATTTTGTACGCAATTTTCGCCAAGTTTCGGCAACTGACTCACTACTTCGGAAATAGGTCTTCAATATTTCCCAACGTTGATTAAGCGTATATCGACTCATTTCGTTCACCGGGAATATACGAGTAATACTGAATTTCTGTCAAAAACAAAAAAATCAAATTACCGTGCGTACTGTGGGTGTGCAATTTCTCCAAAACGATATGTTATTTTAGTAAAATGTACATCCGTTTGGCCAATTTTCCAGCTCTGTTACGCTTAATTTGTTCTAGCACCATCAAATATACTGCGCCAAAAAAAAAATCGGAACAGAGTTTTTTTTCGTAAAAATACCCAGACACCTTCCAAAAAAATAATTTTGCTTCTAGTTGAAGAAAATTTTGGCTTCTATTCGATACTGGAAAAAATGTGCTGCTGTGTGAGACTGTAAACGAACTTGCTCGATATTCCATTCCCAAATCCAAATTAGCAATTTTATAGAGAATTTAGAAACTTCGAAAATTATGCTGTGAAAATTTCTGTACGACGACTCGTAGTTGAAGCCGGTGTAACTTATCGTGAAATTTGACGAATCTGTGATATTAGTATGTCTGTTGTGAACCGGCCCTGGCATCGATATTTAGAACATGCAGTGTGAGTGGGCATGAAAAATCTGGTCGACCAAGAAAAACTACATCAAGATGATGATCGAGCTATGGCACGTTATGCTACAAAAAACAAGACATCGACTAAGATCACGTCGACCTGTTAGAGTTCCGTATCTGACTGATAATCATCGTCGGTAACGAAAAAATTATGTGTTGCAGTATAGAAATTGGGCTTAGGTGGTACTGGTGTAATGTCCTTTTTCAAATGAATCGCGGTTCAATTTGTTTCCATCAGACGGCCGATGCAGTGTCTGGCGTTCACTAGGACAATTACAAGACATATTTGATAGTAATACGACATCCAGCTTTAACATCAACACGATATGTGGAATAAAGCTTCATATGCTTTCCATGAAAAGGCAAATTGGGCGTGGATTTTTTTATGCATGCTAATGCTCGGCCGCACACAGCTCTAAACAAATGCTAATTTGTGCAACAGCACCACTTTAATGTAATAAACTATACTAGCACGGGATATGTTACAACGGCGTGTAAGAAAACGGACAAGGCAACCAAGAAATTTGCAGGAACTCCGAGTTGATTTACAAGAAGAATGGCAACAAATCACCATTCAACAAATACAGAATGTTCTAAATATGCCACGGCGAATTTATTACGCTTGCATAAAGTTTAAAAGGATTTTTGTTGGAATAGACCTTTTGAAATAAATCACATTTGTTACTGTAAAAACTAATTTTCTCCTTGATCTTGAACCACCAAAATTACGCCTGATATGCGTGTTTCTTTTTTTGGTTACTTCTCTCGCTAAAACTTCAATAAATCGACAAGGAGTCGTTGTGTAGAGATTTCCACAGCATCATTTACAAGGTTTCTAAATTCTCTATAAAATGGCTAATTTGGATTTGGGAATGAAATATCGAGCAAGTTGGTTTACAGTCTCAAACAGTAGCATAATTCTTTTGTTTAGATATTTTTTATTTTACTCAAAAAAAAACATAAAAAAATTAAATAAAATAAAACGGATCCTTTTCGTGTTATTTCACCAAGATGCAAGCGTTCAAATTTAGGTATTTTTTTGAAAAAAAATTTTTTTTGGCGCAGTTTATATCCAGCAAAAGCCTTATTTTAGCAAACGTTTTTGATCATCTCATTTGACGTACTCCGGCTATTTAACCAAATAGCCAAATAGTTTAACCAAATTATATCAACTAAAATAAGCCTGAGTCTATCTCTAACGGAACCCATTAAAGTTAGTTTTGTATTGCTAGTACTGGAAGGATCGGATGCAGTGAATTAATGGGCATTCCATAATTTGATCGACCTTTGCAACTATTTAACCGATATGTATCCGATGACACTTTCTTGGCATGGTAATAGTATTCCATTGTACCAAATCTAACTAAAAATTTTGGATTGCAATTTTGGAAAATTACTTAGAGACATGGATGCAATTTTTCTCCTTCTGTGTCACACACGTTTCCATTTTTTAATATCACTGGAAATAATAAAAGTCAACCAAGGTAACCCAGTGTGGATGTTTTTGATAAAATACTCCCAGCCTAGCGGGCATACAATATTATCATTACAAGACACTAAAAAGTCAAAAGAAAAATATCAAGAGAGTCACATCTCTATATAATACACATAAAAGAAAATTAAAGAAAATAATAATAAAAATAAGATCGTACTCTAAATATATAGAAATATAAGAATAAGAAAACTTGTATTTATATATATTTTGTGGTGACTCACACGCATTATTTCTTACTTATTTAAATTTAAGATTGTCATTTCTTATTTTTATTTTCAATTTTGGCAGCCAATAGTGCAAATATGTTGGCAATTTAAATTACACTTTCAAGTCATTTTCTTGCTGCCTTTTTTTTTTGCCTAACTAATTTTCTTTTTGTTATGAATTTAAACAATACTCAATTATTATTTTATTGTTGTTGTTGTTATTATTACTATGTACTATAAACACGATCACTACTATTACTCTATGCTACGAGTATAAAATTTGTGTGAGTGTAAAAATTAAAATAATATAAAACAGAGAGAAAATGAAAATTGGGAAAATGGTTAAGTAAAATTGATCATTCAATCCTCGTTGTGTGCAATTTTTATGTACCCGGCTCTCGGTGTGATTGACTCGCGCCGCGCGGTTTATAATTAAGAAATAATAATAATAATAATAAAAAAGCAGCAACAACAAATTAAGTGAAAGTGATTTAATAAAAATATATTTTATCAATCCTACCTCAAAAACTAAAATTAAAAATTAAATTATTATGAAAATTGTGCTGCTTTTAATTTAGTGTGGTGGGTGTGTGTGTTAATAATGTATATCATTTTCATATATTGCGGGATATTTTTTGAATGAATGTCAAGAAAATGTATCAAAATCGCCCCTCGCTGATGGATGAAAACAAGTGATAGTAATTGCTAAAAATAAACTCGACAACAACAACAATACCAAAATATTGTTTAATTATATTTTAATTTATTTACTCAAAACAAAATAAAATAAAAATAAAAATCTTTTTAAAAACGATTTTTATTTTTTAATAAGTATCGCGCGATCTTGCGATGATGAATTTTTTTTACTCCGCGAGTGAATCTTAAATTGTGCAAGGTGTCAGACGTGGTCTAAATTGGTTATTTTTGCCGCTAGGCGGGTTTAAATTTGTGATTTAATAATAGTTAAGTGAATAAGTGCCCGTAGCGGCTTATACAACGAAGGATGATCATAATTCGCATAAATTACCGACTAGAAAGTTAATTGACTCATTTAACAGGTCAAAGTTAAGTATCGTATGTGGTTTTGCTAATCGCATGTGTCGTGTCTAATGTACTCATACAGGTAAGCGAGTTATATTTAACGTCAGCCTACAAAAAAAAAAAACATTTCATCTTATGACCAAAAATGACTAGCCCAGGTACCTTCGTAAATTTTCAATAGTTTGCTCAAAAATTTATTGAAAAATTTTAAGAACTCGACATTTTCGAAAAATAACACCTGTTGTCCAAAAATTTTGTAATTTTTCTTTTTCGATGCTAAATATTTTCGCAGGCAGTATAATTTCTTAAATTCCTAATTTTATTTATTGAACTATTACTTCTCAGCATCTACTTTATGTCTGATTATGTTAAATTGTTTGTGCTCGAGTGACTCTCAAGATATCTTGCGTTGGAAAATGTTCTCCTTTCTAATGAATAACCGAATAAGGGAGGAAGCGAACAGGGGAGCTAATTATGTATCATGTGTCGCGAAATTATTAATGTGTATGAGAACAAAACAGACGAGACATCAAAATATCTTAAATAAAAAAGCCTTTTGACTGCATTTGTCGTAATTCGTAAAGCTTACATAATTAGACTCCGGGCAACCCCCAGCCAGCTGCTGTACGTATCGGGACAAACACAAAATTTGCTTCCTGTGCCGTCTCTGCTGCAGCTACAACAAATACTCACACTGCCTCCTAGTGGTGGCCACCGGTAACTACCCAATAAAAATGGTAGACTAAACGTGTGACGGCTAGCTCCTGTAGAAGTTTGCAAGGGGGCAAACAACCAAACATGCGAAAAACAAATTGTTACGAAACCTCAACATAAACCTTGCAACAACAATGACCTGAATTTAGAACTATTGGATAGTTCTAAACAGCCTGAATTTCCAACAGCTCTTCGAGCACTACAAGAGACAAAACTAGTCGGCAATAACATCGTTGATCATAATCGCCTTTGATACACGTTTTGTCTAAGCAACAATACTACAAACAATCGATATCGTCAGTTCGTGACTGGTTTCATACCTGTCAATATTCGGATCTGTTTACTTAGATTTCTCGCGCGTTATTTTAACACTTCTCTTGTAAACGTTCACGCTGCCTATTCTGAGCAAAAGACTTCAGCATGATATCAACATCATTTTGGGTGATTTTAACGTTCAAATTGGCAGTGCTAGCAAAATACATCGTGGCTCCATCGGTCCGGACTTCCTACATAATATTTCAAACAACAATGGAACGCCTACTTCCCACGGAAACGCTTAAAGCATAAAGGTACATAGAAATCAAACGACGTGAACACGGTTAATCAAATTGATCACATCCTCATATCCAAAACATATTTCTCCAGTATCAAACTTCCACAATCACTTCCTTGTAATTGTAAAATACACCTCTCCATGATCCTTGGAATATCATAACAACTGCAATAATGTAAGCATCATCAACAACTGGTCAAATTTCATCGAGAACTAACAATGATTGACGGGACAAAGATTGCTTGAAAGCAATTCGCGAAAAAGATCGCACACGCCACCGAAATGATACCCAAAATACAAGACAATCACGTATCGACTACAATATCGCGAGGAAATTCTCCACTCGACTCTACAGACGAAAAAACGCCAATGTCACAATCAATGTGTGCCCAATTCAAGACTAGCACTATTCACAACGAATCTGAAGAGTAATGGACACTCACAACGTCATTTGCTGGCGGACAATTACCCCCTTGCACGAGTCTGACATCAACACTGAAATAATTCCATCATCTCCACCATCGTACGATGAAGCACGTAACGTGATGTTGAGCAACACTCCTGGCCAGGATGAAATTTCATGTGGAATGCTTCAAAACGGCGGCGATCAAATGTTCTACCGGATGTCCGAACTTGTATTAATCATATTGTCTATTGAAGAAATCCCAGCTTTGCTAAACACTGGTTATAAATGTTTGGCCAACGTAGCGGCAGCAACATTATCGATATATAGCGAGCGCAGCGTATCTTGGGCGTCTACCACAACCGATGGACAACCGATTAGACCCTCACTCTGAGGATTATATTGGAGGGATATCATTAAAAAAATATTCCTGTTTACAGGGATCCTCCTACCATTAGAGTTTAGCCGATTTGATGGGCTAAATTGGCCTTCAAATCAACGAAGCAAACACCAAATATATGAAAGAGTTTAAATACTTGGGAACGCAAAAGTTTGCATCTAAAAGGCGCTGATTAGACCAGTGAACGAAATTTATTCGAAAAAATAGATATAGGATTCATAAACTCATCTAGACTGAGATGGCTAGGGCAGAATAGAATCGGCACCAATGAAAGTGAGTCCTCATGGAAGACCACCTACACGATGGATGGATGACATGGAAAAGGAACAGTGCACACTCGATCATCGTATCTGGAGAAATGTCGTTGAGGTGGTCGGGCAAGTAAGTAAGTAAGGAGTAGAGTTGATTTCATGCCTAAAACTGGTAAGTCGGATTATACTGACTTCAGTGCATCGGATCAACTATTTTTAAATATTTGGAAAGGATCGCCTAATTTAGTAGAAAATGCTTCCAGAAAATGATAAGCTTTTTTGGACACTTTTTTGGTATTGGCCATTTGCAAACAGTAGGCCCTTATATTTTTGAGGAATCGATCATAAGATTGGACAACGTTAAACTAACGGGTTATCCAATTCGAGGTTGATAAAGTAGAAATCTGTATACCGACATCTGTCAAAGATAAACGTCAAGTACGCTGTCATTTATTTAGTTGACATTCTGCCATTTAAGAATATTGAGCATTTAACAATCGACCAACGCGTTAAAATTATTAAATCTTATTATAAAAATAGTGATTCTGCCGTATCCACATTTCGCGCTTTACGAGCAGATTATGGTCGTCATAATCGTCCTACAAAGCAAACCATATTGAATACAGTGAATAAATTTGAACAAACTGGATCTGTTACTGATATTGTAAGGTCTGTGCATCATCGAAACATTCGCAATGCTGAAAATATCGCTTCTGTAGCTGAAAGTGTGGAAGAAGATCCAAATTTGTCAATTCCTCGTCGAGCTCAACATTTAGGCCTATCTTATGGCTCATTATGGCGCATTTTGCATCTGGATTTGCATCTTCATCCGTATAAAGTCCATTTGACACAAGAGCTAAAGCCTGCTGACCATGGACAACGAAGAACATGCGCAAATTGGGTGTTGGAAAAACAGGCCGTCGATGCTGATTTTTCGAACAAAATTTTCTTCAGTGATGAAGCTCATTTTTCGCTTGGTGGATACGTTAATAAGCAAAACTGTAGAATTTGGGGCTCAGAAAATCCACAATTAATTGTAGAGAAGCCATTACACCCGGAAAAAGTCACTGTTTGGTGCGCATTGTGGTCTGGTGGTGTGATTGGGCCGTATTTTTTTGAGAACAACCATGGACGAACCCTTACCGTCAATTCTGAGCGCTATGGCCGCATGTTAACCGATTATTTTTTTACGAAAATCGAAGATTATGATCTTGACGATATGTGGTTCCAGCAGGATGGAGCAACCAGTCACGTAACACGAGCAAATCGAGATCTTTTGCAAGAGAAATTTCCTGGACGTTTGATTTCGCGATCGGCTGATGTCAATTGGCCTCCAAGATCCTGTGATTTAACGCCTTTGGATTTCTTTTTGTGGGGCTACGCGAAAGATCGTGTTTACGCAAACAATCCTCAAACTCTTGACGAATTGAAAACTAATATTCGTAAGGTAATGGCCGAGATACCGCCCGAAATGTGCCGAAAAGTCATTGAAAATGACCGCAAAAGAATCAAGGCCTGTAAGAAGTCCCGTGGAGGACATTTGAATGAATCTTGTTTAACTAAAAATGGCAAGGATCAATCTGTAAAATGAAATAAAAATTACAATACATTCCGAATATTTTGTGTGTTTTTTTTAAGTTTACTTTATCAAGCTTGAATTGGATAACCTTGTACTTGGTGTTACAAAAAATTTTGAAAGTGCAGAAGAATATTTGGAACATCATGAAGTGTTACTCCAAAAATGCTGAAGGTTATTTACAAAATACCGGCTGTATCTAACCCACCTTATGCTTCCGTTGTTTGGAGGCCTGATTAAGTCTACACGGTATAGCTTGCGGAACTATTTCCTGAGTTATATACACGACCTCGATAATTGCATTGCCCTCGCTGTAGTTTTTCAATGTAGGGATGGATTGTCTCGCTGCTTTTCGAGTGAGGTGTGTCGACGAGTGCCGAACTCGGTTTGATTGCAGGACAAAAACCAATTATCATTTATTTTTTCGGTTTACACCATAAATCAATATTGTTAAATAAGAATTTAAGTCATTGATTCTTTCTCAGTGATTTAGCCTCGATAGCCTTAGGCTCGCCGATTGTTTTCCCTTTGAATTTGGTACTGTCAAGGATTAAACTGCATGGTGTTCCAGGCCGAGTTAACAGTGTTACACCACTTTGTGCGACGATTTCTTCTAAACGTGCTGTTTCAGATGATAATTTTTCTCCGTACAGATGATAAAGCTGTATTCAATTGGTTACGGAATCCTTTGAGCACTTCCAAACTGGTCCAGGACTGTTAACATTTTATTAACCTCATCTGTGCAATAATATGTCAAGATAAAGTTGGTGCCGGTGCAATGTGATAGTAAGGGAAGAGTACTAATTGATGATTTAGTGAAATAGGATTCACGTTTGGAATTCATGGAAGATATTAATGGAAACCATTTAATATTTGTACGAAGGATAAGGTAAATCCATATTTAAGTACACTCATATTTAGCTAAATTGTAGTCAAAATTGCGGGTCTGATACAACCTTGAATTTCGTAATTAATCTTCAGTTATGTAAAAACCGATTTATTTTTAAAACAAAACCACACTAACTAGTCCACATTTTGTCTATTATTATTATTTGACAGCAGCCGGACCATCGGAGAACCGAATGAAATTCATAAAATTGTTCGCAGTTGTTCTGTACTTGAAGCAATGTAGATTACTTTTCTTGTGTAATATCAGTAGTAGTGAAGAACCTACTACTGCTAAAATTCAAGTTTAAACTTTATGAAGTCACTTGGTTAGCATTATACACATTTTTATTTTGACGCTAATTTGACGATTTCTAATTTATTCATTTTAAATTTTTTAATATTAAGATGGCGTGCACACCGCGATAACACTATGAATGGAATCTAGTTTTGTATTATTGAATTAATGTCCTGGAACAGAATATCTTTGAGAACCTTTGATTTTTTTTAAGGAGAGCAAATAAAGAAATTAGGCGATAAGGTTAAGCTTTATTAGCAAAATGTCTCAATTTTGCGTAACGGAGGAATCTCGTAACAAAATGATGTCCCTCATTCCCAGATTGTCTGCAATTCCATTTTTCAAAATTCTTATAATAATACTTTTGTATTAGGTGTGCAAGTAGAAACTCGGCTCTGAAGTTGGGTGCATTAAGATATACTTGCCGTCGTTCCGTGTGCATCAATTTTAAGCGATGAATGTCGATAAGCAACATTTACGTCACTGCATTCTATTCTGTTTTCAAAGGATAAAATTGCTGCTCAAGAGCTATGGAATTTATTAATTCGACTTTGAGTGAACATTGTGTGAGTCATTCATTAGTAAAAAAAGGGCTTTGCAAGATTTCATGATGGCCATTTTAGCCTTGAAGACGATCCACGTCCAGGTGCAGTAAAACAATTTGCATACGAAGAACTTAAAGTTTTACTGGGGGAAAATCCGTGTCAAACTGAAAAAGAGCTTGCATAACAGTTAGGATTTACTCACCAAGCAATATCACTTCGATTGCAAGCAATGGCAAAATAAAGAAGGCAGCAAAATGGGTGCCTCATAAACTAAATGAAGACAACAAAAACACTCGGCTTGCTTTCTTGGCACAAAAGAAAGAATTTTTTGCACAAGATCATTACGGATGATGAAAAGTGGATTTTGTACGATCATTCGAAACGCAGAAAAACCATGGCTTGATCCAGGCCAGCCATAAACATCAGTTGCAAAAATAAATATTCATGCCAAGGAAGTGTTACTGTGTGTCTGGAAAGGAGTTAGTTACTACGGGCTTCTGGAACCTGCTCAAACTGTTACTGCTGAATGTTACCGGGCCCAAATGTTCAAATTAAGTGATGCTCTGGAGGGCAAACGACCATTTATGAGCCAAGGAAGGCGGAAGGTGATCTTGTTGCAAGACAACACTCGTTCACATACTGCAAAATTCACCGAGGAACTTCTCCGTAGGCTGGGATGTTTTACAGCATGCGGCGTCGACCAACGATACACGAAAGTTGAAGATGTGCAAAAATGGCTCAATCACTGTTTTGCTTCGAAACCACCAAGTCAATAACAATTATATTTTCAATAAAGTAGAATTTGACCAAATTTGACCTAACATTTTTGCTGTGAGGTGCATGATATGCAACGATTAAGCACCAAACATCAGAAAATTTTGAATGTAGAACAAAATATTTGTTCCTAATGCTTCTAATAAATTTTTAAAGAAAACTCAACCAAAATCTTAAAAAAATACAAATTTTGGGGTCTGTCAGGAAATAACCGTTTCTATGTTGGTTTTTTTTAATAAAACATTTTACATTTTAGATGGCACCGAACCTTTGAACTTTTAAAAATTTATGTCACATAGACCGGAAGCGTACAATGAAGTTACTGAATCTCAACAAAGTAAAGGGTAATCCTATTTGAGTTTGCTTGGTGGGTAGCATTATGTTGTCAATAAGTACCTTTTCAAAGTATCAAATATTAATTTGTAAGAAAACATTTCCTAATTGGATCGATTACCGCTCAAGCTTTTCATTTTTTCAATTGTAGTTGATTCAGAATTTTCAGAAAAAATCTTCTGCTCTGAAGAAAAAAATCGCCTATGAGCTGGGAAAAATCGTTGTTATTCCCGAGTCACAGTAAAACGAGTCAGTATTAGTGAGGGAATAGCCTTGACACAAAATTGAAAATATTTGATCAGGAGGACATGGTTTCGATAAAACGGTGCGAACCACTGTTTGGCTGTTCTAAAATTATAGAGCTAGGAAATTTAAACCGAGAATTCTGAAAGAGGATGATAAAAACCAATAATCCGCTAAACAGAGACATTTCCAGAACAGTGGTGGCCATGAATATAATTTTGTATTGCTTGAATCGTAACCCGTAAATACCTGTTTTTGCTCCATGCATTTTCAAATGCAGGCAAATGAGAGCCACGAATAATGTAATCTCAAAAAATGCAACTAATATGATGATCGTAGCTTTACTAAGGGCAGGCTAACCTTAAGTGCCGGTTGCTTATTTGCCGGTTCCTATATTCCGACATGTTTACAAGTCCCCACACCTACACTATCCGGAATTTAAATAGAAAGCTTCGCCGGTCTCGTGAGAACTACCTCAATCGCTTACAACTCCATTAGTTCCAAAAAAGTCCGCCAATATGATTTCACCTATAAAATTAAGTTGGGTGGATCAAGGAATTCCTCTTGAAACTATTAATTGATAAGAAACAGTATGCTAGAATTGCTTTTCTGTAAATGGTTTTTCTGTGAATTGTCGTGTAGCCTTCAAAAATAATAAACTAATTTTGGAGAGACAATAAGTTCTCAGAAGGCCATTTCATAACCGATCTTCTCACATTTTATAGTAAACAAATGGGAAGCCATCAAACATAAATACTTTTTTCTTAATGACTAAATATTAACAATTGCTAAACCATTACCCACACATCGGAGTTATCTAAGGGTCACCTATGCAGTTCAAATATTATTTGCTGCGACAACCAAAATTTTACATCTAAAATTTAAACGATTAGAAAGAGCAACCTGATTTAATTCCAAACTGAGCATCATATTAGTGTAGGATGAAAAACAGGAATCAGAAAATCGAAACAAATACCCTCGTTTTCGTTTCTGGTTAAAATCATGTGCTTGTCGATTGTGAACCGTGTTTGTCTTAGTATAAGCATAATTTATATCAAAGATCAAAATAAGTAACTCCATACTAACAAGAAGAACTTCGTGTGCTCCATCGTAGAGACGCTGCAGAATTTTGCGTGTTCTACAGGAACATCTGTAAACACTGCTACATCTGCAAAACTGAATAAAAAATCGTTTGCTTTAAAGCTATCATACCGCCGAGAAAATTAAGCACGAATTTATCTATAGAATATCTGAGAAACAGATCTAATAAAGCTTATATTCATGTTAGATACAGCAAGTCCAACAGTTACAAGTTATTGGAGTTCAGTAGGTTGGAGTTCATTCAGTTCAGACAGTCAAATGTGCCAAGTTCTACTTCTAAATGAGTATCATATTGCATTCCAGGTAGATAGTTTGCCAGAAAATTCGACAATTTGAAAATGTTATACGAGTACTTTATGTAAGGCAACGAAATTAGGCCAGTGCTATTTCCAAACGAGGTTGTATAATTTTATGTCCTGCTAAAGTACGTCGGTACTATCGATTTCAGTGGTTTTATTTGGTCAAGACAACTAGAAAATACTTATTAGTTTCAATGGATAATTGTAAAATAAATTTATCTGATTGAGTCGTTCATTGCGACAATTTTTATATTTTGTTCCAATTCGAGGGTCGATCAATAAGTACCGGTCTTTGAAAACAGGTGGTGTTGTTTAGGGAAGTTGGCATTACCATCGTGTACTGTCATCTGTCGTCGGTTAGTTTTTATTTGGCAGCCAGTTGTATTACTCGTGTTTCTCAATAAAATGTAATTCGCTTTTTATAAAAATATCCGAAGGAATAAACGCGAAGCTGGATGCTGTCTACGGGGACTCTTCACGGTGAGATATTGGTTATCGAATTTAGACGTGGTCGTACACCTGATTTTGATGATGAGCTGCCAGGCCGCCCGGCAGACGGTGTCGGCCCGATGGGTGCCGCGACTGCCGACATTGTGAAATTGCGATCCGGAATTAGCACGGCCAAATGGCATGAACGAATTATTGTCGCATGCATCGTACTCACCCTACTTGGCTCCCTGCGATTTCTTTCTGTTCTCCAACATAAAAACATGGCTTGAAGGAAAAAATTCAGCTCAAACGAGGAGATTATCGCCGAGACAGAAGCGTATTTTGATGAATTTGAGAAATCGTATTTTTAGAGGGGTTAAAGAAATGGCAGAAACGTTGGGAAATGTGTATCGACCTAAAAGGAGATTACGTTGAAAAATAAAAAAATAAAAATTTAATATCTTGCATCTTCATTCCTAACACGTGCACTTATTGATCGAGCCGCATAATTTCATATAAACGTAAATTTTGAATACCACTAAACTTTATTATAGGAGAAGCGATCAAATATTTGATAAGGGTGTATTCCTGGCATATCTTTTCCTCGACAAACCGTTGTTGTATTAAAACAAAAATCTTGATCAAGAAATTCGGAAATGACTCGTTGCTAAACATTATTGCGTTGCTCATCTTAAAACAATGAATGTTGGTATTTACCAGTTACAAGTCAATCTTTGTTCTTCTCTATCCCAATAGCATCGCGCATTTCAACCTGAATTATAATAACAAATTCACATTTCAACATAAATTAAATATTATTCCGTTCAAAAGAATTAAAATTAATTTCTAAATATTTCAACAGAAATGAAAATTCCTTTAATTAAATTAGTAACGTGATGTGACTAACGGAAAAATCAGAAAAACATATTGTACAATGTAGCAACTAAAATCGGTTGACTCATTATATAAAGAAAACAAAAAAAAAATGACTTACGTAAATTGCCTAAGAGATGTTGTAGTTCTTCATCATCCGTTTGCTTAAATTCCCAGGCATTCTAAATAAATTTGAAATGATTAACATAAAAAAAGCAACTCCAACAAATTTCATCTTACTTTATCAACTTCCAACTCGAGTGGTTTCATAAAATCTTCATTCACACCATTTTTACGTACTGGTTGAAGACGATTTGCATTCATTATATCCGAATCGATTGTCCCAATCCGATTACTACTGCTTAGGGTGTCATCACTGTTATTATTGCTATTTAGGTAACGTCCGGCTACTATTCTTGGTTCGGAATTATCCTCATCGGTGCTACCCCATCTCGCGTCTTTTGACCTCTGTACACTCCCTTGATTCCGATTTTTTAAATTTAATTGAGCTTGATGTTTATTCGCATCTTCCAAATGCTGCCGATTTAGTACACTTATCATATTGGCTACTTGACTTTTAGTACTTACACTATTATTTGTTTGCACCGAGACCGGAGTTTGTATGTAACTATTCGTGTACTCCGATGTATTTGTATCCATTGGGGTTATATCGTACTCTTCATATTCTTCGTCTTCATCTATAGGTATAGGTAAGACGAGTGGTATATCACCGCCAGGGAAAAATTTACATAGTTCTACCATTGATTTCACGACATCACTCATGGCGGGTCGACTAGCTGGTACTTGGTCCCAACAAGTCGTCATTAATTTTTCTAGTGGTTTAGGGCAACCTTCGATTAGGGGTGGCCGTCGACCCATATGTACACTCCACATAATACGATATGTGTATTCGACCTCTTTAAAAGGTTGTTGGCGTGATATCACCTCCCACAGGATTATGCCCCAACTAAAGACGTCACATTTTTCTGTGTAAGTACTACCCTCGAAGACCTAAGGGAAATAAATAAAGAGATACAAATTAGTGCGCTATATTGACCTAGAGAGTTTGAACACACGGTGAATTCGACAAATCATTAGCAAATTTTGACTATATTTTACTTGTGTATCGAAAAATTGCAACAATTGCGGCGAATTCACCGTGCGAAAATTAATTAAGTGCGAAGCAGATTATATCTAAATTATATTAATTAAGATTTGTATGTACGAGAATCGAATTTATGTAGCTTTAACCGATTAGTAGGACCATACTCGTCGTTGAAACAAACGAACATACAAAATAGACAGTGAACTCGCCTGAAACGCATTACGATGAATTTGAACGATGAATTGAACAATTTGAAATATGTTTGTAAAATTAAAAAGGTAAATGTAATTAGGAAGAAAGTCAACAAAACCCTCGAAATATTATTATTTGAAATTGTAATAGAACTGACGGCGAATTTGAGTAAGAAGCGCAATGATCACCAAATTCCTGAGATTTGGTCCATACAAAAATATGAGAAATAGTGGTTGACTGTTGAAACAGCTCAAAATAATATCTACGGCGAATTCAACAAATCATTGACATTATACATCATTTAGAGCAAAATGACTAACAAATTAAAATTGAGAGTTCCAGCAAAGCTAAATTATATTCAAAATATTTAATGGGAATTCGGCAAATGGTCATCTTTCTAAAAACTAGTTGGAATTAAGCCAGATATACAAAACAATCTACGGCGAAATCAACTATTTATTAACTTCTACTTATTATTAAATTACAAATAAGGATTACTGAATTTATTAGAAACCATAATTAAATCACGTCTTCTGGTATACTAAACATGAGGCGAATTCGCCGTGCGACGAATTTATGAAACATTTTATTTATTATGATATAAAATAAGAGGCAAACTTATTATTTTATCATTATGAAAGTTGAGCATTATAATTACTAGAGGAATTAGTATGATATCTAGTCGATTCTATTAATTTACATAATTTCAATTAATGAATTCGCCGTGATGACCCAGTAGCTAAACAATTTCATGATTTCACCAAAAATTAAGAGCAAATTTCAAAATTTAAATTCCTTTAAATGGTTTCCCAGTGCTTGCAAAAACCAACACTTGTTGTTTGAACTAAGCAGGTGTAAATTGTACGCGGCGAATACAACATGTCAAATATAGTTTTACTAGTTTTCGGTTCTAATTTGAACATTTTTACCACTAATTTTAGCTACTTAATTAGCAATTTTGTGGCAGTATTAGAATGTTTTGAATTAGTTGAATTCAAAAAATTCTTGGTAAATTGGGGTTTACAGCAAAGTCGTTTTATTTTAAAATATATTCAAAAGTTTTAATGAGAATTCGGCAAAACGTCTTCTTTCTAAAAGCAAGTTGGAATTAAGCCAGATATACGGGAGCATATATCTACAGGAACTATTTTTGAAGTTAAAATTCTAATAAGTATTATCTATTTAGATGAACGGTGAACAAAACCCGATGATGAAATAATTCGCCGTATTCAATTAACGCTACGTGGCGAAATCGACAAATGTTTAATTCCCGTAATTAATTGAATTATCGGCCAATCTGCTAAATAAAAAACGGAAGAGCTTGACTAATATTGCAATTGCTTATTCAATGGGAACATTGAAATATGCATGGTAAAAATTTATTTATTCAATGAATTTCTCAAACACTGTTGATTTAGACTAAAAGAATGGAAATTTTTTAGGCAAAAAGTATATTAAAAAAATTTAAAGGATGTGGTGAATTACGACTGTTGATATGGGATTTGCTACACTAGCAGCAAAAATTTGAGGAAAATTCATGCCGATGTCAAAAAGGGCAGCGAATTCGCCAGAGATAAATAAAAGGCAAAAAGATGAAATTAATGATTTGTAAGTTCCATTAAACCTAGGAGACGATGATGAATCGTTGAGAAATTCGAATAAAGAAGGCTTCAATAAATACTGAGGGCATCTGCAAACTAAAGAATAAAATGCAATTGTTGTTTAGAAAATTAAAGCGCCCCAGATCCTAGCTCAAGCCCGGGCTGAGGCTGAAGAATTAAGCATTTTATCTTACGTCGAATTATAAATGCTAAATTAAATTCCAATTAAAGTAAAAGAAAAAATTAGTTGAGGTAAATTCAGTTTAGTCATTCGTTTAGAAAATTTCTCGTAAAACTCTAGATCTTTGTTTTTAATTATCAATTTCGAGGTGATATTTAGAAACTGGCGAAACCACTTAATATATTTTACACCTAGATCTTTCTACAAGAAAACAAGAATGAACAAAACGGAATATTTCAAATATGTACGTGCGAATTCAAACAAATCAATGGCGAATTCAACAAGAATTCAACAATTTTACGAAATTGCAATGTATGTCTAGAATATAGTTCGGTGTTGCTTATTTAAAGATCTGGCGAATCCAAACAGATGTGAAAACAGAAACAATTTAGTCGTGTTTACTAAAATAATTAATTTGCAATTTGCGGCGTAGTTCAGGTTCTAAACTAAATTCAAAATTGAAAAAATTTCAGATAAACCTATCAAATGGTCACATTTAAGGCATCATAAATTTACCTGATTTATAAATTCTACAAGCGAATTTGCTAAGAGAAAATGTAGGTCTCGACTATACGCATTAAAGGTTATTTCGAGATATACATGTTGGGATCACGGCGAATTCGACTGACTTATTACAATAAGATTAAATATGCCATGTACTATTTTGGTATATCAATGAATTTTTTCCTAAGAGCGACATTCTTTAAGCCACACCTAAAAACTTAAAATTATTAGACTATCAGCCAAAATTAAAATGTTGTGGCGAATTATGAAAAGTAATATAAAAATTACAAAAAATAATTGAAATAGAAATCTGAGAAAATTAATGAAAGGGCACCAGGAATTAACAATTAACATTGTCTGCTTGAAACTATGACAAAGCGAAACACTGCTTTGTATAAAATAGTTCGACTAACTTATTCAAGCCGGAATAAATCTAAAGCAAACCAATTTTTGGTTGAAATAGAAAAAATAAGGCCTTTTTTGTCTTCAAAGCTGGAGTTAAAATCTTACGGCGAACTTACAATTCTAAAGAATAGAGTTCTCATAGGTCGAATTTTCCGCTTCAAATTAGAGAGGTGGAAATAAGAGAATCAAACATTAGAGCTAATGAATTTACTAAATTTGTGGCGAATTATGCCGTTGGTTACCTAATCTTTGGATCGTTGGTCTCTTAATTATTTGATTGTTCAGCCAAATTTAAAGAGAAAACTATCAGGGTTTACACATCGGGCACAAATGCATCGAAATAAACTAACTCGCTACAACCTTCAACACAATACAGAATTTGAAAATTATTTGGAGCTGAAATGTAGTGAAAATACATCAAAGAGCTCGAAATGGTTTAAACGACAAAATTAATTTTATCAGTGCGATGTAAATGACGCATAAAAACACGCGACGAATTCACCACAGTTAACTTAAAATGAAGAAAGGACATTTGATTACTGATTATTCTTAGTAATGATTCATGCGGTACATCGAACCTGTGAAAAAGAAGTAACACTTAAAAATCGAAAGGGGCTGCAGTAAATTCGCTGGTAACATTTGCTATCAACAGATTCATAAACTATTTAGCGCTATCTAGCGCTTATTTGGATCCTCGTTAGATAACGAGCTCACAATGTAAACTATTTGGTATGATGGCAAATTACAACATAGCATTCAATTTAATTGTGTATTTAAATTTCCACGGGTGCCATTTTATTTTAATAGATAGATCAGATAAGCAAATCTGTAGATACCATTAAGCGCAAGTAAGTAATATACAAATGCAAAAATTTTATATTTTGCAGTTAAGGCGAATTCAAATTCGAAAATTTTTATGTAAATATTGTTTTGCCAAAGTAAAGAATTAGCACATAAACTCAAAACTATCAGATTTTACCCAAAATTGATACATTTTGTCGAAACAATAAATCGAGATGGGACTGAACCTTAATCATAAATTATATGCGGCGAATCTGCTAAAATAATTATAACAAAATTTCAAGAATTGCAATTCATCAAAAGGCCTCGAAATTTATCAAAAAAAAATTAACTTCGTATGCTTCAAGCCAGAAATACAAAAATGCGGCGAATTCACAGGAGTAATTTCTACATTTAAACAATGACTGCAATTATCAATAAAACTGAAGCTTTGAATCTTACGACAAATTACCAATGTTTGATGCTTCAATTTAAAGATCAACTCATTAGAGAACTTAAATGAACTTACTAAATTTGCGGCGAATGCTACTAACATAGTAACACGACCGAGCACTTAATTTTTCAGGACAATAATTGTGAATTCGCTTAACTGCAAATACTAGAAATTTTATTTATTCAAGTACGATTCATAGACTAAAGAAATTAACAATAATTTCCTAGAAAAAATTAGAAATTTTCAAATACGTGGCGAATTCGATCAAATTAACAATTTTGTCGCGCGGCAAATTATTTCAAATTGATAAGACATGTTTATAGATACCAAGCAGCCGAAATATACTAAGCTTAAATATTATTTTGTGGTTTAAGGCGAATTAATGTAATTTTGACTACCTAGACATTTCCAAAATATTGCGTAAGTGTCGAATATTAATCAGATGTTGAATATTTAAATGTATGGCGAATTTTAACGCATGTAAAACACAGAAACATTTCGCCGTGTTTACTACAAAGTAATTGATTTGCCAAGGAAAGGATTTTAAAGTGCGACAAACTAACTCAAAACTGTCAGATTTTCCTAAAAATGTATATATAATCATTTATCAAAGGAGAAACAGCAGAACAATGCAATTTGTGGCGAACTCCCTAATCTAAACTTAATTTTAAATTGAAATTTTTTTTAGATAAACTCATTAATTGTTTAAGCAACGCGACTCTACCTAATTTATAAGACATACGTGGTGAATTTCGCTTTAAGAACGGACAAAGAAAATGCGGGATAAAATTGTTAATGAATTTCTCTCTGGAAAATACTTTTCTGACGAATTACAAATCGTAGTATGATAATTGCAAAAATAATTGAGAAGATTGGCTTGTATGGATGCGGCGAATTGGCCATAGATTAATATAAAAGGCGAGAACATCTAATTAAAAGAATTGTAGGTTCCATCGAAGTAACGGAACTAAGACAAACAATTGTACGTCAAAAAATTCGGCTAGTTTTTTTTTAAATTTTCTGGCACAGCGAAATAGTCAGTTTGAAAAAAAAATTGATTCCGATTCGACAACGGGCTCAAAACTCAAGTTTTGAATCTTACGGCGAACTAGCAATTAAATTTAATTACATAAATTAAAGACTTCCCAGTGTTCCTTATGTTTAGTCTAAGACCATATTTGGAATCCCATGATAAATTATGTCACTTATGAGTCGGCTTAACTAGTGTTGTGGCGAGTTAGGAAAAGCTACTTTGTCACAACCATTTCGCCATGCATTGAATATAAATGTATTGAAGATTATTTTGTTAAATTAATAAAGGAAGATCGTACCGTAGTCAAAAATTTGCACGAAGCAAGTCGAGACTCCAAAGAGAGAAGAAATAAACAAAAAACCTACATTTGAAATTCACAATGGAAACTTCGTGGTCACAATAAGACCGGATTATAGCATTTGGGGTTCTATCGAATTTGAGGGGAGCTCGACTAATATTTAGTTTCCGAGTTGCCGTTCCTTCTAGTACAGTAAACAATTATTTCATCAATCATAAAATTGAAGAGGAATTTGATAGGGGTCACTTAGCTATTTCTACTTATCGAACATTAATTCGCCGTAAAGCGAGCCAATTCAAGTATCACGCTCAATTCATCGGATAAAAAATATTAAGCAGATTTTGATACGTTCAATTTGTTTTTTTTTTAAACCAACTTATTTCTAAGCTTAAAAATTGACACGGCGAAATTAATTTAACTTTGTTTGAACTTCAAAATTTTAATGAAATGTTGTTTCGGCGATACAGTGTAATAAATGCATGGCGAATTCGTGCGGAAATCAATATCATTGGAAGACGCCGATGTAAACCATTTCGCCTTGCAGCGAATGATTTTAGAACTCTTAAGAATATGATTGCAAAGTTGCAGTATCAAATTAATCTGCCTAAATTAACGTCAAATTAATGTGTGCGCATTTTTTATCAAAAAGTGATTTAATTTGTTTGAATTTTAAGGAATATTGATCCGAAATGGCTCTGAAAAGATAACAATTAACAATCATAAGCTCTATGACGAATCCACCAGATATAAATTACAAAGGCTAGAAGATTTAATTCAGTCTCATCCATAAGACATCTTGAAGTAACGTCATTATGAAAAGGAAATTGTATGTCAAAAAATCGACTCGATAAATTTTCAGCTTTAATAAATTGAGCTGTTAGCTTGTTTGAAAAATCTCAATGCTAGGTTTCACTCTGGTTTGATAATGTGCTCACAAATTAAGTTTTAAATTGTTCAATATAAATTAGAAAATTGTGGGGAATTCTAGTAACACAGCAGGGCCGCCGGTGTTAGTATAAAATACTACGAATTGAACAAGAATTTCGCCGCACAGCATATTATCTACCTTACGCAGAAGTCACCCCGATTACAAATCGCTGTCCGATTAATGAACTCAATAAAGGTTTTGATTTTTAGGTATGCATCTTTGAAATCAGTGCAACAGATATTTTCAGGCTCTGTCGGTTTAATTAGAGTCGTGCTGAATTCGCTCAGGTTATTTATCCATAGATTTTAAAAAAATTCAAGAACTTCTTTTCCAGCAGATACAAATTGATTGCTTGAGATAACAACAAAAAATACTACTAAGTTGGTTGCAAAATTACTGGAAGTAAATCGAGGTGCAGAGTGAAAGAAATAAGCTCGAAATCTTAATTTGAAATTCTAGTGAATAAATAAAATTTATTTTAATTTAATTTTTTTAAAAAGCTTAGCGAGCCCTTATGGGGCTCACAAATTATCACAAGACTTATAATACTCAAAATTAGCTGCTTTATCAAATAGAACTTAAACCATTGCACTCTAGCACGATCGAAATATGTTGTTTTAATTTCGCAGTACGGTAATTTAACTCGGAAACTGTTAATTTGCTTGCAAAATTGATAAAGAGTAAGTTAATGTGAACCTAAAGCCATAAGCAGAGAATCGTTTTCAAAAATTAACTAGCAGCGAAGCTTGCAGCAAATTATCAACTCTACATGAAATAAATATATTTTGAATTATTTCAGACAAATTTAGCAACTGAGATCGAAACAGAATCTACTATTCGTTATATGATACATTATGAAGCGACGAAATTCATTCCGGTTTCAGGTTTTATCTACCCAGACAAAAAATAATTAAAGTACCAAAGTTGTCCCAAAATTAACATGAACCTGATCAAGAGAAGTACGCTTAGTCAGCCTTATTTTATAAAAAAAACCATAACAAATTACTTAATAAAAATAATTTTTTCTTCAGGCGCTGAAAAAACCACAACAATTAAGCATACAACTTACCTCAGGTGCCATCCACGCTGCACTTCCTTTATTATTCGTCATCAGCGTATTCTTATCCGTAACCGTACCAAAATCACAAATTTTAAGTACAGTGCCACCTTTAACCAGCAGCAAATTGGGCGGCTTCAAATCCCGATGAATCAACGGTTTTGGTGTCATGGCATGCAAATAGGCCACTCCCTCGGCACACTGCTTAGCCCAACTCATTGCATGACCCGCGGTATATGGAATCCGAGGACTACAGTGCAGCACATTATAAAGTGAGCCACCCTCAGCGAATTCCATAACCAGACAAACGTGAGGTTTTTGTGTGCACGCCCCATATAGGGCCACGATATTTGGATGTGATACACGCGAGAGCTGGCGCACCTCTATCGTAAACGCATTCCGTTCCGATTCCTGTTCAATATATTTTACAGCAACATATTGTTCCTTCCATAGGGCTTTATAGACGGTGCCAAACGAGCCTTTGCCCACCATCTGAAATCAACACGGTTTACCAATAGCCCCAAAACTTCATCCAACACTAATAAAACTTACGCTTATCTTATTTATTTCCCGATAGTCGATTTCCTCGACAAATGGATGAGGAGATTTTCCAACCTCAAAATTTTGTTGAAACATTTTAGTTTATATGATTTTCCAACACAATTTTCCTGCCTAAAAACGTATTTGTCTCGCCTTCTCCCGATAGCACACCACCACCATTAGCACCGTGCGCTCAAGCACAGAAATTTACACAATTTTCATGCCCGTAAGTACATTTTTCAACTACCAATTTATTATTCTACCGTTTAGAAAACACAACACTACACGAATAATTTATTTAAAATATACATAAACTACAATAAATTAATTAAAAACGAAAAAATGTATAGAGAATTTTTTTAATTTTTGGAGAAAATTTTTTTTTGACAGAACGAGTAATAAAATATTTTGACGTTTTGATTAAAGAGTGAAAAAAATACAAAAATTGCTTTTTAATGAATTGCGAGACATCTATACGAAGAGATTGAAACTAACATAATGTTGTGTCGATAAAGGTAGGTGTTCGTTTTCTAATAACATTGTAAATCTACTTTATCATTTTAGCGAGGTTTCCACCCAAATATATGTAATTTTTAATCGTTTAATGTAGTTTCTAAACCTGTCGTTTAGATGACAGTGAAATCGGTAAAAACAGTCAATACACATTTTGAGCAACAATTTTGATTTTTGAGCGTTCAGATTTAAATCTTTTCCGTTCAACGGAATTTACTGAATTAATATTGAGCTACTGTTTGGATAATTGAGTTATGCATATTAAGATTCATAACAGAGCTTCTGAAGTGAATTGGTGATTGAAATTGATCGCTTCGGAAATGGATAATTTTTTCACATTTTCGTTACGTATAGTTGATGAAACAAAAGTCGAAGATGGAAGCAATGATCAAATTCGCGGTAATACGAATGGAACAAGAGAACGGACACGAGATGTGTAGTTTTCTATCAGACAACGGGATAGGGTTTGCCAATGTGGAATTGGAAAAGTTTTTCCATCAGTATACGCCGGTGCAGAATGGTTGTATGGAACGTGAAAATCGCACAATTGAGGAATCTGCGCCAAGGATTCATGCGAATCAGATAAACTACAAATTATTGGCGGAGTCTAATAATTTAGTAGTGCAATCAAACGGGATGCACAGTGCCGGAGAAATCACCATATGAATTATGGCACGGTAAAAAGGCAAAAATTGATGATTTGCGGATTTTCGGGTCAGAGGTGTTTATGCACATTTCAAAGGAAAAGCAACCAAAACTGGATCCAAAGGCAATCGTATGACTGTGTGGTGGTCGGAGATGATAATCATCCGAAATCTTATCGAGTTTGGAATCCGGCATGATCTGAATTTTCTTCTGGAAGAATCAATGCCATTAATAAGAAGTCCGAATCAAAGGTGATCAATGTTGCGACAACGATGGTTCAATTAATCGATCGTTGTGCATTATCCGATTTGAATAAGAGGAATATCATTCAACGACATTTACGCGATCGAAACAACATTATAGCGGCGCGGCAATTACCGTATTATTCATTGGTTTGGAGGAGAAAGTTTATATGAGTCAGCCGATCGGATATGACGATGGCAGCGGACGAGTGTGAAAGCTATCTAAACTTGTACGAATTGGAAGAAACGTCGCGCTACTAGGATAAAAAGTTTGTCGACTTTGTAGCCAGTAAATCGTAGTCATATGCTATTGTGTGAAATGGGACGAATGGAATGATGATATGATTTATGTTGGCGACGGTTTGATTGCAAAGCACTTTATCTGGTCATTGAATGGGCAGGCAATTCCATGAGTTAAAGCATTCTAGCTTAAATGTGTCATGGGACTGAAATCGAACAACAACCAAATGTAGCATGACGCCGTGTAATGCAATGGCAACTCCATCGAACAGTGTAAAGAAACTTGGCGATTTTGACGCAGACAGAGAAATCAATTTACAGTATCATGAGGTGATCGTGCTGCAGCTTACTGTATTTGGCCATTACAACGGGAGCAGGCATCAGTTTTTCGGTTGGTGTCAACATTTGGCGTGTGGCTTCAGTAGCGCAGACAATGTAGAAAACATCGAAACCAGATGATCGACGTTCGCAGGTATATATTCAGGTTTGACAATGGAATTATAAATTGGGGCGAAGAACGCATAAATTCAGTGGCGGTATATACAACAGAGACCGATTTGGACAAATTGAGTTTCCTTATGGATAAAGAAAGCGCGATTCGGCTGGGCAAAAATCCGGAATTCCATAAGAGAGCCAAGCATACAGAGGTATGAGCATTGAACTTTAAATTCAATGTGGGAGTATTGGAATTAGTGAACGCGCTCTCTGGTGAAATTGCAGTTTTGATAGTTAGAACTAAAATTTTGTTTTACACACGCCAGCATTTATTTTATTCGTTCGATTCCGTATTGGACTCGCATGATTGTGTCAGCAAGCAACGATGCTAATGTCGATAGAGCTAAGAGGTCATAGGTACGTTATGTCACTAGAAAACCAAATTCACACAATGCAAAGGATCAATAAATTCGAAATCCAAACTCGGCAAGGAAACCAAAAGTTGATAAATGTTGGTGGCATCATACATACGCAGCTTTAGCAAGAAAATGTTGTCCGCCATGCAATTTCGAGAATACTAAAAACTAGACGATCAATCACTTGGGGATGCGCAAGTGGTTGAGCAAACGAAATCAAATCAGTTGCATGTAGATGGGAGAAATGGGAGTCCGTAATGCCTACTAACAAGAAAGAAATGCTGCAACCGTGTTTCTCAAAACTTGTATATGCTGCAAACTGTTTCCTCCGTTAGATGGTGGAACGAAGTTGCCTATTAAGTATGCGAACATATGATATGAACAATTCTTTCGCAGATATTTCTTAATAACATCAGGATATAACATTGCTTCACGACCACCGAGGACCACCGAAGAGAGTTATGGGCAATACCTCTATCATGTCGGTACAACCACAAGTTTTACTCGTCCGAGAAGACTCCCGCCTGATAAATTGGAGACAGCAAAAAGCATTTTTAGACCATATGTCGATCACTACTTCATATGGTCTGAAAACCAAACGGAGAATCCCGTCCATGTCGTGTCGTGGCTACTATCTACATAATTCGACACCATACCCAACAGGTATCTTATACCATTTATTCAGGATTATGCACGGAAACCAGTTTTTTCGACGATTCACCACCTCGACAAGTTCAATATTTGGACTATACATCAATCAATTCACTACAGGGTGGGCCATCGAACTTATTTTTAAACTAGCGGTTATTTTGAGTATGGTAAGGGCTATGTCACTTCTGATTTGACAGAAAGTTAGTTTTATCCTCCCGCTGAACGAAAATGGTTGTGTATTCGCTTGAACCACGCTGTGAAACACGAAACATTACTTCGAAAATCATGGAAAAGTTGCAGAATGTGTACGAAAATTGCGTGCGGTTTTCGGAAGAAACGAAGCGCCGGGAGGTCCATATGTGCGTTATTTTGCGAATAAAGTTAAAGAAACAGGCTTGCTAATTAATAAACCAACACGAACCAAGCAGCCAACCAAGCGTAGACCCGAAAATGTTGATGCTGTAGCCGAGAATGTGCGTGAGTCGCCGGGAACGTCAACTCGTCTTCGTGCTCAAGAATTGAACATTTAACGCAAACATTGCGACGAATTCTGTATAAAGACCTTGGTATGATACCGTATAAAGTTCAATTGGTTCAGGAATTGCAGCAAAGAGACCACCCATTGCGTTTTCGGTTCGCTGAGTGGGTTTGCGATCGACTTGAAGAAGATGCCGATTTTGGCCAAAAAAATCATCTTTTCGGATGAGGCGCATTTCCATCTTGGCGAATATGTAAACAAGCAGAATTGTCGCATTTGGGGCACGGAGAACCCGTACGTGATCGTAGAGAAGCCGATGCATCTTCAACGAGTGACTGTTGGGTTCGGATTTTGGTCCGGTGGCATCATTGATTTTTCTTTGGAAATGAGCAAGGAGCCGCCGTTACTGTCAATGGTGAGCGCTACCGCGCCATGATAAACTATTTTTTGTTCCCGGCACTTGAAGATTAGGACATAGGCAACATTTGGTTTCAACAAATCGGCGCTCCGTGCCACACAGCATACGTTTTAATTAATCTTTTGTGCACTGTCTCCGAAGATCGAATTATCAGCCGAAATTCTGATGTGATTTGGCCGCCTCGGAGCTGTGATTTGACGCCGTTGGACTATTATCTTTGGGGTGCCGTCAAAGATAAGTGTTACGCCGATAAACCAGCAACGATTGACGCTCTCAAGAACAATATTCGCATTGCCATTGAAGACATAATGCCGCATACCATCGAAAATGTGCTCAAAAATTGGACCGACCGTTCGGGGTACGTCAAGGCCAGCCTAGGCAGTAATATGAATGAAACGTACTCCATAATTAATCGGAAGGATTGTTCTTTACAATGAAAAAATAAATTTGAAAAAATATTGAGAACTTTTTGTTTTATTGCATTTTAAAAAAAAAAAAATTATTTGGCCCACCCTATACAAACATTCGCTATATTGTTGGGATAGGAAGCAGTGTCGCTGATTTTTTATCCAGAATCAATGTGGTTGGTAAAAGTGAAATCGATTTTGGGTGAATTACAAAGTCGCAATTAACATGTATACGTGTTTAACAGAAATAGACAGATTCACTCGGTGGCCTACTGCTATTCCAATTTTTGATATGACGGCAGAAACGACTTCCGCCAATTTAATATCAGGGTGGTTACAAAAATTCATGGGGTCTGACAGTTTTAGGCAATTGAACCAAAAATTACGAATTAAATATTTAAGTACGGCTAATGGAATAACAGAGAGAGGGACTAGAACGCTCAAGTTTGCATACTTTTGCATACGCTCAAACCATTTATCGAAACACTGTTGCCAGTCCGAAGATGATAGCTCCAAAACATGGTTTTTGAGCGCTTCAATCGCTTCTTCAGGCGATAAAAATTGTTGTCCACGCATCTTATCTTTGATGGTTGGGAACAGGAAGAAGTCATTTGGTGCCAAGTCGAGACTGTAAGGCGGATGACCCATCAGTTCGATCGTTTGAGTGCTCAAATACTCGCTTGTTTGATGTGATTTGTGTGAGCTCGCATTATCGTGATGCACCGTTTTTTGTGTTGTTTTCTCTCAATTTGTTGAAAACATTGGACAAACAAATGGTCATATACCAAGCTAAATTGACCGACTTTTGATTTTCAAGAGCCACAGTAGTTACATACCGGGTTACGTGAAGAAACACGCTACCATTTGCTTCCCAACTCTCCGAGCTCGCACAACTTTTGTAGGTTTTTCTTCGAATTGGAACACCAAAACAGTCGATTGCCTTTATCTTTCCGGCTCATACGCATATATCCATGACCCGTCACCTGTCACGACCTTGTATACTTTTTTGGTAGTACCTCCAATAGCGCATACGTGCACATAGCTTCCACACTTTTAAATGTTCATGTAAGATCATATGTACGCTGGTGTTACTAATGCCTAGACATGCCTCGATTTCACGATAAGTCACATAACGATCCTATTCAATGTTTTCTGGCACAACAGCTGTTTTTGGACGACCTTCACGAGGCTCGTCTTTGAGTGAACGTCGTTTGCGTTTAAATTCATTGTATCAATTATAAACACCAGCCAAAAATGGTACTTCGTCACCAAAAGTCGAGTGAAGTGAGTCGAAGCACTGTTGTTGAGTTAGTCCCTTTCTATCGTAAATCGTAAAAATCGTAAAAAATCATCACACGAAAATTTTCACGCGACAATTCCATTTTATTACTGAATTCAATTTTTCAAGTAAATAAAAACCAATGTCGCGATGCGAACTGACAGATGACTTGCTGAGAAACATAACCTCCAAAAATGCTACACTTTTTGACTGACATAGAGATTTGCATCCGGAAACACCAGTATTACCATTTTCTAAAAAATTTTACGGCAGCCTATGTATTTCGTGGTAAGTATAAATGGAAAAACTTCAAACATGTCCATTGACAGTCTCAAGGCTGCATTCTTGATTAACGATGAATCTACGGATTTTCGGAAGCAGTAACGAACAACACTAGCCAATGCCAGGCTTCAAATATCGTGCCACAAGCACCATCGCTAAAGTTTACTGGAACAGGCAGAAGGATAATTTTTCTGCACGTTTTCTCTAGAGGCGGAGTGGTGTGGCGACAGTGTATTTTTATTAGATCACAGGATGTGAGGTTGAACTGTAGTTATTTAGAGTTAAACGAGCGCATACATCGCTCTGGGTGACAGTTTTTGAGTTAACCTCGTCTAAAAATAGTTTGATGTAAAAATTAGAAAAATAATTGAAGAAAGGACTGGAACGAATCAACTAATTAAGATTTGGTTCATGGGGAGCTTCTATCGGATATAACTGAGAAAAAAGTTTTATTTTGTCGGCCTTGGGATAGGCTAGTATTTACCACATTTACATAACCCCGGTATAAGACATGCCGTTACATATATCGGACACAAATTGATTTCAACGACTCATGTTCATCCCATCGAATTCGATTAATTCGGAATTGAATAAAAAATAAATCGAAACCCACATCTGTGTCCATTTGGTCAAATTCTCATGAGACATAAAGTCTTATAGGATATGTATGGAGATCCTTTTTATTTAAATAACATGTAAGGAAATAATGTAAATTTTTTTTGTTAAGAACATTTTTAAGGATTTTGCTACTTTTTATTTTCTCTCTGTATATTGGGAAAATCGTCTGGGTTCGGATACAAAATAAAACACAAATTATATTAAGAGTGGGACGATGTCTTTGTGTGGATGTGATTAGGTATTGGAATTTTAATGGATTTTTATAGAATTTGTAATTCAATTGAAACGTATGTACTTCTATAACGTGGGTAACTGCAGCGGGGAAACTTTCGAATTTCAAAATGAAACTTTGCATACCGATTAAGCCCAATTTGTGCTAATTAGTGCTCACGGGAAAAAATTAGTGCTAGTCCAGGAGCTGAAAAAACGGGAACAGACGCCTAAAAGACGAAATAAATAAAACCAGATTTCTAGAAAAAACCAGAAATAATTTATGCCTAATTTTATAACTTTCTAAAGGTCGCTAAACTGATGAAGTTTGTGCTTGTCATAGAAATATAATTTTCATAAATTTTCATTCATAAATCGAGGAAAACCAAACCAGCCCCTGAAAGATGCTATAGTATTCAAACAAAACACAGAGGTATAGCGTTCAATAATATTTGTGTTGAACAACAAATAAAACAATAGAAATAAAATGTTCTAAAATCCAAGGCATAATCAATTCAGATAGCATATTCCTGTCAGGTATATTCATTGCCATCCCAAAAATATAGTGACTGAATTTGTGTTAATCCAGAATTGGCCCAATTCCATTGAACAGAGGTCTATTGCATTATCAAGGAACTCCAAATCCGACTCGGTAGCTGGAAATTATACTTTGCAAATAGCCGAATCTAGTAAAACAACTATTGGCCTAGAAAAGGAGAATAGGGATCTCTTGGCGAGATTACAGAGCATATGGAGCAATTATTTGCCAAACTAAGTGAAGAAATTAAGTATCTAAAGCGAGAAAATGAAAACCTAAAAATTGCTCAAAGTTCATAACGGACTCAAATGTCCATTCATTCATGCTTTCGTTTTAGCTGATATAAATCGTCCGATCATTAACGACGATTTTCTCGGTGAGTGCAACTTAGTAGATATTAAACGAAAACGGCTGATTAAAGCGACTCAGCTGTGAATCAACGCCACGTCGTTCAGGGTCGATACATTTTATGATCGATAACGATTATGTTCGGCTACTAAGGAAGCTTCCTTCTCTAACAGCCGAACCAAACTACAAATTACCCGTTAAACATTCCGTGGTTCATCATATTGTAACGGTAGGTCATTTACCTGTATCTAGACCACGAATACTAGATCCGATTCGCCTCAAAGCTGCGTATACTGAATTTCAACACATGGTGGAATCAGGAATTTGTCGCGTATCGGCATCTCCCGTCTCGTGCTCTCTTCATATGGTACGAAAGAAAGATAAAGATTGAAGACCGTGTAGAGACTACCGCCGACATGCTAGTGAAGTTTATCCAAACTAATCCAAAAAATACAACAACACACTTATTGTAATAGTATTGGTGAAAGTAAACATTCAGGCGAATTTATATTAAGTAATTAAGAGGAGACGTGATTTTATAATTGGCCTTAGGTACATTCCAAAGTCATTCTAAGTATTTTCTAAGCATTTAGCATGAACTTCAGTGATACTTGTGGACTACTGAAACAAAAAGAGTGTTCCGAGCAGATTATATGATTTTATAATGGGTCTGACAGGGTGTCCCATGAGTTTTATAAATGTAATTGTTTTAATGGGCCTTCGGTACATTCCAAAGTCATTCCAAGTATTTTTTAAGCATTTAGCAAGAGCTTCAGTAATACTGGTGGAGTACTGAAACAGAAAGAGTGTTCCGAGCAAGTTGTATGATTTTCTAATGGATCTGACAAGGTGTTCCATGAGTTTTAAAAATGTAATTTTTTTAATGGGCCTTAGGTACATTCCAAAGTCATTCTAAGTATTTTCTTAAATGCTTAGAACTTCAGTGATACTGGTGGACCACTGAAACAAAAAAGAGTGTTCCAAGCTAGTATTATGAATTTCTAATGGGTCTGGCATGTGTTCCATGAGATTTAAAAATGTAATTTTTTTAATGGACTACCTAAGGCCTTGGATAGGTATTAGAAAATACTTATAATGAGTTTGGAATGTACCTAAGGCCTTTAAAACTCATGGAACACCCTGTCAGACCCATTGGAAAATCATATAACTTGCTCGGAACACTCTTTTTGTTTCAGTAGTCCACCAGTATCACTGAAGTTCATGCTAAATGCTTAGAAAATACTTAGAATGACTTTGGAATGTACCTAAGGCCAATTATAAAATCACATCTCCTCTTAATTACTTAATATAAATTCGCCTGAATGTTTACCTTCACCAATACTATTACAATAAGTGTGTTGTTGTTGTTGTATTTTTGGATTAAATTGGATAAACTTCACTAGCATCCGCCGACTTAATTCCGTGACGATACCGGATCGTTACTCGATACCACACATCCAAAATTTCTCCATGAATTTACATGGATGCTCTAGCTTCTCCAAAATCTATCTCGTCAGAGCCTATCACTTAATTCTCGTGGCACCCGAGGATGTACACAAAACGGCAATTACGACCCAATTTAGTGGCCTTTTCGAATTTATTCGTATGTCATTAGACCTCGTGTGTACGTACATCGACGACATCCAGTTCCAAATGCGTTTTTGGTTCGAACTCTCTCGATTTCCTTAGCCACACGATCACATCGAATGTTATTCTGCCGTCGATCCTAAAATGATCCGAAATTAAATTTACAAAAATATCGGCCAAGATTATTTTTTAAAAATTTAATCAGAAACGGACTTTAACGGACTTCCAGAAACCAAATTTGTATAAGCATTCTAAGGTATTTTAATGACTCATGGAGTCAAAGGCCTTAGCAAAGCCTGTGTATACGAGTATCACATAAATGTGCAAGTGATTTTCAATTTATTTTAATGTGTTGATAAATAATTTGATGTTAGTTTACTAACTCCACTAATTAGTGGGTTAGTTTACTAACTCCTAATATTTACCTGTCATCTCAATGAATCCATACTTATACAGGGTGGCTGACACGAAGTGTTACCAAAACAAAACGCCACAGAATTTTTATTTTTTGATTTTGAATTTTATTGAATCAAAGTAAAAAATGTTCACAAATATTTAAATTTTCGAATTGCATTAGCAGTTTGCGATTTGGCCACCCTTAGAAGCGATTATGGCCTTCAAACGGCCGACAAAGCTATTGCATGCAGCACGAAAGTGGCTCTGCGGTATTTTGGCCCATTCCCGGCGAAGCGCTTGCTTGAGATGATCGACACTTTGGTAATTTTTTGTCCCAAACTTGCTCTTCAAAATACCCCAAATCGAGAAATCTAGCGGATTTGCATCCGATGAATTTGGTGGCCATTGCACAGTGGAAATGAACCGCAGAACGTTGTTTCTCAGCCAATCTTTATTGACGCGCGCTTTATGACTCGGCGCCGTGTCCTGCTGAAATGTCCAGGCTCTACGGCCGAAATGTTTTTGTGCCCAAGATTTCACCGCTCCCTCCAACATATGATCCCATGAATTTGGGCATTTATCTTGATGCCACAGTCCAAAAAAACGAGCGGTGAACGGCTTTCGGCAGTTACGGCGGCCCAAACCATCACCATCGGCGGCGCTTGGTTTCGAGTGGCAATCCGTTGGTCCAAATTTTCAGTAGAACGGCCGGGCAAGTAAATCCGGTCTTTTTGTTTGTTCACATATTGCTCAATAACGAACGGTGACTCATCGGAGAATACCAAATTCGGCAAAACGCCACTTTCATGCAAGCGTAACAACTCATTTGCTCTTTCCACTCTAACTTTTTTTTGAGCATCACCATGCGTTTTATGGAATTTCAAGGCCTTTAGTCCAAGATGATCTTTCAATATGTGCTGCATCCGTTCGAGAAAAATGTTCGCCTCACGAGCCATTTTTTTTTGCAGTGCGTTTCGGTTCACCACCATGGCGTTTTGCAACGTTGCCAGTATCGTTATAACGATTTATGGTGCGATACACAAACATTTTATTCACATGCAGATGTTTTAACTGGTTAACAATCTGCGGCTTTGGTTTTCCTTCCTAATATCGAGCAATGACACTATTACGCTTGAATTCCATTGCGGATAACTTTTTTTCTAAATATTTCCCACTAAAATGCTTTTGTACACTTTTAAACAATGGAATGAACTGTCATTAGTGTAAATTTGTGTGCTCTGTCATCACTGGTTTGACAGCAATGACAGTCTGAAGTTGGTAACACTTCGTGTCAGTCACCCGGTATTTTCAAGAAACCAGCATTCATATTCTTATACCCTATATGCTGAAACATAAAATTTCGAATCCACGATTTTATTGTTCCCGTAGAAAGCAACACTATAAATTGGTAACCAAATTCGCAAAAATGTAAAATTGCAAAATATACTTGAATAAATAAAGATGAAATTACTCACATGGGACCTGTAACCGCACACGGATTTCTTGTATATTTACATGTAATGTAATGTTCCAACTATAAAATTGTATAATTTTCTGGTTTTTAACTCTTGTTCGAAAAAAAATTTAAAATTCTTGTATATGTGGCGCGCACCCCTTATAAAATAAATCTATACAACGGAAAATGAATAAATTCTTAAATGGAACCAATTGTTTTGAATCCATTTGGTATACATGCATGCATATGAAGAGGTACCTTATATCCTCTAAATTTCCTTTAATTCACCTCTAGAGAGGCATTTAGTAAATTTTTATGTTTGATTTTTCATCCATTTTTCAATCTGCCGCTTACACTAAAATTGGTTTTATAGTTTTCTAGGGAATCATCATATCGATATATGTAGATGGACGGGCTTAATTTGAATTTTTATACCTTTTAGCTTACATCCCGCACACACATCTAAATATCTAATCTCCACAAGTAACATAATTTGATTACGCGGATATATCGTAGAATGCATAACGACCAAAAAATATTTTAATTCAGCAGTTACCGTAATAATCCGTGAATATTGCTCGATTAAATATTCCGATCACAAATATAATCCGCTCGTAATAAAATCTTCCATTTATACGAGTTATTCATAAAATAAAATGTATCCAGCCTTTCTTTATATCCTAACGACTGTGTCGTACAATTTTTTTATTGATATGTTATTGGGGACGTTTACGTCGGGATAATAAAAGGATAATTGTATCGGATAAAACTGCTTTCGGTATTTTGTACGTTAAATGTCCTTTAATAGGTTTTGCTTGCTTAAATTTTGGCTGGCCAATGCTTTTCGGCAAAACGGTTTATGGGTGCTTAGGTTATAGTGGCTTTTCAAAGGACTTGCTTCTCGGTATCGTGAGTATATCACAACGTACGGTTTCCATAGTATAGTGATTTTCGCCAACACCCACTTTTTTACCACGAATTTATATACATAGATCACGAAGGCGTGGTGCCTGATTGCGAAAAATTAGCTTAGTGGTCATTTGATAATGAAAAATCATTATTTCTTCGAAAATTGCAGAAATCCAACTAGGTCATCTCTTGTTAGTCTTTAAATTTATTTGAATCTATTGATTCAGCGTCATTTTTTGCAAATGCTAAACTTTTCAACATCATTGCAAAAATATAACCAATGGAGGCTGCCAATTCCGATACAAAGATGTTTACCAAATTTCAACATCTCTCAATTAATGGAGAATGGTTATGTTTGATACAGAATAGCCGATCCGCGGAGAATCCGTAAACTTCAAAATTTGGTGATTTTTTTTTTTAATCAAAATTCGAATGTTTCCAACCGACATTCGATCGAAATTCCGGCCGAGTTTTTGGCCGACACCGATCGAAAGTGGTGACTTCCAAAGTAGCTTTCTCGTTTTTACCAAATATTTTGAAAAATATGTTATTCATGAGAAGTTATCTGTTCAGATCAGTTATCCGGAATTAAAGCAGAAATGACGTTTTTTGACAAAAAAACTGTTTTGAACAAAAATTTGGCTTTTCTACGACTCAGACGGAGTAACTAATCGGTGTGAAACTTCAGGCTTAAGTTTTGTTTATAAATATGGAGGCTCTAGTGATTTTTGGCCGAAATTGGTCTCCGGAAGTGGCAGCTTCTATAGGAGCTTGTAGCAACTCAATTATTCGCAAAGTAATTGATACTGCAATCATCGACGCATTCGCCATACTAGTACGCAACACTCAATTAATAAGCGATATTTAATAACCAACTTTTAATAATCAACTTTCATAATCAAACGCGCACGAGCGCACGACACTCACGAACTGGCCACATACACTGGCATTGACGAATAAATTCACCGAAGTTGGTTTTTCGATTTGTTGTACTAAAATATCAAAAAAATCAAAAATACTCTCTCTCTTACGTCTGTCACTGAATAATACCTTTTCACAATTTAAATTAACACGATTAAAATTAGGAACGTTTTTCCAGTTCCACCTGAAGCGTCCAAAAAGAATAATCCACCGGATTGGTTGGCGGCAGCATGTATGATGGTATCAAATGCTATATATTGTTCTTGTAGGAGTTTCGGTGCATTTTCTTGAACGAACAGCTGTAACTCATTTCTGTTTCATATGATTGCATTTTGAGGTGTTCTCTCTCGAATGATGCGTTGATGGACCTATTCGGTGCTGTTACTCAAAAGAACCTACATGAAGATTAGTGCTTCATTGTATATTTCTTTTTGGAAATCAAGCCATGATGATTTGTTTCTTTACGCATTCTGTGCAGAATATCTTCGGCCATGTATAGTCTTTATATTTCTCCACAATTGTACTGGTTGTGACGGGAAACGGATTAGAGTGAAATCTTCAATTGACTTATCCCAATGATTCTCTTTTTCCAACAAACTAAGTGCTTCGCACGTACTCCGATACGTACTCGTATTATGTACTATTCCATCCACTGTTCACAAGTGCCGAAAATCAATTGGACTACGAACGGTAATCAGGAGCAAACGTTCTATCGTGTTGCATTCCAAATGTAAAAAATAAATCATCTGTTTGGCATAATTGAAAAAAACGATGTTGATGTTGTTTTCGATGGATTTGTTGCGCTGTCTTGTATATTTTGTTCCGTGAAATACACTCTTTTTCCATTTTCAAGGTGAACAGCCAGGTGAACGACAGTTGGATCCCTCTCGTTGGTTTGAAATCCTAAAATATGCCACACAGCTTCATTGCTGATAATATAGGGTTTTCCAATAGGAATGATATGATTTTTAAGTGACGTTTCGGCCATTTGTAATATGTCATGATCTGTCATTTTTTGTTTCATAGTATTCGGTAATGTTTACAATTTCATCATGGTGAATACAAATTATTCAGTTTTATTATCAAAATAATCGTTCTCCAATTGCAACTTTTCGTGCGTCTTTGCCATTTTATAGTCGTAATAATCGTCCAAGTGTGCTCGCTATTCGTCGAATTGTTGAAAATTTTGAGCGTATATTTTCCTTACATAATGTTGAAGTGCCAATAAGACAAAGATTCGCTCGAAGTATTGCAAATATTGCTGCGGTTCAGGCAAGTGTTGCTGAAGACCGCAATTTGACGATTCCAAGACGTTCTCAAGAATTGGGACTGTCTCAAACCACAACCTGGCGGATTTTCAGAAAGGATTTGGATTTGCATCCGTATAAAATTGTTCTCACTCAAGAACTGAAGCCATTGGACGACCACCGTAAACGTCGTGAATTTGCTGATTTTGCCTTGGAACAACTTGTCCGATGAGGCTCACTTTCATCTGAGTGGTGCGGTAAATAAACAAAACTGTCGACTCTGGTGCGAAGAAAATCCACAAATTCATGAAAAACCATTACATTCACCTAAATTGACAGTTTTGTGTGGTTTTTGGTCTGGTGGAATCATCGGTCCGTATTTTTTTCGACATGAAGCTGGTAGCACCATTAAAGTCAATGGAGATCGCTATAGATCGATGATAACCAACTTTTTATGGCTGAAATTGGAAGAAATTGATCTTGACAACAACTGAATTATTGCGGAAAAGTTTGGAGATTCAATTATTTCAAGAAATTGTGATATTGAATGGCCTCCAAGAAGTTGTGATTTAACACCATTAGACTATTTCTTGTGGGGTTATTTGAAGTCATTGGCCTTTAGCAATAAACCAAACTCTCTTCAAGCTTTACAAGTCAATATTGAACGTGCTATTCATGACATACGACTTGATTTAGTGGAAAAAGTGGTCGAAAATTGGGTTCATCGAATTCGTTCCTGCAGAAGAAGTTGTGGAGGCCATTTGAACGACGTTTTATTCAGAACTTAATTGTATCGATTGTACGTCACATTAAATAAAAATCATTTCAATTTCCTTAACAATTAGTGTATTTTTTTTAAAGAAATCATATCACTCTTATTGGAAAACCCTATAGATATGCAGTAAATAGTATGAGTAGCTGTTGCACTTTTTTTGAAAAAATATTCTTAACTTCAATTTTCAGCATGAAATGTGGTAAATTTTTTTTTATAAAAGTTTGAGCGTCTTTGGTGAAAAAAAATGTATGAGAACCTAAGTGGCCAACTATTTTAAAAACATGCGTGTTTAATGCAGATTCTAAAATGGTATAATACATCCGTTTATCTAATGTAGATACGAGGTTATTGCGATTAGTCTGCAGGAGGAATAAATTCGATTATATACCAAAATGTTAAAAATTGGAGTATTTCTTGTCTTAAGCTGTATCTAACCAATGCACATTTACAGTAAATGCTTAAACTGTCTGCCACCGACTCTGATACACGCCCGACATCTCCGAATAAAAGCTCTTTTTAGAAGTCGCGCATAACGCCGTTGAGTAATTTTTGAAGCGACTTCCTGGACACGGCTACGTAACTCTTCTAAACTGCTGATCAGTTTAGAGTAGACCTCTTCTTTTAGGCAGCCTCAGTAAAAAGAAATCTAGAGGATTTAAGACCGGGGAACGTGAAGGCCACAAAATGGGCCCCAGACGGCCAATCGATCTATCTGGATATGTGCAATTCAAATCATTCTGGAGCCAATGGGATTCTCTCACCTCCTCGGACACCTCTTCCAATAAATTTGGCAGATCATTTTGAAGAAAGTCCAAATAACTTTGGCCAGATAAGTTCCCGGGCAGTTCAAATGGGTCAATTATCTTTCCGTTCAATATGCCGGGCCAATAATTTATTTTGATGAGGATTCGAAAGTTGCCAGCTGTAAAGATTGTGCATGTTAAAGCATTCATCTCTATTCAGTGGCGATTCATCGCTCCATAGAATATTATTAAAGAATTGCGGATTTTCTTCTATTTTCTCAAGCTGCTGTCGGCAAAAACACAATCTTGCGTAGTAGTCTCTTGGTTCCAGAGTTTGCATGCGTCTAATATGGTAGGGGTGGAACTTATTTTTTTTTTCAATACACGGTGCACGTTCGATTTTGCGATTCCAGTGCGTCGTGCTATTGCTCTTGTAGAGGTACACGGATCTCGCTCAATTTCCTCAAGCACCGTTTCTTCAGTGTCAATATTAGCGACGCTTCCAGTGCTAGTACCACCAACATCCCTGCCAGGTAATCTTACTTTTTTTCCTTCCGAGTAACAACCGTGGACTTGATGAATACGCGATAACCCGGGTGACGCGCGTTTTGGTATCTTTCCCTATAAAGGGCTGCAGCGGAATTTGGGTTGCTTCTGCATTCACCATAAATATAATGCATGTTTGCGTATTCTTGTGACGTATACTGATTATTGCCGTATATTAGATACCAGCCAGAAAAACGGAATAAACACATGCGATGTTGAACAAGTCGAGTGACGCATTAAATTAATGTTTAATTATTTAACGTTTAATACATTTTATGAACAAAAGTTGGATAGCGCAGAGCACTTAGGTATATCAAACATCAAGTTTATAAATCCCTTATCATCAGGTACAGTTTAAGACAAGAAATAATCCAATTTTTAAAATTTTGTTATTTAGTCGAATTTATTCCTTCTGCAGACTAATCGCAATAACCTCGTATCTACATTAGACAAAGGGATGTATTATACCATTTTAGAATCTGCATTAAACACGCATGTTTTGAAAATAGTTGGCCACTTAGGTTCTCATACATTTTTTTTCGCCAAAGACGCTCAAACTTTTATAAAAAAAAATATTTACCACATTTCATGCTGAAAATTGAAGTTTAGATTGAAGGTTTAAAGAAAATTAATAGTTTAGATCTATTAGTATAGTCCATTAAGAATATTATAACATCAAACAACCGATGGATTTAATTTATTTGTAGCCGTGGTAATCGGAAACGTAAAGTAATGTGAAACAAATGGACTTTTTTGAGCGCCTTGTATTTTATTTGGAGCGCCCAATAGCTCTACTATAAGGTGTTTCAGGCGTATCCATTCATTCTGGGTCACTCTGTATACATTTGAGAGATGCGATAAGTAATGATGGTCATAAAACACATAGGAAAGATGACTATATTGCCAGCAACATATTCTGGTAGTCCGCGACATAAGCACTACTACAGGACGCTATTACGTTTGTGCGGAAGTATAGTCGTCCAGAACTTTTCATTACATTTACATATAATCCAGCATGGGATGAAATAAAAGAGTTACTCCTTCCAGGATAATCTCCTACTGGTTGGTACGACAAAACAGCACGCGTTTCCAAACAAAAGTTAAAAACATTAATAAATTTCATCACATCACTAAACGTTTTCGGAGAAACACAATGTTGGATGTACTCTGTGGAGTGTCAAAAAAGAGGATTGCCACATGCACACATTTTATTATGGCTTACTGTGAAAGTAATGCCAAGTAAAATCGATAAAGTAATATCTATCGAAGTACCAGATCCTCCAACTGATAATAAGTTGTTTGAAGTTGTGACGAAGAACATGATACAAATTCACCGTGTATCATCGATGAAAAATGCTCCAAGCGATATCCTCGAGAGTTGTTAAAAGGCTACATGGTAATGGTTACGCACTATATCGACGAAGATTTAGAGAAGACAATGGGAAAGCAATTACTTTGAAAATAAGACGAAATATAATTGAAAATTTTGAAAGCGCATATCAACATTGAGTATTGCAGCGATAAGACCATGTTTGGAGTACCAACATAAGAATAAATTTAGATGAAATCTCAAATCTCACAATACCAAATGGACAATCAGATATATAGGGTTTTCCAATAAGAGTGATATGATTTCTTAAAAAAATCACACTAATTATTAAGGAAATTGAAATGTTTTTTATTTAATGTGAAGTACAATCGATCAAATGGCCTCCACGACTTCTTCTGCAGGAACGAATTCGATGAACCCAATTTTCGACCACTTTTTCCACTAAATCAAGTCGTATGTCATGAATAGCACGTTCAATATTGACTTGTAAAGCTTGAAGAGAGTTTGGTTTATTGCTAAAGGCCAATGACTTCAAATAACCCCACAAGAAATAGTCTAATGGTGTTAAATCACAACTTCTTGGAGGCCATTCAATATCACAATTTCTTGAAATAATTGAATCTCCAAACTTTTCCGCAATAATTCAATTGTTGCACTTGCTGTGTGGCACGTAGCCCGGTCTTGTTGGAACCAAATGTTGTCAAGATCAACTTCTTCCAATTTCGGCCATAAAAAGTTGGTTATCATCGATCTATAACGATCTCCATTGACTGTAATGGTGCTACCAGCTTCATTTCGAAAAAAATACGGAGCGATGATTCCACCAGACCAAAAACCACACAAAACTGTCAATTTAGGTGAATGTAATGGTTTTTCATGAATTTGTGGATTTTCTTCGCACCAGAGTCGACAGTTTTGTTTTTGTTAACTTTGTGAGATTTATTGCCGTCGTTGTGGAGAGGCGGCTGACGTTGACCTGATGATCGGTCGTACGCTGAAGTTTTTGGGCTATAGGGTTGCCATGGTTCGTTTGTGATCTGTCATGGATTCGTCACGGCTTTCTGAAGCGTGGTTTTTGTTGAATGGTAGTGTTGGCAGGAGGTCGCTTGGTGGATGGTAGTGGTTTCATGGTGGGAAGATTCATGCCGTCTGTTGGGATCGTTCCGAGGTAATTTTAGCTCCTGGATGGATATTGCATAATTCTCTTGGTACATTTTACTACGATTGTTTGTAGAGGTGGTTTCTTCCACGCTTTGATTTCGGAGATTTTCGGAGAGAGCTATTTTGGTGATGTTCCTTCATCCTATTATTCAGCGTTTGTGTGATGGATTGTTATATTTTTATTTTGGTTTGATTAGCGATAGAATTTTCCGTTTCCGTATTTCTTCTGTGCATTGAGAATATAGTGTAGGTAATTTATGATTAGCTGTTTTCTATATTGTATTTCCTTTATAATCCATCATTTTTGCAAGATTAATTGCAACTATGTTGGAGTTAGTAACGAATCCTATTATTTACCACAAAATTGCCTTTTTGTGACACTCAATGGGTTACTAGTATTTTCTCACAGCTTATTAGCGATATTTTTGCTTTATAAAAAGAATTATTATTTGCATTGGATTTGGGATTTTAACAATCTTAACATAAAGAATTGTTTATCGGCAACTTCGTTATATCTATGTAACTGAAAAGCTAGAAATATTTGATATAATTAATATAATTATTCAAAAGAAAGAGAAGGTTTGTATACTTCAATACACCAACGACTGGATGTTTGTCATAAAATGCAACGTTGCCAATCTTGACTGTTTTAGTACAAGAATTATAATTATTAATTCCCAATTTCAAATCAACCCTAAATATTAATCTACATGTTCAGTGCCGAGCTATTATATTAAAATTATTCGGTTCTCAGGAAATCTCATTCAAATATATTTAATATACGAGTACATATTATCCCTCTTTTAAGATACTGGTACGATTTATATTTAATTATAAAAATTATAAAATAAACTTATTTATCATTTTAGAATAATTTTTTCAAATTTTATCTAGTTGCCTTTACTTAAATATTACCTTCCAGCAGGAAAGCCTTTGACGACACACTAATTACTAATTTACGTTTGTTACCAGTCTGAGATGAATCGTTTATGACAAGTCTAATACGAGGTGACAAGTCATAGACGAGTCGCATGTGTCATGTCTGAGATTAATTGTATGTGATATATCCCCAGCAAACGTAGAAGAAGTTCCAGAACTAGTGGAAAAGTAGTGATAAAAGTATTTGTTTCCTTGTGAAAAAGGATGGGCGTCGGGATCCAATTTTTTTTTGCTATTTCGTGTTCGCCCAATTCAACGGTTAAATACTAATGAATTTTAGAGTTATTTTGAATATAGTTCAAATAACTTTGGTTTCAGGAAATTCTACTGTAAGTTGCGGAGTTGCAGAATGATTAAATTAATAAATGTTTCAATTATTTAGGAAGCCGGAAAATATGAATTTAGAATTAAATTTCAGGAAATTTACAGATGCTTGTGAATTAATGCTTCATTGTAATTGCTGATTGTGTAGTTTAGAATTGTGTTGTCATTTTATTACTAACGACTTTACATAGGTGTCTGTAACGGGTCGAGTCAACCAATTTTGGTTAGGAAGCCGAAAAGTATTTTTCTTAGGAAAATTCCTGAAATTTAATTCTATTAATTAAATTTCAGGAAAATTCCAGATGCATGTGAAATAATAATATTTTTTCTTAGGTTGCCGTTTTAAAGAAGCAATTGTTGAAGACCAATACCATCGTTATCCATTAACCTATTAAGCCTTTATCCTTCATCTAGTAGATTAGAATTGTGTTGTCTTTGTGTTACTAACTATCGGCTATACCTAGGTGTCTGTAACCGGGCCGATTCTGTCCCACTTAACTAACCTATCCAATCCTTCGGTTTTGTTATGTGTAAAAAAGGGTGTACGGTGGACCCGGCGTCATCCGGGAACTCAAGCCTAAGAACTTGGTCGTACATTCAAAATCAATCAATCAATCAATCAATCACCAGAGTCGACAGTTTTGTTTATTTACCGCACCACTCAGATGAAAGTGAGCCTCATCGGAGAAGATGATTTTCTTAAAAAATCGTTATCGTTTTCAAGTTGTTCCAAGGCAAAATCAGCAAATTCACGACGTTTACGGTGGTCGTCCAATGGCTTCAGTTCTTGAGTGAGAACAATTTTATATGGATGCAAATCCAAATCCTTTCTCAAAATCCGCCAGGTTGTGGTTTGAGACAGTCCCAATTCTTGAGAACTTCTTGGAACCGTCAAATTGCGATCTTCAGCAACACTTGCCTGAACGGCAGCAATATTTGCATTATTGGCACTTCAACATTATGTAAGGAAAATGTACGCTCAAAATTTACAACAATTCGACGAATAGCGAGCACACTTGGACGATTATTACGACTATAAAATGGCAAAGGCGCACGAAAAGTTGCAATTGGAGAACGATTATTTTGATAATAAAACTGAATAATTTGTAAACGTTGTTCTTGCGTATATCTCACCACGATGAAATTGTAAACATTACTGAATACAATGAAACAAAAAATGACAGATCATGACATATTACAAATGGCCGAAACGTTACTTAAAAATCATATCATTCCTATTGGAAAACCCTATATTAGTATAGTCCATTAATAATATTATAACACCAAAAAACCGATGGATTTACTTTATTTGTAGCCGTGGTGATCGGAAACGTAAAGTAATGTGAAAAAATGAATTTTTTTGAGCGCCTTGTATTGTATTTTGAGCACCCAATAGCTCTACTGTAAGGTGCTTCAGGCGTATCCATTCATTCTGGGGCACCCTGTATATAGTGCACAATGATGCACATCCATTGTGCTTCTTGTGACATAGTTATTTTGGCTGTTTCCGGCTGGAATTAAAAGTTGGGGTACTTTAGATGACAAAAACCCAGTGAGACACGGCTGCGTATGAAAAAACCACTTGATCAACTAAATTAAATCTTGATCGTCAAGAAATATAATAAAAAGGTTTAGGGACTAGCCAAATTATTACAACGCTCCAAGCGAAATTATAAAAAATAATTATTAGATAATTTTTTACATTTGGGCAGCAAATTCACAACAAGTGGAACAGTCCACTTTCAATTTAATTGAACAAAGAACTCGCACCCTCTAATAAATTGTGGCCAATGACCAAAAGTCAATATCTATATACTCGTAAAGTCTATTATACGATACACAGATAAGTAAAAATGTCAAAAATGAAAATGACCCAATAAAACTTTATAACCCAATAACAATAATTTAAAATTGTGAACAAGTAGTGCGGGGGGAAATGGTACGAGTATTGCCCGATAGAACAGCATATTCTATGCCAATGATATCTTTATATCTATAGCTATACCTAGATATAAAATACATAAATGATTGAATTTTAATCATCATCGTCGTCACTAGAAATATTTTGTTGGTACACGCAGGGATAGGCTTAATATCGTCATCATCATCCTCTGTTATCACTAATAACAATAAAAATAGTAATGATAACACACATAAAAACTATAAAAATGATTTTATCGTTTGTGAAAACAAAGTAAATTATATTTTTGCCATATATTGAGTGGCAAGGTGATCCAGGGGTGACGGGGCGATACACCGAACATGTACATATATCGGGTGCACATCTGCATCGGAATGAGTTTTGGGAAAATTAATTTTGGGTTTGGTAAATAACTCGTATACAACATACCCGTATATGGATACGACGAATATGATGATAAATGAAAATAGGAAATGTTATTTTGATTATTTGATTTAAATCATCTCCACTCTGCATGTTATGTGGAGTATAATTGTCTTTGTAATTTAACGATAATTATTATTGTTGTGTAATTGTTGTATAATTAATGGAAAATTATTTGGGGATGTTCGACACTATACGTAATTGTTATAACGTGAATTTCATTGTAATGTCTTTAATTGTTAGCAGTTAATTAGAACGTTAACCTAATATTTTCTAAACGGTTTTGGTAGTATGGAATGAGTTCAAATGAAATTGATTTTAATGATTGGAGGCTATACCGGATGACTGACACGAAGTGTTACCAACTTCAGACTGTCATTGCTGTCAAACCAGTGATGACAGAGCACACAAATTTACACTAATGACAGTTCATTCCATTGCTTACAAGCGTACAAAAGCATTTTAGTGGGAAATATTCAGAAAAAAAGTTATCTGCAATGGAATTCAAGCATAACAGTGTGATTGCTCTATATTTGACTGGAAAACCACAGCCGCAGATTGTTAACCAGTTAAAACATCTGCATATGAATACAATGTTTGTGTATCGCACCATAAATCGTTACAAAGAAACTGGAAGCGTTGCAAAACGCCATGGTGGTGGACCGAAACGCACTACAACATCGCCGGATATCATTCGGAAGGTGAAGGCCAAATTGGCTCGGAATCGTGAGGCGAATATTTTGCTCGTACGGATGCAGCACATATTGAAAGATCATCTTGGACTAAAGGCCTTGGAATTCTATAAAACGCATGGTCTCATCGATGCTCAAAAAAAAAAGTTAGAGTGGAAAGAGCAAAGGAGTTGTTACGCTTGCACGAAAGTGGCGTTTTGCGGAATTTGGTTTTCTCCGATGAGTCACCGTTCGTTATTGAGCAATATGTGAAGAAGCAAAACGACCGGATTTACTTGCCCGGCCGTTCTACTGAAAATTTAGACCAACGGATTGCCACTCAAAACCAAGTGCCACCGATGGTGATGGTTTGGGGCGCCGTAACTGCCGAAAGCCGTTCTCCGCTCGTTTTTTTGGACCGTGGCATCCAAGATAAATGCTCAAATTTATCGGGATCATGTGTTGGAGGGAGCGTTGAAACCTTGTTCACAAAAACATTTCGGCCGCAGAGCCTGGACATTTCAATAGGACTCGGTGCCGAGTCATAAAGCGCGCGTCAATCAAGATTGGCTGAGAAACAACGTTCCGCGGTTCATTTCCACTGTGCAATGGCCACCAAATTCATCGGATGCAAATCCGCTAGATTTCTCGATTTGGGGTATTTTGAAGAGCAAGGTTGGGACAAAAAAATACCAAAGTGTCGATCATCTCAAGCAAGCGCTTCGCCGGGAATGGGCCAAAATACCGCAGAGCCACTTTCGTGTTGGATGCAATAGTTTTGTCGGCCGTTTGAAGGCCATAATCGCTTCTAAGGGTGGTCAAATCGAAAACTGCTAATGCAATTCGAAAATTTAAATATTTGTGAACATTTTTTACTTTGTTTTAATAAAATTCATCAAAAAATAAAAATTCGTGTCAGCCACCCTGTGTGTAAAGACATAATACATTGAGCTAATTTTTTATCAGTTAAATTGTTTGTAAAGCTAAAGCCAGCATAGTTTCACAGAATTGCCAATCCCCTCCTGGAACCCCATGTGGCATTGGTTCCCGCAGCTCATTCGAGTAGAGGGGAACGGCGTGGGTTTTGGGGTACTCAGAAAATAGCCTAGTTTGCCGTATTAAGAAACATAAATAATTAAATAAAATGAGGGAAAGATGTGGATTGGGGTATTCGGACCCCGATATAGTGGGTGGCCTATCAACCCATTGTTTGGGCAAAACTGACCGTGGTTGCAACCATACACGAGCTGAAACCAGTTTTTTTTACACCAAACTACTTCGGGGTTTAGGTCGAATCGACCGTAGTTCTAATTCTGTAATATTCCACAATATAATTGTCGAGATGAAACAAACCTGGGATAAACTAAGGGATATTGGGTGCTCTATAATATGGCACGATATAACACTGCGAGAAGCCGAGAATAAATTAAATAAATTAGTAATAGTGTCACACGAAACCAGAGTACTCCTGGGTATTATAGTGATGACGCTCAAGACCAGCGGAGGAGTGCGCTGATGCCACCAATTTTCACGTTAACTGAACTCAGGCTATTGTGAAAATTGATCCAGAATCAATGCCTGTCAAACATATCAGTAGTGATTCCATCGCCAGTACCATGCACATCTCAGCTAAACGATTCATACAGATCGGTTAAAAAACATGAGATAGATCATTTCCGCGCCGCACGCAAGAATTACATAATGATCAGGTTGTTCAAACCAAAGTTAGTAATAAACCATCGGCACAAGTATCACAAATAATGTAACGATCAACGTTAAATCTAAATGCCATAATACCAAACATTTCACCGCCAACCTGTATCATAGAAGACGATAAAAATGTTTCGGGTGGTGCAGTTAACCAGATTGATGAACGAAGAAACTTACCTTAGGTTTCTGACGAACAAGCATTAGCAGTTGTCGAAACGATGCCACAAGTTACCTTAGCGCCAAGATCCCTGCAAGAAATTTAAGCGTGTGTTTAAGCGGCTTGCAGACAGTATAGTATGTGTTCTGATACGCCACTATCAACAAATAACACAACAGGTCTAGTATCGCCATCCAGTAACAAGATTGCTGAATTAAATGGTCTCATTACCTATCAAATTACGAAATGAAATTAAAACAAAACCTTACAAAAGCAAGAAGAGCTCATCTCGCAGTAAGAAGAAGAGATGAAGCAATCAAATCAAAGCAGTTTATAATCCAACAGGTCGATATTGCAGCAATTACTTGTAAACCTTATTATAGCAATAACGTAAGGATGTCATCTAGACAATTTTGAAATTATTTCATAGGATGCGATGTTGTAGCGATGTTCGTAAATAATGCAAACGGAAGCGCCGCCTTAGAAAAGGTGATATTTACATTTACATACGAGTAGATGATGTAATGGTAAAGTGAGGACTGGTATTTCGCGCGCCGTATTATGAATATACCAGCATCGTCAGTTGAGATAGAAGTTAGAGTTAGGAAAGTATAATGTTTAGTTTAATTAAAGAATGAGGTTAGGTCAACCTCATTCAAATTAGTTAACAAAGTGGGATTGAGGTAGCGCCATCAATAATAATATATATTGGTAGGATAATTAAGGATTATAGTTATTATAGAAACTTCTTTTGAAATTTAAAATAAATACTTAAACTAGATTAGTCTAAGTTAATAGGG